>OU830592.1:122615707-123240707 GCA_917563855.2 Limnephilus lunatus
TATTTTGCGTTTATTATCATTAACAAATTATAAATATTACGATCGTATTATTCTATTTGTAATGTAATCCAATAATATAAACAATACGAATATTAAGAAATAATCGTATTATTTATAAGGTAGGTAATGCGATTTGATTAGCAAGATACAATTACATGAGTTATCAGAAATAAATATCAAAGCAGTGTCTTGTATCTATTTATTCTAACAGCGGGTAAATATGTTATTTCCAACCATAATACGATAGGTATAAAGAAACAAATTACTCATGTAGGTATATCAAACTGCGGGTATGCGGGTAATTATTTATATGCGGTATTGTAAAACGTATTCACACTCTGCTGGATTATTATCTACTAATATTATGGTTCAAAAATGTCCGGCTCGTTTGGATCAAGATGAATGAGATTTTGTGTGTGTAGAGTGGATTTGATATGTGCGAAGATTGACTGACGAAGGACCTTGAATTTTGTGTTGCTGTTTACTGCTTGGAATGAGGAAAAAACATATGCTGCATATAAAGGAAAGGACTCACCGAAACAGGATTAAGAACTTGTATGCTGGCAATTTTGTCTTCTTTCTCCCCGTCCAATTGGCACTGAAAACAGCAATAGGCATGCGTTTCGTTTACACGGCGAATTATGTTAACAGGTAGCGGGAGCACGGGGGCTATAGGGTATGTTGCGGCGCGGGCTGATAATAGCAGACTGACGTGGTGAAGGTAGTTATAGGTGCGGATTTTGGGAACAAGGTAGGACAGGATTTGCAACAATATTAATACCAATCCCAAGCAGTAACAGTATGTATGTGTGCTATGTAGGTGTGTGTATGTGTAGGTATATGTATTGGCGTAACCATTATTTTTTCAATGTTTCCCACCAGTTGGTCGTTTTTTTCAATTAGTTTTTCTTGTAGTTGAATTATTTGTTGTTGCATTTTTAATATGTCAGATTTTACTTCATTATCAAGATCACCAATAATTTTTTCGATGTTGGTTTTGGTTTTCGAGTCTTTAATCGTTTGGATTTTTTGAACTTCATTTTTTAACGTTATTAATAATTCTTCTACCGTCATGAAAGTGTTACGGTAACGCGAGCGCTAGGACAGTACCGAGGCACGGGCTGCCGTTACGAGCGTAAGAATATAATGGTGAGTTCTGGCGTTATGAAATTTGTATAAATGAAAAGATGTGTGTTTAATATATTTTAGCGGCAGGAAGGAAAGGCAGGGGGTAGGTGGGGTTCGCGGAGAGTGAAGAGACGAGGAAGGGGGAATACGGGGAAGGCGGAAAGGAACGGGGACGCACGGGAAAGGACATAGAGGGAGAATCAATGTATTTCTTTGAATGGCATTGCAACGCATGCCGGGTACCAGCTATCCGGATTGGGACGGTGGATGCGTCTGCTCAACTGCTACTCATATTGCTGCTAATATTGTCTTCATTTAATTAATAATAATTCTGTTGTTGAAAGAATTTTTGAAATCGGTCAGTAGTTTCGGAGCCTATTCAATGCAAACAAACAATCAAATCTAATATAATAATAATGTGAAGACAATATTAGCGAAACTCAATCCAAAAGCTGAAACAGAAAAACTGTGTGGAGCTTATGTCAATGAGCTAAAATGAAAAAATATTTTTATTCTTCTTTGACGAGGAAAACATGAAGCCGCAAAGACCTAGACAAACCTCCTCCCTTTGAACACGGGCACCCTTGCTAAGTCATCAAATGTAGTGAACCACAGATCAGAGGTGTTTGTTATCCAATGAGTGGTTCGCGGGGCGGTGGTACACATTCCCGCCTTCCAAATTATAATAATTGTTCACAAGAGAATTTTTTGAAACAACCCGTCCTAAATCAAACATATTAATACATATTTGAGATAATATTTCATAAAATAAAGCCAACCGATGTTTTCAATGGATTACTTATCACACACAATTTCAAAACGACCACTATACAAGAATGCAATTTTCTTCATAACCGTTTTAAAGTTAAAATGATTCTTTGAATATTATTTTTTTGTAAAGTGCCCTCATATTATGTTTAATTACTGAAGTATGCAAGACTGCACCTGTGGGGAAGTGATTTTGTGTATCTATGAAGCTAGCTCTATGTCTAGCTATGAAGATTCCGGGGTCTATTAGCCGATCAGTAAAAGTTGCATTTTAGTGGAAAGGTCTGTGTAGTACTAACTGAGTCACGCTGTCTGTCTTACTATCACTTTGACGTTTTGCTATTACTTAATGATCGACGAAAGTGAAAATGGGTGTGTGTATAACGGACAAAAGCTAGTATTCAATAGTGAGTGAATTTACAAATATTTAAAAACGTCAAATGTCAATGCGCTGATTGTTTTGCTTTTGTTCTTAAACATGTAATGCTGCCAATCTTTCTCACACACTAAATGTCAATAGTCGAAAATGAGACAAACGGTGAACGTACGTCTGAACTCCTCCAAAGGTAAAATACGATATTGATAAAAAATCTCCCTCAGACGTGTAAAGAAAATGAAACGCATATTCCGTAAGTAAGTGGAAAAGTAAGAAAATTATAAAAAATAAATCCGTACACAACGCCATCTCTGAAACTGACAAAAAAAACGGACAGTTCATTACGCATCGATAATTACTTAATTGTGTAATTTTTAACTTAATAAAAACACTGAATTTAATTCAGGCAATAAGTAAACACAACATTGATTGATTCTGAGGCGGCACGAAGTCACCGGGTCAGCTAGTAAAATAATAATATGTTAGATGACTCCCTTTCGCCCGGGCGGGGTAAGCTAAGTAATACTTACATTTTTAAACTCATGGTATCTTTCGAATGAAAAGTCCAAATTGAATAATTATAAAAAGGTAAATGAAGGAATTGAATCAGTCTTGAACATGAAGTAATTTATTTTGATAAGGATTAAAACCAAGATACAAATAACGAGCCATTTAAAGCGGCGTCATTTTAATTAAATTTTTAAATAAAATAAAACTTATTGTGGCATAACTATAATAGTTAGACATATGCTGTCGCGAGATTTTTTGTAAATAATGATGTGTTCTACAAAGTCATAGTACATTGTTTTATTCTATCTATAATAGTTTTCGCAGCGCACGCGATGTAAAGAATATTTTAGGAATTTTTTTTACACCTTGGGTTGCATTATTGAAGTTTTAGTAAGTATCCCTAATTTTTTTGAAAATATTATTTAGCCTATGTCACCCGAAGATAATGTAGCTTCCTAACAATGAAAGAATTTTTCAAATCGGTTCAGTAGTTTCGGAGCCTATTCAATGCAAACAAACACACAAAGAATCAAATCTTTCCTCTTTATATTTTAGTGTGCTAGATTAGATGTTCTTTAGCCGTACTCTCTCGCCTTTCGGAACGTTAATTATGAATTATGAGTTGGTTTATTTCTGAATTGACATGGAACCTTTCGGAACATCGTCTTGCACCGAAATGGGAGGGATGGATTCACACGTCCGTCACTCCTAGACACACTGACTAAATTTACTGGCGCATGCCATTTAAACTTGCGACATCCGAATTCGTAGTCAAGATCGCACTGCACTGCATTATTGTTGTATTATACAAACGTATCAAATAAAAATTACCTCCGCACGCCACAATTCGAACTTGCGACTTCCGATTTCGTAGTCAAGATCGTAATGCCCCTCGATATCGTTGAATTATACAAATGCATGAATTAAAATTTACTTGCCCTCGACATAATTTAAACTTGTGACATCCGAATTCGTAGTCAATTATCATAATGCATTATCGAGAAATTATACAAATTTATCAAAATAAAATTGACTCACGCACGCCATTTGAACTCGCGACTTCCGAATTCGTAGTCAAGGATCATAATGCAACGCATTGTCGAGGAATCATACATATTTATTAAAATATAATTTACTTGCGCACCCCACAGTTTGTACTTGCGACTTCCGAATTCGTAGCCAAGACCGTAACCCAACGCATTATCGTGAAATTATAAAAAAATATCAAATAAAATACTTAAAAACTTTTTATGAAACCCTGAGAATGAGAACATCGCTCTAGAAACAAATCGGACCTTTTTTGGCGGTCAAAACTTGGCATTTATATGGATCAACAAAAAAAAACGTGTAAAATGTATAAGACACCGAACAATGGGCGTGGCTTACAGCTAAATCTTGATGGTATAAATTGATCCACATGGATCAGGATGTGTATGCCAGCTTGTGTAATGGATCAGCATATCCGGATGGATCAACACGTGCGAACGGATCAACTTAAAACTGGTGTACCGTCGCGCAAGATCAACGTTTTACGAGAGGAGATATATATATATATATATATATATCTATATTTATCTCCTCTCGTAAAACGTTGATCTTGCGCGACGGTACACCAGTTTTAAGTTGATCCGTTCGGACGTGTTGATCCATCCGGATATGCTGATCCATTACACAAGCTGGCATACACATCCTGATCCATGTGGATCAATTTATACCATCAAGATTTCGCTGTAAGCCACGCCCATTGTTCGGTGTCTTATACATTTTACACGTTTTTTTTTGTTGATCCATATAAATGCCAAGTTTTGACCGCCAACAAAGGTGCCCGTCTGTCGTACTTTTTAGCTTCTTTTAGTAGGTACCTGTACGTTCTTATTTCAATTCGTTCTATTTCATTTCTTTTTTAATGTATTTTGGTTTAAGATTTAATTTTTATTTTGATTTTGTTTTTGATTTTGATTTGGATTTCGATTTTGATTTTGGATCGAGATTTTAATTTTGATTTTGGTTTGAGATTTTAATTTTGATTTTGATTTTAATTTTTATTTGCATTCTTATTTTGATTTTTATTTTGATTTTTACTTTCATTTTGATTTTGATATTGCTTTTGGTTTGAGATTTTGATATTGATTTTGGTTTTGATTTGAGATTTTAATTATGATTTTGACATTGATTTTGATTTTGGTTTTGGTTTGAGATTTTGAATTTGATTTTTGATTTTGTTTTTATTTTGATTTTTGATTTCGATTTCGATTTCGATTTTGATTTCGATTTCGATTTCGATTTCGATTTCGATTTCGATTTCAATTTCGATTTTGATTTTGATTTTGATTTTGATTTTGATTTTGATTTTGATTTTGTTTTCGTTTCCGCTTCTAAGACCCGCACAAACCTCACCCCATGAACCTGGGCACCCCGGTTAAGTCACCAAACATAGCGAACCACTTAAGGTATACCTTAATTTTGGGAGGCGGGTATGATTACCACCGCCCCGGGAACCATTTTTGGGTAATCAACACCTCTGTTCGGTTCAAGGAGTGAGATTTGTCTAGGTCCGTGCGGCGAACGCGTTCGCTCACCTACTGCGTGGCAAGCCGGATTGGGAGAGACTGATTTTTTGTGACTTAGCAGGGCTGCTCGGGTTCAAGGGATGAGATTTGTCTAGGTCTTTGCGGTGAACGGGTTTGCCCACCTACTGCATTACGGACCGGATTGGGAGAGACTGGTTGAGGGAGACCTTATTTTTTTTACATTAGCTCCACACAGGAAGCTCTGAAGAAAATAAATCCCGTCAAGGCCTATGTCTTCTTTGGGGATGCAATGCATTATCGGGGAATACGTATGATTCCTCGATAATGCATTGCATTACGATCTCTACGAATTCGGAAGTCGCAAGAACAAATTGCATTACGATCAATACGAATTCGGAAGTCGCAAGAACAAATTGTTGCGTGCGAAAGTAAATATTATTTTGATTTAAATGTATAATTCAACGATATCTAAGGGGCATTGCGACCTTGACTACGAATTCGGGAGTCGCAAGTTCGAATTGTGGCGTGCAGAGGTAATTTTTATTTGATACGTTTGTATAATACAACAATAATGCAGTGCAGTGCGATCTTGACTACGAATTCGGATGTCGCAAGTTTAAATGGCATGCGCCAGTTAATTTTATTTTGATAAATACATATAATTCCTCGATAATGCACTGCCTCACTATCTTGGCTACGAATTCGGAAGTCGCCAGTTCGAATTGTGGCGTGGGGAGGTAATTTTTATTTGAAACGTTTGTATAATACAACAATAATGCAGTGCAGTGCGATCTTGACTACGAATTCGGATGTCGCAAGTTCGGATATTGATTTTGATTTTGGTTTTGGTTTGAGATTTTAATTTTGATTTGGACTTTGACTTTGATTTTGGTGTTGGTTTGAGATTTTGATTTTGATTTTGAATTTGATTTTGACTTTTGATTTTGTTTTCGTTTCCGCTTCTAAGACCCGCACAAACCTCACCCCATGAACCTGGGCACCCCGGTTAAGTCACCAAACATAGCGAACCACTTAAGGTATACCTTAATTTTGGGAGGCGGGTATGATTACCACCGCCCCGGGAACCATTTTTGGGTAATCAACACCTCTGTCATATGTCACTTTGCAGTGACATTCGTGACTTAGCAGGAGTGCTCGGTTCAAGGAGTGAGATTTGTCTAGGTCCGTGCGGCGAACGCGTTCGCTCACCTACTGCGTGGCAAGCCGGATTGGGAGAGACTGATTTTTTGTGACTTAGCAGGGCTGCTCGGGTTCAAGGGATGAGATTTGTCTAGGTCTTTGCGGTGAACGGGTTTGCCCACCTACTGCATGACGGACCGGATTGGGAGAGACTGGTTGAGGGAGACCTTATTTTTTTTACATTAGCTCCACACAGGAAGCTCTGAAGAAAATAAATCCCGTCAAGGCCTATGTCTTCTTTGGGGATGCAATGCATTATCGGGGAATACGTATGATTCCTCGATAATGCATTGCATTACGATCTCTACGAATTCGGAAGTCGCAAGAACCAATTGCATTACGATCAATACGAATTCGGAAGTCGCAAGAACAAATTGTTGCGTGCGAAAGTAAATATTATTTTGATTTAAATGTATAATTCAACGATATCTAAGGGGCATTGCGACCTTGACTACGAATTCGGGAGTCGCAAGTTCGAATTGTGGCGTGCAGAGGTAATTTTTATTTGATACGTTTGTATAATACAACAATAATGCAGTGCAGTGCGATCTTGACTACGAATTCGGATGTCGCAAGTTTAAATGGCATGCGCCAGTTAATTTTATTTTGATAAATACATATAATTCCTCGATAATGCACTGCCTCACTATCTTGGCTACGAATTCGGAAGTCGCCAGTTCGAATTGTGGCGTGCGGAGGTAATTTTTATTTGAAACGTTTGTATAATACAACAATAATGCAGTGCAGTGCGATCTTGACTACGAATTCGGATGTCGCAAGTTCGGATATTGATTTTGATTTTGGTTTTGGTTTGAGATTTTAATTTTGATTTGGACTTTGACTTTGATTTTGGTGTTGGTTTGAGATTTTGATTTTGATTTTGAATTTGATTTTGACTTTTGATTTTGTTTTCGTTTCCGCTTCTAAGACCCGCACAAACCTCACCCCATGAACCTGGGCACCCCGGTTAAGTCACCAAACATAGCGAACCACTTACGGTATACCTTAATTTTGGGAGGCGGGTATGATTACCACCGCCCCGGGAACCATTTTTGGGTAATCAACACCTCTGTCATATGTCACTTTGCAGTGACATTCGTGACTTAGCAGGAGTGCCCGGTTCAAGGAGTGAGATTTGTCTAGGTCCGTGCGGCGAACGCGTTCGCTCACCTACTGCGTGGCAAGCCGGATTGGGAGAGACTGATTTTTTGTGACTTAGCAGGGCTGCTCGGGTTCAAGAGATGAGATTTGTCCAGGTCTTTGCGGTGAACGGGTTTGCCCACCTACTGCATTACGGACCGGATTGGGAGAGACTGGTTGAGGGAGACCTTATTTTTTTTACATTAGCTCCACACAGGAAGCTCTGAAGAAAATAAATCCCGTCAAGGCCTATGTCTTCTTTGGGGATGCAATGCATTATCGGGGAATACGTATGATTCCTCGATAATGCATTGCATTACGATCTCTACAAATTCGGAAGTCGCAAGAACAAATTGCATTACGATCAATACGAATTCGGAAGTCGCAAGAACAAATTGTTGCGTGCGAAAGTAAATATTATTTTGATTTAAATGTATAATTCAACGATATCTAAGGGGCATTGCGACCTTGACTACGAATTCGGGAGTCGCAAGTTCGAATTGTGGCGTGCAGAGGTAATTTTTATTTGATACGTTTGTATAATACAACAATAATGCAGTGCAGTGCGATCTTGACTACGAATTCGGATGTCGCAAGTTTAAATGGCATGCGCCAGTTAATTTTATTTTGATAAATACATATAATTCCTCGATAATGCACTGCCTCACTATCTTGGCTACGAATTCGGAAGTCGCCAGTTCGAATTGTGGCGTGCGGAGGTAATTTTTATTTGAAACGTTTGTATAATACAACAATAATGCAGTGCAGTGCGATCTTGACTACGAATTCGGATGTCGCAAGTTCGGATATTGATTTTGATTTTGGTTTTGGTTTGAGATTTTAATTTTGATTTGGTCTTTGACTTTGATTTTGGTGTTGGTTTGAGATTTTGATTTTGATTTTGAATTTGATTTTGACTTTTGATTTCGATTTCGATTTCGATTTAGATTTAGATTTTGACTTTTGATTTTGATTATAAAAGTGCAATATAAAATAACTCAATGTCTATTTTTAAATTATTGTGGCATTGTAAATGAGGTTTTTTCGTAACTCAAATTCTCAATAGAAATCAACACAAACAGGCAATTCCGAAAGCGTTGTTAAAATCAATGAAATAGACGTAAGCTTCTATATTCATTTTAATTTTAAAATACTTACGTAATACAATGTTATTTTAACTAATTAATTATTTTGACAAATGCCTATTTATTTGATTGAAAATTAGTTACTGTTGTTGAATAATAATATTAATTATAAGACATTATAATATCTATGTATTTACAAATGACAGCAATTGGGATCAGTTTTTATTTTTATCGTTTTATTGTTCATTTTTCATATTATAATATCAAAATATATTATAATATGAAAAAAGTTTAACATTTTACTAACATTACTTTGCGAAACTAACATCAAAGATCATTTACTAACTGACCATAAACATATAACAAAAATACAATAAAATAAGGTATAAAGGTTGGTTTTATTTTTTATTTTTTATTGTAACTGCAAAATTTCATCGACGGAGGAATTAATGTTTGGGTTAGTCTCATTTTGAGCCTTTATTGACTGGCCTACAAGGCAGGGGCCGCCTCTGGTTACCGGCTATTTTAAAATTATGTTTTCATAGCTTTTAAGGCGATCCACTAGTACAGGAAAAAATCGAAATTTGAATTCACGCCCTTTTATGGGAGGAGTTTAAAAATACTTGAGAAAAAGCTTTTGGAAAGGTTGGAAAAGATATTTGAGAATTTTTTTTACATGTTGATTTCGTAAAGGCCTGTAAAAAACATTAATTCCTTTTTTATGCATTGTTTATTGTAATAAAACGGAATTTTTAAATTGATTTCACGAAAACAAGCAGCGCGGACCCTAACACGTTGTTTCTCCGCTATATAAGAAACTGAATTTGCCACATTATGCAATAAAACCATATCCGAAAAAGTGTTTATAAGTAGGAGAGTTTGCACTAAAAAATGTTTTTTATAGACCTAATACTTTATTTTTTCTAAGCTTATTAAAAGACATTAAAAAAATGACCGATATTTTTAAGGGCCAAGGTATGTTCTACACGAAGTATTTAATTGAAGCATTTATAATACGTCTAAGCGGTCAAATTTTCAAAACAAAAACATACGATTTTGTATGATTTTGCATTATTTAGTATGGCTTCATCTTAATGACCTGAATTATGAGTTGGTTTCTTTCTGAGTTTGCATGGAACCAATCTAACACTATTTAAAGAGGAAAGATTTGATTGTTTGTTTGTTTGCATTGAATAGGCTCCGAAACTACTGAACCGATTTGAAAAATTCTTTCATTGGTAGGAAGCTACACTATTCCCGGTTGACATAGGCTATATGATATTTTCAAAAAAAAATTAGGGATCGTTACTAAAACTCCAATAATGTAGCCCAAGGTGTAAAAAAAATACCTAAAATATTCTTTACATCGCGTGCGCTGCGAAAACTATTAACAATAGAATAAAATAATGTAGTACGACTTTGTAGAAAACATCATTATTTACAAAAAGTTTCGCGACAGCATATGTCTAACTATTATAGTTATGCCACAAAAAGTGTTTATTTATTTTAAAAATTTAATTAAAATGACGCCGCGTCAAATGGCTCTTTATTTGTATCTTGGTTTTAATCCTTATCAAAATAAATTACTTCATATTCAAGACTGCTTCAATACCTTTATTTAACTTTTTGAATTATTCAATTCGGACATTTTATTCTAAAGTTACCACGAGTTTAAAAATAGCCCCGTTTGGGGAAAGGGTTGAGAAAGTCTGATTGGAGAATTCATAATCCATCCGGTCCGCCACGCAGTTGGTGGGTAAACGCATTCTCCGCCAAGACT
The DNA here is from genome assembly GCA_917563855.2 of Limnephilus lunatus. Taxonomy (NCBI): domain Eukaryota; kingdom Metazoa; phylum Arthropoda; class Insecta; order Trichoptera; family Limnephilidae; genus Limnephilus; species Limnephilus lunatus. Next base: position 122,626,226 of record OU830592.1, read on the forward strand.
TAGACAAATCTCAACTTCTAAACCCAGGCACCCCTGCTAAGTCACCAAACGTTGTGAACCACTTGGAGTAACCTACGGCAAGGATGTTGGTTATCCGATAAATAGTTCCCGGGGCGGAGTTACACATATCCGCCTCCAAATTGATATTCCTTTGTTGGGAGACGGGTCGAGGGACTAATATAGGTATTTTATGAATGTACCGCACAATAGTCCCAGATGCTCTCTTCTATCTGGAGCTAATGAAACTAAAGACGGGTTGTTTCAAAAAATTTTACGGATTCATCAAATATTTGAAATTATTTTTTTACGACCTGTGTAAGTTCTATTCAAATTCTGTATTATTTCAGATTGATAGAGCAACTGGCCTATAATGATATAATGACGGAACTTGAATAGAACGTGAAAATTATCTTAAAATATTTGATTATATTACAAAATTACAATTTGAGGTTTTACTCATAGTTAAAAATAAATATTCCTCCTAGACTTGCAGAAAAGTCAATAGACGTCGCATATTAAATAAAAATTGATAACTTTATCCAAGACACTATCTAGATTATATTTAGTTCTGGTTGAATTTTGCAATCTTTCATACAGATAGCAGCCAATAAAATTTGCGTTACGAAAATGAAGATAATGTTGGTAGTTTCTAGTCGAAGTATGAAACGGTTAAAAATGACAGAATCGGATGGGGACTAATTAATTAGCTTAGCGCAATGGTTAGAGCTGCTGCCCGGAAAGCCGAAGGTCCTGGCTTGGAGTCCCTGATGTGACCGTACCTCTTTCTGATTTTTCTGTTTCAGATTTTGGATTGAGTTTCGCTAATATTGTCTTCATTTATTTAAATTTTACAATTTGAAGTTTAACTCATTGTTCTAAATAAAAATAAATATTCATCCTAGACTTGCAGAAAATTTAATGGCCGTCCTTAACCAGTCTCTCGATCTCGATCCGGCCCGCCACGCAGCAGGTGGGCAGAGGCATCCATCGCCAAGGCCTGGACAAATCTTACCCGAGGAATCGGGCACGCCCGCTAAGTCACCGAACAGAGAGAACCACTTGGGGTGACCTATGGCAGAGGTGTTGGTTATCCAATAAATGGTTCTCGGGGGCGACGATACACTTATCCACCTCCCATGTTATTCCCAGTTGAGAGGCGAGTTGAGGGAGTTCTAGGTTAGGACTCTTTCAATTAGTCTCTCCCAACATGGCCCGCCACGCAGTAGGTGGGCAATCGCATTCGTCGCAAAGACCTGGACAAACCTCTCCCCTTAAAACCGGGAATCCCTGTTAAGTCACTAAACGTAGTGAGTTTCTTGCGGTGACCTATGGCGGAGGTGTTGGTTATCCAATAAATGGTTCCCGGGGCGATGGAACAAATCGGACTCTCTCAACCTCCCAAATTGGGTTGAGAGAGTCCAATAGAAGAGTTCTAGGTTAGGTCTCCTTCAATCAGTCTCTCCCGTTCTGGCCTGCCATGAAGTAAGTGGGCAAACACATTCTCCTCAAAGACCTAGACAAACCTCACCCCTTGAACCTGGGCACCCCTGCTAAGTCACTGAAAGTAGTGAACCGCTTGGTATGACCTATGGCAAAGGTTTGGTTAATCAATAAATGGTTCCCGGGGCGGTGGTGTGCGTAATCCTCTTCCCAATATACCTATAATATTAATGATAAGTTTTTAGATTTTCACGGCCAAAAGCATTTTCGTTGTTTGTTTTTTAGGTGTTATGCCGTGTTGCGCTACCTCCTTTTTTATCCGACGTTTTGGACAGCGTTGCAGTGTCCATCATCAGGGCAGATCCGGCAGATTGTCGCAGACATCGTCGGATCTGCTGGATCCGCCCTGACGATGAACACTGCAACGCTGTCCGAAACGTCTGCTAAAGAAGGATGTAGCCAACACAAAACAAAAAACGAAAATATAATATTAATGTATGTAGGTTTGCTGAATTGCTGCCAAAAATATTTTAAAACATACATCATGTAACATGCATATCTTCAATGGATTACAAATGTCAAATATTTCAAAACGGTTCACAGCAATGTATTTTCTTTACTTTTACGTAAAAATTAAACCAACTCGTTCGGTATCATTTTTTACGGAGTGCCTTGAAAATAGTTTCCATAGTGTGGATTATCATTGTGGGTGGTAGAGCCCGTTCACACTTCTGGCTAGGCATGAGTGCAGGTGTTCAAAACAAACTGGGTGTTTAAAAATGTTTGGAAGAAAATAATTATCGATTTTTTCTTTTTTAATTATTTTATTTATATAGATGTTTTTATTATTTGGAATGGCTAAAAGCTTATCAACTTTGAACTTCAATGAAGAATGCCCGAAGTAAAAACCATTGAAATCCCGCTTTTTTAAATATTTAAAAACATCTAATCGCATATCCCATTACTAAAAATTGCGTTTTAACTGAGAAAAATGAAATTATGTGTGGTATATTTTTGTTTATCAGTTGTTTAAAAATTAAAGCACGTTTTAATAAGTAAGGACATTTTTTTCGAAAAGTAGTTCTTTAGAGTAGGTATTTATTATGTTATTTTTTTGGGCAAAAAATTGTGTTACCTTTACATAGTATAAAATGAAGTCGCTTCCGCTGTCTGTGCGCTTAGATCTTTTAAACTAAGCAACAAATTTTCATGCGGTTTTCACCAATAGATAGAGTGATTCATGAGGAAGGTTTTAGAGTATATAATTTGTCAAGGTTTTGTGTTAATTGGCTGAAATAGGGCTGGCAAGCAGGCAGTGGGCATCGGGTAGTCGGCAGCAAGCGGGCGGTGTCGATTTGATTTAACAGATGGCGTTGGTTATAAAGGTTGGGTAGTGGCGTGGCGTTGTGATGGCGTTATGTTTCGTTAGTCACAGCAACATGTGGCCTGGTCTGCTAGTTTTTAACTAAAAGTATACTATCTCGGGAATGACTAGCTTAATTAAAAAAAAAAAAAATTATATCATTGTTTTTACCTTACTTAAGAAAATATTTTAGAAATCATAATTAATACTTTCTTACGACGGCGACGGCCAAGGAGCCGCCTTTTTATATTAAAGTGATATTAAAAAGATTTCACAATCTACTCTTTCATAGATGGCGCAAGTTTAATTATTTTAGGGAACACGCTTTTTACAAGTAGTGCCTTATTAAGATGAATGAATTGTTAGCGCCCATTCATGCGTAATATGAATATGAATAAATAGTTTTTTTGGTTTAAATAAATCTTTCAAAAATGGCAAACAAATACCATATTGTATCGGTAATTCAATCCATTATTGTATTTGTACGCCTTTCTTGAAAGATTTATTCAAACCAAAAAAGCTATTTATTCATATTCATATTGCAACTGTACGGGCGCAAACAATTAATTCATCTTAATATTTTAAAGCACAACTTAAAAAAAAAAGTTTTACGCTAAAATAATTAAACTCGCGCCATCTACATATAATATAGAGGCGTTCTTTTAAGGTGAAGTTATACGTGAAATCCTATTTAGATTAATCTTTATGACGAATTGGCTTACAGTATCAACATCAAAAAATATGCTACGGATAAATTGAAGCTTTTACTAGGTTTTTTATGTAATGGAATTAGAATAAAATTATTATTTACATAACAAAAACAAAATAAGCGTAAACCACTAAAAAAATGTTTTTTCATGACTTAACTATGAAGTAATACAAGAAACATTTTTATAAAAATACTCCTTTATGGGTAAGACCATTTTTGAGGTTTTCTATGTTCTAACTTTTTTTCACTCTTATAAAATTATGGACAAAATAAATAAAAACCACTTTTTCGCTTACTTGCCGCGCGCAAATAAGACGCTCGATTGCAAATTTTGCAGGCACGAGAATCGAAATACTTCTAGCGTTTATATTCCTCTTAAGTATCACATTTACTTGGAATTCTGAGTTTGTTTGAGTCTCAAAAGTCTAAAAAATCCACTTTCCGTCACATAATCGAGATGAAACTTGGTACACAGTCGATTCTTTCTGTCCCTGAAATTTTATGTTTATGTAATAAATAAAATTTGCCAATGCAGTTCGGCCCACATTTTCATTAATTAATACTAATGAGGCTACTGTGAAATAAGTTTTAACATAAAACATAATCGTAAAAATTGATTAATTTTTATTGAATTTGTTACCACACTGTAGATTTGCTAAAAATTTAAAATAATATTCAGATATATTTTTTAATAGCGGCAACATGAATATATCAAGTTACCGACATCCGGTCTTTAATACAATGGTTTTTAGAATATTTCAACCACTCGGATACGTAAGCGTGTTAATATATATAACAAGCGCCCTTGAGGTGATTTTCTCACGAAAATGGCGCTATAAAAATCATCCAATAATAATAATAATAGCCGTAAAATAAGCGCGTTTTTTCGTGTGTTCCCACAGAAGTCGTTATAACTCTGTTATTGTTCTAGTGATAACCCTAAAACAAAAAGTAGAAGATCCATATTGAATGCTTCACATTTCTATTCAAAGTTGTCCATAGAAGTACATAAAAAATACTAATTTTGTAGAAACAGTTTTCACCCCCAAATCACCTACGCGCTGTTGGACATTATTAATTTTTTAAATATTCTTGTATGAAATGGTAAAAGGTAGGTGACAAAATTGTTTATTTATTCAATAGAATAAGTGTTATTTTTACATAATCAGTGATTTTAGTACCGTTTCCACATAAAAACATCGCGTGAGTCATTTTTACAATATTTTTATGTTTGCTTTCTAAATTTTAATATTTATAAATGTTAATATTTTTTTGTAATATAACAATTTGAAACCTTATTTCAAACAAACGTTTCAAGTTTTTAGTTTTTTTCTGTTATTTGTTTATGGGGTGTTATACCGTGTTGCGCTACCTCCTTCTTTGGCCGACGTTTCGGACAGCGTTGCAGTGTACTTCATCAGGGCAGATCCGGCAGATGTGTGACAGTTTTTAGTATTCGGCTACGTTCAGATATGTTCCATTTATTGACCCTTAATTGTGAAGCGGAAATAACACAAAGTTTTATAAATCTGGCAGTTCGTTTAAGACAAAAAACTTGCATAATCGCAAAATACCTGAGTGGTTAAAATATTGTGATACATATTAATTTTAAAAGTAAACAAACGATTTCCGACCAGAGGTGACCATAATTTCTGTTGAACATTTACAGGAAATACAGTTTTTTACTCCAAAACTTATGGGAAAACTATAATATTAATCAATGTGAATAGTGTTATAATCACCGCCAGACTTGGCAATGTCTGTAATCATGACGTCTGTTTATCGTGTATATTAATTAGTGCATGATGCACATTCGAAATCAAATATGAAGTGTAGGTAATTTTTTTTTCTTCAAACTTCGCAAATAAACTTTGTGGCTTCATTATTGCTTCAATGAGAATAAGTAATTTTGTAAACACCACTATTTTATTAATATTATCGACATGTTTCAAAAACAATGTTATCTTCGTCAGCATAAAAGATTAATAATTTTAACAATTAATCATTATCCGGTTATTATCAATTGAACTACGGTGTCCCCATACAACATATTGCGTGGCTGAAAAACTTTATAAGTAAATGAATAATACTATGAAGTACACTCCCAAACCAGATCGTGTTTTAGATTTTTTGTGAATACTAACTGCTCGTAGCCAGTAGGACTATTGCATCCCTAATTGGGATATGTTGTGAGGCTGAAGGGTGTGAAAGCTCAACTGTTTGACTACCGGTGTGACTCCAAAGTTCATCAAATTATTGTAGATTACCGGTTTCACTTTAAACCAAAGTTCACCGGATAGTAGTTTACCGGTTTGACTTAAACCAAACCAATTTTTTAATGTAGTTCAAGTACCGTACCGATCAAAGTTCATAAGAATTGAGCTGTAGCTCAAATGTGTTGCTGTAGGCAAATCGCCGGTCAGCAGCTCTGACCACTGAGCTATGGCGGCTTATGGCTTTGGCGGGTATTAGATAAGCCGCCATAGCTCAGTGGTCAGAGCTGCTGACCGGCAATCAGATGGTCACGGGTTCAATTCCCGTTGGCGGCCAGTATCTTTTCTCGGAAGATTTTTTCAATGTAGATGAGTGTTTCAGGCTGATAATTATTGATTATAATATTTGGAATCTTATTTTATATAATTACATTTTTACAGTACCCGTATTCGATTGTGTAACATTTAAAAAAAAAAATTATTATACTTTATACTTGATCGACGCTTTTATTGCACATTATTAATTATTTTATTGAGACTAAATTTGGTAAACTTCTTTTCAAGGGATTATTTCATAAAAAAATATTTTGCATTATGATAAACTAATAATTATTATCTACCTTAAAAACAAACTAAAACTACGAAACTAAAAACTACGTATCCGCTGGTTGAATTCCTTTGTACAATTCACTTATCGAATACTCATACCTCTCATACACAATGAGTATTCGATAAGTGAATTGTACAAAGGAATTCAACCAACCTTTGTACAATTCACTTATCGAATACTCATTGTGTATGAGAGGTATGAGTATTCGATAAGTGAATTGTACAAAGGAATTCAACCACCGGATTCGTAGCTTTTAGTTTAGATTTAGTTTGTTTTTAGAGTAGATAATAATTATTAGTTTATCATAATGCAAAATATTTTTTTATGAAATAAACACTTGTGTTGTGCCTACTTATGTCTCTCATGCTCTGTTTATTATTTTATGTATTATGTACTTCTTATTATGCTATATACTTGTTATAATGCTCCTGTACAATTTAATCACAGGTAAAATCCATCAAGTCGTAAACAAATAAATAAATAAAATAATATTATTATTTGTAATTAACTGTATTTCATTTACCCCGTCCCATATACATCGATTTAAAATTTCTCCCCATATTTAAAATTATTCCCCGTCCACATCGATTTTAAAAAAATGTCCTCCATATCCCAATTCATTTTGCCTCAGAATTACTAGCCTAAAGGTTGTTTAGTAATGTATTATAAAAAAAATGTAGAGAGGGAGTAAACTGGCATTCTACCAACGGTTTTTCCATGGAACATGTTTTTTTATTCAAAAGTTGTGTGTTTTCGTACGCTTGAATACTATTTTATTTAAGTACATTGTCTTTAAATTAAAAAAGATAGGTCTTCATAGATGACGATTTTTATCGGTGCTTTATTAGAAAAACCTTGGTAAAAAAAATTTGGTTTGAAGTATTATTGCATACCTATATCACACAAAAGCAATAAAAAAGAAAGATTTTATTAAATAATTCAAAAAGTTGTATACAGATATTGAAACAGTCTTGAATATGAAGTAATTTATTTTGATAAGGATTAAAACCAAGATACAAATAAATAGCCTTTTCAAGCGCGACATTTTAATAATTTTTTTAAAATAAAAGAATAATTATTGTGGCATAACCATAATAGTTAGACATATGCTGTCGCGACCTTTTTTGTAAATAATGATGTGTTCTACAAAGTCGTTTTACATTATTTTATTCTATCATTAATAGTTTTCGCAGCGCACGCGATGTAAAGAATATTTTAGGTAATTTTTATACACCTTGGGTTACATTATTGGACTTTTAGTAACGATCCCTAATTTTTTTTGAAAATATCATATAGCCTATGTCAACCGGGGATAGTGTAGCTTCCCAACAGCGAAAGAATTTTTCAAATCGGTTCAGTAGTTTCGGAGCCTATTCAATGCAAACAAACAAACAAACAAACAAACAAATCTTACCTCTTTATAGTGTAGTAGATAGTAGAAGTGTGTTAGATTAGAATGATCGCCTTTCGGAACGGTGAACGGTGGAACAACTCATAATGAAACATACTGAGAAGCACTTCAGAAAACATAGGTTGAATAGGTTAAGTTAGGTTAGGGTTACCGGCTTTTTTAAAATTATATTTTCATAGCATTTAATGACCTTTCTAAGGAGGTTCTGAGTTATAATGAGTTGGTTTATTTCTGAGTTGACATGGAACCTTTCGGAACATCGCCTTGCAACGAAATGGGAGGGATGGATTCACACGTCCGTCACTCCTAGACATACTGACCCCCAGATTCCTACTCACACCTACTACCCCATTCCTTCCCTGAACATCCTCTTTTTCCTTTCCTAAAAATACGCTCCACACTGCATCCCTAAAGATGACATTGGCCTTGAGGGGATTTATTTTCTTCAGGGCTTCCTGTGTGGAGCTAATGTAAGAAAAAAGGTCTCCCTCAACCAGTCTCTCCCGATCCAGTCCGTAACGCAGTAGGTGGGCAAACCCGTTCGCCGCAAAGACCTAGACAAATCTCATCCCTTGAACCCGAGCATATACATATATTATCAAAATAAAATACAATATGAACTTACGACTGTATTGTAATGCGTTACTGAGGAATAAAACAAATTAATAAATAAAATTTACTGGTGCACGCCAATTTTGAACTTGCGACATCCGAATTCGTAGTCAAAGATCATAATGCAACGCATTATTGAGGAATCATACATAGATATTTATCAAAATAAAATTTACTTGTGCACGCCAATTTTGTACTTGCGACCTCCGAATTCGTAGTCAAGGATCACAATGCAACGCATTATTGAGGAATCATGCATAGATATTTATCAACATAAAATTTACTTACGCACGCCAATTTTGAACTTGCGACTTCCGAATTTGTAGTCAAGATCGTACCGCAACGCATTATCGAGGAATTATATCTAAATATTTACCAACATAAAATTTATTATTTTTGAACTTGTGACTTCCGAAATCATAACCAAGATCGTAATGCAACGCGTTATCGAGGAATTATAAAAAATTAACAAAATAAAATTTACTTGCGCACGCCAATTTTGAACTTGCGACATCCGAATTCATAGTCAAGGATCATAATGCAACGCATTATTGAGGAATAATACATAGATATTTATCAAAATAAAATTTACTTGCGCACGCCAATTTTGAAATTGCGACATCCGAATTCGTAGTCAAGGATCATAATGCAACGCATTATTGAGGAATTATATATAGATATTTATCAAAATAAAATTTACTTGCGCACGCCAATTTTGAACTTGCGACATCCGAATTCGTAGTCAAGGTTCATAATGCAACGCATTATTGAGGAATCATACATAGACTTTTATCAAAATAAAATTTACTTGTGCACGCCAATTTTGTACTTGCGACATCCGAATTCGTAGTCAAGGATCATAATGCAACGCATTATTGAGTAATCATACGTAGATATTTATCAAAATTATATTTACTTGCGCACGCCAATTTTGAACTTGCGACTTCCGAATTCGTAGTCAAGATCGTACTGCATCGCATTATCGAGGAATTATATCTAAATATTTACCAACATAAAGTTTATTATTTTTGAACTTGTGACTTCCGAATTCATAACCAAGATCGTAATGCAACGCGTTATCGAGGAATTATACAAATTTAACAAAATAAAATTTACTTGCGCACGCCAATTTTGAACTTGCGACATCCGAATTCGTAGTCAAGGATCATAATGCAATGCATTATCGAGGAATCATATATATTTATCAAAGTAAAATTTATTGCGCACGCCAAAATTTGAACTTGCGACTTCCGAATTCGTAGCCAAGATCGTAATGCAACGCATTATCACCCCTCAAACCCGGGCACCCTTGCTAAGTCATCAAAAGTATCGAACCACTTGGGATGACGTATGACAGATGTGTTTATCCAATAAATGTTTCCCGGGCGGCGGAGCCTAGCAACAAAAACCCGCGGAAGTATATTATTAGAATTTTATAAAATACAGAAAGATATATTTTTCAAGTCGGTGCCGCGGCCGTTATAATATTACGTTTTGCAACTTCCATATCGGCTCAACCAATGAGCAGTAAAACCAGATATAGGTATATGTTTTTTTATGACCAATCAGAATGCTTCGTTCATAACGCCATCTTGAACGCCATTCTGATTGGTCATTGTCAGATCAACAATTTTATAGTAAAAGCACATATAGGTACATAAGATATACGATTATGTGGATCAACAACGCATGGCAATTTGGGCGGATCATCAACGCATGGTAAATTGGGCGGATCAACAGTTACGAAGCGTATGATTTCCATACAAACATCGAAAATTTTATGTGTAGTATTTCGTTTACTTTTACTGGGAAACTGGCAACCTTGCTATTTAATGTAACGTTGTTGCAAATTCATACAGAAGTAATCCATTAAAGCCAAGTTATTTGGTGTTAAAGGTGGATCAACACTGTCAAATAACTTCTTACTGGATCAGCATATTACGAGAAGAGGTCAATATATACATATATATATATATATATATATATCTATACATATATACATCCCGCTATCATTGCTGCGTCTTCTAATGGTCCACTTTCATTCAATCCTGCGTCCGACCGTCATTCTGCGTCCGGTATACGGACGCAGGATTGAACACATGTTATTTCAAGTTTTCCCCACTCCTGTACCCTCATACAGTTCAAAAACGAAAATAAGCTGGACGCGGTTTTGGTACCTAAATCAACTAAAATATACTATTTTAGTTTAGTGTTTTGTCACCGAGCGGCGAGCCGCGGCGCTGCAGTAGATGAGCGTATATTTTTAGCATAATATATGTTTCATTGACTCGCGTATCGCAACTCCTACATTTGGCAACATCGCTTTTTAATAGCGTGTCTTCTGTTCTCTGCGAAAACAAAGCAATCATACTTAAATATCGCACATTGCAAAAGATTATATTAAAATCAGCCACATTATTCAAAATTGGCGCTTAATATGACCACAATAAGGATGGATCTTTGTCAAACGTATGTAAATAATATTTCAATATCACCAAGACAATGTTACAATAATATCGTCGTTGTTTACGCATTAAATAATAGTTATTTTGCTGATATTAAATTTGCCGAAGCTGCGTTTTTTTTAAAGCCATGATTTTACTTCTTACTCGCAAAGTCAATTAAAATTCATTCAAACTAATATTAAATCACAGCATCCATGCTTATTTCTAAAAATAAAAACGAAATTGCCTAAACTAATTAACTAGAAGTGGCATTATTCTTTTAGTTTCGTTTAGTTCTTCGACTTCTCAGGGCCTCCTGTAATGCAAAAAAAGTAAGATATTTTCAAATATTGTCTAGTTATTCGTAACCATATGCAAATAGTCGTCTATTATAATAGGTGAATTAAAAGGTTTTTTATAAAAAATATCCATGTTAAGAGCGTTTTTGAGAAAATTTTGAGAAAAACTGTTTATTTTTAGTATAATAAGGTTATACCACAGGTCGTTGGCAGATTTGTTAAATTTTCAAAAAGATTTTGTATTATACAATACCCATTTAAAATCATATAATCATGCGGAAAAATAAATCAATACATTATCTGGTAAACTTATGTTACTGAATTTTAATTTTAATTTAAATAAAATCATTAAAAAATAAAAATATAAATTGGTCCGTTTGTAAATAATTTTAATAGTTTTATCAGCATGCCTTTCAGCATTTTCGGATGTAGGTATAAATTAAAATAAATTTGGAATGAAATAAAATCGATATTGAGTTATAATTTGAAAAAAAGGTGATACGGAGAGTAATTAATCTTTCTCATTGGAACCGCCCTGTATGATCGTAAGAACATCTTTCGACGAAATGTGGATTTTCGACTGCTGGTTGGTTAAACGCTCTTCAGTGTGGCCTGCGATCCGGAAAGATTAACGAAATTGATTTTAAACAACCTTTTTTATAAAGCGAGTAGGTACCCGGCGTGCCTTGCAATGCCACTCAAAGAAAGTGTTTGTGTCTTAATTCGGTTTATTGAAGTCCTTTGGGATGTAAATTTTTTTTTTGATTTTCCGTCAGGGGCGGACACGAAAAAATCAGAAGGTTTTCCGACCTGTAAGCAGGCCACATACAGCTTCAGTGTGAGAAGCATTATATTCTCTAACATATAAATTAGTTGTCTATTGTTTATGCTAGAAGAGAAGGATCCCGGTCTTGTACTTTCGCCCGGTCTCCCTTAGAACTACAGCTGGCATAACAACTAACAACATGTAAATATTGTAACATTAGATAACAATAAACTGTATTTAAAAAATCAACTCATCTTTGCTTGCTTAACTAATGAGTCGAGTAAAACAAAACCTCACCACATGAGCATAGCATATAATAGGCACCTCTGCTAAGTCACCAAACGTAGCAAACCAGGTGATCTATGGCAGAATTGTTGGTTATCCAATAAATGGTTCCCGGGGCAGCAATACCCATAATGTAAAATAATGCAAGGCTGATGTGAGTGTGATGAGTAAGATAATAATGGGACGCTTAGGTGGTTTGTACATCACGTTAAGTGTAGAGCCAATGATCTAAGAAAAGGTTGTAGGGAGAATATACGACGTGAACTTGATTGATAGAAGTCGATGAGTCGGGGACGCCCGAAGAAGACATGGCGTGATTGGTGAACCAAATTCTTCAGGCGTGCCGAATGACAGAATGACAGATCGATGTATGAATGTGAATGAGGCAAGAAGTGTGTGCCAAAATCGAGTTGTTTGGAGATCCTCTCTGCAAACTTCTGCGGGAACAGCGTGATTGTTAAATTATATTTTTTATTATTAAAGGCATGTTATTTTATTTGTTTAGACAGTTTTATGCTTTCGCTATTATTTTTTCCTTTTTTTGTTTCAAAGGATTTAACATATAATTTAGTTGTAAAGTTTGCGAAAGATCATCAAAATTGTTTATTCCGTGAACGAAAATGCATTAGTTAATTCGACAAGATACTTGTACCTAGCTGACTTGATAAGCATTTATATAATTCTAATTTAATTTTTCATTAATTATTAAAATAATTCCCCTATGGGCCTATGTCACCTTTGTGGATGTTGTGTGGAGGGACTTTTTAAGTGAAGAAAGAGAGGGAGTTCTGGGAAGGAATAGAAAGATGGGTAGGAATCTGGGGGTCAGTGTGTTCAGGAGTGACAGACGTATGAATCCACCCCTCCCTCTGTGGTGTGTAAGGCGATGTTACGAGAAAGTACGACAGGAAAATCAAAGGAAATCCCTCAACCATTCTCTCCCTATCCGGCCTGCTATGCAGCTGGTGGGCAGAGGCATCCGCCACGAAGACCCAGACAAATCTCATCACATGAGCATAGCATATTATAGGGCACACTTGCTAAGTCACCAAACGTAGCGAACCACTTGGGGTGACCTACGACAGAGGTGTTGGTTATCCAATAAATGGTTCCTGAGGCAGCGGTACCCATACCCGCCTCCAAAATTGACTCTTTCTGAAGTCTACGGTTTATTCGTAATTAATAGGTCACATAATATTTCAACTGATAATCGTGTTGTAGTTATAATTAGCTACAAATCTAAAGTTCAATCTTAAAAATTAACATGAAAGGACTTAATATTTTTTTATGAAAAAACCACACCGGAGTAAACTGCTATACTAATGTAGTAATCACTAGCGTGATGCGAAATCAATCATCACGTGCGCATCGCCGCCGAGTTGATTAGAGTCCGCGACGTATGGGCCAGTCATATTGGCGCCTTCATATTCTATAAATACCTATACAGTCATCTACTCAAACTTGAAAAAATAAGCGGCAACGTCGCAAGACGTTGGTTTGTCTTCAACATAAAAACGAATATATAATTGGACGCTGCATTGTCGACCAAATTAAAGTAAATATACGCAGGATGCCTCACTGCATTGAATATAAAAGGAGTTCAGATTGGTGGAACATTAAAGGGCGTTTTTTTCGTTTTGTATATTTTTTAATTAATTCTTTTAAAAAATGTAAATACCTAGCAACAATCAAACGCTTAAAAGCTAGTTTATACTTTAGTTAAAACAATGTAAAATCAAGTCCTTCAGATAGACGCAGTAATGTCGATCTAATGAAAGGACGCAGAAATGATAGCGGGATGTATATATATATATCTAAGTAATAATCACCCATTGACAAGCCAATTCAATTGGTTTAGCAGGACTTGTTTGTTGACATGTATTAACTATTTTTTTCAATAAATATAAAAAAAAAAAATAATAATAATTTAGGAACAAGTTTGACAACAACTATTTTGCAATATTTTCCGAAAACTAGTATCGACGATTCCTGAGTTCGGAATCCATTTTCGGCGACACCAAACCAGTAGGCTTAAGCGCAAGTAGAGTATGAAACTAGTGTCTATGACTTTCGATTAGTGAAGATCAGCCTTTAAATATTTCTGAGCAAGTTTGTCAGAAGAGTTCCCCAAAACAAGCTATTATTGTATTACTTCCGTTTTCTACAACCTATTCAGCGCCGGATCTGCCATACGTTCAAAAACGTGCAAAAAACCTGGCGCCAACTCCGAAAGGGCGCAGTGAGAAAATAAATATTGTATTAAAATTTAGTTATAATATTCCCTGAATCGTTTAAAAATTACCCATAGTACGAAATAATTATTACGCTCTAGCAACACTTTCCAAAGAAACAGAATGCGAACGCTTCAGGTTGGTATCAACGGCTTACGAATTTATAGTCAGTTACAGGATTTTTTTACAAATTCCATATATTTAGTTTAAACGTAAGATCTATTTTTCCATATATCTCTTACGACGAATGGGTGCGATCCAAATTCAATAACCAATCACAGCGCGGTATTTTTATTCTGGAGAATCAAACAAACCGACTTGCGCCTTTAAAGCGGTTAAAACAATATTTTTATATGTGATTTTGACCCTTATATATATAGAAAATGTATGAAAGTCAAGCTCAGAATGACTTGCGCTAACAGTACTATTTATACCGCCAAAAGTTTTATTCATATGGCAGCACTGGAATCTGGAATATTTAAAAAAGCATTTTCTGTGGAGTACGAACGTCATATTTTGCCACAGTTGAATTGTCAAAAGTCCGTCGATGTTTGGTCACAAAAACTTATAAAAACCTATGATTTCATCAAATAAACACAAGTAATAGTGTTTTTATCGATAGTTTATTGTTCAAATAATGTGTTTCAGTCAATAAAATATACGATAGTTCAAACTAAATGCACAAAATATTACTTCAAAAGTGCTCTTTCCGAGATTTTATACGAAGTATGGGCAACAAATCCTGGCACATGAAAGGTTAAATGTATAGTTAATATCTATTAGATTTGTTATTTTACGGTGTCAGTGTAAGCGTCTTTCGTAAGCCGTTGATACCATACGTCAGTGTTTAGTGTTTGTATGGTGTTTGTTCGCTCAACACAGGGGAAATACAAGGTACAAATATGAGGTTATATTCTTAATAGATTTTAGAGCTAGTCAGAAGCTGTAGATGCTATTCTTGGGTTGTACGTTGCCATGGAAACGTATTTGTATTTGCTTTTTCTATTAATATTCGCGTTGGGTATATACATAAACGCAGTAAATCTCAAGAATGTCTAATGGACCTAGTTTAGCGAAACCACCCGCATTGTCTCGTAACCTATATTTTAAATCATGGTATGGGCACAGACAAACAATTCGTTGCATTATTTTAAAGCATAACTTGCAAAAAGAGTTTTTCCTAAAATAATTCAAATAGCACTATAATTTTATGTTTACCCAATAGATTCAGAGAGTATAGGGCTCCTGGCGATTCTCTCTTTAAAAAAAAACGAGTGTGAGATCTACCGCCAGGGCACTTGGAAAAGTTACACCCTTTATATGTCTTGATTTAAAGTATTTGATAAATTAGTGTAAAAAAAAAAAATTAAATAAAAAAAATAAAAAAATTGGGGTGAACGAATTTTTTATCAAAATAAAAATGAAGGGGGGGGGGGGGGCGCCATCGGTGCCTACTGCACAGGGCGCCAGATTTCGTAGATCCGGCCCTGAACCTATTTATGCTAAACAGGATTTTCTAATTATTCTGCAACTAAGTCAGAGTGCAGGAAGAGGTTCGACGCCACACCAGATATTAGAATCCAACTTACCAATATTCTGCCTGATATCAAGAAGGTTTGCGATTCACTGACTGTAAATCATCCAAGGTGCTTTATTTACTCCATTTTTTTGTTTGTTTATATGTATACCATTTTTTTTATATACACTAAATAAAAAATGTGTTTAATACCAATTTTTGTTAATTTTTTACTTGTAGAAATTATTACCCAACCTAAAAAGTAAGCCAAGTGTTCCGTTAAAATTTCCGGGTTTGCAATTTAAGTGTTCCGTCGCAGAAAAAGTTTGGGAAACCCTGCACTAAGAGATGTTCTGCGAATTTTGAAGAGGTATTTTATTTTGTAACATTGTATATGTTCTTTGAATCGGGATTTGGTCGTTATTTGTGGCGGGAGGTGGGTTTGAACAACGTGTCACGTAACATGTTTTTTTTTTTAATTCAAATAAAAAAACTAGGAAATTCAAATCTTCCAAGTTAGTAACCCTTTTAGTTTATGTTTTACGGGAATCCCATGATTGTATTGTACGTAATTTTTATTTTGTTCTCCCAAGTTAGCAACCCTTTTCGTTTATGTTTAATGGGGAATTCCTCGACTGTATTGTACGTAATTTTTATTTCATTTCGTTGTCAGAATGCGTTAGTGTTTTAACCACGAAATACGCATAAAGTCAAATTGATGTAGTCAGTGTTGTTAAATTGAGTTTGTAGGTACTATAATGTCCTCAAAAGCGGAAGTTTTACATCGTCAGCTTTTTTTGACCTATAAACGCGATGAGGATTGCTTTCCAGCGCAGCTTTGCCAAAAAAATGCCGACAAAATTTGGAAAACGGCTAAAGAAAAAATAAAGAAAAATTTATGGAACATATAAATGATGTTATACGAGAGTTCAAGGTGACGCCTACGAGAAAGAAAGCAACAACGCTTTTGGTTATTACATACAGGTAAGTTTACTGATAAAATGTAATAATATCACTTACAGATATGTTATACAGTGTGTTAAGATTTCAGGTACTGAAATATTAATATTTGTGATTGTCACCCTAATGGTTGTGCAACATTTTTTTGTGTTGGCGATTGCCAGGGCGATTTCGTATTGCTACGGGCACGTATTTTTTTCTTTCTTCTCTTGTTACCATCCGTCTTGGGCGGGTCGTTTTTGGCAAAACGTCTGCTGTCAGGTTTTCACTTCATGTGGGTCATAAAACCGCGGAGAGAGATAGCATTATTGGGCTCACCGTACATGAGCTACCCTACGGGTCTTTTATTGTTTCAATAAAGACCGATATTCGAGAGCTGGAGTTATTATTGAAGAGTTACTCCAGCCACACTTCCTTTCGGAATCTGGTGTTACCACGCCGGATTGCTCTGTCAGGAGAGCGGAAGTTGAGATCCTGAACACAGTGTATAAATTAAACCTATACTTTTCATAAAGAACTGATCATAAGTAGGTATTATATTATATATTTAGCAACCGATGAAAACATCAAGCACACCAGCAACACTTTTGTCAGCAAGGCCCAATGAAATATTTTGAATTTCTATTTTGAATTCCTATTTTGGATTTCTTCAGTATTCAAATTGACCAAATTCATTAAAAACGTAAACTTACTATAAAAAAATTCTGATAAAGGTTTTTCTCCACTGTGGGTCATTTTATGACTTTTAAGATATACGTTTGTATCATATATAGGGACATGAACAAGGTTGTTTCCCACTGTTGATAAACAAGAGATGTTTAAGACTTCCCTATGAAGAACATGAATAGATGCAGTCAGGACACGAAAAAGGTTTCTTTCCACTGTGAATCAGTGAGTGCGTTCTTGGAACTCCCTTTTGACAACATTAATAGCGGCGATCGGGATATGAAATAGATTTTTCTCGTGTGGGTAAATATGTGACGTTTAGTTGTTATTTTGTAGAGTATGTATATTTGTAGCTAGAACACGAAAAATGTTTTTATTCGCTATGGGAAAACATGCGATTTTTTTAGATTTCTCTTCGTAGTACATGCATGGTTACACGAACATGAAAAAGGTTTTTCTCCTCTGTGAATCGCGCTGTGGATTTTCAAATCTCCCTTTCGAAAACTTGAATAACAGCATTCGGGACAAGAAAATGGTTATTATCCGCTGTGGGTAAACATGAGATTTTTTTATGCCTTTTTGTATAAGATGAATAGTCGCAGTAGAACCATGTAAAAGGTTTTATGTCAACGTGAGTTCTAAGAAGTTCCTTTGTACAACACAAATAATTGCAGTAAGGCCTTAAAAAAGGTTCTTGAAAACTGTGGGTAAGCATGTGAATTTTTAGATACCGTTTTGTAAGGCATGAATAGTCGCCGTCATGCATGAAAAAGGTTTATCATCACTGTGACTCAGCAAGGGCAGATTTAGTTATCTTTTCGAAAAGAAGAATAGTTGCAGTCAGGATTTGAAAAAGTTTTTTTCCCACTGTTGATAAACAAGTGATGTTTAAGACTTTTCTTTGAAGAACATGAATAGTTGCAGTCAGGACACGAAAAGGGTTTCTCTCTACTGTGAATCAGTGAGTGCCTTATTAGATATTCTTTTTGAGAACACGAATAAATTGCAGTCAGAACATGAAAAACGTTTTTCTCTTCTGTGAAAAATACCGTGAATTCTTAAATCTTCCTTTGGAGAACATGATTAACTGCATTCGGAACATGAGAAAGGTTTTACTCTCCTTTGAGTCAAGATAACGGCATTTGAAAAGACGAGCGAACTTTTTAAAATATGAACACTTGTAAGATGCGTGATTTAAAATACCGGCGTTTGAAAAAAACACGTGGGTCAAAATGGATGCTAGCGGTTTAAAATATCTCTTTAAAGAAACGGCGTGTTTCTAAAACAAAACACGTGGATTCACAGTTCAATTAACAAATCACAATCACTTATTTACCTACATATTTAAAGGGAAAAAATAGTAATTATTTACATATGTATACATACATCACGAAAAAAATATGGAGTTATAAAAAAAATCAAGGGAGCGATAAATATCCCGAATCAAGTTGGCCTCACGTTGGAAGGCGCTAGTGTTACATAATTACGGTTTTGAACCGCTTGATTACAGACTTATTGGTAAATTATTTTTTTTTATTTTATTTTATTTATTAATTATAATGTATTACAAAAATATGACAAGTAACACATTATTCCCAATGAGTTGAGAAGAAAACTCATTACGGGAAGGACAGATAGATATAAGTACATTTTACACAGATATTACACGTTTAAAAAATACAATATATTGAAAAGGGAAAAAAATAAAAAAATATATATAAATAAATAAAAAATGCATTGTCAAGAATAGAGATTTTAGGAATACTGAGAGACATCCATACACATAAAACATAAAAAAACAAACGTATGAAGGCGAGCCAATATTCACTGGTTTAAATACATTTTCAGGAAATATTCTTTAAGCGTTTTAACAAATATTTTTTTGTTAGCTACTGAATGCTTTATTTCATTAGGTAATGCATTGTATTGTCTATATGCGATATATTGTAACGAGTTAATACCAAATTTAGTTGTGTGGGTAGATGATGCTAAGTGTATTTGATTTTGGGATCGTGTTTTGTGCTGGTGTATGTCTGAATTAAAGGCTGGTCTGATGTTAGTGTGTGCGGATCTATGTATGATTTGTAATATTGCACTAGTGATATTGTATTTAGGTAGAACCGTAAAAGGAAGTATGTTTGTCTTTGAATATATATGTTTGATATGTGTATCCCACGGTAGACGGTAGATATTCCTTATAGCTCGATTTTGAATCACCTGTATTTCTGATATTTGTTTTTTAGTAATAGTGCCCCAGATACTAACTAAATAACTCAGATGGGAGTGAATCATTGCATAGTAAGTGGCCCGTAGTAGAGATATGGAGAGAAGACCTTGGAGTCGGTACAGTACACCGGTAATTGGGGAAATTTTTGATTTCACATGCTCAACATGGGAATTCCACGTAAGTTTAGAGTCTATTAATAGCCCTAAATATTTCGTAACTTCCATATTTTGGAGTTTATCAGTTCCAAGTGAAATATTCATGGACCCATAATCCTTATTACCGAATGTTAGATAGTGCGTTTTTTTTATATTGAGGCTCAATTTATTAATACGGAGCCAATTAGCTAAAATTGAGACATCTACATTCATTAGAGACTCCAGGTCACTCAGGCTTTTACTGTGATAGTAGATTACAGTATCATCCGCATAAAGTTGGAGTTTTCCAGAGATACCACATTTAGTTATGTCATTGACATATAGCAAGAAAAGCAGAGGGCCAAGAATTGATCCCTGTGGCACTCCACATGTGATTCTACCTAAGCCACTCGAGACCCCTTTGACTTCGACAAGACAAAATCTATCATCTAATAAAGAATAAGACCACAATGTTATATTTAAATACTTACGAATCCTCACCGCTAGCTCATTCGGTAGATTATCGTGTTTGCAGTCCGCTCGGGTACTTGATTCAGAACAATTATCGCTTCATTGGTAGAATTTATACAGGTAAGGTGTAATAAATTAAAAGATTGATTGTCGCTTTAAATACTGAAGAATTTATTTATGCTTCTACGCTTCTAGGAAAAAGCTTTTTTTATCTCTTTGTGAACGGAAAGTTAATGATTTTAAACCACAATAAAAGGAATGAATTGATAACATAATGAAATAAGGCTTACGTACGTTATCTCGCACGGGTTACATATGCAGAGCTGGCTCCTCGTCAGAAATAAATCACTGAATTTATTTTAATCTCTAAACACAAAAAACTGTTGTGATATTAAGGATATCAGCAAACTATGGAGGTGGCGTGACCAACCCCTAGGGAGGCTAAAACCAGAAGAAATTGGAAAGACGCCTGCAGCCCTGTGGCGCTCGCCTCGCCCCTCCCCCACCGAATTCGGGGCCAATCAAGGCAACGTCGGTGTGGCAAACATTACAAAAAATAATACTGAATTTAGTACCTAGCGCAAATCATCGTACAGGGGTTGGAAGTAAAGATTCAAGAAAGTACTTCATAACAATTTAGCAACCGATGAAAACATCAAGCACACCAGCAACACTTTTGTCAGCAAGGCCCAATGAAATATTTTGAATTTCTATTTTGAATTCCTATTTTGGATTTCTTCAGTATTCAAATTGACCAAATTCATTAAAAACGTAAACTTACTATAAAAAAATTCTGATAAAGGTTTTTCTCCACTGTGGGTCATTTTATGACTTTAAAGATATACGTTTGTATCATATATAGGGACATGAACAAGGTTGTTTCCCACTGTTGATAAACAAGAGATGTTTAAGACTTCCCTTTGAAGAACATGAATAGATGCAGTCAGGACACGAAAAAGGTTTCTTTCCACTGTGAATCAGTGAGTGCGTTCTTGGAACTCCCTTTTGACAACATTAATAGCGGCGATCGGGATATGAAATAGATTTTTCTCGTGTGGGTAAATATGTGACGTTTAGTTGTTATTTTGTAGAGTATGTATATTTGTAGCCAGAACACGAAAAATGTTTTTATTCGCTATGGGAAAACATGCGATTTTTTTAGATTTCTCTTCGTAGTACATGCATAGTTACACGAACATGAAAAAGGTTTTTCTCCTCTGTGAATCGCGCTGTGGATTTTCAAATCTCCCTTTCGAAAACTTGAATAACAGCATTCGGGACAAGAAAATGGTTATTATCCGCTGTGGGTAAACATGAGATTTTTTTATGCCTTTTTGTATTAGATGAATAGTCGCAGTAGAACCATGTAAAAGGTTTTATGTCAACGTGAGTTCTAAGAAGTTCCTTTGTACAACACAAATAATTGCAGTAAGGCCTTAAAAAAGGTTCTTGAAAACTGTGGGTAATCATGTGAATTTTTAGATACCGTTTTGTAAGGCATGAATAGTCGCCGTCATGCATGAAAAAGGTTTATCATCACTGTGACTCAGCAAGGGCAGATTTAGTTATCTTTTCGAAAAGAAGAATAGTTGCAGTCAGGATTTGAAAAAGTTTTTTTCCCACTGTTGATAAACAAGTGATGTTTAAGACTTTTCTTTGAAGAACATGAATAGTTGCAGTCAGGACACGAAAAGGGTTTCTCTCTACTGTGAATCAGTGAGTGCCTTATTAGATATTCTTTTTGAGAACACGAATAAATTGCAGTCAGAACATGAAAAACGTTTTTCTCTTCTGTGAAAAATACCGTGAATTCTTAAATCTTCCTTTGGAGAACATGATTAACTGCATTCGGAACATGAGAAAGGTTTTACTCTCCTTTGAGTCAGCTTATGAATTATACTTGAGTAAAGTGTTGCTCCACAGGGAAACCTTAGAAAAATTAATTTTCTCAGAGCCTCCTTAGTGGAGCTAATGTAAAAAAAGTATGTGTTTTAAATTTATGTAGGTATATTAAAGGTAAGACAGTGTGAACTTGTGGAGATCCGAAAGGAATACAAGGCCGATTAAAATAACAATCATTTCCAATTTTTTATAAATAACAACATGAATAAATAAATAAAAAAAAAAACACTTTACGCATATGTAATGCAATTCACACATTTGCCGGATCTGTCCTGATGATGGACACTGCAACGCTGTCAGCTGGCTCTAGTCTGAAGTTTGTTTCCATTGGTGTATTATACAGTTTAGCATTTTCTAAGTTATACTTTTTGGCTAAAGAATTAATATACGTTTCTTGACTTAGACTCATTACATTTGACTCGAGTTCATGCTTTATGTCAATTCCGATATAATTACTCACTGGACCCATGTCCTTCATTCTGAAACGTTTAGATAATTCATCTTTCACTATTTGCACTCTCTTCAAGTCTTTGCCACATACCAACAAATCATCAACAAATATCAAAATATAAATCGGATCATTTCCCTCGTTTCTCACGTATAAATAATAATCAGGAGCTTCTACTTAACTTTGACTCAACCATGAAACTGTGAAAACATTCGTAACATGACCTCGGACTCTCTCTCAACCCATAAAGTGATTTTTGTAATTTATAAACTTTACCGGGTCCATCATCATAACCAGGAGGTTGTTTGATGTATACTTCAGACAGTAGTAGTTTTCCGTTTAAAAACGCTGTTTCCACATCCATTTGTTCAACATTCAATTTGTTTTGACAACTATACGATAATAAAATCTTAAGAGTTTGTAACTAAAGTTTTCATCTAGAGAGCTATTGAGAGCAATCTTAACTTATGGGAAAACATTTAGCATAGCAACAGGAATTGAAATGAAACATGCTATTTCAATTCAACAAAATTTATTACGCACATGGAGGATAACTGTTACATCAAATCCTTGACTCTATAAATTAATTTTATCTTAATACAAATCTCAGGGAAGTGGTGCAAGGTACCCATGAGGATCTCTTGAAAAGTTAAGTTGGCAATTTCGACTTCCTACCTTACACGTGTGACATGAGTGTGGGAACAAAGGGGCACTAACCTGTAGATAATAGTAATGTCGGGCGCCAGACCAGTCGGATGGACATGGCCAATTAATATTAATTATAGTTAACTAACAACCAGTATTTGCAATGCGATAGCTAACGCCACACCACGATATCAGCCGTAGATCTCCAGGCAGTGTTCCCGAACCCAAAATTTAAAAATCGGGAGAATTTTCGCCTAAAAATCGGGAGAATTCGGGAGAAAACGGGAGAATTTTTAAGAAATCGGGAGATGACTAGAATTATTGTAATAAAAGTCATCCCTTGTAAATATTTAGAATCCCTTTTATTATTCTGAATCAGAACCTTAACAACAAATGAAAAAAACCCGTAAGCAGCGCCATCAACACGATTATTGTAGATGCTGCCCGTGGAATAACGCAATTTTTCCCTAACGTTCAACGGGGACTTACTTTACGTTTGGAAACTCAGCACAATTTTTTGTGAAAATTGACCTTGGGGGCCGTTCAATAATAATAATAATAATAATAATTGGATAATTTATAGAGCGCCGTTTTTGTGAAAAATCACCTCAAGGGCGCTGTACAATTTATTCATAATTCTTAGGTTCTATCTAATTTTAATATTTACAAATGGATACAGAAACATACTTACCTGCAGGTCACTTCCGATAAACACTTTAATTAGAAAGTTTGTGCTTGGAAAAGATACGGCTTTGCACGCGGAGGGTATTATATTTAAAACACCGGACATTGCATTGCTACCCCCATCACTATAAGTATTATATTTTAAAAGATTAGTGGCAAAAGTGGAGTTGATAATATCAAAATTTGTATTTTAAAAGACTGGAGAATTTAGGACTCTTTAGGGCTGGAGAATGTTACTGAAATGACCTTTAAAAACGCTTACAAATAGTTATTTTTTACTTTTTTTTTTTTTTTAATTTTTTTTTTATTTTATTACGTAACGCAAATTAGGGGGGGGGTCTTGTTAAATGTTACTGTGCGTTACCAGTGCTGGAGGGGGATTCGAAAAACGCGTTATGTAACATGATTTTTTTATTTAAATAAAAAACTAGGGAATGCTCAAGTTGGCAGGCCTTTTCGTTTATGTTTTACAGAGAATCCCTCGACTGTATTGTACGTCATTTTTATTTTATTTTGTTGTCAGTATTCGTTAGTGTTTTAAACACGAAATACGCATAAACACAAATTGCTGTAGTCAGTGTTGTTAAAGTGAGTTACTATAATTTCCTCAAAAGCGAAATATTCACATCATCAACTGTTCTTGGCCTATAAAGGCTCTCCTGACAAGGGAAGAACGTGAAGAGTTGCATTCAGGACTCGAAAAAGGGTTTCTCTCCACTGTGAATCAGCGATTGCTTTCTTAGACGTCCCTTTTGAGAACATGAATAGTTGCAGTCGGGACACGAAAAAGGTTTTTGTCCACTATGGGAAAACTTGCGATTTTTTAGATTTATCTTCGTAGTACATGCATAGTTTCACTCAGAACATGAAAATGGCTTTTCTCCACTATGAATCACGCTGTGGATTTTAATAACTGCAAAAAACTTCCTTTCGCGATCTTTAATAACTGCACTCGGGACAAGAAAATTATTTTTGTCCACTGTGGATAAACATGTGATTTTTTTGGTGCCTCTTTGTGAAACATAAATAGTAAATAGTCGCAGTAGAAACATGTAAAAGGTTTTATGTTACTGTGAGTCGGCAAATGATTTCTAAGAAGTTCTTTTGTACAACATGAAAAATTACAGACGGGACATGAAAAAGGTTTTTGTCCACTGTGGGTAAACATGTGAATTTTTAGATACCGTTTTGTGGTGCATGAATAACGTTTTAATTTTTTTCGAGAAGAAGAATAGTTGCAGCCGGAACATGAAAAAGGTTTTTCTTTACATGAGTCAGCAAGTGAATTCTCTTAGATATCCCTTTTGAGAACACGAATAGTTGCAGTCAGGACATGAAAAAGGTTTTTCTCTTCCTTGAATTTTACTGTGGATTTTTAAATCTTCCTTTTGAGAACTTGTATAACTGCATTTGGGACAAGAAAATGGTTTTTGTCCACTATTGGTAAATATGTAATTTTTTGGTGCCTCTTTGTAGAACCAATATGAATAGTCGCAGTAGAAACATGTAAACGTTTTTATGTCACTGTGAGTCAGCAAATGATTTTTAAGAAGTTGCTTTGTACAACATGAATAATTGCAGTCGGGACATAAAAAAGGTTTTTCATCACTGTTAGTTAGCAAGTGCCGTTTTAGTTATTTTTTCGAGGAGGAGAATAGTTGCAGTCAGGACATGAAAATAGTTTGAGCGCCTTGTTAGTGCATCTCCTCCAGAGACAACGTTGATGTCTTTGTTGCAACTTTTTTGCTAGGAGCAGGCTAATTTCCCACTTTTTTATATAATATTGGGAATATTTCATTTTTAGAAATACTTCTACTCGTACCTGCGCCTGCATCAGGGTCTGAGGTGGTCATAATTTAAAAATATATATATACATATTTTAAGTTAGTAGAACAAAGTACTGAAAAACCTTCTGATTCGAAGAGGCGTTACGTAATAAATTATAAATTCCACCTCATAATTCATAGATGATCGGTTTGCATAGGTTTATAATGGAGATATGCTTAGATTGCGGTATTTTGTAATTATTCTGGTCAATACCAGAATCTCAAGAATTTTTTTTAACCATACACAATTAGTTGCTAGTTGAGCGGACGAAGAATCGATGAGAAACGAATTCGCTAAGAACTTCGAAAAATCGGGAGATTTTGATGCCATTCCGGTAGATCGGGAGATGAAGTGAAAAATCGGGAGATCTCCCGTAAAATCGGGAGCTTCGGTAACACTGTCTCCAGGTCTCAGGAAATGTCGACTAGGCGTGCGCGTTATTTAACGTAACTAGATACAATAACTAGTTTCGTTAATGAAACGGAAATAACTAGTTTCGTTAAAATTACAAGTAGTTATTTTTGTAAATGCGTTATTCTTGTAACTGTGATTGTTGGTGTTGGGTGTAACGTGAGTAACTGAGTAGTTTCGCATCGTTTCGCATAGCGCCTGCCGGCCGGCCGAGCTAGCGAGTTGGCAGATCGAAAATTTCCGAGTCAGCGGGAGTGCGTGACACGAAATCCGAAGTAATCCTATTGTTAATGTAATAAAATTGATTTCACTGTATAGCTACAAACACTTAGATACTAGATAGTCATTTAATTTATTTTCGTTTCGTGTGTAACTGTATAGTTACTGGAGGTATTTATACAAACAATCACAGTAGCTGAATGAAAATAACTAGTTACAAAAATAACCTGTTTTGAAACAGGTTACGCCGACCAAGAAACTAGTCTCGTTACGTTTCTTGAAAATGTCGTAACGACCCACATCTAATGTCGACCCGTCTCCTACACGAAAATCCGTTGAGCGGCTTCTCTTCAAATTTCTCGGCAGATGTCGCTCCTATTGCCAGTGAGCATTGAGTCACATCTAGCTAGAAGTCAGCCGCTCTCGCAATGCAACGTCAACATATTAATGTAACCAGTTAAAAACTGTTACAAGTTTACATTTTTGCAACTGGTGAATAAAGGCCCGTTTATAATAGGAATAAGCCGTAAGCCGTAGGCCGTAAGCCGTAAGCCGTAGAAGTTGGAAGATAGGAAACCTGTGTATCCGTTTATAATAGATGGCAATAGATTTGTAGATCTACAAAAAGCATACGACCGAGTCGATAGGAAAAAGCTTTGGAAGGTGTTGTCCAAGTATGGAGTGAATACAAATCTCATACAGGCAATTGCGTCTCTGTACGAGGGAAGCGTTGCATGTGTTAGGGTGAACGGTGGTTTTACGGGGTGGTTTGACATCACAAAAGGTGTTAAGCAAGGCTGTGTAATGTCACCATGGTTATTCAATCTGTACATGGATAATTGTATGCAAGAATTGAAAGAAGTGGGATTGGGCGCGAAATTGAGTAATCTGAAAGTATGTTGCCTGTTGTATGCTGATGATGCGGTGCTGATTTCTAACACTATGGAAGATCTACAGTCTCTCGTATCTAGGATGAACGAAGTATGTATGAAGAATGAGTTAATGATGAATGTAAGTAAGTCTAAAGTCATGGTGTTTGAAAGAGAGAGTACGAAAACAGTATGCAATATAGTTGTGAATGATGAATACTTGGAGCAGGTGGATGAGTTTGTGTATCTGGGTAGTATGTTTACGAGAGATGGGAAGGCTGATAGGGATATTGAAAGAAGGGTGAATGCTGGTAACTCCATTAATGGAGGACTGAATGCCGTTGGCGCTAATAAAAAACTGTCAAAAGAAGCGAAACTAGCAGTCCACAATGGAGTCCTGGTACCTACCCTGATGTATGGCAGTGAAGCATGGAACTGGCAGAGGAAGGATGAAAGTAAACTGAATGCTGTTGAAATGAGATCCCTGAGGCGTATGTGTGGTAAAACAATGTATGATCGTGTGAGAAATGTGGATATCCGCAAAGAATGTAAGGCTGATGTATGCATAATGAGTAAGATTAAGAAAGGGACCCTCAGATGGTTTGGGCATGTAGAGCGAATGAACGAAGAAAGCAGTGTAAGAAGAATATACGACGCAAATGTGAATGGTAGAAGAAGTCGTGGACGTCCGAGGAAGACATGGCACGATCAAGTGAATCAGATACTTGAGTCGGGCCATGTCAAAAGTCAGAATAATAGAAGAGAATGTATGAGACGATGTATGAATGTGAGTGAGGCAAAGAGTGTGTGCCAAGACCGAGTTGTTTGGCGGTCCGTCCTCTCTGCCTACCCCTGCGGGGAAACGGCGTGATGGTTAGTTAGTTAGTTAGTTATAGATGGCAATAAGCCGTTAACTTTTTCCATAACCGAAAAGATGGTTCAACTTTATCTTTTACGGTTACGGCTTGCAGAAAGCTTAGATATATGCTGAAATTTATGTATTTTCGATGGATACTCTATGGCTTTGGATTCAATATTGTCATTGATACGCCCTCGTTGCGGCGGGGTTCAAACTTAAATCTAAACTTAAAATTAAGGAGGAACAAATTAAAAAGCTATCGATTATAGAAATGGCACATTTATTCTATTAATACAAAAAGCGGTGTTAATTATTAATCTAGTGTTAGTCTTATACTAGGTACTTAATTATCTAGTCTTAAAATTAGATTGTCTGTTTGCTTAATTCTACGGTAAAAGTCTTTATGTAATTGTTCAGAGTTTAATCACTTTGGCGGTTAAAAAACAAATAAAATGTTCAGTCACTTCCCTTTGGTTGCTGATGATGGAGTCTCCGCGTGTAACTGATCGTCCTGGATGATACACTGACACTTAACTAATTTATTAATTATTGTTTCACTGATTATTACACAAATCGCACAGGTCGGGTGGTTGCACAATTTCTTGTCGAAGGTTAAATTTTTTTAACAAATCCCTGTTCGGAATTTTTCGCGGTCACTTGGTTGGACTTCCTGGCGGAAGTTCACGAACGTCTCGGCTGTTCCTGGTTGGAATCCGCGAGTGTTTGTCAATTTCCCTGGTCGGGAAATTGTGCGGGATCGCGAGCTTCGGACCCACTCCGAAAAGCGGAG
The DNA here is from genome assembly GCA_917563855.2 of Limnephilus lunatus. Classification (NCBI taxonomy): domain Eukaryota; kingdom Metazoa; phylum Arthropoda; class Insecta; order Trichoptera; family Limnephilidae; genus Limnephilus; species Limnephilus lunatus. The sequence goes on from OU830592.1 coordinate 122,655,237, forward strand.
AGAGACAGCCCTGTTCGGGCTGTAAAACGGTGACTGACTGTCGGACCGTGTCCTCGGTGGACAGGGTGGACGGTGAGCGGTGACTGCTCCCTGGCCGGGGCAAATGGTGACTCTCGCTTCCTGGTGAGATTTTTTTATCATCCCCCGTTCCTCCCCTGACGTCGGATCGTAGAAGTAATTCAGTTCCTTATCCTTCCGTATCTTGATGCGGCAACGGATCCTTGGCGCTGGTGTCGTAATTTTACCCCATAGATGTCGCTAGGAGGCTTGCTAGCTTGGCACGATGCACAATTTATACAATAGGTACAAATAATAATTTTTTTACATCTTTCGTTGGCACCGGCCGCGGCGGGGGTCAAAGGAAAATGTTTATTGCCCCTCGCTCGGCTCGGCGATGGTTGGTTTATCCGGCCTCGCAATGGTTTGGGGGTTTTATTAGCCAGGCAATGTTGGGTCGCATTGTTCGTTTGCCATGGCCGAAAACATCCTGGCTTTCCAATTTTTATTACGCTTCCTTGGCTTTAGCCGCTAGTTACAATTTTTATTGTTATATTATTTCTTATCTCTAAAATTATATGACGACTTCCTGCCTAACTATTTTAAGACTCATTTGGGTTTACCGCCTTATTCACGCTAGTTAAGCCAGCTGGGAAAAGATCGCACATCTTTTTCAATTCTGTGAATTTTTGGCATTGGTATACCTATAGGTACATCATCATGATAATAATTATTAAATTCGAATAATTATTCTCGTGTCCTATTTAACTTTCACCTGGCCGCTCGTGTTATTTGTTGAACCGCCTTTGATTTTTATTTTTGCGGGTGGCAACGTTAGTTTCTAGTTTCCGGCACTTTTTGAATATCCGCCGTTACGGCAGCCGACGGATATTCGACTCGTCAATTAGGTGTCAGTTTTACAAGTTTTTAACATGGGATAATCCCTTATATTGTTATTTTATTATTTAAAACCACGAGCCGGATCATTAAAGATGATTTTTGATAAACGCGACCCGGAGTAATTAAGCGGGCGTTACGGCTGTCGGTGGGAGAATTACTTGTGCCACGCGATGTTTGCATTTTGATAAATCCGCGTAATCGTTTGTCGAAGAGTGACATGAAACGCGACGGAACACCTTTGTGCCCTTGCCTGCCGTCTGCCTCGAGTAGTTGTGGCGAATTCCTGGCGGAAAGCCTTTGACGTGGATCTTGCCTTGTGCTTGACAAATGCCCAGAGTCCCTTGATGACTTCAGCCGGAATCCTGGTCATCCGGTGGAACCTGCTGCCCGGCTGTCCGGATAGCCAGAGTCAGCGGGATATGCGCTGGCGATTTGCAGTTGGCGCAGTTGCGTCCCATGGATGCGCTCCCCGATTACTTTCCCACGTCTTCGCGGCGACAGTTCAAATAAGCGTTCTTGAGTGTTAGAATTATTTTAGGAAACATGACTTGGTCCAACAGGTATGCGATTTGCTTTTTGTTTCATTGTTGATTTGGTCGGCCTTACCGGTGTTGTATTGGGGTAATTGAAACCCCCTGGCTATATGTTTTTTTGAAATACACAATTAATATTGTTATTTAGTAAAGAACTCTTTTATTTCAAACAAAAAAGATAAACCTAATCATGCTGGGGAGAATCCCGTATTTCCATCCACAATCCTGAGGAGACTCGCTTGCTCTACCTATTTATGTATAATACTAGTAAATGGTTCCCCGGAACTATTTACGTTACAATTGGCGCCCAACGTTTTTTAGGAATTTATTCTACAGGTGCACTTACATAAATACGGTATTTTTTCCAGCATTTTTAGCGTTGTATTTAGACGTCATTGTCAAATTACAATGTACCGTTTGCGGCAGTTATGCCCATAAGTGTTAATTAAGTCTGGTGGCTGCCCAACCTTTTGTTTATATTTAAGAAATGGTTATAAAATGTTGTTTTACAGCGCATCAGTGTGGACCTTTTAGGTTATATTTTCTTTGTTGCATACGTTTTGACATTTCTGTTTGGTTATGTGTTGCCACATAAATAACTTGAGTGATAAAATATTGCCTTTGTCAATTTAAATGTACTCGCTTATCTGAGTCAGCTAAATAATTTGTGGGGAAATTATTTTCTCTTGACTGGCAATACATGAATCTTACGTCAGCTGTCATTTCCATAATATGCGGTTTGTTTATCATCATAATGATAAATACGTTTCAGTATTGTGGTTTAGGCAACTTACCTTTTAAATACGTAACTTTATATTTAGAATATATTTAATTCTTTTTGAATTAATTGTTCTTTAATGAGATATTCGTGGGTTCGATTTATTCTCTCCTTTACACAGTGTCTGGTGATCTACATACATTATAAATTATATTATTTCTTTGGAAAATAACTTCGATTTGTTTTTTCAAATAAAATTTTCTTTTTAAGAAAATTTGTTTACGGGGTGTCCGTTATTAGCTGCTAACAATAAATACTCTTTTCCAAATAATCATTTTGATTATTTTCTTTTTCGAATTTTTTTATTGTTTTGCGAAGCTTCACTCCTTGAGCATTTCCATAATGGCGATTTCTAATATTAACGGTGCAACAAAGGAGGAGATTATACAGATGTTAACTGAAGTGAATATCACTCCAGAGCTTACGCTATCAGCTATGCGGGAACAGGCTCGTATGTATAATAGGAGCTTAAAACAATCCGGTAGTGATTCTTCACAACAAAATGAAGGTAATAGTGATAATGCAAGTCATACTACTAACATAGTTAATAATTATTATCAAACTGTAAATACAAATACGTCCGTGCATTCTTGGGGTATTAAATTTGCGGGTTCTTCTGATGTTAGGGATTTTATACAACGTGTGGAGGAATTATCTAGATGCCGTCATTTGGAACTGTCATCGGTTGTGACTTCCTTTGCTGATCTTTTGGAGGGGAGAGCTCTCTCTTGGTATCGAACAATTTATAAAGATTCTTTATCTTGGCCTGAGTTGAGAAATCACCTCATAGCACGTTTTGACCGTTGTATTAATCAAACAGAGGCCCTAAAAGCTTTATTCGCTATGAAACAAAAATTTGATCAAAGTGTTGTGGATTACGTCGAAGACATTAAATTGGCTAATCTCAGATTAGACGTTCAACTTACAGAGGAACAGTTGGTAGACCTAGTTTCTGATAGTCTGTTACCTAAATACGCCTTGGCTATCGCATATTTTGCAGAAAAGGACTTAACTTCTTTGGTAAATGTGTGTAGGAGATTCGAAAAGCTCTCGGTAGATAAACCCTTGCCGCATTCTTCTTCTTCTCAAGCAACTTCCTCTTCATCAACACATACTTCTTCTTCGAATAATATAAAAACTTTTAATTGTTTTTATTGTAAGGCGCAGGGTCATACAAAACAATTTTGTAGGAAATGGAAGTCTGAATCTCAGAGGGATTCCAGTAAACGTAAAGATGACTCCGCTCGCACAAACCCAAAAAACTAGAGTGTGATCCTCTGCGTCCTGCTAGCAAGGATGTCAGGAGATCATCACCTTTAGTTGATAGCTCCAGTAACCGGTTCTTCAGGCGTGACATGGACGCATGCATGCCGATGGCTAGTTCTGGACAAGACATCAGACCCCATGCGAATATTTCTATTCAAAATCTTGTCTTTTCGGGTCTTTTGGACAGTGGTGCGACTGTCAGTTGTTTTGGCGGTTCTCTTTACAACTTCTTTATTAGTTTAGGTTTTAGTTTAGATAAGTTAGAATCTTACGTTACCACCGCTGATGGGGTACGTCAAGATGTAATTGGTACTATGCGAGTACTAGTTACTTATAATAATGTTAAAAAATATGTAATTTTTTTTGTAATTCCGTCTCTTTCTCCTGTGATTGTTTTGGGAGTCGACTTTTGGAAGCAATTCGACATCGCTCCTCAATTGTTTTCAAAAGCCAACAGTGGTCGTGATGTTGAGAATACTATAGGTGAAATTCGCAAGATCACGTCAGCTTCCCTACTGTCCCCTCAAGACAATCGTAGGCTTAATGATGTTATAGATAAATATAAGTCAATTTCTTTTGAAAAATGTGGTTTGGGTCGAACTCATTTAGTTCAGCACAAAATTAAAACAACGGGAGATCCCATTAAGCAACGGTATTACCCTTTGTCTAAAACACGTCAGCAACAACTTGAATCTCAACTTAAGGAAATGCTAGATTTAGGTGTTATTCGCCGTTTTCGTTCGGCTTGGTCGAATCCGATTTTGATCGTGCCTAAGAAGGATGGTTTTGCAAGGTTGTGCCTGGACTCCAGAAAGCTTAACAGCGTCACGACAAGGGATTCGTACCCGCTGCCATATATTTCGCGAATTTTAGACAACCTTCGTGGTGCACGCTTTATAACCTCTATTGATTTGTCGAAAAGTTTTTGGCAGATACCATTACATAAGGACTCTTGCTCCAAAACGGCTTTTGTAGTACCTGGACATGGCTTGTTTGAATTCGTTAGGATGCCGTTTGGGTTAAAAAACGCACCTAGTGAACTTCAGCGTCTAGTAGATGCACTTTTTGGTCCGGAGTTCGACGAAAACGTTTTTTGTTATTTGGATGACCTAATTATAATTTCGGAAGATTTTGATTCACATTTAGAGCAATTAAATAGGGTTTTCTTACGTCTGAAAGAAGCAGGCTTAACAGTCAATTTAAAAAAGTGTGAGTTTTGTAAGGACGAATTGAAGTATCTTGGTTACATTGTAGATGCAAAAGGTCTTCGCACAGACCCAGTTAAGTTGGAATGTATTCGTACTTACCCCATTCCAAAGAATTCTAAACAGGTTAAAGCTTTCATTGGCCTGTGCGGGTATTATAGGCGATTTATAAAAGATTTTTCAACCATTGCTGCTCCTTTAACAAAACTCACTGGTTCAAGGATGGGAATTAGTAATTTTTCTTGGTCTACTGAAGCGGAAGACTCTTTTAAGAAATTTAAAAAAGGCGTTGACTTCTGCCCCTGTTATTAATTGTCCGGATTTTTCGCTTCCTTTCACCATCCACTGTGACGCGAGCAACGTTGGGATCGGAGGGGTGATTACCCAAGTTTTTGATGGAGAGGAGCACCCTGTTTCTTATTTTTCTAGGTGTCTTAATGTACATGAACGAAACTACGGCGTGACGGAGCGCGAACTCCTAGCGGTGTTAGATTCGGTCAACCATTTTAGGCCCTACATAGAAGGTGCCCACTTCACTGTGGTAACAGATCATTCTAGTCTACAATGGTTGGTGTCGTTATCAAATCCAACAGGTAGACTTGCTCGCTGGTCTACTCGTCTGTCACAGTACTCTTTTGATGTTATACACAGGAAAGGTAAATTAAATACGGTTCCGGACGTTCTTTCACGTAAAGACGTTTCTTTAATTTCTTCCGTTGATTCCGTTCCCATGAGTACGGATACTTGGTATAATACGTTATTTTCCAATTGTAAATCAAATCCACAACGCTTTAACAATTTTCAAATTAGGGAAAATAAATTGTTTCGTCACACTAAATCTCGTTTCGCTCTGCAGGAGGACACAGCTTGGAAGCTTGTTGTTCCTTTTGAGGACCGTAACGCAATCCTTTCTAAAGAACATGAATCGGATATTTCTTGTCATCCAGGAGTTTTTAGAACCTACAAAAAGGTTCAACTTCATTATTTTTGGCCAGGGATGTATAATGACGTCAAAAATTTTGTTAAAAAATGTAAAACGTGTAAGGCACATAAAATTAATATTGCTGCGCCGGCAGGCATTTCTACCAACCCGAAAATAGTCACAAGACCGATGCAAATGTTGTCTATTGACCTGGTCGGTCCTCTTCCGCGTAGCTATGCAGGATTTATGTATATTTTAACGGTTGTTGATGTATTTTCTAAATATACCTGGATTTTTCCGCTTAGAAATGCAACTACTAAAAGCATTGTTAAAAACATTGAACAATACATATTCCTTGTACACGGGGTGCCGCAAACGTGCGTCTGCGACAACGGGAAACAATTTATTTCAAAAGACTTTAAACAATTGTTAGCAGAGTATAACGTACCTCCACCTTTTTATAATGCCTATTACACCCCCCAAAATAATATTGTGGAACGCTATAACCAAACTATTGGAACTGCATTGTCTATCTTAACCGAGTCTGACCAGCGTAATTGGTCCAGATATCTGCCTCAAATTCAATCAGCTCTAAATAATACAGTTAATTTTGCAACCGGCTTCACGCCCTTCTTCCTTATGCATGGTAGGGAACAAATTATTGACGGAAACTTTCATAAAAATCACTTATCTTCTAGTGTCGTAGACACTACGTTGCAGCAATCTAGGGATGAATTTGCTAAGAAGTTAGAAGACTTGGTTCCAATTTATGAACAAGTTTCAAATGCTTTGTTACAAGCTTTTAAGAAAAATGCCCAACACTACAATTTGCGCCGTAAGACGGTCAATTATGAAGTAGGAGATGTGGTTTGGAGGAAGAATTTTGTCCAGTCCAGTGGACCGAATTATTTTTCTCACAAATTGGCCCCTAGATTCGTTCGCAATGTTATTAAAGGTAAAGTCTCTAATTTGGTCTATAAGCTAGCTGATATGAACGGTAAAATTGTAGGAAATTTTCATGTAAAAGATATTGTTCGCGTTGATTAAATATTTCTTGCTCTTTATAATTAGATGAAACCAACGTGATAGTATGCGGGGCTACCAACCTTGCATGCTGTTCCGTTTGTTTCGTCAGTGTTTTTCTAGTAACTTGCTCTTGGGGCTTGGTACCCTCAAGAGGTTGTGACTAGAATTTTCCCAAAATTTCCTCATTATTACTATCATAATATTTTTAAAAATTCTTCTGAATTTTTTTTTAGGAGACAATGCATGTAATGAATGTCGTTTCCTCTGATCCATGTGATCAGTGGCGCCCATTATTTTTTTAGGTCATAATTTTGTAATTGACATATTCTTTGACGAGATTTATTTTTTTTTCTCTGGTTTAAAATCGTAGTAATTTATTGTATAAAACAAGACGTTTCGTCTTCCTCATAGTATATCTTTGCTGCGATTATACTTACACACTGATGAGTTCGTAAAACAGCAGGTTTTGTTGTACTATTCTTTTGTTTAAGTCTGAATCCTTCTTCTCAAGTTCGTTGGAGCTTTCTCCTGATTAATGATTTTCCAAGGACTTGGAAAGAACGATTCAAAACTTCTGTTTATGAGAGATTTGAGCGACTTTCTTATGCACAGATTGTTTAAATTTCACCAATTAGTGATTAAGTAAATTTTGTCATAAATATACCATAGCTGTGTTAAATATATTAAGTCTGGTTTAACTTTCCTTAAAGTCAGTTAGTTAAGTTTTTTATTTGTTAAGAAAATTTGTCTTGTTACAAACAAAGGTGGTACTGCTCTGGCATGCCTACCCAGTATAATAATTCATATTACAAGTTTATCACCTTACCTCTAATACAGGAAAGTGTATTTTGTCTTTTAGTTTTAAGTTAACCTTAAGTAAGTATATACATCTATTGGTCTCTCACTGCTTAAACCAGTGTTGTACTGTTAATTTTGTCTACTAGTGTCGATTATCTAATAAGTATATTCGATCACCAAAATATTATTGTTTGTTCAAGAAATTTTGACTTTTAGCATTTCTGTAAATGTTATTTTTTTAAGGAATGCCACCTCGGTTTATCCTTAAACCTTTTCTTGCATAAGCAACGCCCTCTGAGGATGGTTTATCATAGTTACTTCTTGTATTTTTTTGAATAGAATCAAGAGTACCTTTTGAGGTTCACTTTTAAAATAGCTAGGTGTTTTGTTTAAATTGTAATCCCTAAGCTCTAAGCCTAACATTATATATCCTGTTTTGCTTCTGTGTTCCTATTGACTTTATATAATTTTGATGGATAGGTATTTTATATATGTAAACCCTAATCTGACCACTTTTGTAGATAGGTAGTGCTTCGGTATTGTAAAACCTCGTCTAATTTTCTTGACAAATAGGTATTTTATATATGTAAACCCTACTTTAACCACTTTGATAGATAGGTAATTGAATATGTAATCCCTACTCTAACCACTTTTACTTATAGTAGACAGTTTTTAACTGTTCTAGCTTACGCATCAATACATAAATATTATGCATTCATTTTTTTTCTCAAAGCGACCTGTTGGATCTAGGTAGAAAGATTAGTTTTACTAGATTTCAAACAAATCTCTTAAATTCAGTGTAAGTGTGGGCTGGTTTACCACCCTTAAGTGAAGCCTAAATTGGCAAAGTGTCCTATTAGAGGAAAAGTGATGCCTCGTGCATACCTATTGGTTGTACTCTGTTCTCTATGTATGTTACCTTTTTTTTGTTGTTGTAATTGTTTTGTTTTCTGTAAATTTAAGTGACTTAGTTTTAAGTTTATGTTTCTTGTTTACTATATACTAATTTATTTGATTATAAATGAATACTTGTTGGACCTATGTTTGGTTAGTTAGTTTGTTCAATTTTCTTGAGGTGATTTTCATGTTTGAGGGCAAACATTTTCGCGGGAAAGGGGGAATTGTCATGATAATAATTATTAAATTCGAATAATTATTCTCGTGTCCTATTTAACTTTCACCTGGCCGCTCGTGTTATTTGTTGAACCGCCTTTGATTTTTATTTTTGCGGGTGGCAACGTTAGTTTCTAGTTTCCGGCACTTTTTGAATATCCGCCGTTACGGCAGCCTACGGATATTCGACTCGTCAATTAGGTGTCAGTTTTACAAGTTTTTAACATGGGATAATCCCTTATATTGTTATTTTATTATTTAAAACCACGAGCCGGATCATTAAAGATGATTTTTGATAAACGCGACCCGGAGTAATTAAGCGGGCGTTACGGCTGTCGGTGGGAGAATTACTTGTGCCACGCGATGTTTGCATTTTGATAAATCCGCGTAATCGTTTGTCGAAGAGTGACATGAAACGCGACGGAACACCTTTGTGCCCTTGCCTGCCGTCTGCCTCGAGTAGTTGTGGCGAATTCCTGGCGGAAAGCCTTTGACGTGGATCTTGCCTTGTGCTTGACAAATGCCCAGAGTCCCTTGATGACTTCAGCCGGAATCCTGGTCATCCGGTGGAACCTGCTGCCCGGCTGTCCGGATAGCCAGAGTCAGCGGGATATGCGCTGGCGATTTGCAGTTGGCGCAGTTGCGTCCCATGGATGCGCTCCCCGATTACTTTCCCACGTCTTCGCGGCGACAGTTCAAATAAGCGTTCTTGAGTGTTAGAATTATTTTAGGAAACATGACTTGGTCCAACAGGTATGCGATTTGCTTTTTGTTTCATTGTTGATTTGGTCGGCCTTACCGGTGTTGTATTGGGGTAATTGAAACCCCCTGGCTATATGTTTTTTTGAAATACACAATTAATATTGTTATTTAGTAAAGAACTCTTTTATTTCAAACAAAAAAGATAAACCTAATCATGCTGGGGAGAATCCCGTATTTCCATCCACAATCCTGAGGAGACTCGCTTGCTCTACCTATTTATGTATAATACTAGTAAATGGTTCCCCGGAACTATTTACGTTACAATATTCAGTTTAGTTGAACAATAATTTTATTTTATATATATTTTCTGAAGACGAAAATGATCTAATATAAATATAAAAATGAATATAAATGTCGCGGAATTGATTTCTTGGGTCGAACAATTTCGTCTTTTATATAACAAGAAGGAAAAAGATTATAAAGACAGAATGGTCGTAGAAAACATTATTTATTTGTGTTTTTTTCGTCAACTGTACGTCTTCATATGCAGTATATGCTAGCCCCAAAATAAACAAAAGCATTCCACATGCAACAATGTCCGACAAATCCATCGTTTCAATATTTATTTATATAAAACAAAGTATAATATATTATCGGTTGACAGTTGATGCAGACAAGTGACAGCGGCATAGTCACTTCTACGGGCGTATTCTATTATATTCCTATTCCAATTATAAACGACGTTCTAAAATATTACGGCTTACAGATTACGGCACCGGCCTATTCTTACGGCTTATTCCTATTATAAACGGAGCTTAAGTGTTTTCAACTTGCTCATTTTGTTGATATCCCCTTACAATCAATCTGGCTTTAAACAAATCATCAGACTTCTATTTAAAGATCCATTTAACATCAATAGATTTCTTATCATCAGGTTTTTCTACTAGACTCCATGTTTCATTCTTCTCAATAAAATTAATTTCTCTATTCATTGCATTTACCCATTCACCGGACTCTTCATGTTCAATTGCCTATTCAAACGTATTCGGTACATCTGCATTGTAACATTTTACGTACACACAGTAACTCACGAAATCGTCGTTCACATATTTCTTATTCGGTTTTCTTTCTCGCATTGAACGTCTCACTGATACATCTTCACTTACTTTTTTTGTCACTCTCATTCTCTCCATTTGACTCAGCAGACTCATAAATGGATTCATTTTTATTTTCTTCTCCAACAATATCATTCACACTTTCATCAGACTCATTTGCAATCATCTCATTCCAGAGGTGGATACAGGGGGGGGCGTCAGCCCAGTGGCGTAGCGTGGGGGGGGGGGGGGGGGGGGGGGCGGCACTTTTGGGAGGGGCGGCGAAATTTCACAATCAATAATCATCTTGTAAAAATTTGGATTGGGGAAGTCGCGGGTTCGATTCTCGCGTCAGGACTTAAGAGCGAATAACCAGCAAATTTAAATTCAGATTCCGACGTCAGCGCTACACACTCGCTAGCGGACATTTTTAGAACTAGAGTTCGTTCCGCTCCAAGCTTGGTTTCGAGATTTTCTAGCTCACGCGCTAGGACTGTATAGACGCCACAGTATGGGTCAGATGAAGATGTTAAATTCTCGCTTCCAGAATTTTGATGAGTAGTAGTTATTTGTAATTTGTATATCGAAGTGCATAAACATAAATAGATACAAGTAAAATGCGTAAACCCAGTAGGTATTAAGTAGATACCTACATGAATAAACAATTTGTTATATTCTTTTTAATATTTTGTTTTTAATTGTATTTTACGGCCATTAGATATCTCAGTATCGCCCTGCTGTAAGACCACCATTAAGAATTAAAACGTTGCTTGAAATGGCTTTAGCCGTGTTTAGTGAACAGATATGAATAGCCAGGTACTTCCCCACCTTCCTCTTCCCTATATCCTTTCCCTCCCCACTACATTCAGCCTTACAACATACCCCAATTAGGGATGCCATAGTCCCACTGGCCCCAGACGGGAGCAGTTGGGACTCTTGTACGGTATTAATGAAAAAAAATAGTAATATTCAGTTGGATTGTAAAAAATTACTCATTTTAAAATATTTATTCGTGTGCATATTTGTTTATTTTATATTTATGTGAATACCGCACAAGAGACCCAAATGCTCCCGTCTGGAGCCGGTGAGACTATGACGTGACTATGGGGTATATTATGAGGCTGAAGGTGGTAGGGAGGGGAAGGAGATGGGGGAGAGGAAGGCGAGGAATTACCTGGCTATTCAGATCTGGTCACTAAACACGGTCATAGCCATTTCTAGCAAGTTTCAATTCTGAATGGTGGTCTTACACCACCCAGGGTGATACTGAAAGTATCTTCCACTCTGGAACGTGACGCAAATATATTATTTTTAATTTAAATAATTGTAAAATTACCCAAATTATTCAAATAAAATTAATTTGCCTACGCCGGGATTCGATCCCACGACCTTCAGATTGCGAGTCAAGAGCCTTACCCCTTGACCACGCCGGCCGTCAATAGGTAGTATCAGTAATTTGGAAGGCGGGTATGGGTACCGCCGCCTCGGGAACCATGTATTGGATTATCAAAACCTCTGCCATAGGTCACCCCAAGTGACTTAGCAGGGGAGCTCGTGTTCATGGGGCGAGGTTCGTCTACGTGGAAGGTCGGATCAGGAGAGACCGTTTTTTTTACAATCGCTCGACACACTGCCTATCTCTACTTTGGGAATGCTGTGTGGAGGCTCGTTTTATGGAAAGGAAGGAGAGGAACTTCGGAGAAGGAAAAGGGTATTAGGGGTGGGTAGAAATCTGGGGGGTCAGCGTGTCCAGGAGTGCGGATGTATGAGGCCATCCCTCCCACTGCGGTGCAAGGCGATGTTCCGAGAGGGTAAGGCTGGAGAAGTCAAAGGGACTCCCTCAACCAATTTTTCTAGATCCGACCTGCCATGCAGCTGGTGGGCAGACGCATCCGCCGCCAAGACCTGAACAAACCTCACCCCCACGAACCAAACGTTGCGAACCGCTTGGGATGACCTACGGCAGACGTGTTGGTTATCTAATAAATGGTTCTCGGGGCAGTGGTACCCATACCCGATTCTCGTGTTTGTTATTTTTGTAATACGAAAAATGGATATAAAAAAGGCCTACCCTCCCACCCCCTCTCAACCCCCCCCCCCCCCCTAAACCCCCCTCCCCTTACCCCCCACCTCTAACACCTCTCCACCCCCCGGCTCCTTTACCCCCCCCCCCCCCCCCCCTCTCAGCCACCCCTTTCATCTCATCTCAACTCTCCTCCAACCTCTCTCCCTTGGGAGCTGTTGGACTCTTATGCGGTATTACATAACAATATTTTTTTGGAGCATTTGGGACTCTCGTGCGGTATTCACATAACAATAATTTATAATATATATATTTTTTTAAATTAAGTGTGCTTTAGAGTCTTTAGGCCACACGATTGAAGTAAAACTTAACAAACTTATAACAATAAATTTAAAAAAAAACAAGCTTCTCAAACGGACAGCTGTATGCGACCTGCGGACGTGTCGGATGACAACACAAAAATTTATGTGAACCTATTCAAAAGCACTTCAACAAACAGAATTAAAGCGCACAAACCCTTTCTTTCTTTGAGTGGCCTGGCAACGCCCGCCGGGTGTCCGCTATATATAATGTTATATAGTGCAGGCGCTTGTATTATTATGCAGTTTTCCGGGACTTGGGATGGAACCATTACAGTTTAGTTGACCCCGAGGTTATAGTGGCCTTGCAACGCATGCCGGGTACCCGCTGTATTTAATGTTATATAGTGCAGGCGCTTGCAATATAATGTAGTTTCCCGGGACTTGTGATGGAACCGTTACAGTTTAGTTAACCCCGAGGTTACATTGGTCTTGCAACGCATGCCGGGTACCCGTTGTATATAATGTTATATAGTGCAGCCGCTTGCAATATAATGTAGTTTCTTGGGACTTGGGATGGAACCATTACAGTTTAGTTAACCCCGAGGTTACATTGGTCTTTCAACGCATGCCGGGTACCCGTTGTATATAATGTTATATAGTCCAGGCGCTTGCAATATAATGTATTTTCTCGGAACTTGGGATGAAACCGTTACAGTTTAGTTAACCCCGAGGTTACATTGGTCTTGCAACGCATGCCGGGTACCCGTTGTATATAATGTTATATAGTGCAGCCGCTTGCAATATAATGTAGTTTCTTGGGACTTGGGATGGAACCATTACAGTTTAGTTAACCCCGAGGTTACATTGGTCTTGCAACGCATGCCGGGTACCCACTGTATATAATTTATTTATTATTTACGGAAAAATAGTCCATTAACAATAATACGAATAACATGCGTTCGTTAAGATCACCGTTCGCATCGATTACCGTTCGCAGGACATTTTTCGTAACAATCATCACTTTTCGTAACGCATTTACCAGCTTACCCCCCATGTGTCGAGCGTGCGCAAAGAAGTTTTACTTCAAAAAAAATATTTTGAAGCTGTTGGGACTCTTGTGCGGCATTCACATTAGAATAATTTACAATAAAAAAAAATTTCAAAATTTTCATAAAAATATTCAATGAACATGAATTTTTGCGTTCGGTAAACCCTGTAGTTTTTACAAACACGAAACAATGAAATCGTATTATTTGGTTTTGTTTTAAATTCGTCATTTCCAAATATTACGATACAGAGCGCCGCGGAGACAACCGCCGGCTGCCACGTTTGCGGGCAGAGTGAATTCTCAATTCTCGAGTCGTCGAGCTATAAGAAAAATGGTAAAACGCGAGCTGTAAATTAATTAATATTAATTACTTATTATGATTATTTTTCGATCAAAATTTTTATGACTTGTCAATAATGTCTTAGCAAAATAAGTATTTAAAAAAATCTTGAAATATATTAGTTTGGAAGTACGCAAATAAATACACAAACTGGCCAATTTACGTCAAGAAACACATGTACGTATATATTTTTTAATGATTTTATTTAAACTAAAATTAAAATTCTAAAACATAACTTTACAAGATAATGTATGGATTTATTTAACTGCATGATTATATGATTTGAAATTGGTGTTGCATAATACATGTACTTTTTTGAAAATATAACAAATCTGCCAACGACCTATGGTATAACCTTATTATACTTAAAATAAACATTTTTTCTCAAAATTTAATCCATAACTTTACCAGATAAAAGAACAATCTTTCAAAATCAATTTATAATTTTTTGTGGAAACGAGTCAATAAGTCTAAACACTGATTTGAAAATGACATATTTCTGGTTTCTCTGGTAATGTCCTCTTAAAAGTTTTTTCTAGTTTATAGTTTCTTCACATCTTTCAAAAGTTTTATATACTGTTAAAATCAAAATATTAATGACAGACGTTTTGTTTTTATTTCTAACACATACATTATTTTAAAATAAAAATGTAAATAGCAACAGTATCATTTTAGCTCTAATTGATAGTCGATTTGTGTTTTATATTCGCGAAGCTTTGTGCGCCCTGCTGAAAGCGAACAAAAAATTACACTTATACGGTTTTCTTCCACGTATATATAACGGTGTATATATTTTAAATTTATTATCACAGAAAAGTTAAATAGCTGACAGGTTTGTGCATACTTATTCGAAGTGCCGTTATAAAATTTTAGAAGCACGCTATCTATGTGCTGCCAGAATCAAAGAAAAACCATTTTTATGTTGAGTGTAGTTTTAATTCACCGCATACATATTTAATTAAAAGCAGTTTTGTGTTCAAAATGTAAAATTCCAGTTGTGGATTCATCTGACGACACAATTCGAAGGAAAACATTATATTATTTGAAGTGCTTTATAAAATTCTTGCACAAAATTTATGTGCCGCCAGAATTAAAGAAAAACCTTTTTCATGTTCTAAGTGTAGTTTTAATTCACCGCATACAGATTTAATTAAAAGTAGTTTTGTGGTCAGAATGTAAAATTCCAGTGTTGAATTCATCTAACGACACATTTCGAAGGAAAACATATTATTTGAAGTGCTTTATAAAATTCTTGCAGACAATTTATGTGCCGCCAGAATCAAAGAAAAAACATTTTCATGTTCCGAGTGTAGTTTTAATTCACCGCTTACAGATTTAATTAAAAACCACTTTTGTGTTCAGAATGTAAAATTCCTGTTGTGAATTCATCCAACGACACATTTCGAAGGAAAAACTTATTTGAAGTGCTTAATAAAATTCTTGCAGACAAGTTATGTGCCGCCAGAGTCAAATAAAAACCTTTTTCATGTTCTGAGTGTAGTTGTAATTGCATACAGATAAAATTTAAGCCAGTTTATTGTTCAGAATGTAAAATTCCAATTGTGTATTCATCTGCTGACATATTTCGAAGGAAAACATAACTTTTTCGAAGTGCAAATATAAAATTCTAGTTGCAGACAATTTATGTGCTGCCAGAACCAAAGAAAAACCGTTTTCATGTTCTGAGTGTAGTTTTAATTCACCGCATACAGATTTAATTAATAAAAATCGGCAAATAAATATAAAAAAAAAAAACATAAACAAAAAGGATCACTATACCCCCCCCCCCCCCCTGAAGAAGTACCTATAGGGGTAAGAAGTACCTATATATATAGGGGGGGCGGCAAAATTTTCCTCCGCCCCGGGCGGCTGATACCCACGCTACGCCACTGCGTCAGCCTGCACGCTATTCTTTCTTTTGTCGACTCTGAGTCGAGTTATCGAGTAGTTGTAGGGGGGTGTCAGTAAAACGTTACTGTACGTTAGGGGCGGGGGGGGGGGGGTTCGAACAACGTAACTTTTTATTTAAATAAAAAATAGGGAATCAGAAACTTAATGCACATTCTTAAGGCTATGCCGATGTTCGGGTAAATTGTTTAAAGTTATTTATTTCTTAGAACCTAAAATGTAAAATCGCTTTGGTTGTTCGGGGCTGTTCTCCATCTCAAGCTATCGTTGTTAAATAAGATTGTAGATGGATACATTCATTAAAAAGCACTTTTCTAAACCTCCAAAATTATGTCGTAACTAACAAACTTACTAGCACTATTTTGAACTTCTTAAGTGTTCAAATTTTGATGGAATAAAAATTTTCTGAAAAAGGTTTTTCTCCACTGTGGGTAAATGTATGATTTTTTAGATATCCTTTTGTAGTACATGAATAGTTGCAGTCGGTACACGAAACAGGTTACTTTCTACTGTGAATAAGTGCGTTCTTGGAGGTACCATTTGAGATCATGATTAGTTGCAGTCGGGACACGAAAAAGGTTTTTGTCCGCTGTGGATTATTCGCAGTCAGGACAAAAAAAAAGGTATTTCTCTTTTGTGAATCATACTGTGGATTTTTAAATCTTCCTTTTGAGAACTTGTATAACTGCATTCGGAACACGAGGAAAGACAGTGTTAAATTGAGGATATCCGTAAGGACTACAAGGCCGATAGAAAAATAATAATTTTTATACCTTTAGCGCCCCCCCCCCTTGAGTTTTTTCTGTATCCGCCACTGTCTCATTCTTTTGATTTTCGAACCCAATGTATTTAATATCGTTTTGAACAATATCAACGTGTCGCAAATAAATTTTTACGATACCTCTATATGAGAGAGTTTGGTTTTTACCCATGGTTGTTTCCAACAGCATTTATCTCGGGAATGCTAGGTATCTGCAGCCTTAGTTCCAGAAGAGATGTCGCATTACTGCTGATGGCTTATAAGCTTCTAAATGGTTTTGTATCGGTACCAGATATTCTGGCTGAAATAGGGTTCTCTCTCCCAGATAATTTCACGCGAGGCCGCCAACACGGGCTTTTGATTCTTCCTAGGTGCAAAACTAACTTACCAATAGTGATGCCCCTGGGACGACTCACTAGGTTAATTAACTGCCTCGCAGGAAATGTGGATATATTACACATTTCCTACAATGATTTTAAGCGTGAAATTGCACTTAAGTTTTAACGAAATGTATTACTTTAACTGTAAATGTATTTATTATGTATCTTTTCTTACCGCTCTTGCAAAGAATTGGTTTTATGCTGTTTTTGCAAAATAAAAATGTAATTGGAACACAACTTCCAAAACGCCCCTTTACATTTGTACTTGTTATGGTCATAAACTTTTTTGTTATTCTTCCAATTTCAACATTTTTCTTAACGTAACAAACTTTGGCTTGCTCAAGGATTTGGTTAATATATCAGCAATATTTTCATCAGCACCGATCTTTAGAACATCAATATTTCCATTCTCATAACTCTCATATGTACGTAGTGATACTGAACCTCTATGTATTTAGACTTTTTGGAAAAACTTCCGCTTTTAGCAATTGATAACGCTCCAGAATTATCCTCATACATTTTGACTGGATCATTCAATTTAATTTTGAACACTTCACTTACTAAACCCTTCCCAAACTTCAATTCAGTCAAAGCGTCAGACAATGCTACGTACTCTGCTGCAGTGGACGACTTAGTTACAGATTTTTGTTTACGAGACTTCCAATAAAAAGTATTGCAAAACAATCTTATTAAATACCCCGATGTAGACTTTTTATCATTAATATCACCAGTTCAGTCTGAGTCTACTAAACAATCCAGTTCATAATTTTCACCTGAGCTTGAGTACTGCAATTTCAAATTAAAGTTAAAAAAAACTAAAATTGGTACAACTTTATGTTGGTATTTAATATCGATTGTTTTGCATTATCTACGACGGTCGAAAACACGCATTTATCGAAACAGTAGATAATTTATCGTGCGCGATCATCGCATGTGAACAATTATCTACTGAAATGAAAATTGGGTCCCTGTTTGCAGGCAACAAAAAAATGTTATGTTTGTATTTTACAATAAATGTTCCTAAATTTAATCTGAAATCCACTAGTTAGTAGAATTACCCACGCCCCACTAGCGTGAAGTGGGGCGACATTGATTTTGAAAATGTTTTGTGATTTATTTCTCTAGTACCTACTTAACCCAAATGTCGTAGGCTTACCATTTATTTTATCGCGCACATCTATGGCCTGGCTGTCAAAATTAAGACGATCTGGATCTGCAGGAAATTGAAATCTACAAACATCAAGGGGAATATCAATATTCACACGAGTTCTTGACACAAAAACTTATTGTTGTCTTTCAGTAGGTACCTATTAACCGCAAAAATTGATATTATTCACGATTTCTTAGTCCACGTACATATTGTCTATGTATAACCCAACTTTTAAAGAAGCTTGCTTTTGTCTCTGCAAAACGTGTCTTCGTGATTCGAATCTCTAATTTGACATAATATCGCTGACACTGTTTCACTGACGCGGTTAATTCAACGGTTACAAGTGTTTAACAGTTATTGGTAAGTTCTAATGCTGATAATTTCTACCCGAGTTAATCATGAAGACCATATTACCTAAGGAGTTCATATTGCCTAAGCAGTTCATGTTATTTCAAATCTAACTAGTGACCGATGAGCTTTAATTTCGTCGAAGCCATACTTTCATATTCTTTTTCGTGGTTTCCAACGCGATAAAGCTTAACCTGCTTAACTAACCTTACTAAGTTAGGAAATCCATTTGCTAATATTACTATGGATATAAATTATTAACTAAATACAAACGCTGACTAAAATGCCCATACAACATTTCAATACTATTTAATACAATAATAAACAAAAAATTTAACAAAACAAAAAACTACTTAAAAAAATGTACTTAAAAGAATTTTTTTTTTCGTATTCTTCTACAAGTTAATAATCGCTTAATTTTTCTACTCATCAATATTTTATTTTTTTATTGAAAAAATAAGAAATACATAAGAATATAAGCTGCACATCTCACTAGGGCATTCCTGTATCGAGATATGCAGTTTTACAATAATGTAATAAAAAAGAAACATACATATACATAAACTTAAGAGAAATATAATAATAAACCTACAAAAGAAGCACAGTTATTCAAACATTACTAATACTAATAACTATTACAGCTGGGCAGTATGCTCATTGTTGGCAACAACGACATTATTCTGTAAACTAAAGCATACTGCCCAGCTGTAATAACTATTACAGCTGGGCAGTATGCTCATTGTTGGCAACAACGACATTATTCTGTAAACTAAATATGTAAACAACATTATTCTGTAAACTAAATATTTAAATACAAGGTACCTGTTTTGGCTTACCAGATGCATTAATAGGATGACCATATCACTGTAGCATCAAATTATTAACAAAAAATAAATAATAATAAACAATTTTTTTTTTTTTTTTCATTTATTTATTACAGAGGAAACATTATTTATACAGCAAAAATAACATATAAAATATAATAGTTATATTTCAAAATAATCTTTTTTTGATACAAATAAACTACATAATAAATTTTCACAGATTTTTTTTTTTTTGTATGATATTTCTCTTCTATAGAAACAGACGCTTGTGATTAGAAGAGGGACGAGTATCGGGATGAAAAAATATTAAAAATATATTAACAAAATATATTTTGTATCTTTTGATTTAATTGTGGTAGATACTTAAAAAAAAAACAAATTTACAAGTTATAAAAGTTATGATGATAAATTTTATCAATTTGTTAGTTTTACTTTAAATTGCTGTTTAATTGCTTTTAGTAGGCATTTATCGTCTTCAATTGTTCTTATTTTTTCAGGTAGGCTATTGAAGTATTTTTTTCCTAGATATGTGTAATGATGTTGTGCAAATGAGGTGTTACATTTTTGTTTTTTTATTTTTTTATTTATTAAATAACAAAATACATTTTGTACAACAATTTGAGTAGACCCACAAAGCTGTCATATGGCAGCTTGTCTGCAGGTTCTAACAATTTAAACATTCTTAATATAATATCTAAGAACATATTTGTAAATACATTTATAGTTTTAAGGAAACATTAGAATAGATCACATAATATTAGATAATTTAACTTACATCTATAAATATATAAAATATTTCAATATACCTGCCTAATAACAAGATATGTAGGCAGCTATATTAAGATATTCAAAGATACATGGAGTTTTCGTTCATTAACCATAGTTTTATCATTTTAGGATAAAGTCTCTCATTTTTTTCAAATTTTATGTTTTTATTGATTTTATTGAAAATCACTGGTAAATAGAGTACGGCTTCCATTTTTTATTTAATATTCGAGGAGTTTTTAGGCCCTTTTCTTCTCTAAATCTTGTGGTATGTTTGTGTACAAGTAGGTGTTTGCAAAGGCTTTCCCCCATATTATCCATAATAGTAGTGAACCAGTGGAGACCTTTTATTGTAAGTAGGCTCTCTGAGCCATATAGTAGTTTTAGGTTGTGTCTCTGTTTGTAATTATTTGTTGGGACAATTTTTTTTATTATGGCAGTTTGTAAATTTTTAATATATTTAATGTAAGTAGTGCTTGCATGTCCCCAAGTTCGAATACCATATCTAAGTATGGATTCGACCATAGAAAAATACTCGAGGCAAAATAAATTTTAATTTGTAAAAGTTACTAGCTAAGGATCGGAGCTGGTTTCAAATTTTTGCCACTTGTTTATCCCACTTAAAATTGTTATCAACAATTATTCCCAGATAAGTATATTCATTTGTAAAATCTATTTTTTCACAGTCTCAAACATTTACAATTCCTCTATGTATACAGTCAAAGCTATGAACTGTTATTTTAGGAACATTCCACATTTTCAAACTTGGTGATTTTATGTACATGCATTTGGTTTTTTTAACATTAATAATTAATCCTACATCATGAGCCCATTTGAAAAGCTCGTTAAAGTCTCTTTGTAATTCTTGTACAGCTATTTTAGGATTTTCATTTGATACAACAAGAGCAGTATCATCAGCAAAAATGAATCGACGAGCTTTTTTGAAAATCTTACACATAGCAATTACATATATAATATATAATTTTGGACCTAGAATTGACCCTTGCGGTACTCCCGATTTGATGTATCTTGATTTACTAATTATATTTAAAATCTTCACTCTCATTTTTCTATTTGAGAAATAGTTTTTAAAGAATAAGAGGAGTTTACCCCGGATACCTATAAATTCAAGTACTTTCATTATTTGTATATGGCTAAGTGTGTCGAAAGCTTTTGAGAAATCAATAAATAGAACCAATACATGTTGTTAACAGTTAAGTTGTGAATTTATATGATTAGAAAATTTTTCGAGCAATTTATCGCAACTTTTTTTTTTTTGAAAACCATACTGGCATTCATCAATAATACTCAGATTATTTAAGTATTTATCTAAATTTATTGATATATATTTTTCTAAAAAATTTTCTAATGCAGGTAGTAAGGAAATCGGCCTGTAATTATTTATTAAAGAGTGATTTCCATTTTTAAAGATAGGCCTTACAATGCTATATTTTAGTTCATCGGGAATATGGCCCGTATCAATTATTCTGTTAATTAAGTGGGCGATTATAGGACTAAGTAATTTAACATGTTTTTTTAAATCATACATACGAATTAAATCTATGCCTGGTGTCTTGGAATTTTTCATACCTCCGATAATTAATTCGATTTGCTTTGTATTTGCTCGTGGTAGATACATTGTGTGATTTAAATATTCCGGCGTGTATTCTGATGCTCGGACATCACATTCATGTAATAACTTATTTACCCCCTCATCAAAGAAGTCTGCAAAATTTTCTGCCACTGCATCTGTCGATTTGGATTTTAAGAAATATTTTGAAATGACTTCATCACAACCGGATTTATCTTTCCTTCCTAAAGTTTAATTAATTTCATTCCATGTTTTTTTAATGTCTTTGAAACAGTGATTAAATTTATAGTTATAGTATAATTTTTTTGTGTTTATTATTTGTTTATTTAATTTATTTCTGTATTTTTTGAAATCGATTTCATATTTTTTGTTGTTAGGTGAGTTTTTCCATTTCCTCCAAAGAGTATCTCGTGTTTGTATATTTTCAATGAGGCTATCATTCATCCAAGTTTTTTGATAATTGCGATATTTTTTATTAAATTTTGTGATGCTACTTAGTTCATAAATATTTTTAAATTTCGATTTAATTTCTTCGTACAATACATTTGGTTCAGATAATTTTAGCATTTCATTCCAATCGGTGATTGAGATAAATAGATTAACTTTTTTTCAGAGAGTGCAGTATAGTACTCAGTGTGCGATTTGTCTGAAGTGTGTTTGTCGTAGGTAGAGAAATAAATCGTCGTTGCAATTAGGTAGTGGTCAGCTATTATTGTTTCACATACGCACGAACTGATTTCTATGGTCTCCCTCTCTCTTATATAGATATGGTCTAGACAAGTAGCCGTTATATAGTTTGACAATACTGCTTCTCGAGTCACATCGTTAATAGTTTTGACTAATCCGAAGTTGGCCATTAGGTTTTCGTATTGGATTACAATCGGTTCGAGTTCATTCAATATGTTTATGTTCATATCGCCAAGTATTAAAATGGATTCTTTAATGTCAATATTGCCCAATATAGTTTCCAGTTCATGGAGAAATAATTTTTTATTTGTATTTGGAGGTCTATACATTGCCAATAGATGTATACGTTTATGTTTGTAAATAGAAATAGTGCCGTAAACGCATTCAAAATTAGTTGTTACTATATTTATTTTTTCGAATGTAAGATGATCCTTCACGTATACAATAATTCCGCCACCCGATCTTTTTGTACGACAAAAATGTGTGTTGGAAATATATGCTTTTGACGAGTACGACTTTCAGTTAAAAAGCTATGATTTTGTTTTTCTTTTATTATTTGGATTATTACAGTGGCGTACCGTGGGTATCAGCCGCCCGGGGCGGAGGAAAATTTTGCCGCCCCCCCCCCTATATAGGTACTTGTTCAGGGAGGGGTGGGGGGGGTAGTGATCCTTTTTTTTATTTTTTTTTTAATATTTATTAATTAAATCTGTATGCGGTGAATTAAAACTACACTCAGAACGTGAAAACGGTTTTTCTTTGGTTCTGGCAGCACATAAATTGTCTGCAACTAGAATTTTATATTTGCACTTCGAAAAAAGTTATGTTTTCCTTCGAAATATGTCAGCAGATGAAAACACAATTGGAATTTTACATTCTGAACAATAAAACTGGCTTAAATTTTATCTGTATGCGGTGAATTAAAACTACAATCAGGACATGAAAAAGGTTTTTATTTGACTCTGGCGGCACATAACTTGTCTGGAAGAATTTTATTAAGCACTTCAAATAAGTTTTTTCTTCGAAATGTGTCGTCGGATGAATTCACAACTGGAATTTTACATTCTGAACACAAAAGGGGTTTTAATTAAATCTCTAAGCGGTGAATTAAGACTACACTCGGAACATGAAAATGTTTTTTCTTTGATTCTGGCGGCACATAAATTGTCTGCAAGAACTTTATAAAGTACTTTAAATAATATAATGTTTTCCTTCGAAATGTGTCGTCAGATGAATCCACAACTGGAATTATACATTTTGAACACAAAACTGCTTTTAATTAAATATGTATGCGGTGAATTAAAACTTTTGTATGCGGTGAATTAAAATTGGTTTTTCTTTGATTCTGGCAGCACATAGATAGTGTGCATCTAGAATTTTATAACTGCAATTCGAATAAGTTTGCACACACCTGTCAGCTATTTAACTTTTCTGTGATAATAAATTTAAAATATATCACCATGATATATACGTGGAAGAAAACCGTATAAGTGTAATTTTTTGTGCGCTTTCGGCAGGGCGCACAAAGCTTCACGAATATAAAACACAAATCGACTATCAATTAGAGCTAAAATGATACTGTTGCCATTTACATTTTTATTTAAAAATAATGTATGTGTTAGAAATAAAAACAAACCGTCTGTCATTAATATTTTGATTTTAACAGTATATAAAACTTAAGAAAGATGTTAAGAAACTATAAACTAGAAAAAACTTTAAAGTCATGACGCGAGAATAGAACCCGCGACTTCCCCAATCCAAATTTTTACAAGATGATTATTGATTGTTAAATTTTGCCGCCCCCCCAAAAGTGCCGCCCGGGGCGGGCCGCCCCCCCCCGCCCCTCCACGGTACGCCACTGGATTATTATATTTTTTCGAACTAGATCATTAAATTTTAATACTTTAAATTCTTCAAAAATAAGGTGAGTTGGATAATCTCTTCGTTTTTTCAATATAATTTTTATAATTAGACGTTGCACAATTTCAACACGGAGTAGATTTGTTTTGTATGCAGCTCCCCAGTTTACTACAGAGTATTGGAGATTTCACTGTACTATAGCATGGTAGACTGATGTTAGATTTTCTAATGAGAGAAAGTTTCGGATTTTTAAAAATATGTACATAAATTAATTTCCTTATTTTGTTAACGGTAAGGTTGATTTGATCTTTCCAGTTCAGGTTTTTGTCTATTTTTATTCCTAAGTATTTGATTTTATTCGAAATTTTTAATGTGGAACAGTTTATTTTACAGTTATTTTTTTTGTGATCTTTAGAATAGTCATGTATAATTTATCAAAATTTACCGGAACGTCCTTTGATTTTATTGCAAATGGTATAACGTGAGTTTTTTCACTATTAAGAGATAGTAGATTTATATCAAACCAGTGTTTAAGTATGTTTATGTCTTCTGTTGCTTTTTGTTTTACTACTTGCCATGTGATTCCACTTTCAATAAGTACTGTATCGTCGGCATAAGAGGTTATACTACCATGAAGTGACTGTGAGAATATACCGTTTACATATAAGATGAATAATATAGGACCTAGCACAGTACCTTGTGGAATTCCATATTCAGATGTCTCTTCGTCGCTATAAATGTTATTTATTTTGACACATTGAGGGCGATTTTTTAGGTAGCCTTTTATCCAATTTGCTACGTTTTCATTAATGTTCAAATTATCTAATTTTTTCATAAGTTTTTTACGCTGTCAAACGCTTTTCTCAGATCTATAAAAATACCTATACATTTATTTCTCATATCAAGGTTTTTGTAAATGCGTGATGTGACATTTGTAATCGCGTCTTGTGTGCTGCGCGCTTTTCGGAATCCGTATTGATTGTCGTGAAGTATTTTGTTATTTTCAATAAATTCCATTAGTTGAGATTTTACGAATTTTTCAAATATTTGAAATGAGTGAAATTGGTCGATAGTTGGTTACATTTTGTGCATTTCCACTTTAGAATATAGGTGAGATAATTGTCATTTTATAATAAGACGGAAATATTCCATTTTTTAAACTTAAATTAATTAGATGAGTTAATGGTTTTATCACTTGGCTTTTAATAGATTTTAACATATTTGCAGTTATGTTGTCAAAACCCGGTGACGACCCTCCTTTCATATTTTCAACAATGTTTAGAATATCTACTTCCTTGATCATTTTAAAATGGGACAGGGAGTTTACACTGTGTATATCTTCAATAATTTGTTGAGTTGTCGCTCTCTTTGTTACATTAATTTTTTTAGCGAGGTTTTGTCCAACTTTCGCCAAGAAGGAGTTGAATATATCCGCGCATTTTTTAGGGTTTTCCTCTGCATTTATTTTTACGTCATTTTCGTCTACAATTACCTTGATTGAATGTTTTTGTTTATTGTTATCTATTGCACAGTTAAATGCTTGCCAGATTATTTTTGGATTGATTTCAGAACTTATTATTTTATGTTTGTAATATTCATCTTTACTATTTTTTATTAAGCGTGTCAATTTATTTTTATATTTTTTATAATAAAATTCTATTTTTTTGTCGTTTGGGAATTTTATTGTTTTTTTGTAAAGCTTACCTTTTTCTTTGATTGAATTTAATAAACCCGGTGTGATCCATGGTTTTAAGTATTTATTTTTATCTAAATTACGATATGGAATATCTGTTTTTGAGTTTTCTACATGTTTGGATAAAATGTTTTCAAAGTACTTTGAGCATATTTCAACTTCTTCGTAGTTGATTACAGGTTGCCAATGTTCCGTTTTCAAGTTTTCAATTAATTTTTGCAGATTTATTCTGGTAAATGATTTTTTTATTGATTTATTTTTTGTTTGTATTGTTTTTACTTCCTCGTACAAAAATATACACGTATGATGATCGGTGATGTTATTTTTCCAGACAATGGTTTTTATTTTATGAAGATCTTTTATGTTAATATTCATCCAAAAATGATCTAGGCAAGATGGTTTCTGACCTTAAATTTCGCGGGTATTTTCATTTATACACGATTTAAAGTTGTTTTCAGTCATACAGTTCAAATATTCATGTTTAATTCTATTGTCTATATTTTTGTTAATATTGATATTAAAATCCCCTGTTATTATGCAAGTTTTGTTTTTTAAATTTGATATTATATTTCGTATTTATTCGATAAATAAATAAGCGTTCGATTCATGCGTTCTATAGATTGCTAACAAATAATAATTGATTTTGTTGTGGTTAAGATGGATTTCTATGCAGTTTGATGAATCCAAGTTGTGTTCTGAATGTGTAACAATATTATATTTCTTACTTACGAATATCGCAATGCCACTGTTTTTATTAATGTTTGTGTTTGTTTGCATGTAGATATATTCACTTAAATTATAATGTGGTGAGTCACTGTTTGTGTATGTTTCAGTTAATACTATAACATCCGGCTTTACATTAAGATTATTTATATTGAGTATAAATTCTTCTATGTTTTTTTGAAGGCTGCGGATGTTAAGATGGAGTATTTGTATACCAGAGAATTTGTCAGTGATGATTTCGTTGCACTCTTTTGCACTTTGACTATTGAATTCACTGATTTTGAAGCAGTTGTCCAGTTGCGTGTTTACGAAGTCATCCATAGTTGTTTTTTTGTTTTTATGATATTGTAATATATTTTTTTGTTTTTCTATGTATGTGGTTAAAGCAGAAGAATGTGTCCGATAAATAATAATTATATTAAATGAATAATTTATTAAATTTATCTCTAAGTTTAATAAATTGACAATATTCACCATTATTTCATTTACACTTGTGACAGCGTAAATATTTGATATAAATATGGCAACGCCGTTATTTCTGTTAATTATATATTTTGTTGCGTAGTACAAGTAACTCGGTATATTATAATTAATTTCATTCGATGAATGCGTTTTTGATAGTATTATAGAGTCAATTCTATTTAATTGTTAAATAGTTATTAGAAATTCTTCGAATTTTTTTTCCAAAGATCTAACGTTCATGTGTATTATTATTAGTCTGACTGTAGGTTTTATATCAATAAAATCGTTTGTTTTATTTACCGTGTTTAAAATCCTTTCGTCTATTTTATATGAGTTATCTATTGCGTTTATTATAAATTCGTTCATTTTGAGGTAGTAATAATTACAACAATAATGTTGGCGCTGGGAATACACTTCACATTTGCAATTATAGTAGGTATTATATGTGTGTATATTATCACTGCGTGTTAACACTTTGCGGGCGGGCTTTTGGAAATATTTTTTTGAAATATTGGAGATATTATTTAGGTTTTCGTTAGACTTGTAATTAATAATATGCATAATTAGTCGTAATCGATGCGATCCCTCGCAATTTTCAGCATTTTGTTTCTATAGTTGCACTTAATACTGTTGGCTGTGTGGTCCGTGGTGTTTTTTTCTCCATATTTAGAATTTTGTCTGGTGCAGTTTACACACGCTGGTATTGTTTCTCTTCCCGGACATTTTGAAAGGATGTGGTCGCCCATGCAGTGTGGGCAAATTGGAGGGCCGGTTCGGTGTAGGCACTTTTTAGCTGTATGCATGAACAAACAGCAATGAAAACATTGAGTTAATGGACTGCAATCTTCAATTTTTACTCGTTGAAACTGTATATTTAGTTTACCGAGTGCAAGAAGACTTTTCCGCATTTTGCCACTGGTTTCTAAGATGTAGCTAGTGAATTGGCGCTGTTGTTCATTTACGTTTGTATTTTTTATTTCCGTTATTAGCGTGATTTTATTGTCTTCACTTTCCTTGTAAACATCTTCAATTCCTTCGTTCTGGGTTCCGCAAACTATTTCGTCTTCAGTAAGATTTGATTTTAATGCTTTTATTATTATTTTTGGTCTTTTCTTTTGAATTTCATTTACCACAAATTCGGTATTCAGTTTTTTTTATTTCGGCACTTAGGGTATTTGCATATTCCTTTTTTGGGCATGATTTTATTATTTTTTCTTCTTTTGTTTTTCTCAAACCATTTATTCCTATCTTTATGTTGCTTAAATTTATTTCTTTTTTTATTATCTTTTCAATTTCTTCTGCTTTAGCATTATTTTTGGTCGACGAAATGATGATTGAGAATCTCTCTTCTTCTGGAGGAGTAACTTTAGTTGTTGATAATACCTGGGCATAGGATGGTATTGTTGCGTTTTTCATTATTTTTTCAATGTTTCCCACCAGTTGGTCGTTTTTTTCAATTAGTTTGTCTTGTAGTTGAATTATTTGTTGTTGCATTTTTAATATATCAGATTTTACTTCATTATCAAGATCACCAATAATTTTTTCGATGTTGGTTTTGGTTTTCGAGTCTTTAATCGTTTGGATTTTTTGAACTTCATTTTTCAATGTTATTAATAATTCTTCTACCGTCATGAAGGTGTTACGGTGTAACGCGAGCGCTAGGACAGTACCGAAGCACGGGCTGCCGTTACGAGCGTAAGATTATAACTTTTACTTAATCAATTTATATAGTTTATGTAATAAATATGTAGGAACGATTGTTATTTTTGGAGTCGGTGTCAGCCAAGGTAAGTTTGTAACTGCATACATAGTTATAGGTGAGATGTGCTTGAGTCGCACGCAAGACATTTTTTGTTTTGTTAAAATTTTTGTTTATTTTTTTATTTTTAGTGACGAGCGTGCGTAAAGAAGTTTTACTTAAAAAAAAAATCATCGAAAACTGTTGGCGTAATATTGAGTTATTTGTCCATTTGTCGCGCACATACTTATTGCAAATTTACGACTTATATGTTTTTTTCTGGATGCCATTGTCAAAACTGGACCAAATCAAAATAGGACCACACGGGAAGTACCAGCTTTCAAATAAAAAAAGAATAATCAATATCGGTTCACCCAATCGAAAGTTCTGAGGTAACAAACATAAAAACAAAAATTGTCGAATTGAGAACCTCCTCCTTTTCGAAGTTGTTTAAAAACAAAGTATATTAATTTATTTTACTAAATATATTATTTCAAGTACTAAAACCACTGAACACCCCAATCAATATCTAAATTTTAAAGTGCATGACTGTTTTCATTATGTTGCATACTTACTAAAAATGTACTTTTCGAGGTCATGTTTTGACACACTTGTTAAATTCTCCTTTACTTGACTTCTCAGAAAGACGCACAAAATCAGTTTAAACTGTTTCAGGTTTATTTTTGAGCTTCGACCAATTTCCATCACATAACAGGAGGACACAACAGCAGTGTCATGGATCTTCCCAACCCAGAGAGTATTTCCATCAAGACGGAACCAGGGTCCCAGGAATTGGACGCATATGATATAGAAATTCCGTACACGGATATAGTGATTGACTTCCCGGATGTAAAGAAGGAATGTTTGGAGTATGTGGAGAGTACTTCGACAGACAGTAAGTGTAATGCTCTTATTATGTTTAAACTGTAGATGCCTGTCCGTTATGGAATATCACGCGGCCAGGATAAATGCTTATTAACGAGACGGCCTCTTGCCTAACATTCGTCACTTTTGTATTTCCGTTAAATATTAACTCTATTAGAAATTGTCAAACGCATCAAACTTTGAACCGGTCTTACTCAATTACAATTTCCGATTTCTCAATGTTTTATAGCTGAAATAATTAATTCGCCTTACTGACAACTTGCTCTCTTTCTATTTGATTTGTAAAACGCGGGTTATTAAGTACCATAAAAATACATGCTATTGATGCAGGAAATAATAATAAGCAAAATCTTCTTTTTAACCATCCGCCACTGAGGCGACTTTTTATTTCCATCCTGCTGAGTGGTAGTCTGACAGATGTGCATTTCGGGTACAAATCCATGTGACTATTCTTTTTTACTTATTGGAAAGTATTTTTTTATTATAAGTATATTTATTTCCGAAAATGGTGTAACAAAATACATTTAAGTATAAAGGAATATTAATAACTAGTTAATATTTGTAATAATAATAACTAATTAATTTTTAGTGGCAGATGGTTATAAACAGGGTGGTGGAAGCTGGCTCAGGACTCAGGAAAGTATTGAGCGAGACGGAACGATGCGCCGCAAAATGGAAACGTTGCATCTGTGCTGACAAACGTAACGTCAGCGATAGAGGGTTAAAGCGCAAGCTCTTTTTAGGGTGAATTGCCTTAAGGCGATCCACTAGTACAGGAAAAAATCCAAATCGGAATTCACGCCCTTTTATGGAAGGAGTTTAAAAATACTTTAGAAAAAGCTTTTGGAAAGGTTGGAAAAGATATTTGAGAATTTTTTTTTACATGTTGATTTCGTAAAGGCCTGTAAAAACATTAATTCCTTTTTTATGCATTGTTTATTGTAATAAAACGGAATTTTTAAATTGATTTCACGAAAACAAGCAGCGCGGCCCATAACACGTTGTTTCTCCGCTCCTTCCGGAGGAGTAATGAAGGAAGAATGGGGCGGCTGCCAGTCGTTCTTCGGTGGACGGTATAAGGTTCACTTTGATATAACGAATTCGCCGACTGCCATATTGTCGCCGTGATGACAAAAATACCAACGCGAAAATGCATATTATATTTTATTTTGTGAGGTTCGGGCGTAAATTTCAATTTTTTTGCGATAATTATATAAGAAACTGAATTTTCCACATTATGCAATTAAACCATATCCGAAAAAGTGTTTATAAGTAGGAGAGTTTGCAATTAAAAATGTTTTTTATAGACCTAATACTTTATTTTTTTCTAAGCTTATTAAAAGACTTATTAAAAAAATGACCGATATTTTTAAGGGCCAAGGTACGTTCTACACGCAGTATTTATTGAAGCATCTATAATACTTCTAAGCGGTCAAATTTTCAAAACAAAAACATACGATTTTGTATGATTTGCAATATTAAGTACGGCTTCATCTTAAACAACAACAAAAAAGAGGGTTAAATAATCTGAGGCTATTTCTCGGGTGAAACATCGATCCAAAAGGGGGAATCTGAAGTCCTTATTATCAGTATAATTTATTTTATGTTTATTTTCCATAAACCGAGTACATTGCTGTTTTGGTGTTACAGGTAAAATTAATGTAGAGACTGTTCCCATCAAGGCAGAACCAGGATCCCGAGAAGAAGATGAAGGAGGAATTCCTTATATGGAAATAGACATAGACCTGTCGGATGTTAAAAAGGAATGCTTAGAGCACACTCAAACAACTATCCGAACATCAGGTATAACCGATTTTTCTTCGTTTAATTGAAAATTTGAGCTCTTTAAATTTTTTGTTGTTTTATAAATGAACTCTACATGAATTAAACTTTATTCGCTATCTTTTTCAGACTTAATAACAAATCTGAAGACGCACCCCAGCAAAAACCATTTCTCTTGCACCTATTGTAACTACTCCTGCTCTCATAAGTCAATGATAGAACTGCACTCGCTCATCCACACTTATGGGAAACCTTTTTCGCGCTCCGTCTGCAAAACATTATTTTCTCAAAAGGGATATTTGAATACTCACAAGCAGACACACAGTGGAGAAATACCCTTTTCATGTTCCGACTGCGAAAAATCATTTTCTCATAAGAGAAATTTGACGTCTCACTTGCTGACACACAGTAGAGAAAAACCCTTTTCATGTTCCGACTGCGAAAAATCATTTTCTCTTAAGGGAAATTTGACGACTCACATGCTGACACACAGTGGAGAAAAACCCTTTTCATGTTCCGACTGCAAACAATCATTTTCTCAAAAGGTTCATTTGACGACGCATATGCTGACACACAGTGGAGAAAAACCCTTTACATGTTCCGAATGCAAAAAATCATTTTCTCTTAAAGGACCTTTGACGAGGCATATGCTGACACACAGTAGAGAAAAACCTTTTTCATGTTCCGACTGTGAAAAATCTTTTTCTTTTAAGAGAACTTTGACGATGCATATGCTGACACACAGTGGAGAAAAACCCATTTCATGTTCCAACTGCGAAAAATCATTTTCTCTTAAGAGAAATTTGACGACTCACATGCTGACACACAGTGGAAAAAACCCCTTTTCATGTTCCGACTGCGAAAAATCATTTTCTCTAAAGAAAAATTTGACGAGGCATATGCTGACACACAGTGGAGAAAAACCTTTTTCGTGTTCCGACTGCAAAAAATCATTTTCTCAAAAGGTACATTTGACGACGCATATCCTGACACACAGTGGAGAAAAACCCTTTTCATGTTCCGACTGCAAACAATCATTTTCTCAAAAGGTTCATTTGACGACGCATATGCTGACACACAGTGGAGAAAAACCCTTTACATGTTCCAAATGCAAAAAACCATTTTCTCGTAAGGGAACTTTGACGAGGCATATGCTGACACACAGTGGAGAAAAACCTTTTTCATGTTCCGACTGCAAAAAATCATTTTCTCAAAAGGTAAATTTGACGCAACACATGCTAATACATAGTAAAAACATAAAAAAATAAATATTGAATCATCATTGACAGTTGGCACGTATTGTTCTGCTCTTGCTAAAATAGTGAAATTTTGTGGAATAAAAGTTTATTTATTAATATACGAAGCTATGTTGAAGTAATGTTGGAAAAAATGCTGTATTTAAACAATCGTGCGAAGTGATATTATTGTTGCAAAAATTAACCGGGAGGGGAGGACACAGCCATTGATAATATAAAAACCGTAATTAAAAAAAAAAACTCAGTAAAAGATTCAAAAGCTAAAACTTAACCTGAACTTTATGTTAATAATATATTAGAAGGGTTTTGGAAATCCGAAAGAATAAAATATCAAGAAGAAATAATCAACCTTCAAAAAAAAAAATATCGAAAATCACGATGAACTTCAAAAAGATTGAAAAAATGTGGAAAAAAAATAAAACTCCCCCATCTTACTGAGAGGTTCCCCATAATAATCTCATCATCAAAAAAAATCAAAACTCGAAGAAATAAGCAACAAGATCTAAAAAGACCAATTAAACCAATTAAAGTTAAAAATTAGTAGTTGAGATAAAACGAATAAAGAACAAATCTTCACATCATACCCAAAAAAAAAATATGCGAATACTCTTACTGAAGAAATAAAAAAACTCAACTAGAAACTACGAAGTTAAAGAAATGAAAAAGAAGAAACCTAAATTAATAGTTAAAGGTCTTAAATTAAACCTATCCGAAGAGGAATAATCCAAAACGAAGGTATTCAAGACATTTTATCAAAAAATGAAGAAAATAGAATGATTCTCATAACAGAATTAAAATATTCTTTTTCAAGCAAATCGCAATCGCAAGTAATCGACACGATGACCTGGACCAAGAAGATGAAAAACAGTATAAGTCCTCGAACTTCATTATGGAAACCAGTAGTACATTGCGAAAAAGTTTATTAGCTTTGGGAAAATTAAACATCCATTACCAAAGGGTTAAAATTGAGGACTGCAATCCATAGACACAATATCACCACTACTGTAAATTTATGCACACAGCCTACAGATACATATTTATTATGTATTTCAAATTTTTTATTTTAGTTTACAAATATTGTTTTTAGTACCCAAGTTATGTATAAGTAATACTTAGATACATGTATAAAACTATACAATATTAAGTTTAAATGTTGAGTTATCTGCACTATTTTATTGTACAACTACTTCTTCAACGAACAACAAAGTGAATTGAAAATAATTTTGACAGTCGTAAACAGATGTATATAGAAAAATGTATCAAATCTATGGAGTCAAAGACCGCGTGACAATATAAAAAAATAAAATTGGTACATTTTAATGTTGGTATTAATATCGGTTGTTTTACATTATCTACGACTGTCGAAAATACGCATTTATTGAAGCGGTAGAAAATTTATCGTGCGCGATCCTCGCATGCGAACAATTATCTACTGAAATGAAAATTGGGTCCCAGCTAGCTTTGCAAGCTTACAGTCGGTGTATGACAAGATAAGGAAAGCTTCGGAAAGCATTAGCAATCGCCAATCTTTTTTGTCAGGCGCAACTACCGTTGAAAAAATTTGTTCTGAATCAATAACAATTTTAGATGTAAAGGTGGATTGCGAACTGGAATTGAATCCGGAAGCAATGGCTGAATACTCAATTAAATGCATTTGGAGAACTCTTCGGGGTTATTAAATATATCGAAGCAAATATGCTGTCCAATCCAGTTGCGAAACCTCGCCGTCAAATTAAGTTACCGCCTTTGGAAATAGCGTGCTTTGACGGAAAATCAGATAATTTGCCTCTTTTCTATGAAAAATATAATTCGGTTATGTTTGCGCATTATTATATGGGATTGGTTGGGTATTGCATTCGATATTGAATTGAGTGGAAGACGATTCCACCTCGCGCTCCTCACTTTGGAGGATTATGGGAATCAAATATTAAATCCATTAAATCACATCTGTATAGGGTTGTGGGTACCCAACTTTTATGTTATGAAGAACTTCTCACAGTTCTGACACAAATAGAGGCTTTACTCAATTCACGTCCGTTATGTTTATTAAGCAGTTGTCATTATCCAGAAGCTCTGACTCCGGCTCATTTTCTAATGTCTACTCCGATTCAGCATTTGCCCTCTTATGATATGACTAATGAACGCATTAGTCTGCTGAAAAGGAAAGAGCTTTTGGACCACCTCGTTCAATCTTATTGGAAAAAGTGGCATATAGAGTATCTTCACTCTTTGCAGATGAGACAAAAATGGAATAGTCCCGCGAGTAACATTCTAGTAGGTACTATAGTATTGGTGCATCAAGAAGATGCGAGTCCACTTTATTGGCCGGTGGGTGTTGTTGAGGAAATATTCCCGGGCAAAGACGGAGTGGTTCGTGTGGCACTCGTAAGAACCCCTTCTGGGAACTTTAAACGACCAGTCGTGAAATTATGTCCTCTGCCTACACAATAATTATTATTTTTCTTTATCTCTATTTTTTTATTTTTCGTCCTTAACTACGTAATATCAATCGTGGATATATAAGATTATTACATTTCATTTTTTTCACTATAATTCTTTACTTTATTTGGAAGTACCTTCAGTTTCGGTAGGTACTTCCAAGGCCGGGAGAATGTTTGCGAATTATTATATGGGATTGGTTGGGTATTGCATTCGCAGACTTGGTGGGTAGAATATGTCAAATTCCTGATTTTATCCCACCTACCTAATATTCCTATCCCAAAATGTCACCTTGAAAAGGAGCAATTGTTGCATGAAGAAGAGGTGACACTATTTCAACCAGTACAAATTAATGTCTCAGACAGGGAGCACATATTGAGCATATCGTCGCTGCATACATAATATGAACAATGTGACGTTTTTGACGAAAATGAACTAAATATCGTCGCTGCATACATAATATGAACAATGTGACGTTTTTGACGAAAATGAACTAAATATACAGTTTTTTCTAGTTTTTTTTTCTCCACCTTCTACAATATGAACCATGTAATAATAACCAATATTTAAGGAGATAGAAAATGAATCATGTGCACACAGTCAAAATTTTGCATCTCAATAAGAACAATGTGAACTTATTTTACATGGTTCATATTAAATGTGCGCCTGTTTCCGCGTCTACGGTCACATGGTTCATATTTTACATCTAGGATTACACCAGGGTTGGTATGTCTAGGGAAATTTCCTTAGATGTAGGGGAGAAAAATATTGAAAAGGGAAATCAGCACAAATTTAGGGAAATTTCGAACTCTGGCCATTTTTTTTATTAAAGTTGTAATATTTTATAGGCGTCGCTGTTTATTGTATTGCTAGTATTTGGCCTCAACTGTTTACTCCTTACACATGTTTTTCCTAAATATTGCCTATTACTTACACTTGCATCATTATTTAAGAACATTTAAAAACATTATTTCGTTTTAATTTAAATTTAAATTTGGTTTCGTCCTAATTTCAAATTGTAAGAATTTTACTTGGCAAATAATGCATTTAAAATATTAGTTAATACTCCACTAGCCGCCACACTTTTATTAAGCACAGATTTTGGAAATTACACTACATTTCAACTAAATTACTGCAAGTAACAACTAATTACGTTTAGATAGATGGTAAAGGATGCATACAAATTCCTTTTTTATTCAAAGTCAAAATTTACAATATAAAACGATTCCTTTGGTGCATTTTTATTTTTTTTTAATGTATTTTTGTATTTATCACTGCGTGAGTTCCGTTTCAGTCAAAATATGCATAAATTATATATATATATATATTTTGTTTTTTTAAAGAAAGACAGACATTCCCGGGTTACGAATAACCTGATAATATTTAAAAAATTCCTGCTACCACCACTGAAAGTGGAAAATGTTGCTTGGGTCGTGATGGAGCCAACCGAGGAATCGAACGACGCGGCGCCTGGGTGGGACCCAAACGCGATGCCAACTCAGCCACTAACCGGACTTACCCAAACTTAGAACCTAATAACCTATTTTTTTATAACCTGAAAACCTCACAGAAGAGTCCCAACTACTCCCGCCTGGAGCCAGTGAGATTATGGCATCCCCAATTTGGGTATGTTGTGAGGAGGAAGAGGAAGATGGGGAAGTACCCGGGTAATCAGATCTAGCCACCAAACATGGCTGAAGAAGCCATTTCAGTATCTTCAACTCTGGGTTTTGTAGATGTAAATAAGGTTGTTTCTTGTATAATTGTAAAAACAAAGTGTAATTTTTGCGAAGCACCCAGTTGTTAGTTGTCGCAATGGACTTGTATTCAAGTCCATAGTCACAAACTACCGGCGTCTGCTGTTATTACAAACAGAAACTTCAACTCCACAACTTCACTTTATATGTCCTGAACAATGCAGATCTTTATAGTCTTTATGCGTGACATGAAGCAGATGGAAGTGTGACCGCTAATGAGTTCACAAGATGCATAATCAACTATGAGGAGAACATGCCCCCACAGTATAAGAATGTCATCCTTCACAATAGAACTTTTTTTTCTGGAGAAGGACCATACTATGATGGAAGCCGACAATATCCATTGGGTGCTGGAGCATTACTTCCACCCGCCAATATATTCTCCAAGCGATTATTTATCTCGCATGCAAATGGCTTGTCCCAAATAGGCATACAATATAATAAATGTCCACTTCGACTTTTTTTTAAATTACGAAACATTGAACACAAAACTAATATCTTTGAGACCGGGAAAGAAAGTAGGGGATCCTGTAGTCACTGATTTAAGAGCTCTTAAATACGGTTCACGACGAGTTCATCGAAAACGAATTCATCGAAAATCAATTCATCGAAAATCAATTCATCGAAAGCAAATTCATCGAAAACGAGTTCATCGAAAACCGATTCATCGAAAATCAATTCATCGAAAACCAATTCATCGAATGATCAATTCATCGAATCGCCAATTCATCGAAAAAATATATTTTGTTGATATTTGGAGAAATGCTGAGCGGACCGAGAAGTTAAAAAAGCATTGGTTAATAAAAGTTGACAGTAAATTTATATATAAAAAAAATTGATAATCAAACTTTGGACAAGGAAACTAATTTACATCAAAGATTAATTAGTAAAATGGTTTTCATAAAACGTGTTAACTATAAAACGGACGTCGAGAACCTTAGTAATTTGTATAAAAATATATAGTTTTTTAAATTATGAGATATGATTGGATTGATTTTGTAATTTTAATTTGATTAATTTTTATTTTCAGTAATTTTATAATATTTAAATTTAAAATATAATGTGCTCAGCACAAAGCACATGCATTCTCTAATGGTATATTATAAATGGTATTTATTTAATTATTTTTTGCTTTGTTTTTACTTACATACCTCATATGTGTAACCTGCGAACTTAGAAATACCTAGATTCTTTTCAGCTCTGAGGAAGCCCACACTTGTCAACTGCGAGACTTTTCTGCGCGGCGGCCTGAAGCGGGGTGGGACTCTGTCGCTCCGAAATGGAAGTGTGCGGGGTGCTAATGCTAGCTACAACTTGTAATACAGGGGTAGTGGAGCAATTTATTATTTCCGTTCGAAAATAAGAAAGTTTAAGTACCTATTATTATTTTTAGGCTTCCCGTACCTACGTCCCGATTTGACCGGGATTGTCCCGGTTTCAGACACGGGTCCCGGAGTCCCGGCAAGTTTTGAGTTTCCTGTCCTGGATGCAACTCTTCTTCTCGAAAAAAAAACTAAAACGGCGCTTGCCGGCTCACAGTGATGAAAAACGTTTTTCAAGTCCCGACCGTGACTATGCATGCGCTATAAAACGGTAGGTATCTAAAAATTCACATGTTTAGCAACACTGGAATGCATTTACTTACGTTGTACAAATAAACTTATTAGAAATCATTTGCTAACTCACAGTGACATAAAACCTTTAACATGTTTCTACTGCGACTATTCATGTTCTACAAAGAGACACCAAAAAAATCATTTTCATGTCCCGAATGCAGTAATACAAGTTATCAAAAGGAAGATTACAAATCCACAGTACAATTCGCAGATGAGAAAACTTTTGTCTAGTCTTAAATGAAACTGTTCTCCAAAGGGATGTCTAAGAAGTCACTTGCTGACTCATAGTGGAGAAAAACCCTTTTCATGTTCCGACTGCAACTTTTCATGTATTACGAAGATAAATCTAAAAATCATATGTTAACCCACAGTGGACAAAAACCATTTTCTTGTTCCGAATGCATTTGATGCAATCGTCTCATGGTTGCGTTGCGGTATACAGTATCGGAAGAATACTGCAGGTAGGAGATACTTTTAAACGTGTGCTCTTTAAAATAATTTGTCGGTAAACGATCTCTTGGCGTGGTCCAACATTGATGGCACTTAAGCATTTGATCCACTTGATCATGCCATGAGTGCCATGACTTACTTTGCTTTCTCTGAATTATTCCACAATTAACTTCGCATCACATTATCTCTTTTTAACCCTTGATTTAACCGGTGACTTCATACATACACAATTTACCTGGTGAAGTCCCCAGGACTCTCGGAAATAAAATGAAATTATCCCTTTTTTTAAAAGAAATACTTGTAATATTTATTTATTAGATATTTGGTTTTACAATGGCATAGGTTTTTAATTAAAATTATAGAATCACGACCTTTTATTAAGGAACTTCTAGAATATGGCACTTGTAACAAAATTACGAGACCCAACTTCTAGTCTCAACATTTCAAAAACAAAACAATTTTTAAAGTAATTTTTAAAGAAATATAACAAAAACATAATCAATTCTTATAAAAATCAAAAAAATATCTTGGTTTGAACAAAAAAAAAAACGTGCAAATCCTTCTAGTCACTGTTGGTAACACAGTCATTGCATACTTGTAACAAAATTACGAGACCCAAATCTACTCTTAACATTTCAAAAACAAAACAATTTTTAAAAGCAGTCTTTATATTTAGTGTTATCCGAACCATCATCATACCTATAGATTTAACATGATTTTAAAACCCTTTTTACATTAGCTCCACTCTGGAGGTCCTGAGGAGAATAATTTTCCTCAGGTTTCTCAGTGGAGCATCATTTTACTCAACTATGAGTCACAAGCTGGCCCATAATGGAGTGAAAACTTGTTCATGTTTTGATTGCAGCTAAGCAAGTTCTTAAAATAGGATTTAAAATTCCACAGAATGATTCATAGTGGAGGAAAAACATTTCATGTTTTTTTTTATATTCCGACTGCAACTGTTCATGTTCTAGGTAGAGATATCTAAAATTCACATTTTACCCACAATGGAGAAAACCTTTTTTATGTCCTTAATTTAGCTATTCTTCTTCCCGACAAAATCAAACGGCAGGTGCAGACTCACAGTGAAAAACCTTTTTTGTGTCCGACTGCGACTATTCATGCACTGCACAACGGTATCTAAAAATTCACATGTTTACCAACGGTGGACAAAAACCTTTTTCTTTTTACGAATGAAGTTATTCAAGTTCTCGAAGGGTAAATTTAATAATCCACCGCATAATTTACTGTGAAGAAAAACGTTTTTCGTGTCGCGGCTTCATGGCTTCGCGGCTTATTTCCACTGTGAATCAGCGAGCGCGTTCTTTGAAGTCGGTCCCTATTAAAAACATAAATAGTTGCAGTCGGGTAACGAAAAGGTTTTTGTCCACTGAGGGTTTACATGTCATATTTTAGATATCCCTTCCGATAACACAAATAGCGGCAATCGTGACATGAACAAGATTTTCTTCCTTGTGGGTAAATATGTGACGTTTTAGTTGTTATTTTGTAGAACATGAATATTTGCAGCCGGGACACGAAATGGGAAAACGTGCGTATATTTTAGATTTATCTTTTTAGTTCGTGCAAAGTTACACTCAAAACATGAAAAAGGGTTTTCTCCACTGTGGAAAAGCGCTGTGGATTTTTAAATCTCCATTTCGAGAACTTGAATAACTGAATTCGGAACAAGAAAAAGGTTTCTGCCCGCTATGGGTAAACATTTGAATTTTAAGATACCGTTTTGTAGCGCATTAATAGTCGCAGTTGGGACATGAAAAAGGTTTTTTATTACAGTGAGTCACAAGTGCTGTTTAAGTAGATTTTAAGAGAAGAAAAATAGTTGCAGTCTCGACAGGAAAAAGGTTTTTCTTCAAAATGCGTAAACATATGTATTTTAGTTTTCCCCTCGTAGTACTTGAATACTTGCAATGGGAACATGAAGAAGGGTTTTCTCCACTATGAGTCAGCAAGTGTTCCTTAGGATCCCATGCCCAGTCATAATGAAACCAACTCATAAACACCTTAGAAAGGTCATTAAAAGCTAAAAAAAATAAATTAAAATAGCCAGTAATCCTAACCTAACTTAACCTATTTAACCAATTTTTAAATATTTTTTTATCATTACTCTTAACAACCTTTCTGAGTTGTTAATCAAAAGCTTGTGAATCATAGTGGAGTAAAGTGTTGCTCCATAGGGAAACCTTAGAAAAATTAGTCCTTATGAATTTCTCAATGGAGCTGATGTAAAAAAGCTTTTGTTGTTAGACTTAAAAATATAACAATTATCTTGGTAATATGTTTTTTTTCTTTAACATAGGTTGTTTTGAATTACAAGAATGCTGTAAGTATAATTTTAAGTTTACAACCTTGCAAAGTATTCCTCGACAAGTTGGCTTACCATAATTCTGAAGCTCCAAACCGTGACGGGAGGCAGTGGCGGTCCGTCCTGTTGTTATTATGCCAATTGTGCTTTTCGCTGTTCTTAAAAATTTAATTTACAGTAAAGTAACGCTCGTACAGTAGACTCCAGCATGCGTGCTGAAGTCCTGGGTAGGCACAAAATATATTGTATAATATTAAATCAGATTAGGTGCATCAATGTGTTGCTCGTGAAAATGTTTGAATAATTAGACCCATTTGTCCACGTAATCGGTTTGGGTCGTCGTTAAACTCCATTTTTGAGAACTTGTATAACTGAATTCGGGACAAGAAAATGGTTTTTGTCCACTGTGGGTAAACATGTGATTTTAAGATTTATCTTCATAGTACATGAATGAACATGAACATGAAAAATGTTTTTCTCCATTATGAGTCAGCAAGAGACTTCTTAGATATCCCTTTTAAAAACAGTTTCATTTAGGACTTGAAAAAGGTTTTCTCTTTTGTGAATCGTACTGTGGATTTTTAAATCTTCCTTTAGAGAACTTGTATCCCTGCATTCGGGACAAGAAAATGGTTTTTGTCCACTGTGGGTAAACATATGATTTTTAAATTTATCTTCATAGTACATGAATAGTTGCAGTCGTAACATGAAAAAGGTTTTTCTCCACTATGAGTCAGCAAGTGACTTCTTAGATATCCCTTTTAAAAACAGTTTCATTCAGGACTTGAAAAAGGTTTCCCTTCTGTGAATCGTACTGTGGATTTTCAAATCCTCAGAACTTGTATAACTGCATTCGTGACAAGAAAATGGTTTGGTCCACTGTGGGCAAACATGTGATTTTTAGATTTATCTTCATAGTACATGAATAGTTGCAGTCGGAACATGAAAAATGTTTTTCTACGCTATGAGTCCACAAGTGACTGCTTAGATATCCCACATTCGAAGCAAAGAACTGGTTTTACTGAAACATATAAAAAAATTAGATATATTACTGCCTACAGTCTTTAATTATAGCTACATTCAGAACATACAAATGATTTTCCTGCAATTCTGGCTGCACATTTTCTGCGACCAGAATTTTGTAATTGCACTTTGAACACCAGAATGATTTCCTTCAATACACATCACTAGATGAAACCACAACTGGAATTTTTCGTTGCATTCTGAACCCAGATCTAGTTTTAATTTCGGTTGAATTGGCATGCGGGGAAATAAAACTACACATAGATCACGAAAACGGCTTTCCTCTATTTCTGACAGTACAAACTATGCAACTTGGATTTAATAAATACACTTCCAATATGAGAAACGCATCAGCAAATGAAATCACACCTAACATGTTTTTTTGCGTTCTTAACAAAGAGCTGGTTTTAATTACAGGGTGAATCTCTACGCGTGGATTTCAAACTACACTCAGAACGTGAAATTGCTTTCCTCCAATACTGGCAGCACAAATGCAACTATAAACTGTAACTGCATTTCAAACACGAGAATGGTTTCCCACGAAACGCGTAAGCAAGATGAAACCCCACCTGGAATTTTTTCGTTGCATTCTGAACACAGAATTGGTTTTAATTTTGAAGTGAGTTTGTTCGCGGAGAATTAAACAACACTCAGAACATGAAAATGGCTTTCCTCCAATTTTGGCATCATAAAGTACTTACGCAACCAGAATGTTATAAATGCACTACTTACGCGAGAAATGCGTCAAAAAATAAAACTACACCTCAAATGTTTTCGATGCATTCTTAT
Organism: Limnephilus lunatus; assembly: GCA_917563855.2. Taxonomy (NCBI): domain Eukaryota; kingdom Metazoa; phylum Arthropoda; class Insecta; order Trichoptera; family Limnephilidae; genus Limnephilus; species Limnephilus lunatus. The sequence continues at coordinate 122,698,496 of OU830592.1, forward strand.
CACAGAACTGTTTACAACATTTCTTGTCTTTATTTGTGACTCTTGGTATAATTCTTGTCCTCTCGTTTGTATAGCACCATCCGTAAGTGGTATCATCATATAATTGGTTTGAGCATAACCACTGTCGCCTAACAATATTTTGTTGTCAAATTTTCTCCGAAGAAAACTTCATTTCAAGGCAGAATTGTCCCTTATATTAGAATCATGGGCTGATCTATGCCACCGTGCCTCAACATCGAGGAATTGTAAATCAGCTGCAGCTACACACTGCGTAATAATAGAAAATACCTACCCTTTTCTATTCCTGAAAATCTCTGCCATACTTCCGCCAGGAGAGAATAAGCGCACATGAGTGCCATCAATGGCGCCACATACTCGAGGAAATTTCGTTATTCTGTAAAATTCTGCTGCTATTCTCTGCCGCTTCTCAGAATTATTAGGCATCTTGATAATTTTTTTATACAGAGAGTGATGGCTTGGGTAACAAGGTAAGCTGTGGACTCGTCGACGCCAATCACGTTGCCACAAGTAATTAATTGACTCCCTATTGCATAAAATCTCAATGTGCATAATACTTGATTCATAGATGTCACAGCATTGTTTTTTTTTGGTGTTGAAATTTCAATTTATTGCACTAATAATGATGTCGTTTCTATAATGAGACGAAATCTTCTTTGAAACTTTTTGGCACTGAGTGTATCAAATAAATTTGTTCTTGTGTTTACTTCTATCACTATAAACGGTCTAGGTACTTATAAAATCTATAATTTCTTCGTCATCGTCAGAATACAAATCCCAAATGTCCATCGTGAATACAAATTAATTAGATAGATAGGTATTTGCAGTATCAGACAATCGGAAATCGTAGAGATAACCTATATGTAGGTACATTTTACATTGTCACTACGATAATGACAGTAGCTAAACACATAACTCAGTTAAACAGACCTTTTTGAGTATTTAATTTTGACAGCTCTAATATCTACAAAAAAAATTTTTTCGATGAATTGGTGATTCGATGAATTGATCATTCGATGAATTGATTTTCGATGAATTGATTTTCGATAAACTCGTTTTCGATGAATTTGCTTTCGATGAATTGATTTTCGATGAACTCGTTTTCGATGAATTTGCTTTCGATGAATTGATTTTCGATGAACTCGTCGGTTACCGTTTGAAACACTATACGCTAAACACGGTGACATATGGTTTGGCTCCTTCGCCTTATTTAGCGATACGTTGTCTGCATCAGCTAGGTAATCACGTTTCATTTACTCATCCATTAGCTAGTAAATCCCTTAAGGAAAATTTTTATGTAGATGATTTTCTTTCTGGTAGTGATTCCATTGATACTTGTCACTTGCTTAAATCACAAATCATTAATGCGCTTGCTACAGCAGGCATGGAGATTAGAAAATGGAGGTCTAATGCGCCCTCGATTAATGATTCTAAAGATAATTTGGAATTATTGCCAAATGAATCCAATGAAGCTAAGATTCTCGAATTAATATGGGACACCAAACTTGATGAGTTTACCTATCAGGTAGAAAGCATAGACTCAAAGTTAGAAGTAACAAAAAGTCAAGTTTTATCATTAATTTCAAAAGTGTTTAACCCTTTAGGACTGGTAGGCCCAGTAATCACTGTCGGTAAGATAATTATGCAGAGATTGTGGAAGCTAAAAACATCCTGGGATGACAAGCTACCCAATGACCTTTTATTGGCCTGGCAGACTTACACGCTGAGTCTCAGTAAAGCAAATCATATTCGGGTACCGAGGAAAATTTTCTGCTTTAATAAAAAATCTTTTAGCTTAGGTATCTATAATCTCTAATGATCTTTAAAAGGTACTTAGTCCTTTTATATTCATTTTATATAAAATTCACTTTCAAATATTTTCCAGTTTACATGATCTAATAAATTTAATTATTCTCGATATGGCATGAAACTCGGTTGAGGCTATTAAATTCTGAACTTCCGATGGGTTCGAGGTCATTAATATTGTCACTCTCTGTCGTTCATATTTAATGCACTTTGATAATGTGTGCTCGACATCTTCAATTTGTTCACATATCGAGCACATTGGAGAATCAGAGAGGCCTATCAAACACAATATTCTTCCCATTAGTGCATGTCCGGATCTTAATCTAAAAATGATTCTCATTTCTGATCTTTTCAGATTAACCTCAGTGAACCATGGTCTTTTAAACGGTTCATTTAGGAGCTTTCTGTACCATATTCCCTTATTGATAGACAATGTTTCAAAATGATTATTCCACATATTATTACATATGGAATTTATCTCTTGGGAGTAATCTTCAGCATCTGGCGTCCAGTCGTAGATGCTTCCATTCACACATGCTTCATTTGCCAACAAATCCGCCTCTTCATTCCCATGTATTCCTACATGAGATGGAATCCATTGTAAACATATGGACACATCTTTCTGCTGTAGCCGCCTTATTTGTTCAACAATATTGTAGCCTATTTTCCTACAGGGAACTCCTTTCGGAATACTTTTAATATGTTGAAGTGCACTTTTTGAATCGCTTAATATTACAACTTGTTTCCACTTATTTTTAATTGCATATTCTACTGCTTCTTTGATTGCTATCAATTCTGCATTCATAATAGTGCAATTTGTATTCAATTTTATTTGATGGGAAAAATTGTTTGGCATTGAAATGAAAGCTGCTCCAACTTGGTCTGATTTTTTTGATCCATCAGTGAAGATCTGGCTGAATCCAGAATATTTTTTAGTTAGCATATCGCTTACCATATTACTAATTTCATTTGGTAAGAGTAGTCTTTTGGGGGAATTAAAATTGTCAATCTCAACTGAAATACATTCCAAATTAAGTGCTCCTACCCAGGTTTCAAAGGAGTACATATCTAGACATTTATTTTTATTTATTTTACAATCCATTGTTTCCGAGCAAATTTTAATCAACATTGGTAATTTTTTATTGTTCCAGAATCTGTTTTGTATCAAGGATTTAAGTTTGAGAACCTCTAAAACTAGTGGATTATTTTCAATGGATACAGCTCTAAGCCAAAATCTTGCAGCTAGTTTCCAAGTTCTTATATGCAAAGGAGGGGCACTCATTTCACTTTGTAAAACATGCACTGGAGTTGAGTTCAGGAAACCTCCACATATTCTTAAAGCTAGTGATTGTATTCTCTCTAATTTTTCGAGATTGCTTTTGGCAGAGTTGTAAAAAAGTATACTGCCATAGTCTAATCGACTTCTTATAAGAGAAGTATACAATCTTCTCATGTGAAGAGGATGAATTCCCCAGCTTTTTCCTGACAACACTTTCAAAATATTAATTGGCTGATTCATTTTTAAACAGGTGTTATTTATATGTTTATTCCAGGCGAGTCTGTAATCCAACCATACCCCGAGGAACTTATGTTCATCTACTCGTTCTATAAGTACATCATTTATTTTTATATTCAGGATATTTCGTCGCTTTCCTTTTGCAAATATACATATTTTTGTCTTATTTTCCGATATTTCAAGACCTTTTATTTTAAGAGCATTCTGTAGTTCCAACAGAGCTTTTTTAATAATGTTTTCGCATGTTTTTACTTTTGAGCTTGAATAATAAATACCAAAATCGTCAATGTACTGTACGCGTTTCACTTGGGGATAGTTTCCTATACCGGAAGTTCCAATATTGAATAAGAGGGCAGACATGGGATCTCCTTGTGGTAGTCCTCTCGTGCACATTTGTTCATCGAATATGTTAGGTTCCTTAATAATAATCATTCTTTGTTTCAAATATTCCCAGATATATTTTATAACTTTCCCTTTGATACCTTTGGAAATAAGAACTTTAATGACCTCTTCGATCTTTATATTATTGTACGCATCTTTAATGTCTACAAAAGCAGCAAGGGTAACGGCGTTGGTTGTTTGGGCAACTTGGATCTCTGTAACCATTCTTCCCAGATTATCCATTGTTGACAGTTTTCTTCTAGATCCTATTGTAGACTTATCAAACAAGAAATTATTTTCTAAATACCACTCCAATCGCCTTGTAATTATAGTGTTGAAAGTTTTGCAAAGACATGAAATTAATGAAATTGGTCTTATAGAGGTCATGAGCTTTGGATCTCTTCCGGGTTTAATTATAGGAATAATTTGTACCTGTTTCCATTGTATTGGTATAGTGGATGTTTGCAAAATTAGATTAAATATATCGACAATAATTAATTGGCAAGAAGTAGGTAAATTTTTTATCATTGAGTAGGATATCAGATCTATTCCTGGGGAGGTATCTTTGGATTTTAATACTGATTTTAATTCAGAAGCTGTTATCGGTTTGTGAATACCAGTAGTCTCCGATGTTTCTTCTTCGGTCCACACATGTTCGATTAAATTTTCGTTTGGAGCTAGATATTGTAGATATTGTAGCGCCGATTCGCTGTTCTCAAAGATATTTGGACGAGAAGATCCTATTCCCTTATACCATTTCATTTTCTTCCACATATCAGAATAGGTTGTATTAGTATTGACAGAATCACAACATTTTTGCCATCCTTCCCTTTTTGCTTTTCTTACTATTCGGCTGGTACTGGATTCCTTGCGCTTTAATTCTATATAATTGTCGATATTAACATTTTTCCGTAAATGAGTCAGCGCTAATCTTCTTTCAGCTATAGCTTTAGAGACTTCTTGATTCCACCATGGTTTTGGTTTGAATGCTTTATTTTTAGATTTCTTAAAGAATGGAATACTTTCATCTGCACTTTTGTTCAGAACATCTTCCAATTTGTTATAATATTCTTGAACTGACAATTTTTCTTCAGGAAAATTTTGTGTAAATTTATCTACAGTGGATTTGTATTTGTTCCAGTCAGCTTTTTTGAAATTCCTTTTCATTATTGGTTCATAATTACAATCGGTTTTTTCTAAAGTGATAATAATTGGTAAATGATCACTACCCATCGTATCTGTGTCTATCCTCCAATTACAATTTAGTACAAGCTCAGAAGATACCAGGGTAATATCCGGGCTCGAACTCCTTTGTCCGGGATGTCCTATTCTTGTTACGTCACCGTTATTGACAATAATAAGGTTTGAATCTTGGCAGGCTTCTGCAATAAGATCTCCCCTCAAATCTCGTATAGCTCTATCCCATAGTGGATTATGGGCATTGAAATCACCGCCTAGTAGGGCTCCTGGTCCCATCTGGTCAAAAACTTTCCTCCATGTTTGAATTGTTATATTTATATTACTAGGACAATATATCACATTGACAGATTTCAGATTTCCGGCATTTAATAGTTTAACACTGCACAATTCTAATTCACAGGTCGTGGTGATGTCTAGGGTTCGTTCAATTGATTGTAAACTTTTATGGATTAAGATTGCAACTCCTCCATATCCATCGGCTCTGTCTCGTCTATATGTTGTATAGTCTTTAAATCTTAAAATGTAAGGAAATTGAAGCCACGTTTCGGAGATACGTGCAATTTTGTAAATATATTTCTAAATCGGGTTTTTTAAAGTGCAAACTCCGAGCATTCCATTGTAATATATTAAGATTATTCTTATCCATTGTTCGTCGTAAAGATTGATTTTAAAACTTCCTTAATAATTCCCATGATGGTGTCTATAAGTCTATTAACTGCTAATTTCACAAGACTTTCCCAATTTTCTCCATTCATAAATGTTGTTAATATTTCTCGAGCAATGTTAACATTAATGTTGTCTTTAGGATTAATCTGAGTTTCACCAGTGTTAGTCTTATTTCCTTTAAGTTTTTCAGCATAACTGCTTTCTCCACTTGATTTCGACACATTTTCATTATCTGAATTAGTCTTTTTTCCTGTTTTTACATTTTCTTTTTCTTTTAAGTAAGGTTTTTTCTTATCTACAAGTATTTTCGCTTGTTTATATGTAACTTTTTTTTTGCCATTTTTTGGGTTATCTCTTTCTCGTTCTTCCACTTTGGACAATTAATGTCGTTAGCCGGATGATCTCCTCCGCAGTTGACACACTTAGCTGCCTTGTCACAGGTCTCATGTTGTTCATCACACTTAGGGCACAACTTTTTTTCTTTTTTTACCACAGTTTTGAGCAATATGCCCATATCTCCAACAACTATAACATTGCATAACTCTAAATATATAGGGTTCTACTCCAAATTTGACCCCATATATAGAGACATACGATGGGATCTCTTTCCCAACAAATTTTAAACTCACAGCTGTCGTAAGAGTGAGTTGTCCTTCTTTTCCTTTTTTGGAGAGCCGCTTTATGCTAACCACATTGTTATCACTTTTAATCACTTCCATGATCTCCTCATTAGTGACATCAAGGTCTAAACGTCTGATGACACCAAAAGTATATTCAATGTTCTTTTCAATTGTCACTTCCCATTTCTTTAGAATAAAAATCGAATTTTTTATGGCCTTTTCAGCTTCCAAATTATTTGGGAACGTAATTTCAATTTTAGTTCCGGATATTACTTTAATTTTTTCAATTTTAATTCCGGATTTAAAAAGAATTTTAGCCATACCCAATTTACCAGGTAAGTTTTCTCCTTGAATTATAACAATTCCTTTCTTCTCTTTAATTTCTTCACTTTTTGTTTCACTTGTCTCCGAGTTCGTCCTTGATCTTTTACCGGATCGTGTAACGGTTTGCCACACCCAATATTAATAGCAATATACCCAATATTAATAGCAATATACCCAATATTAACACATAATATTAATAGTCCTTATAAAATTGTCTAATAGTCTATAGTAGTTGGAAGTTCAAAAAACCAACGCACCGTCGCTGTAAGAGCTGCGTTCGTCCGTAAAACGACGGAAATTTCCGAAACCCCGTCCGTTTCATATCGGCTTCGCTTGCCCTGCTGCACCGATTACATCGAATACAAGATCGAAACTAATGAAAAACTGTAGTCTAGATTATCTCATTTATGACTTCTTTGGTCTGCCAACCAGCAACCTGGTAGTTTTTTGTGTACGATTTTTTTAAGTTTTAAGTTTTAATTTTTTTTTTAATTTTTAAATAATTATTTTCAATATCTTTATTATTTTTTTTTTCAAGATGGTTTTAAAAACTTTGAATGCCAAATTTTAAATAAAATAAGTGGTAATGATAAAAAAAAAATACATTTTGAGTGTTCCAAGTGTAATTGATGCAGAAGGGGAAGCGAAACCGATGTGAAACGCACTGGGTTTTGAAATTTCCGTCGTTTTTCGGACGAACACAGCTCTTACGGCGACGGTGTGGTGGTTGTTCGAACTTCCACTATGTTCTATTAGGTAATTTTAAAAAGACTTTTATATTATAAATTTGTATAATAATATGGGCATGCGATGGTGATGAAAGGCTCCGCGGCCAGTTTCCAGTAAGTTGTTTCGTGTCGAAAGGCTCTCCCGTCCGATGGGTTCACTCGGAACACTCAAAGTTAATTTGGTTATCATTGCCACATATTTTATTTAAAATCTGGCATACTAAGTTTTTAAAACCATTTTGAAATAAAAATAGTAATAAAGATATTGAAAATATTATTTTTTTTAATTAAAAATAAAGGTAAATATTCGGAACAAACGTCAACGGTTAATACGCACTTTTTTATATAAAACCTTTAGATTCTTCTTAATTACCATAAAAGACAACTATTAGCATTGGAGGAGGTTGAAATGTTACATTTTTAATTTTAGTTACGTAAATTGAAGATTTGCTTTCGTATTTAGACACAACGCTTCTCCATATGCAATTTGGAATGATTATTGTCATTTTATTATGTTGGTATTACTGATACTATATGGAAGGCTACATCATACCGTAACTGACTTCATGGCAATATATTCAAAGGCGCGTAACCGAAAAAACCTATACGCTAGGTCTGTGTAACATGGTTTGTGATTCAAAAGAAAGTGCCCCTTTATAACGCCTACTCACGTCAAGGCAAGAAAAACATCCCAGTTTTCAAGTAGTTTAGCGGCTACGCTAGGTTTGTGTAACATGGAATGTAAAATATCAGTAATACCAACATATTAAAATAACAATAATATTGCAAACAGAGTGATTTGACAGTGTTAAAGCAAATTTTCAATTTACGTAACTAAAATTAAAAATGTAACATTTTCAACCTCCCCCAATGCAAATAGTTGTCTTTTATTGTAATGTTCTTTAATATACTTTGTTAATTACAACGCAAGTTCGTCTTGTATCTTATTTATTTAATTGGATCACAGCGGAATTATTATTGTTGGTAGCGTGTAATTATTAGAGCTCTCAGTTTCAGAATGAATTAGCGATGGCGCCCGAGCGCCCAGCGCTGTAAGTTCGGCAGCATTTGGCTACGCCCGAATGTCTCCGAACGAACGATAGCCATATACCACACCTTCCTCCCTCTAATTAAGCGCTACCAACACAAATACAATTATTCTTAATTATTAGGTATTTCATTTACAAAATCATATGTCTCCTTATTTACATGCTAATACATATTATACACACATTTATATATTATTTTAACCACACATTTATATATTATTTTAAGCACACATTTATATATTGTTTATTCACAATTTAACACTCAATAGTTTTTGTTTCTTTCCTGGAGAGGATTTATCTAGGTCGGAGCCTTCCCGCCCATGAAACTGGTTGACACGATGTACTAGGAATTGCCTCATCCACCGTACTTGGTCTCGTCGTGTCTGCACTTTCCAGTGCCGTCTCCTCTCCTCTCGCCAGGCTGAAATCAGGAGAACAAACCGTTAGCTCACTCCACAGATTGGACAACTCCTTCTCAGACTGTTCAGTCCTCGAATCATCAGACGCGGAATTTGGCAAATCTGAGACATTATCGCTCCAGCTAACCGACAAGCCCCTCATCTGGTCAACATGACGTTTCCATATAAAATGTGACTTACAAATTTTAATCAAATACAATTTTTTTTCAAGTTTCTGTGTAATTATTCCCTTTACCCATGTAAATTTATTATTTTGCCTGAAATCCTTAACAAAACATTTTTGTCCCACAATAAAATTTCTAGTCTTGACACCACCATAATTTTTTGCCTGTTTACGTTGATTGGTCTCAATATTTTTATTCGCCAATTCATGTTGTTTAGACACAAATTGCTCATTATCTCTTGGAATGAGACTGTCAAATGTAGATCTCAGTTTTCTACCAAAAAGCAAAACTGCTGGCTCGACTCCAGTCGTACAATGTGGTGTATTTCTATAATCTGACAAAAATTGTAACAATTTATCCCTGTAATCAAACCGAAATTTATTTCCAACCATAAGTTTTTTAAGAAAACCTTTCGTATTTTTAACAGAGTTCTCAGCGGCTCCGTTGCTTTTTGGATGCATGACAGGAGATGTCATGAATTTGATATTGTTTTCCCGTAGGAATTGTCTGAAAATCTCGCTTGTAAAAGATGTACCGTTATCCGAAACAATGAGTTCAGGGTTGCCAAAATTTGCAAATAATTTTCTTAACTCAAAAATAGTATTAGCTGAATCTGCCCTTTGAACTTCAATACAGTCGACCCATTTAGTAAATGAATCGCAGACAACCAAAAACATTTTTCCTGCCAGTGGCCCACTGTAGTCTATATGTAACCTACTCCAGGCCTTTCCTGAATTTGGCCATACAGATAATTGACTCTTTGGGGGTGACTGTTTCGTCGAAACGCAGTCCGGACATTCCTGAACAATTTTCTCTAAATCCTTGCTCAGCGATATCCACCAAAAATAACCCCTTGCTAATCCTTTCATCTTTACGATGCCTAAGTGTGAACGGTGTATAAGCTCTAAAACTTTTTTATGCAATGAACTTGGAACAATAATCCTATGTTGCCAAAATAAACAATCCTTTACAATCGAAAGCTCATTACGCTTTATCCAATATTTCCACAAATTACCTTCGCGACTTATCCGTTTGGGCCAACCCTGCCTCAAACAAGTCATTACGCTCTGGATTTCCGTGTCAACTTTAGTGGCTTCCGTGATTGAATTTACGTCTAGATGTTCGCAATTACTAACAAAGTTAACGAAATCTGACCCGTAGTCCTCTTTGAATTCTTCGACCGAACTTTCTAATGGTAGTCGAGACAGAAAATCTGCCTGATTTTTGCAAGATCTTACAAATTCTGTTTTATAAGAAAAACCTGCTAAAATAATTCCGTATCTTTGAAGCCTATTTGCTGCCAGAACTGGAATATTCTTATGTTCCCCGAGAATTCTCATTAGAGGCAAATTATCTACGCACAGGGTGAACTCCCTGCCATATAAATATTGAAAGAATTTATTCAACCCGAAGACTATAGCTAAAGCTTCCAAATCTAAAATGCTATATTTTTTCTCTGCGTTTGTTAAGCTTCTAGATGCAAAACCTATCGGTCTCATTGCTCCGTTTTCGAAGATATGGACCAAACATGCTCCTAAGCCGGAGGTACTCGCGTCTGTGTAAAGTTTTACCGGAAGATGAGGTAGGTAATTAGTCAATACCGTATTTTTACTCATCAAATTCTTTATCGTATCAATTGCGTTAGCGCATTCTGTAGAAAAAACCCATTTGACATCTTTTTTTAAAAGATTATGAAGTGGTTCTAAGATTGACGACATATTAGGTATGAAATTCCGATAAAAACTGAAAAATCCTAATATACTTTTTAGTTGATGAACATCCGTCGGATAAGGTGCATTTTTGATGGCTTCTAATTTATCCGTTTGCGGTTTGATTCCCTTTTCAGATATGACGTATCCCAAAAACTCTAACTCTTTTACAAAAAATTGTCATTTTTCCGAATTTACACATAATCCGCATTCCTGCAATCGTTTGCAGACTGCCATGATATTGTTCATCAAATCCCTTTCATTGATCCCCGATATAATAATATCATCTAAGTAAAATGCCACACCCTTAATACCTTGCAAGCAACTCGCGATAGTTCGAGCGAAGATTGCTGGCGCGGACTTAAATCCGAAAACCAGTCTATTGTATACAAACAACCCTAAATGCGTGTTAATCGTTGTATATTTTTTACAACTATCCTGCAGTTCTAACTGTGAATAGGCTTGTTTTAAATCTAATTTTGCGAAAATTTTTCCCGAACTAACCTTGTGAATCACTTCTTCAATCCTAGGTAGAGGGTATTTTTCTAATTCTGTAATCAGATTTAAACTGCGTTTATAATCTACACAAATACGAATCTCACCGTTTTTCTTAACTACTGGTACGATAGGAGACGCATATTCGCTACTTTTAACGGGCGAAATAATTCCATCTCTCACCATGGATTTAAGTTCACTTTCGATCTTATCCCTGATAGCGAATGGAACCGGCCTTGCATTACAAAAAAACGTATTCGCATCTTTCTTCACTTTAAAATTCACTTTGAATTTATTAAAACGTCCTAGTTTCCGATCAAAAACTTCTGGAAATTTTCCTTTAATTTTATCCACTTTTTCCATTTCTGACGAAACTGAATTAATAGAATTTTGTCCCGGAATAATATTGAGGTTGAAGGTTTCCATGAAATCTCTCCCAACTATTAGTTCTGATCCGTTGTTTACAATAATAAAGGTTACAAACCTAACTATATTATTGTACTCGACCTTGAAATTTATCTTACCTACAACATTCAATATACTACCATCATAACCTGAAATCTTTCGTGTTTCGGGTGACAATTCTAAATTACTGAAATGTTTACAAAACAAAATTTCTGGAATAACACAGACTGATGAGCCCGAATCAATCATAGCATTGAAATTTTTACCATTTAATTTCAACTGAGCTGTGATTGCTTTAATAAATGCTACAGTTTCAATATTATTATCATTACAGTTCATAACTGATTTCACTGATCCGTACCTGCAATTTTTCCTTAAATGCCCTATTTTTCCACAATTATAGCACTTTGCATCCTTCAATCTACAATTACGCGTGTCATGATTTAATTTCCCGCAAATACTGCATTTCTTTTGAGATGAAACGGTATTAAACTGTTTAAACGATCCGCGCCCGTCGCTACTGTATGAACGTTTATTCGGCGTACGAGCTGGTGAAGGTGATCTTGCACACTTTCTCACAGTATTTACTTCCAATTTAAGTTTAGTTGACTCGATTTCAGGACCTTTCGCGGTAACTGCCAGTTCAACTAACTGATTAAAATTTAACTTAGGGCCTTCAATAAACAATTTTACACGCACTGGACCCGGAAGTAAACCAATCGCAAAAACATCTACCAGATTAGCTTCTAATCTAGCCCCAAATTGACAATAAGTACTTAACCCTCGAAGTCTTGCTGCAAACTCCTTAATCGACTCGTTTTGATCCTGTTTAGCAAGAAAAAACAATTCGCGCTCCCGAAAGATAGATCTGCTTTTACACAATGTTTTTCGAGCAACTCAATTAATTTATCAAATTTAACATCAGTGATTTTAGATGGAAAACATAAATTAGTCAGAAGGGTCAAGGATTCTGCTTCAAGCGAGTTTATCAGATAAGCCTTTTTCTTAATCTCCGTGATATCATCATGCAATAAGAGGAACTGTTCTAATCTGAGCCGAAATACGTCCCAATCTCCATTTATGTGAGAAAACGGTGGAATTCTCCCGGATTCCATTCTCACGAGAGGAAAAAAAAAATTGACACTAGCCGTACAAGTACACGAACGACAACAATAACTTAACAAGCAAAAAAAAATACACAATTCGATAAATCCTCTACAAGAAAGAATCAAAAAACCTTAACTTCTGATATTGCGGCTGTTGACTTCCTTCTCGTATGTGAGAGAGCCCTTTCCTCGGCTTCTCTCGGACTTCAACTTCCGTGGATAGACTCGACTGGTCAATCTGCCAAGCCCCAAAAACGACCACTGCCTCCTTGTGTTTTTTCCGGGTGCCCTTTCCTCGACAACCCAACAACCCAGACTGTGGCTCCAGGGATAGTATAACTAGGATTTCCTTCCTCGGCTGTAGGTAGCCTTAAAAATCGGGATGACTTAGCCCTCCTTGCTTCGTGTAACAAAAAAAAATTATTTTTTTTGTGTATGCTCCCACAATCCAATTAATTTTTATCCTTTGGCTGCGCCAGTTGTAATGTTCTTTAATATACTTTGTTAATTACAACGCAAGTTCGTCTTGTATCTTATTTATTTAATTGGATCACAGCGGAATTATTATTGTTGGTAGCGTGTAATTATTAGAGCTCTCAGTTTCAGAATGAATTAGCGATGGCGCCCGAGCGCCCAGCGCTGTAAGTTCGGCAGCATTCGGCTACGCCCGAATGTCTCCGAACGAACGATAGCCATATACCACATTTATGGTAATTAAGAAGAATCTAAAAGTTTTATCAAAAAAAGTGCGTATTAATCGTTGACTTTTGAGAATTACCAAAAAAAATTATTAAAAAAAATTGTACACAATAAACTTCCAGGCTGCTGGTTGGCAGACCAAAGAAGTCATGATCTAGACTACAGTTTTTCGTTAGTTTTCATCTTGTACTCGAGTAATCGATGTAGCATGGCAAGAGAAACCGATATGAAACGGACGGGACCCGGAAATTTCAGTCGTTTTCCGGACGAACGCAGCACTTACGGCGACGGTGTGGTAGTGGTTCGAACTTCTAACCACTGTGTTCTATTAGTTTATTTTAAAAAGACTATTATTATTAAATTTTTGTATAATAATATGGGCATGCGATGGCGGTGAAGGGCTCCGCGGCCAGTTTACAGTAAGTTGTTTCGCGTCGAAAGGCTCTTCCGCCCGATGGGTACACTCGGAACACTCAAAATGTATATTATTATCATTACTACTTATTTTTTTGTAAATCTGGCGTTCTAAGTTTTTAAAACCATATTGAGATAAAAATAATAATAAAGATATTAAAAAAAAAAAAAAATTAAAAATCGTACACATAAAAACTACCAGGCTGCTGGTTAGCAGACCAAAGAAGTCATGAAGAAGATGATCTAGACTACAGTTTTTCGTTAGTTTTGATCTTGTACTCGTGTAATCAATGTAGCAGGGCAAGCGAAACCGATATGAAACGGACGGGGCCCGGAAATTTCCGTCGTTTTCCGGACGAACGCAGCACTTACGGCAGTGGTGTAGCATGGGTATCAGCCGCCCGGGGCGGAGGAAAATTTTGCCGCCCCCCCTCTATATAGGTACTTCTTCAGGGGGGCGGGGGGGTGGGGGGAGGGGGGTTGGTCACACTCAGAACATGAAAAAGGTTTTTATTTGACTCTGGCGGCACATAACTTGTCTGCAAGAATTTTATTAAGCACTTCAAATAAGTTTTTCCTTCGAAATGTGTCGTCGGATGAATTCACAACTGGAATTTTACATTCTGAATACAAAAGTGGTTTTATTAAATCTGTAAGCGGTGAATTAAAACTTCACTCGGAACATGAAAATGTTTTTTCTTTGGTTCTGGCGGCACATAAATTTTCTGCAAGAATTTTATAAAGCACTTCAAATAATATAATGTTTTCCTTCGAAATGTGTCGTCAGATGAATCCACAACTGGAATTTTACATTTTTAACACAAAACTGCTTTTAATTAAATATAAATGCGGTGAATTAAAACTACACTCAGAACATAAAAATGGTTTTTCTTTGATTCTGGCAGCACATAGATAGTGTGCATCTAGAATTTTATAACTGCACTTCGAATAAGTATGCACAAACCTGTCAGCTATTTAACTTTACTGTGAGAATAAATTTAAAATATATACACAGTGATATATACGTGGAAGAAAACCGTATAAGTGTAATTTTTTGTGCGCTTTCAGCAGGGCGCACAAAGCTTCGCGAATATAAAACACAAATCGACTATCAATTAGAGCTAAAATGATACTGTTGCTATTTACATTTTTATTTAAAAATAATGTATGTATTAGAAATAAAAACAAAACGTCTGTCATTAATATTTTGATTTTAACAGTATATAAAACTATAGAAAGATGTTAAGAAACTATAACTAGAAAAAACTTTTAAGTCCTGACGCGAGAATCGAACCCGCGACTTCCCCAATCCAAATTTTTAAATGATGATTATTGATTGTGAAATTTTGCCGCCCCCCCCCCCCCCCCCCCCCCCCCCCCCCCCCCCCGCCCCCCCTCGCTACGCCACTGACTTACGGCAACGGTGCAGTGGTTGTTTGAACTTTAAACCACTATGGACTATTAGGTAATCTTAAAAATACTATTATTATTATAAATTTGTATAATAGTAAGGGCATGCGATGGCAGCGAAGGGCTTCCTCGGCCAGTTTCCAGTAAGCTGTTTCGCGACGAAAGGCTCTCCCGTTTGATGGGTACACTTGGATGACTCAATATTAATTTTTTATCATTACCACTTATTTTATTTAAAATCTGGCTCTCTAAGTTTTTAAAACCATTTTGAAATAAAAATAATAATAAAGATATTGAAAATATATTTTTTTAATTAAAAAATTATATGAACTTAAAAAAATCCTACACCAAAAACTGCCAAGCTGCTGGTCTGCAGACCATAGAAGTCATGAATAAGATGATCTAGACTACAGCTTTTGGTTAGTTTTGATCTTGCACTCGACGTAATCGATGCAGCAGGGCAAGCGAAACCGATATGAAACGGACGAGGCTCGGAAATTTCCGTCGTTTTCCGGACGAACGCAGCTCTTACGGAGATGGTGCGGTAGTTGTTCGAACTTCCAACCACTATGGACTATTAGGTTTTCTTAAAAAGATTTTATTATTTTGATAAATTTGTATAATAATATGGGCATGCGATAACGGCGAAGGGCTCCGCGACCAGTTTCCAGTAAGTTGTTTCGCGTCGAAAGGCTCTCCCGTCCGATGGGTACACTCGGAACTTTTTATCATTACCATTATTTTATTTGAAATTTGGCATTCAAAGTTTTTAAAACCATATTGAAATAAAAAATAATAATAAAGATATTGAAAATAATTATTTAAAAATTTAAAAAAAAATTAAAACTTAAAAAAATCGTACACAAAAAACTACCAGGTTGCTGGTTGGCGGACCAAAGAAGTCATGAATGAGATAATCTAGACTACAGTTTTTCATTAGTTTCGATCTTGTATTCGATTTAATCTGTGCAGCAGGGCAAGCGAAGCCGATATGAGACGGACGGGGTTTCGGAAATTTCCGTCGTTTTACGGACGAACGCAGCTCTTACAGCGACGGTGCGTTGGTTTTTTGAACTTCCAACTACTATAGACTATTAGGCAATTTTATAAGGACTATTAATATTATAAATTTGCACAATAATATTGACACGCGACAGCGGTGAGGGGCACCGCAGCAGGTTTCGTAAGTGGTTTGGCGTCGAACGGCTCACCTGACGGATGGGTACACTCGGAACTCTCAAATTATTTTTTTTATCATTATCGCTCATATTTTTAAAATATGGCAATCAAAGGTTTTTAAAATATAATTAAATAAAAATAATAATAAAGATAAACGGAAAATTAAAAAAACAAAAAAAAAACTTTAAAAAATCGTACACAAAAATTTGCCAGGCTGCTGGTCGGCAGACAAAGAAATTCTTAAACGGAATGATCTGGACTATAGTTATTCATTAGTTTCATTCGTGTACTCGATGACGTAAAATTTACTATTTTTTACCCCACTTTGACGCCGGCTGCCTGCGAACTTGCCAGGCTGCCGGCTGGCAGCCCTGCTTTTTTCTCATTTTCTAATCGACCTTTATCATATGAAACCATTCCCGTTCGTGTACTCGATGACGTAATTTTTTCGAAAAAAATCGCTTACTATTACCATGGCAGCGCGGCTCCTGCCAAGAGGCGCACCGACAGACCAGCTTTTTAAAGGTTTTCTAAGTATCCATTATCACTAAAAAGTAGTTTCATCCGTGAACTCGATGACGTAGGGTTTACCTATCTCGTCTACTAGTCTATAATCAGGGCTGGGCAGTATTTGAATTACTTGTAATTGAAATACGTATTTGAAATACAAATACGTATTTTGTATTTGTATTTCAATTACTTCCTAAAAATGTATTTTGTAATTGGTATTTCAATTACCCGATGAGGAGGTATTTTGTAATTTGTATTTCAAATACTTTTTTAAATTTTGACTTCAAAATACATTTTCAAATACATTTAGCGATCTTAGTAATGATAATGAAAAATAAACTGACGTAGAAAATACATAGACTAAAAACGTTAGAATCCAGCGCGATATATGTTAATATTCAGAGTAAGTTGGCAACACTATTTGTATCATATTATATGTATTATTAGTGTCTCACCGAAACACGACTTTCTACCGAAACCGAAACCGAATATTCGGTGTTTGTCTCAGTTTTGGCCGAAACCGATTCTATTTTAGCTATTGTATACTGAAATTTGGCTTATTTTTAAACTTATACAGACAATTAACAAGTGTTAAATGAAATAAAATAAAAAAATCAATTATTGCAGTACATGTGAATTTTTTTTGATATTACTGCTATAAAACAAACAAAAATTAACAAAACATGTTAACTACTTCTTGGAACAAAAATTTGACAATAATCAACACTCACATTATAAAGTGAGGACCTCATTAATTGAGTATTTTAATTGCGTTTACAATCACAATATTCTTAATGAACATGTTAAATGAAATAAAGAAAACAAAAATTGAAGTATGTGAAAAAATATTTTTTTATTTTTTATATTAGTTCCACTTGGGAGGCCCTGACGAAAATAGTTTCCCTTAGGGCCTATATCATCTTAGGGGATGCTGTGTGTCGGGTTTCTTTAAGGAAAGGAAGGAGAGGCATTTCTGGGAAGGAAATAGGTATGAAGGGTGGGTAGGAATCGGGGGGTCAGTGTATCTACACATAACGGACGTATGAATCCATCCCTCCAACCGCGGTGCAAGGCGATAGGTCGAGAGATTCCGGCTGGAGAGGATAAAAGACCTCCCTCAACCAATCTCTCTCGATCCTGCGTACCACGGAGCAGGCATGCAGACGCATTGGACCCCAAGACCTGGACAAACTTCACCCCATGAACCCGGGCACCCCTGCAAAGACACCAAACGTAGCGAACCACTTAAGGTGACCTATGGAAGAAGTGTTGATGCAATAAATGGTTCCTGGGGCGGCGGTACCCTTACCCGCCTCCCAATTCGGGCGGCGGGTATTATTACCGGTACATTACTGGTATAAAACAAACAAAAAATTAAAAAAACATGTTAACTTCTTATTGGAACAAAAATTTGGCGAACGAGCCACGAACTCACCCGAAGTCAGCCGAACGACACGTGATAATTCACGAATGCAGAGTTTCGGTGCGGCCGAAGGTTCGGCAGATTTTCTGCCGAAACCAAAACTGATGCCGAAACTAGATTTTTTTTCCAAAATAGAAATCTAAACCGAACCTTCGGGCGGTCACTAAATATTTTACTTGTCATTGCTTTGTATTGTACATTTTTGTGTCATAGTATTAGATCAAGCAATATGGGATTAATTTACTGAATACTAAATTATTTTTAAATTATTTACAATAGAGCGCATTGCGCACGTGAAATAACACAAATGTCATGTTATTATAATAGTTATTATTATTATCTAACTCCTGGGTCCTATACCACTAAACTTTACAAGTGGAGCGAGGATTAGATGTGTCTTCTAAGCAATATTATGATTGGTCAATTTTTGCACGTCTCCGTTTCACTCTGCTCAGCTTTGCTTCTATGGAAACGCACCCTTAGATAAGTGCACTTACGAAAATTTATTGTAAGTATTGCAACCAAAGGTTCTACCAAAACCAAATGTATTTTGTATTTTGTAATTTGTATTTTGTATTTGAAATTAAAAAATGGCGAAAATACTGTATTTTGTATTTTGTATTTCAAATACACGACTTCAAAGTATTTTGTATTTCGTATTTTAAATACATGCAAAAAAGTATTTTGTAATTTGTATTTCAATTACAGCAAGGCATGTATTTTGCCCAGCCCTGTCTATAATACTGATAATGGGGGATGACAGCATGCACGCCGGGATTTATCCCCAGATATTTCAGATTGTAAAAAAAAATATCGTTTCATATTATGGAATATAAGTGTTGCTATTACAAGTCATCCTCGGTGAATACGCAAGAACCGTCGATGTCGATAGCCAATGTTTCTCACGATTACTTTCTTCAATTACTCATTGTCTATGGAAATATATTATGCCTGCGTCAGGTTAAGCAGTGGAGTATCACAAAGCAGACGTCAGCCTGCGTCCAGGGTTGCCGATTTGTGGGTAATTCCCCAAACTGCGGGGAATTTTTAAGATTTTTCAAGAATTGAGTATTTTGCGGGGAATATGCGGGGATTCTGGGCATTTTTTGATTATCCAACCGTTTTGAAAAATATGGATATTCGGTGGAAGATTTCGTAGTTTATTTTATGGCTGCATTATAACATTTGTTTCTAAACAATAATAGTCGGGGGTTTTCTGAAATTCGGGACCCTAATTCGAAGACACATGAATTTGCTAGTCATAGAACTTATACGAAAGAAGGATACCGCTATGCTTGATTTCTCCCAACATGGTCTGAATGTAGAAAATTGTAGTAAGTTTGCTCGTGTTGTCGTTTTCCAACGCGAATTGAGAGAAAATTCAGTGTTCTTAAAAATTTGAAAACAGAAAATAGAAATCGCCTTCATACAGATACTGTGGTAGCATTCATGGCTACTCGAGAACGGATTAAAAAAGAAGGAGGAAGATTGAAGTTAATCTTTCAAACAAAATGTTAACCAAAAAAGCATAATGCAGTTATTAATGAAAGGAGGTAATTATTTTACATCACATGTTTGTATGCTTATTTCGTTAATAATTAATTATATGTTGTTAATAAAGTCTTATAATGATGTAAATTGCTTAATAATTAACTTAAATATACGGATAAAATTATTGGTCTCAACATCAAATAACAAATATTTTTAAAGTGGGTTAAAATTACATTGTAACACTACAATACTAATTTATCTTCAACTAACTCTCTTTTGTTTAAAGGGATGTAATAGCCACGGCCGAATTCTAAAACTGTCAAAATGTATTCATTATTAGATCGCTAGGTGGCGGTAGTGATGCCTTCGCGAATTTTAAAACTTCAACATTCAACATGTGTATGATATGACGAGCACAATATTTTTAAATATCGAAGTAAAAACAAAACCAATAACAAAGTGTGTTCAACTTATGGAACTTATTATTTTGGTAGAATATTTAATATGATCCTTTTTACAAATGTTTCATAATTTGCTTGTTGATGGTTTTTTCCCATAGTTCATGGTCGTTCATACTCGCAGGACTTCCATTATAAACGACGTTTGGAATCTCGTGGTTCATTTATTGTTATTAAGTTTATTTTGTAGAACTCCATTTTAATTTTTTATTTCTTTTATATGTTCAATAATATTATTATTTTATGTATAAAAACTAACTAACTAACCATCACGACGTTTCCCCGCAGGGGTAGGCAGAGAGGACGGACCGCCAAACAACTCGGTCTTGGCACACACTCTCTGCCTCACTCACATTCATACATCGTCTCATTCATTCTCTTCTATTATTCTGACTTTTGACATGGCCCGACTCAAGTATCTGATTCACTTGATCGTGCCATGTCTTCCTCGGACGTCCCCGACTTCTTCTACCATTCACATTTGCGTTGTATATTCTTCTTACACTACTTTCTTCGTTCATTCGCTCTACATGCCCAGTTTATTATAAACAAGTTATTATACAAACAAACAGTTTATTATAAACAAGCCAAAAACAGTTAATTATAAACAAGTTCTGCTTCGTAATTATGTATTTCGTATTTATGTATTATATAATTTTTTTTTTTTAAGTAAAACTTCTTTACACACGCTTGACACTTGGGGGTAAACTGGTGAATGCGTTACGAAAAGTGTGATTGTTACGAAAAATTAAAAAAGGAAACGGAGCATGTGCAACTTTTGAACATGCTTCGTTTCCTTTTTTAACGTGTTTCAATGTCATATGTTCTTTTATAAGTTAGTGAAGTTTTACTTCAGTCGTGTGGTCTAAAGCACACTCGTTTTTTTAAAGTAAAACTTCTTTAAAACTTTTTTATTTATTTTATATGTTCAATAATATTATTATTTATTGTATAAAAACAGTTAATTATAAGTTCTGCTTCATAATTATGGATTTCGTAGTTATGTATTGTATAAAAACAGTATATAACAGGGAAACTACATTATAATGCAAGCGCCTGCCATTACCACTTATTTAATTTAATATCTGGCATTCTAAGTTTTTAAAACCATATTGAAATAAAAATAATAATAAAGATATTGATTTTTTTTTAATTAAAACAAATCGTACACAAAAAACTGCCAGGCTGCTGGTCGGCAGATCAAGGAAGTCATGAATGGGATGATCTATATTACAGTTTTTCGTTAGTTTCGATCTTGTATTCGATGTAATCGATGCAGCAGGGGAAGTAAAACCGATATGAAACGGACGAGGTTCGGAAATTTCCGTTGTTTTACGAACGAACGCAGCTCTTACGGCGACGATGCGTTAGTTGTTCGAACTTCCAACTACTATGGACTATTTGGCAATCTTAAAATGACTATTATTATTAAAAATTTGTACAATAATATGGACACGCGACAGCGGTGAGGGGCACCGCGGCAGGTTTCGTAAGTGGTTTGGCGTTGAAAGGCTCGCCCGACGGATGGGTACACTCGGAACTCTCAAATACTTTTTTTTTATCATTATGGCTTATTTTTTTAAAATATGGCAATCTAATTTAAAACTATAATGAAATAAAAATAATAATTCAGATAAACGAAAAAAAAATAAAAATAATAATAATTAAAAAGTCGTACACTAAAAGCTATCAGGCTGCTGGTCGGCAGACCAAGAAATTCTTAAATAGAACGATCTGGACTATGTTATTCATTGGTTTCATTCGTGTACTCGATGACGTAAAATTTACTATTTTTTACCCCACTTTGACGCCGGCTGCCTGGGAACGTGCTAGGCTGCCGGTTGGCAGACCTGCTTTTTCTCATTTTCTAATCCCCCTTTATCATATGAAACCATTTCCGTTCGCGTACTCGATGTCGTAATTTTTTCGAAAAAAATCGCTCACTATTTCCATGACTGCGCGGCTTTACCCATTATCCATTATCACTACAAAGTAGTTTCATCCGTGTACTTGATGACTTATGGTTTACCTATCTCGTCTTCTAGTCCATTATACTTGATAGTAATACTAATAATATAAGGTAATTTTTGTATCTATTACCAAACACAGCGTACATAATTTACCGACGGCGAGCAAATGCTCACAAACGAACATACTGACATTCCGAAATAAACCACGCTACATATATTATAGCTGTGTGTGTGTACGCAGCACAATTAATTCTCACACATACTTGCAAAACGTGCGCGTAGCACGTTTTGCAAGTATGTGCGCACACACGTGTGAACATCGCGCTAACGCCGTTTCGGAACGAGAACCAAGAACGCACATGTAATGTTATATTTTCAACGATTTATACAATATGGCAGTTGAAAAGTCACAGTTCGAAAAATTTACACCAAAAAAGAGAATTTTCGAGTACTTTCTGTTTTTGTAGCTTCCTGAGATTATTGAAGTGCTTCAAGTGAGTCGGTATTCTATGTTTACAGCTATTAATGAAACACTTCGACCGTATTTTCAAAATATATACGCTGTCAAACGAGGAGCGTACAGCTTCGCTACCTGCCAACGGGAGATTCCAGCCCATAAATGAACTAATACCTAGATCGATATCTTCGGGCTTTTAGTACTGAACAGGTTTCAACACTATTTAACCATAAATAATAAAAAAGATTATCAATTTCAAATTTATGACGTCACACACCATCGACAAAGATAGAGGAAAGTTAAAAAAGAGGTACTACCATAGACAATTTAAAAACCTTCCCAATTTATTAGCCTAAAAATATATTTTAAAAATAAAACGTCTGAAATGTCAATAGTACTTTTTTTATTTTTGTATCAATTTATACTACATTTATATTTTACATTCACACACGAAATATAAATCACACAAACACATTTTAAAGGTGTTAAATATATTCATCACAAACCATTTTTAGGATTATTATTCTTACTGATTTCCAAAAACAAGATGTTCGTTGTGATGTCTTTTGATGTCCATATATCTTGTGAAAATAAGACTTTGAAGAAAGGAGTTGCAATTATTGGATTACTAGCTGGTACCTGGCATGCGTTGCTATGCCATTTAATTAAGAAATTGTTTCTCCCTGCGTGTCCTTCACTATTCGTCCCATTCCTGTCCCACGTCCCTTCCGCTTCAGGGAACACATTTGATTCTGAAATAAATATATTCATCACATTAACCAAAGTTCGCAAACAAAATATAGAATATTATTTCCTACGAAATATAAATACAGATGTAGTATACCTTCAAGGATCACTTTGACAGCAAAAGGCACTCTGCTGGCGGAACACATTTGGTTCTGGTACTTTTATGCTGGACACTGCTGGTAGAACACGATCTAAAAACGAAAATAGATTCAATTCTGAGGCGAACAATGATAATTTACACAGTACCTACATTAGGAACACTGCACAAAAAAGAGATTCTAACCTGTATTTTGGTGGCAACCACGTCCTACGTAAGTTTAGGTTTTCACTGGGTAAAGTCCGATGTTTTCTGATTAGATTTTCCGACGGAAGATTAAGGGACAGCAGAGCATATTTTTTCAACGAACCGTTGGAATGTTTGCATTTGTATTCGAAATGGGACCCTCAAACATATCCACAACTTCCCAAAATCGGATGAACAACGAAGTCACTTCTGCCAATTCTCCATGCACATTCCCTGTAATAACTTTCGTTTCGCGTTAATTTATGTCGAATTGATGTCAGATCCTTGCAGCCTTCGACACTAGAACAGTATTTAGGTGGCATTTCAAAATATTTACGTTGGCGTTTGATTGTTCGGCCATGTGCTATTTGACATAATATAACCAAAGATATCCCACTGCATACCACTCAGTTTTTCTTTGGACTTGGAAGTCCGTATGATTGGTGGATCAAATCTAAAGATGGCAGAAATGATATTTATTACGTCACGAGCCATAGACATTGATTTGGTCACAAAATAAGTCGGAGTTATACCCCCCTGTTCCAGCCCGGAATGAGTAGAAGCTAAGAAACGTGTTCAAATTTAGTGAAAAAATGAAGTATTTATTTAATTATCAATATCCACAGATATCATAACGATAATAAGAGGCCGTACTTCTACAGATGTATGTATTATGTATATATTTTTAATTTAAAATATTGTGTAAAATCATTATTAGTGCGATAATCATAGACTGAAGTTTTAAAAGTGGGTTGTATGGTGTATCGATGTTTTTATTTTTCATGGTCGAATGCCTATATCAATTACAAAAAAAAATAAGCAGATTGAAAAATAAAAGTCCATTATTTGGTAACAAAAAATATCAAGTCTGAGAATGACACACGAAAGGTAGTATTTAGCCGTTTTAGAGAGCCGTTTTTCAGCAAATTACAATTCTGCCCCTATAATATTTATACTCTTAATATAAATTACTTGTCTTTTTCAGTTATTTTTTTACACCGTATGTATGACTGTATTACCATATTTTTTATGTATCCTTTTTTTCCTACTAGACAATTTATCGGCACACTGTATTGAATTTTTTTTTAAATGTCACTATTTTTGTTTCAATGTTGGTTATTGGGTTGTAACCTCTTTTTTAATCTTGTATTATGTATGTAATAATATCTTTAATCAATTTTAATTTAAAAAATGCCATTTTCAATCAATGACGTTATATTATAAATAGACTCGCCATAGTCTCACATACTCACAATATAATGTGGAAAGCAAGCAACACTCTTTTGTTTTCAGCGGTTTTCAGTATAATTTCTAAATTCAAAAATTCATTCCTGTGTGATAAAGACAGACAATCAAAGAATGTATGGGAGTGAATGACATAGATTCATAGTAGGGCAGCTTATTAGTTTCTTCGCCGAATACTACTGTCACATCACGGGTGTGACCTATGGGTGTGACTGAGATAACAAGATACTCTTATTCGGTTACACAATATGACAGGGAAGGGTAAAGGCGGGTAAAACGTGACACACGGGCAAATATTTTTATATTTATTATATGAGTTTTCATAAGTAATACAATATTGGTACTATTATAGTAGTATTTTTAAGTACATATTTTATTATACAGTACATATTTTATTATACAGTACAGGTTTTAGGTTCAACCTATTATACAAATCTATACAGATTAATAACACCTAGGACCGTTACTATTTACAATTTTCATCAACGACATTATTAAATTAATGAACGCGTTACCCTTTGTACGTTTTACCCCATCTTTCCCAATGGAAAAAAACGAATGTGGGACGCTGTGTGAACCGACCTACTGTTAGTAGGTTTTCCTTGTTATGCATATGTCACTTTGTGATGCAGCGTTCGCTGTCTCCTTTACTCATATATTATTGCGGGCGGGAAACATGAAAATTAATTGTAATAATTATAAAAATTGATAATAATAAGTAATTTGCGTGTACTTAGAAATGAAGTGCTATTCCTTTGCCTTTACGACTATTTGCCGTGTAATTTAAGCATTTTCTCATCACACAGGAGGGCACTTTGGCGCTTTGCAATGCAATTTACTTACTGGTAAGACACGACCTCACTCGACGCGTAGCAGTTTAGTACTAAAGTACTAGGAATAGAGACAGCTACAATCGTATTGTGTTTGGCTTCCCACTTTGAGATTTCTACCCCGCGTCCAGTATTAATGTCTTTGTTTTCAATAGAATTAAGTTTTATTTTGGAGGTGAAGAAGCTTGTGGGGAATTTGATATTTTGCTCTTTTATTGCGGGTATTTTGGAACATAAGCATTGGCAACCCTTCCTGCGTCATCCATTCCCATTGCTAGGGATGAAACGATACCATTGAGGTATCGATACTTTTACTCGATACAGTATCGGTCGCCGAGTATCGATACTTACTCGGTATCAGTTGAAAAGTATCGATACTTACTCGTATCGGATCTTTTTGGAAAACTTAGAGTAAAAACTATAACAAGTATTTTAAGTAATTTATTGATAAGAAAAACATAGAAAATTATAAGCAAAAATGGCAAAATAAATAAAAAAAAAGCACTACAAAAACAGACTTATGAAAAAAAGTCTGTTTTTGTAGTGCTTCCCAAAAATTGCTTATGCAAATTAGAAGTATTGCCACAAAACCGTACTGTTTTAAAGCATGTTTTGCACCTTGCGGTTTTCTCGTTGTTTTTCGTGAAATATTGCCACACACTAGACTTCGGAGGCCCCATTTTCAATAACTCAAAAAGTTAAAACACTAAACAAACACTGACTATTGTTAAAGGATTAACGAACATGGTAGCGAAAGCGAACAAACGAAAACATTGTCAATGACGACAAAATATGGCAGTAGCGGCGCTGCCTGCTTTTTTGGGCATAGACAAACAAACTTGCCAACTACACAAAACTAAGACTAGTTAGGGACGCTAGGGTTAGGGTGCGTTCAAAAACTTCAATTTAAGATATGCAATTTTTTTGTGAATGTTAAATAAAATAGTGACATTGGCATACTGATATGAGTACTTTTGACCGATACCTACTCAATACTCAATTTCAAAGTATCGATACTAAAAGTACTTGGTATCGGTGAAAAATATCGAGTATGTACTTGTATTTACTCGTATCGTTTCATCCCTACTAGGGATGGACATTGAAAAAATACATCGATGTTTTTTCCGATGTAATGCATCGAACGGTTGCATCGATGTTAATACGATGTATTGAGAAATACATCGATGTTTTCCGATGCATCGATGTATTTCTGATGTGAAATTTCCTACATTCGGTGGTACAAATCAAAACCCACGTCGGGGGGGGGGGGGGGGGGGAGTCGAACTTTGAAACAATGTAAGCATGCAAATTATTCAAATAATTACGCGCTTATTATTCATCAAATACGCTTTTCTGAAACAAACAGCCCCGTATTTTGTGTATCGCTTGTTGGAATATAACAAATCGCATACTGGCAGCACAGTCAAAAGGCGTCTGACAGCATTCAACGGTTTGACAGTTTGACTTATCGGGGATTTCTGCATAACATTACAGGTAAGATATAGAATTTTTCTGTTGAAAATAATTATTATACTGTATATACATGTCTAATCTGATAGATAAATATGATTTCCATTCAAAAACACTGCTTTTTCATTTTGTTTTCGCTAAAAACGTAGCTGGGTTTTAAATGAAAGTATTATGTTTTCAATTATAGAGTTTGGAAGAGAGGCAACAGCCAGAGTCCTGCATCGTGCCCCAAAGACAGCCCGTTGACGCCACCGGCCACAACTTCCCATGGACGGAGAGCAGATCTCCGGTGGATTAAGAAGGATCACGAGCCTTTGGATTCTCACTGCGATATGGCATTTTTAAATCCACCGCTGATGGGTATCCTCAAGTATCTGACATTTCACCTGTACTGGGCGAATGATACGAGGCTATCTCTCATCGCTGATGTCAATATTTTAGTGTAATATTATATTGTAATTTAATATGTTGGTCTTTATAGTTTATTAGTATTGAATTTTGTATATTTATTTTCATTAAAACAATTAAAAATACTTTAAATGTATGGTAAATATCGGTTGGGACTGGACACGCTTATTACAAATAATTTTTTAGAAAAAAACTTTAGATTCGCCTTAATTACTATAAAAGGAAACTTTTTGGCTTGGGGGCGGCGGAAAATAATGCATTTTAATTTTCAATTGCGTAAATTAAAATTCACTTCGCGAATCTACACGATGTCAAATCGCGGCTATCAGGTACGTCACTGTTATGTTGGTATCCCTGATACATTGCAAAGAACTGAATACTTCTGTGGCCAACTTCGTGGGATACGTAAAAACACGGTTAAACTACGAAAGCTGCATGTCATCAAACTATAAAAAAACATCCCAGGTTTTGAATGGTTTGTTTGGCAAAGCAGGGTTTGTCTAGCGGGTTTGTGTAATTATGATTGATTGTCTGTGAAATAAAAACAAATGTTAGTTCTTTGCAATGTATCAGTGATACCAACATAAAAGCGACGTGCCTAATGGCCGCTGACAGTCACCGATCGGTTCGCGAAGTGAGTTTTAATTTTACGCAATTGAAAATTAAAATGCATTATTTTCCGCCGCCCCCAAGCCAAAAAGTTTCCTTTTATAGTAATTAAGGCGAATCTGAAGTTTTTTTCTAAAAATTATTCGTAATAAGCGTGTCCAGTCCGAACCGATAATTACCAATTATTCTATTTAATACACACACCTGTTCATAAATCGAAGCAAACACTCGTATATAAGTTGACTCGTATTCTAATTTACACACATAAATGAACTAATGTGTTTACTGTTTACACCATAAATGAACTAATGTTTACACTTTACACAGCAGAACATAAATAAATACGGCATGCAGCGGAAACTCTGTCGGCCATATTGTTATTTTGGTTTTATTGTATTGGCCGAACTGATTACGAAACGACGTGAAACACTGCAGTCGTAGTGTTGGTTTTACTGGGATTGGTTTATTTATGGTCATTCATAGACACAAAAAAAAGTTAGCGTATTCGATGCATCGAATAAAAAACATCGATGTATATTCGATGTTGAAGTATTGACAATACATCGCTTCAATACGATGCATCGTTAAAATACATCGAGTGTTTACAATACATCGATGTATATCGTCCATCCCTAATCCCTACCCATTGCAATCCATTCACGTCATATGGTCGTCACGCAATGCCATTCTTGCTCCCCTTTTCTGAAATAATATTGGAATAACTGATCAACATTTATACAGTTTTGGGTCATTTCAATAACCATCGAGTTGTTTTCATCATCGCCTTGTACGTAAGTAGTTTATGTTTTATTGGCTAATTAAGAGTTAAGACCGAAGCCCCCTTAATTGCCACATGTTTTATAAGAATGAATCACATTTTCTAACATTCCATGGGTTTTTACATTGGCGGAAAATCTTTACTTTTTCCAATTAATCAATTCCGTTTTAACACAACCTATTTGTGTCTTGCATTTACTTATTGTCAATAATAGACGTCACCACACTTAATTTACCCTAAAATACGCCAATAATCCCTACGGTGTCATTTTAAGTTCGGAGCTGCGTAAATATGCGGATGAAAGCTAACAAGTTGACAGATCCAATACAAATAAATGATATTACGCGGCAGCTCCCTGATCCAACTGACTCCAATTTGAAAATATGAGATTGACAATTATGACGTTTTGACAAAAGGTGGCAATAGCGAAATTGGTTAACGCACTCGTCCCGGTTAGACGGAGAAGTCTGGGTTAGAGTCCCAGTTGCGACCATTGTCTTTTTCTGTGTCAGAACAAATATTGTTTAATTAATACAAAGCGGAGCAAAAATCGTATTGTGCATCGACGCAAGACGAATTACTTTCTTGTTCACAGTTCATACTGTGACAAACGGCAATGAAATTTCCAAAAATAGTAGAAAATCTTAATTAAAAATTAAAAATGGCTGCCGAAAGTTCTTACTTTTCATTAAAATAATTTCTAACAGGGAAATATAATTCCGCGAAGGTAAGCGGAATTTTTCGGAACGCTTTAAACTACATTATTTAATTTAACCTCAATATCGAGTTTGTCCAGAATATTCTTTGAATTTTTAGAATGGTATAATTTTTAGTTACAAAAATAATATTCAATTTTTATAAGAAAAACTTTCTTTTTTATACTTTTTTGAAGGTTACTCCCATCAGTGAAATATATCATATTAGAATAAGTTAACAATAATAATCTAAACGAAAATATGCACCAAATAGGTACGTGTCTATTGCAATCTTATTGATAATTTGTGTATTTATGTAGGTACGTTAGCCACAGCCAAAATGCTCTAAATATACAAGTGTCATGTGATTACAACTCTAATCGATCTCGACTATGTGTTTCTTTAAGAAAAAAACATTTATGAACACTCTATCGTCTTGCAGTGCTCTAAATTGACAAGTGTCGTGTTATTATTGAACCTCTATCCATTATCTTTAAGAAATATCCATTTACAAACCGCTTTCGTCTACAATTTGACTTTAAACATAGGTAATAAAAAACCTGCCGCATCCATTTCTGCATTTTTACTCAATAACAACACATAAAATCGTTGGTAATCTCATTTATTCAAGCATTGACTCAGTCATAGTCCTGCAGGTAACACACCGCTGCAGTTAATATGGCAATTTAAACCACCTTCTCAGGTAGGTAATTAATGACACGTGTAATATTTTATTTATGCAACAGCACACATCAAACACTTGACATTATGTATCTCACTAATCATATAACATAATACAAGACAAATAATCACTTCACGTTATACATAACAGACACTTTTATAAAATTCAATACACCAATGTCATCGCTGTTGTTTTTATATACATTTCCTGTCACACTGTCTCAATTTAATCCATTCCTGCCTGCTTTCCTTCATCTGCATTGTCTACTCATATCTGCAACAGATCAATAAACAAGCGATTAGTATATTTACGCTTTACATGACTTTTATGTCATTATCTCTGACACAAACATTATTTAAAAACACCTAGCAATCTTGTAGCGAAACTCTATCAAAGTTCACCACCTTAAACAGTATCATTTTAACCTATCAAAGTTCACAACCTTTGGGAAGCAGTTAATAAAATAATTACATATTTTGTCTAATTAATTAAATATATTATGTGTCCAATAATTATTCACACACTATAATATACCTACATATCTTTAAAATAGGTAGACACCATCACCGTTGAATTATTTTCCTCCGGGTGGCATCATAGTATAGATTGCGTCACTTCTGTGTTGTCTTTCCCGGTCCCGTATCTGCAATTAAACTTGATATTATATTATCTGTCTACATATCGGTATAACAACCACTAATTTCATTTACACACGTTTATTATGCAAAACTTTATATTTACTCGGGAAATAATTCTGTCGTCTTGTCTTCCCACGTTGTTTCATTCCCGTCTTGTGAATGCATTTCCATTTTGCAACAACAGACATTACGTGTCCATTATTCACTTCTTATTTATAAAATAGTACTATATCATTTCCCTCCGAGTGGCATTGAAGTTGATCTGAAACAAAAGTACAAATGTAGCACAGATTATGGAAACCACACCTTTTTTCAGAAATTACTACAAGAAAACAACTATTTACGTATACAAAATAGGTTATTAGGTTCCTAGATTAGGTAAATTAAGTAATTCATGCGTATTTAGTTTGATACGAAACTTCGCAAATGTCAATAGGTAGGTCAATTTTTAACTTTGAATGAAAATCGTATTTTAAATGCAATTTTTTCCGTTTATCACGACTGAAACCGATGTTTCTTGTGGTAATTATGTTTGAAATTAGTTTACTTTTCAAAATGTATGCATATTTAAAGTGTAGCGGCATTTGGCGGTGTTTTCACAGTTTACCCATTCGAGTTCATTGCGATCGAAGTTAATTTGAGGTTATAACGTCCTTTTATATTAATTACTTTTTGGAAAGCTCACGATATCTTATAAAATAAAGTTATTAATGTAAACAAATACAAAACAAAAGTAATAAATAATTACATAACTTACGGTCATCGTTGTTTCTTTTAAAATAGGTAAACTTGAAACTTCAAAAGCGAAAACCATTGAATCTCTGACAATCTGTCAGAAATAATTCATAGACAATTTACATTTTTGCATAGAGTTTCACGTTTGCTTATCTGCCCGACGCGTCGCAACGATAAAATAAACTAATCCTTAACAGAAAAGTTACTGACTACCATTTTTAGCCAGTTGCGACAACTTTGCTCAAACCACTAAGTTAAGCAAACAGGCTGTTAATTAACTTAAAAGATAGGGACTAGGCCCCCAGTAAACTTAGCACCAGTGAGATGTAAAGTAGCGTAATTGTTAGTGGGTTTTGAAATGAGCATTAATTGCGAATGACAAAGCCCAGCAGTTTATATACTATAATATTTCATGTATGACTACCACAACACAGGCAATAGCCTAGTATAGTAGTTAGAAAAATTGGCTAAAATGTAACATTTAAACATTTATGAAATAATACATTTTAAAAAAAAAAGTTAATTGCGCGGAAACACTTGCAAAACCTCTCTGCATTATATATAATAAATCAATGAACGAAGGCACGGTACCTGAAATATGGAAAAGAGCCTATGTTACACCAATCCACAAAAATGGTGAAAAAAATAATCTTAAAAACTGTCGGCCGATTTCAAAACTAACAATATTCAGTAAGTTAATGAAAAAAATTGTTTACAAATATCTAATTCCACAACTGAATCACATCATTACAACAAAGCAACATGGTTTTACAAAAGGCAGAAATGTGGAAAGTAACCTAGTTCTTCTTACCGATTTCATTGTCGATCACATGGACAACCGCACTCAAGTAGATATCATATATACAGACTTTGCCAAAGCATTTGATAAAATTAATCAAAAACTATTACTCATAAAACTTTGGTCATTAGGTATACGTGGTAATTTATTTCGTTGGGTTACATCTCATATACTCAAGAGATCACAGACAGTAGCAATAAACGGCTTCGAATCAGATTTCAGTGAAATTTCCTCTGGGATCCAACAGGGTTCTCATTTCGGACCATTGTTTTTCATTTTATATATTAATGATTTGGTCAATGTTGTTAAATACTCTGAAATAGAATTATTTGCTGATGATGCCAAGCTATACAAGACAATAAAAAGTCTTAACGATTGTATCAACTTACAACATGATATAATACCTATTGCCAACAAAATCAACAATTTCTAAATGTCTCAAAATGTCATCACTCATCACATTACCTTTTCAAGAAATAAAAAATAAAACATTATTTAATTATTCTATAAACAATTACAACATTGCAACAGTTTCAGATATTCGTGATCTTGGAATAACCTTGATAGTAAACTACAATATAACCTACATATTATACAAAAATCACAAATAAAGCTGCTAATATGTTAGGTTTCATCATAAGAAACACAAAACTTTTTAATAGCATCAACATCATTAAGCAACTCTGCTTTGCCTACGTATGGAGTCATTTGGAGTTTGCGTCAGTTGTTTGGTCTCCATTTTATAAAGTCCACATAAACAAAATTGAATCAATTCAAAACAAATGAGTTAGGATTGTTAGGATTTATTTTCTCAATGGTACGTTGCTGATTAACTTTTACTTGTAATATTGTGTTATTATTTGTATTTTGTATGTGTTTTTATTATAAACTACTCATGCTAAGCGCCTGCTCTCAACACAGGTTCTAGTAGTGAGACAGGCATAGAATAAAACAAATTGTTTGTCAAAAATCAATAAAGAGTAATAATAATAAAAAAAAGAAGACTAAAAGCTCTATAATAACCACTCATAAATAGGATGATGTATCAAGGTACTGTTGCAGGTCTAATGTAATTTGGACTGGGATCAATTTACCATCATTGTTTGTAACCAAAACGCATTGCGGAAGACCATGGACCTTCCCAACCCACAGAGTGTTTCCATCAAGGTGGAACCAGGCTCCCAGGAAGAGGGTGGAGGTGAAATGCCATATTCGGATATAAATATCTACTTCCCGGATGTGAAGAAGGAATGTTTGCAGTATGCTGCAAGTACTTCGGCAGTCAGTAAGTTGCATTACAAAAGTAAGAAAATGTTGTCTTCAGATGTTCGGAATTTATTTCCGTTTTACAAAGTTTTTCGCTGACGGACATTTTATGGTTGTTCATGAAGTGTTTTCGTGCTGTTCGTTAGTTATTTCCTATTTTTTTTACATTACCTCCACACAGGAGATCCTGAGTAAAAAATTATCCTCAGGACCTGTGTTATATTTGGAGATCCTGTGTGAGGAGTATTTTTGACAAAATAAGGGAAGAAAGGACGGGGTAGGAAAAAAGGCATTAGTTGTGGGTGGGAATCCGGGGGTTAGTGCGTCCATGAGTGACGGAAGTATGAATCCTTGAGGTTCTGAGAGAGCCCAGCCCTCAACTAATCTCCTCGATCCGTCCCGCCACGCATTAGGTCAGGCGCAATTGTTGCTAATACCCGGACAAACCACACTCGATAAACCCGGGCGGTGGTACCCATAATCACCTCCCAAATTAAAATATTTTATGTTTTCAAGTGAAGACCTCATCTAATTTGGGACACTATATAAGTTACATGTATTTCGATACATCAAAAATAGTATCCCATTGACAATAAACTGCCAAACTCCGTTCTGAAGGTGCTCATAAGAAAATGGTATTTTTTCCTAAAGCGTCGGTCCCTGAAGCGGACATCTAGGGTCCTTTTTATTTCTAAATTTAACCTTAAAATCTATTTACCGCTTTACAATTTTCAAAGGTATTTCTATCGTAAAAAATGTGTTTTTAATTTTTTTATTATTAAATCAACACAACTCCTTAAGTAATCTCCGGGAAAGACGATCGTAATTTGGAATGTTAACTAATGTTCTTCTTTGCATATCAATGTAGGTATTGTATTTTATTTCTACAGATAGCAGTAATATGGAGTCTGTTCCCATCAAGGCAAAACCAGGTCCTCGAGAAAAATTTAAAGGGGTAATAACCTATACGGAAATTGACATAGAAAACCCGGATGTTAAAAAGGAATGCTCAGAACGCTGTGAAAGAATTACCCAAACAGAAGGTAAATCGATTTTTGGTTTTAAGTCAGGGGCGAGGAACATTTTTTCTATCGGAAAGCATTTGGATGTTTGCTTCATAAATGGGACCTACAGAAACTATCGTTAAACAATACACTTTCCGTTAAAATAAGTCATTCTCATGCACTGAGTTCAGAACTCTCCATTTATACAACACCGTTTGTTTGTAGTGTTACAGGGGGGCAGGGGCGTGCACAGAGTTTTTGATCAGGGTAGGCAGAAGGAAAATACAACAAGTTTACAACAAAATTTCCATATTCTATCAGATAATTTCAGAATTAAAGTACGACAAACGTTTTTGAACCGACAATTAGCATTTATGAAAGACAACAATTTGATAGAAGTACATAACAACAGATGTTTTTGTCGTCACGGATTGCTATTTGCTAATTTTGATCTAGAAAGCACTGCTTAATACTAACAAAAAAACCACATAGAAACAAATTCAAAACGACAGTTCTACTCTATACTTTGTGCATTTCGTAAACATTGAATTATGTCTTGTTTGAAGTTAGCTCTAGTCAGAAATAATTCCTGCTTAGACCGCATTTTAGTGAAGCAGTCGGAGAGCACGCGTGTAGTTTCTAGTTATTATGCCGTGTAGTTTCGGTTACTCAGCTTTTTCGCGCTTATTTTTGAAAGTGTGTATTTACTTTTAGCAATAATTTAATAAATTATAATATTATTTACATGCTTATGTTTTACAAAAACGGCAGGGTAGGCAGTGCTTATGTGCCTATATGGAGTGCACGCCCCTGCAGGGGGGTAACAATCCTCAGTATGTTGCAATGACCTCATTTTTTTCAAAATAGTTACCTGTTTTGTACTTTACACTTCGAGTAAAACTTTTAAGAAATGACAAGACGCCAGGTGTACAAATTCTGCAGCCTTATATTAAACTACTCCCAGAAAGCGAGAATGGTTTCCCATGAATTATTTTTGAATTTTTTACTTTGCGTTAAGAACAAAAGGCCGGTTTTAACTAAAAAAAATATTTTGCATAAAGGTCCACAATCTTAAATAATCATTACGTACGGTGCAGTAAATTTCTCAGAACTTTGCAGCATATCTTTTGCAACTGGCCGATCTACCTTAACTAACCTTACACTGTACGAAAATTTTATCTCAGGTGTCTGCTAATAGAGAACAAGTTCACTGGATTTACACGGATTTTAGTAAAGCTTTTGATAAGTTCTTATAAATAAATTATCTCAACTAGGAATAAGTGGTAAATTATTATGTTGGATTAAAACGTGTACTAACTGTCTGGATTAAAGAACACTTGTCTTGTGAATTTGAAGCCACTAGCGGCGTGCCTCAGGGTTTGCACCTTGGTCCAATATTATTTATACTATTTATAAATGATGTCACTTCCATATTTTCTAATGTTAACATATTATTATTTGCTGATGATATGAAAATGTATAAAATCATTAAAAATACGTATGACTGTCTGTCCCTACAAACCAATTTTATTAAATTCGCAGAGTGGTGTACAATTAAAAAACTTACATTTAACATTAAAAAATGTCAAATCATGGGTTTCTTTAGAATAAAAAACCCTATAAAATATAGCTATTCACTTAACAATCACAATTTATTGTCAGTACCAGTAATAAGGGACCTCGGAATAACCTTCGACACTAAACTACTATTTACCAACCACATTGATATCATTACTATTAAGGCAATGCAAATGCTGGGCTTCATTCTAAGAATTTGTAAAGATTTCAAAAATATCCAAACATTTAAACTACTATATAAAACTCTGGTTAGGAGTCATTTAGAATATAATTCCCCCATTTGGACCCATCCCCTTTCTACAAAAGTCACGCAAACTTCATTGAAAGAATCCAACGCAAATTTCTCAGATCAATTAATTTTTAATTAGGAATTCCCGCGGTTGACATAAACTATGATTCTCTATCACAAAAATGTGACTATTATCGTTAAAAGATAGAAGAATACTCAATGATCTCATTTTTATATTTAAAATAATCAATAACTGGATTGGTTTCGCTAATAAATTATCATGTACCTTCTAGACCGACTCGACTCAAAACACCCTTTCTCTCTGAAAATACTTTAACGAACGCAGAACAAAAATCAAACATAAATAGCTTGCATATTTTAGGCAATGAATATGCTACGATCGATCACGCCGCCGGCAATCTGGCCTCATACAAAAGACGCATTAAACTTAATTTGTTTGCTAGTACCACGTAAATATTATAACACATCATGTAAACATTATATGCCTACCAGTACTTCACACTAAAACTACTAATGTACTAGAAATCATAGGCACTTGTAAAATTTATCATATCGGATAACATAATCCAGGATTTTTTACTTTTTATATTAATATTTAAATCTTTGTAGGTAACTTTATGATATATCTTATATTTCTACATTTTACCTTTTATTGTTTTATATCTCACTTTAAATTTTTATTTTTACTTTTTACCTAATAATTTATAGTTTGTACTTTATATTTTATACTTTACACTTTATAATTTACTTTTATACATTTTACATTTTATTCACTGCTTATTACCTTACTTTTAACCTTTTTTCTTAAATTTCACTTACATTGTTCATGTTGTTGTACTATTAATAAGTATGTCAATTATGTTAATGGCACATGTTGTGCCGTACATGTGTAAATAAATAAATAAATAAACTCAAAATTAAAGCTTTGTTCGGAACATGCGAATGATTACTTTCAGGGGGCTACACAAGAAGTGCTCGCGGACCGCAGTTTCCCTACCCCTTGTTCGGAACATGCGAATGATTACTTTCAGGAGGCTACACAAGAAGTGCTCGCGGACCGCAGTTTCCCTACCCCTTGTTCGGAACATGCGAATGATTACTTTCAGGAGGCTACACCAGAAGTGCTCGCGGACCGCAGTTTCCCTACCCCTTGTTCGGAACATGCGAATGATTACTTTCAGGAGGCTACACCAGAAGTGCTCGCGGACCGCAGTTTCCCTACCCCTTGTTCGGAACATGCGAATGATTACTTTCAGGAGGCTACACAAGAAGTGCTCGCGGACCGCAGTTTCCCTACCCCTTGTTCGGAACATGTGAATGATTACTTTCAGGGGGCTACACAAGAAGTGCTCGCGGACCGCAGTTTCCCTACCCCTTGTTCGGAACATGCGAATGATTACTTTCAGGAGGCTACACAAGAAGTGCTCGCGGACCGCAGTTTCCCTACCCCTTGTTCGGAACATGCGAATGATTACTTTCAGGAGGCTACACAAGAAGTGCTCGCGGACCGCAGTTTCCCTACCCCTTGTTCGGAACATGCGAATGATTACTTTCAGGGGGCTACACAAGAAGTGCTCGCGGACCGCAGTTTCCCTACCCCTTGTTCGGAACATGCGAATGATTACTTTCAGGAGGCTACACAAGAAGTGCTCGCGGACCGCAGTTTCCCTACCCCTTGTTCGGAACATGCGAATGATTACTTTCAGGGGGCTACACAAGAAGTGCTCGCGGACCGCAGTTTCCCTACCCCTTGTTCGGAACATGCGAATGATTACTTTCAGGAGGCTACACAAGAAGTGCTCGCGGACCGCAGTTTCCCTACCCCTTGTTCGGAACATGCGAATGATTACTTTCAGGAGGCTACACCAGAAGTGCTCGCGGACCGCAGTTTCCCTACCCCTTGTTCGGAACATGCGAATGATTACTTTCAGGAGGCTACACCAGAAGTGCTCGCGGACCGCAGTTTCCCTACCCCTTGTTCGGAACATGCGAATGATTACTTTCAGGAGGCTACACCAGAAGTGCTCGCGGACCGCAGTTTCCCTCCCCCTTGTTCGGAACATGCGAATGATTACTTTCAGGAGGCTACACCAGAAGTGCTCGCGGACCGCAGTTTCCCTACCCCTTGTTCGGAACATGCGAATGATTACTTTCAGGAGGCTACACAAGAAGTGCTCGCGGACCGCAGTTTCCCTCCCCCTTGTTCGGAACATGCGAATGATTACTTTCAGGAGGCTACACCAGAAGTGCTCGCGGACCGCAGTTTCCCTACCCCTTGTTCGGAACATGCGAATGATTACTTTCAGGAGGCTACACCAGAAGTGCTCGCGGACCGCAGTTTCCCTACCCCTTGTTTAAGTTAATAATTTATTCGCTCCTAATCTTTGCATTTTACGGTCCCTCCTTACGATTAATCGGCTTTTTGCTTAATATTTTTCAGAAGGATTCCTGAAGAAGCATCCTGGGCAAAAACAGTACGCTTGTCCTCATTGTGACTATTCCTGCTCTCGTAAGTCAACATCAGAAATCCATATTCGCACCCATACTAGAGAAAAACCCTTTTCCTGTGCTAATTGCAACTATTCATGTTCTAGAAAAACATATCTAAAAAGTCACGTGTTTACCCACAATAGAGAAAAACCTTTTTCATGTCAGAACTGCGACCATTCATGTTCCACAAAGTGTAATCTTAAAATTCACATTTTTAGTCACAGTGGAGAAAAACCCTTTTCATGTCCCGACTGCAACTTTAAATGTTCTACAAAAGGACGTCTAAAAGTTCACATGTTTACCCACACTAGAGAGAAACCTTTTTCATGTTCCTTCTGCGACTTTACATGTTGTAGAAAGCAAAATCTCAAAGTTCATATGTTTACCCATAGTGGAGAAAAACCTTTTTCATGTCTCGACTGCGACTATGCATGTTTAAGAAAAACAGATCTTAAAAGTCACATGTTTACCCACAGTGGAGAAAAACCATTTTCATGTCCCGACTGCGACTTTACATGTTGTAGAAAGGAAAATCTCAAAGTTCATATGTTTACCCATAGTGGAGAAAAACCTTTTTCATGTCTCGTCTGCGACTATGCATGTTTAAGAAAAGCAGATCTTAAAAATCACATGTTTACCCACACTGGAGAAAAACCATTTTCATGTCCCGACTGCGACTTTACATGTTGTAGAAAGGACAATCTCAAAGTTCATATGTTTACCCATAGTGGAGAAAAACCTTTTTCATGTCTCGTCTGCGACTATGCATGTTTAAGAAAAGTAGATCTTAAAAGTCACATGTTTACCCACAGTGGAGAAAAACCTTTTTCATGTCTCGTCTGCGAATATGCATGTTTAAGAAAAGAAGATCTTAAAAGTCACATGTTTACCCACAGTGAAGAAAAACCTTTTTCGTGTCATGACTGTAAATACTCAAGTTCTACCAAACAACTACTAAAAAGGCACTTGCTTTCCCACGGTGGAGAAAAACCTTTTTCATGTCCCGACTGTGACTTTTCATGTTCCACAAAAAGTAATCTTAAAGTACACATGTTTACGCACGGTGGAGAAAAACCTTTTTCTTGTTCCGTCTGCAATTATGCATATTCTACAAAGTGTAAGTTAAAAATTCACTTGCTGACTCACAGTGGAGAAAAACCATTTTCGTGCCCCGACTGTAACTATTCATGTTCTACAAAGGGTAGCCTAAAAATTCATGCGTTTTTCCATGGTGGAGAAAAGCCTTTTTCATGTCCCGACTGCGACTTTTCATGTTCCACAAAAAGTATTCTTAAAGGACACATATTTACCCACAGTGGAGAAAAACCTTTTTCATGTCCCGACTGCCACTTTTCGTTCTCCTTAAAAGGTAATCTTAAAAGACATTTATTTACCCACAGCAAATAAAAACCATTTTCTTGTGCCGTTTGCAACTATTCGTGTTCTCGAAAAGACAGTTTAAAACTTCACTTGCTAACTCACAGTGGAGAAAAATCATTTTCATGTCCCGACTATTCATGTTCTACAAAGAGGAACTAAAAATTCATGCGTTTATCCACAGTGAGGAAAAACCTTTTTCATGTCCCGACTGCGACTATTCATGTTTCTTTAAAGAGTAAGCTTAAAAGTCATATATTCACCTACAGCGAAGATAAAGCTTTTTCTTTTGCTGTTTGTAACTATTCATGTTCTCGAAAAGACAGTCTAAAGATTTACTTGCTGACTCATAGTGGAGAAAAAAATTGTTATATCCCCACTGTAATTATTCATACTCAAAAAAGTCATTTTTAAAGGGTCACATGCTCAGTCTCAGTTGAAAAAAAAAAATTTATAACTGGTCAGTACGTTTAGAGTTAACAACAGTATCGATCTTCTGTATACCAAATAAGTATTTTACCTGTGGGCCGAAAGCATGACCATGTTGGCAATGGTGCGAGGTATTGCATGAATAATCGTTTACAAAACATAACGAATTTTTTTGGTTAAAAAATAATAACAGGTTAAATAAAATAAGTGTATTAAGTAGATTGTTATAATTATAAGTTTATAATATAAGTCGATCCAGTATTTCACCTCTTATACCAGACTTGACAGATCACTAGCAAACACCGCCACCGAAAACGCCATATACATTAGGTAAAATGTTTTCGGAAAACTCGGTGCTCGATGTTCGGGGTGCTGTCACGGCGTCGGTTCCGCAATGCGGTTTCTGTATGAAAAAACAGAAGATCTTGTGACAAAAACTGAAGTGGCTTGATGTTAGCAAAGTGTACCTAACGGAATTCCTGCCTTAGTATTGCAGAGGTGCGCTACAGAAATAGTTCCAATTTTGACGAAGCTCTTTAAAATGTTCCTGAAATATGGCTGAATGCCCTCTGTTTGTAACAAAAAACAGTCATTCACCCTATGCCTAAGAAAGGTTACCGCCACAACCCGGCCTACTACTGCCCCAAAGCGATCACATTAGTTTTGTCCAAGGTGATGAAAGTGTGATCAACGACAAAGTGCTCACATAGCTCGTAAAGTACACAATTATCAACAGCCAGCGGAACCGCTCGTGGGATGATCTTTTTGCGTATGTGACACCTAATTTTTTACGTTAGTTCCACACAGGAGGCCCCGAGGAAAATAATTTCCTTCTAGGGCCTATGTCACCTCGGGGGATGCTATGTGGAGAGTTTTTTTTTTTAGGAAAGGAAGGAAATAGGTATGAGGGGTATCTAGGGTCGAGTGTATCCAGGAGTGACGGACGTGTGAATCCATCCCTACAATTGTGGTGTAAGGCGATGGGTCGAGGAATTCTGGTTGGAGAAGTCAAAATACCTCCGCCAACCATTCCCTCTCGATCCTGCCCGCCATACAGCAGGTGGGCAGACGCATCGGCCGCCAAAACTTGGACAAACCTCACCCCATAAACCCGGGCACCCCTTCTAAGTTACCAAACGTAGCGAACCACTTGGGGTGACCTATGGCAGAGGTGTTAGTTATCCAATAAATGGTTCCCGAAGTGGCGGTACCCATATTCCATTCCATATTTTGCATATTGGGAGGCGAATAAATATTGCGGTGCCTTAAACGTTTGGGTGAGACTCAGACTGTTGTACCTACTGGACATTTATAAGGCCTTCGACCGGGTTTGGCACCGAGGAATTGTCAACAAACTCCCTTACGAACTTCTCCCATCCTTGTGTACGTGGATTGTCGACTTTAAGAGGGAGAGGTCGCTCCCTCGACTCTGTGCCGTGTATTTTAATGGAAGTTGCTTCTAGGAACTTGCGTAATTGATTCCTTCAGCGCCATACATTTGTATACTGGTGACATTTGTCACGAGAGAACGGATTTTTTCTACGAATTGTTTTGAGGTCAACAGCTCAGCTGAGAATGATTTGGGTCTCTTTGCGACCCAAGTTCACTTCCAACTATCCTCAAAAAACCCTCCACACAGCATCCCCAAAGATGACTAGGCCATGAGGGGAAATTATTTTTCTCAAGGCCTACAGTGTGGAGTCAATGTAAAAAAACGAGTGTGCTTTAGACCACACGACTGAAGTAAAA
The DNA here is from genome assembly GCA_917563855.2 of Limnephilus lunatus. Lineage (NCBI taxonomy): Eukaryota > Metazoa > Arthropoda > Insecta > Trichoptera > Limnephilidae > Limnephilus > Limnephilus lunatus. The sequence continues at coordinate 122,741,175 of OU830592.1, forward strand.
CTTCACATTAAATATATGGCGTTTCACATTAAATATATGCATTTCATAGCGTTTCATAGCGTTTCACATTAAATATATGGTTCTTTTTTGTAACGCATTCATCATTTTACCCCAAGTGTCGAGCGTGCGTAAAGATTTAGTTCAATAAGATCCATCAAATAACAATATTGAGTGAAATTATTATAAGTATAGAAAAATAAATAATTAAAGACCTGAAGGATATTGCAATCCCAGTCTGCCGCATTACATGATTTTATACAATAGAGAGTAAACAGGTACTTACCTCTTAGTTAGTAAATGATGATAATATCAGGTACAGGGTTTCCACTCTGATGCCAACATAAGCGATAACATGTGCAATCCGAAATCACCACTATCAACCGACATACAGTTATTGAGGTATATGTAGTTTTACAGTCTTTCTAATAAACGCAGTTTGAATTTTATGCAATTTATTATCAATATTATTATTTTATTTGTTTATTTAAGTACATATTCCAATACTACTCTTACATGGAAGCATTAGCTTGTGGCTGGAAGTGTAGTGTACATCGTTTCATTATAGATATTTAACTGCCGTCAACAATACTAAGGTTACATACATGTTTTGTATATGCTATATTAAGTAAATTACAATGCCTAAGTATGTATAAAACAATAAGTTGTTATATAATTGTTAGTATTTTACTACTATCAAACTATTTTAATATTTGAATAACGTATCCAAGAATACTGATATTACTTCTTAATAATAAAACAAAATATAACTAATTTAAATAAGGAAATAATCACTTAAGGAAACTGAGGTATGAATTCTTAGGACTTAAGATTAAATCAGGCGAAAACTTTTTTTGTAAGATTATCTTTAAAAAAAATAATCTTTATTATTTGAGTTTTATCATTTATCTTTCTAATTTCTTTCGGTAGTTGATTGAAAAAAGTTCTTCCTCGGTAAGTATAATAATTTTGTGCAAACGAAGGGTTTAATTTTATCTAATAAACGTCAATTATACTAACTGATATGCAACACGTTATACCGCGGAAGAGGGTAGTTTTTTTGTTGTATACCTAACTAGCTAAAATTTTTCTTTGTATTTCGGAATATTTTTATTTTATTTTTTATTTATTTAATACATGAAAAATCAAAAGTACATATAGTTTTTTTATGATATTTCACCCTCCGTGCTAGGGATGACCCTGTGTTATGGCGGGTGAAGTTTCTTTCCAAGGTATTTTAATTCTCTTCCTGGCAATGTGTCCTATAGTATAAAAAGTGTTCTTATTTTAGTTTTATTATTATATATATAGTTATTTTATGAACGTTGCATGTTTATAAGGGTTCAATGTACAATATAAATACAGTATTGTCTCAGGTATATGGCAAATCTTATTTATATTGTATTCCAAATGGTTTTTAGACAATAATTTACCCTGCTACGTCTGTAGAGAATTAACATTGATTGATCCCTTGAGAAACAATGCTTCTTTTTGTAAAGTACCTATTTTTTTACTTTTAACTCTATAATTTTTATTTGAATAATACTTTTTTTTTTAAATACCAATACTATGTGCGTTAAGAAAAATGAAGATAGTGTTGGTAGTTCTTAGTCGAAGTATGATACAGTTAAAAGTGATCGAATTGGAAATGGGTTCCATAGCTCAATCGGTAGAGCAGTTGGCCATGAATGCTAAGGTATCTGGGTTCAGGTCCCAGTGGAACCAATATCTTTTTCTGATTTTTCTGTCTTCAGATTTTGATTGAGTTTCTCTAATATTGTCTTCATTTAATTAAATATTGAATAATACTCTTTACTTGTTACATTACCTAGTTGTTTATTGTCTTGTGTGGTAAAACCTTTTGAATTTTGTGTTATATTATTTTATCACTTGTGTATAGACTTGCTAAATTGAAGAAATGCTGACTATATCTTTGTACTATGCTATGATTCACTCCCACTTGGCATACCTTTCGAGTATCTGGGGTTTTGCTACCAAAAAAATGATATCAGAGGTGCAAATAATCCAAAATAGAGCCCTACGTAACATTTTTGGCTTGCCTTGGGATACACCTGTTAAAGATATTTACCGTCACGCACTTGTATTGCCATTTAAGATTGTTCCTAGCTTTGAGATAACAAACACCATTTTAAATATTATTCAGTGCAACACCCACACAAATATAAAACTGAACTATAACAACGACGTTCACCAATATAATACACGACAACACAACAAACTACACATATCAAAAATACACTCAACAAAGTTCGGACTGAAATCATTAGAATACATTGCCTACACTAACTATAACAAACTGCCTGAAAATTTGAGACAGGTATATGCCTCCAACAAATCTCGAAATGATATATTGAAAACATATTTTTTCAAATGTTATTTGGAAAACGAGTCATAAGTAGGTACAAACTCTGTTCTGATAGCCCTAATTATCTTCAAATACTAAACTTATAGTATGATGGGCGCGGTTTATACCTTACTTAAATCTCGTCATGTATTTGTATGTAAACATCTTGTATTAGGTCTGTATATTTTTGAGCTCGTACCTTATATTGTATTTTCCTGATTTTGTTTTATCTATGCATTTCTTAGTCCATCTCATTAGTCCATCATGGAGGAAACTTTATTTTAACTTTTTGAAACCCAAAGTACATAAATCAAATGTGTCAATGAGTTATACAAATTCATAAAATGTTATAAGACATGTTTCTGTGAAATATTTGTAAAGTGATTCTTCATATGTTTGTATCTGTATGTTGCTTCTGTGAAATGTTTTGTAAATTTTTTATTCATAAATTGTGTCTACATATTGGGTTGAGTTGGGTTTAACTTCTCAAAAGTACCAATTGGCGATCCCTTAATGAGTTTTGATAACTCATGGGAGTGCAACTTCGTTGTATGTTTTTAATAATAAAAAAAATAAAAAAAATATACGAATACCAATATTTTAAACAGATTCTTATATACTAAAAGATAAGAAAATTATGAAATACAAGATGATTCTAGCCCTATAGCTACTTAATATTGCTCAACGTTATGTAATTTGATTTATTTATTTTTTTAAATTTTATCTTATTACATTATAACAATCATTATTTTTGATTGATTAACTAACGTTTAAAAAAGATTTTTATGCATAGCACAAAGGGTATATAACAAATATTATAATCAATAATTATCAGCCTGAAACACTCATCTACATTGAAAAAATCTTCCGAGAAAAGATACTGGCCGCCAACGGGAATTGAACCCGTGTCCCTCTGATTGCCGGCCAGGAGCTCTGACCACTGAACTATGACGGCTTATCTAATACCCGCCAAATAATTCAATATATACTAGTGTTTCATTTGACAATTACTTATTATTACATTTTTCCAACTGAAAACAACCAACTTTATTTTTGTGAGAGAGGTATTGTTAAATACTAACTCTCCCGCTAGGTGGCGTCGAGACTAATTATGTCTGCATTTTTTGCTGAAATACTTTAACTTGTCAAATATAAATTATTATTTTTAATTGATAAACTAACGTTTAAACAATTAAAAATAATTATTTAAACAATTAAAAACTACGTTTAAACCATTAAAAATAGTTATCAATTAAAAATAATAATTAATATTTGACAAGTTAAGGTATTTCAACAAAAAATGCAGACATAATTAGTCTCGACGCCACCTAGCAGGAGAGTTAGTATTTAACAATACCTCTCTCACAAAAATAAAGTTGGATGTTTTCAGTTAAAAAAATGTAATAATAAGTAATTGTCGAATGAAACACTAGTATATATTGAATTATTTGGCGGGTATTAGATAAGCCTCCATATCTCAGTGGTCAGAGCCGGCAATCAGAGGGACACGGGTTCAATTTCCGTTGGCGGCCAGTATCTTTTCTCGGAAGATTTTTTCAATGTAGATGAGTGTTTCAGGCTGATAATTATTGATTATAATATTTGTTACATTATAACTGTTTGTAAACAGGTCGTTATTAACTTACCAATCTACTTTATGTTTTAAAATTTAAAATTTGTTCGTACATTATTATTTCACATTTTTATTTTAAATCAATGCCGTGAGATAGATAATAAATAAATGATACAAAATAAAAATAATTCCCAGAAAAAAAAAACATACAAAGACAGGGAACATCAGAGAGAAAATTGATCAGCACAAATAGTCTTTTTCACATTTTTTCAGCATGCTTCTCCTTCAAGAGTTTGGTAATACGTTATAAAGCTATATTGGGGCATGACGCTCTAAGGTTCTTTGGCCGTATTTATTTAGATATCTAGGATTAATAAGTTCAACGTCCATTATGAGCCTGTTCCACTAATATAGCATTATATGGATGAAGCAGATGTACATATATCACTCAAATGATTTGTCGATTTTTTATCAATTAAAATTTGCAGAAAAAACACAATAAATCCAATCCACTAGAATTAACTCTTCGTTGAACTTTGTGGCGGTATTTACTAAAACATATTTTGAGCAAAGAAACTATTTACATCGGTCTCCACTTTTGTTTGATTTTCTTCCAGATTACACAATTGTTAAATTTGAAAAGGATATGAAAATGTGTTGTTGACTGGGGACTGCCGTATGTAATATTTTTCATCCCTGTCCTTCCTTAAATAATAAGATTTTGTTCCATTTGTTAAAACAGAGAGTCACCTAAGTTGTTTTTGTGCTTCTTGTTGGGAATAATGATTTATTTAATAAATATTGTAAAAATAAATTCTCAGAGTACTCAATTGGCCACTCGTATAACTTGTCTTTTTTCTATTATTTTGTGTTTATTAATATAGATTTACCTTTGTTTTGCTTAATTCGAAAGTGTAACTTGTTAACCTTGAAATTAGCTTTGACCTGGTGATGTTGATAATTGTGTAAAATTATGCTTTATATTGTGTGAGAAGTAATAAATAGGTCTTTAAAGTTTGATTGTGTTTTATTAAAATTTTATCAAAATACAATCGAAAATAAAACTGCTAATTTTCCATAATTTTTCAATTTTTTCATCATAGGTACTACTTCCCACATATCGCTCCTACACGCTATTCTGTTGGGTTATATCACCTGTAAATACTGCTTAATAAAGGGCCCTGTTTGTTTTGTCAATCACATATTGTATAATCCAATCTTTTCCTTTTTTAAATATTAAAAATAGAAGGACATTTTGGTCATAATCTGTTGTTCGAGGATAGTCTCGAACAATAGGAAAAAGGATTACTTCATATTGTAGTACTTGAATAGGATTACAGGTTACAGGATCATAGGATTAGGTATTCATATCCATGTAGAGACAACATTTTAATATAGTCTCTTTATATTGTTTCTTCGTGGAATATAAAGTGACCTGTTGGTCTCCGTCCCATTGATAATAAGATGGAATTAAAGTAATTGGTACTCCCCTACCTTCACAAGTGATGACAATAATTATAAATTAAAAAAAATAAACTTTTGAAAATAGGCTCTCTAAAATAAAAGTATTTTATTCTCTCCGTTGAAGTATAAACATTCAGAGGCCGTGTATGTGTATAAACACAACAGTGAGAGTTGTAATATTGTTATCTCTTCTAGGTGCAGCATTCAGAGTATGTAACATAATTTCTATTCAACAAAAACGCAATGAAAAAGATTCTGTCAATTCTAAATCTTTCCCTTGTACTAAATTAATGTGACCACGCTCTTCGTCTTAGCGTATCCTGATGACTCATTTAAAAATTGATACGTGTTGGACAGTTGGAGGCGGGTTGAAGGGATGGTCAGTTACTCGGCTGAGTGACCAGTGACGACATGCGGAAGAATTTTTTTTGTTTGTTTTTGAAGAAAAATTTTGAAAAAAAAAATAAAAGTCATCAAAAAAAGTCACCGGAGACCAAAATTTCATTTACATTTTTTTACTCCAAATAATGTCAGGAATCACTGGTTGAAGTAACTCAAGTATGTCCCTTAACACCCTGTTTAATATATATAAATGTACAAAAGTAGATAATATATATTATATTTTTTATTCAAGTTTCGGGGGTAAAGAGTGCAAGGAAGATGATTTTACATGATAGTACAAGTAAAATAGATAAATAACTTTTTTCGAAATTCTAACGTTTTAAGCTAGTTTTCGGGTAAAAAATTGAATTGTTTGTATAAAAAAAGTATATTCTTCCATGGAAAAATATTTTTTTAGGGAAAAAAAAACATTGAAATTTCGAAAAAAGTTGTCTTTTACTTCTTCCATCATGTAGGATCTCCTCCTGAAGTTTGTGCACTTTGCACCGGGACACCCTGTATAGATAATCTAATAAGAAAAACCTTCATTAATTTCGATTTTTTTTTTAAATATATATTAAGTTAAATTTTATTATGAAATTTAAAAAGTATTTAATTCATTCCACAGTTTGTGAATCTTCGTTGAACTTCAAGACCGCCCGGAGAACACAACCACGATATACCAACTCATATTTAGCTTGCTGTCATTTTTCACAGATGTCTCTAATGAGGCATATTTAATTTCTTTATTTATTTTGATATGACAATGGTACCCCTTCAGGACATTTTTCAAAGTATTAGTTGTAGGGAAGAACCAAATCACAATTTATGATAATAATAATAATAACGTAATATTTGTATAGCGCAGTTTTGTGTCATTTCACTTCAAGTGCGCTTTACTATAATAAATTTAAAATAATCCTACAGTGTTCCTTACGAGATCATTACAAAAATATTTAGATATATAATAATACCTATGAAATAAAAAATATACAGTATTTACAAAACAATGACAAGAGAACAAAGATTAACAAAACAGTGCTGTTATAGCACAGAGGAAAATAATAATATACAAAAACAGTGTTATTGTAGCACAGGACAAAACAAGAACTAAACTAAAATATAATACACTAACTTCTTACAAAAAATTCAGATATTGAACATAAAAGTACAATTAGGAGGAAACCGAAACCAAACGATTACCGGATACTTGAGAACATGACTTATTACTTGTATTGAAAAGATGTTAGGATTCATGAATGGTACGATTTTTTAAATAATTTTGTTTTTAAAGCCCGTTTAAATTCTGCCAAATTCTGGATATTAGTAAGAGCTGAGGGAAGTTTATTCCAAATGAGAGGGCCAGTTACACGAAAAATGTGTCATGATAAGCCTCGATGACACATGGCGAGTTTACAAGCTACTATCTACTAAATTTAAAAGCGGGGGAATCGGCGAGTGAGATTGTTATGATGACACACAAAACTGTCCACTCGCTCAGTAGCTCACGACATTTTAGTAGGAAACTGGACTCACACGTAGCTGCTAGCGCCAATAGCGGAAATAACGTGAACTAAATCCTTCTGACAGTTGACAGTCGAAATCAGCTGGTTTTTGGCAGCCATATTGGAAACACAAATAAACCAATCACGAGTCGGCTTGTAGCGTGTAAAGTTGAGCACCTTTCAACTTTTTCCGTGGATTGTCAACAATCTGCTAGTTAGCAAGTAACACGATGACACTGAGCGAGTTTACTAACAGATAAATAATTTCCGAGATAGTAGCTTGTAAACTCGCCCTGTGTCATCGAAACTTGCGACATTATTTAAAGATGAATTGACAATAATTAAGAGCTACAAAGAAACAACCACGAGAAGACGGAACACCAGCGAGAATCTAAACCGAGCTCATCGCAAATTGACAAGTCATCCGTGTTTCACTTATTCGGTGTTACTCTCTTATAAAATATCTTTTATAGCTGTTAAGTTTTTGCCGAATGTAGGTACCACCACAATAGGAACAACACATTTTCAGGACGCTTCCACTTTCTGTTCTTTTTTAAAAATTTGTTATATTTTTATCAGTATATTAATAAATTTATTTGTTCATATGAAGCAGTTACTTTGTGATGTGACATTATAATTTAAAATAAAACAATAACTTTGTAAACACCACTTTTATTTTTTATATACTTTATGCCCACCGGGTTTCGCTACAACCGTAGCTTCTTCAGGGCAGTACAATCTCTACTAAAATTAATTTACATGTGTGTTATAGCTAATACATGATTTAAACGTATGTATTTGTATCACCATTATTAAAAAAACTTACTTGTATGGAAGCGCTATGTTGACGATGTGTTCTGTGTTTGGTTAGGAACTGAACGACAACTTAATTCCTTCCTTTTACTAATTAACTCCTTCCATAAACAAATTAACTTCACAATAGAAATAGGTACCAATTCTACATTAAACTTTTTAGATCTTTCATTATCAATCATAAATAATAAAATTGAATTTAAAATCTACCGCAAACCGACGTTCACCGATATAACTATTCACAATTCCTCTAACCACCCCGAATCCCATAAACATTCAGCTTTCCATTCCATGGTACACAGATTGGTTACAGTCCCTTTATCAAATACCAACTTTGCATTAGAATTATCTACGATCAAACAAATCGCAATAAATAATGGTTACAGTCCAAATATAGTCAACAACATTCTAAATAAAAAAAATAAAAAATTATCCACAAGTAAATTCTTATACAACAGTCCACCTTATAATAATAATATACCAAGTAATAATAATCAACCTTATCAATGGCGTAGAATCTTGTACATAAATAATTTCTCTCAAAACAGCGTTAAAAATCTCCCATCAGATATCAAACCAGCATTTTACACTAATAATAGTTTAGGTAAACTTTTAATGAACGGCAAGGACAAGAATAATAGTCTATCTCACTCGGGAATTTATTCACTTCAATGCAGCGACTGTCCCTTTTTTTACATAGGCAAAACAGCACGCAATATAAACACCCGTGTCAAAGAACACCTTAGATGTTTACACAGCTCTGGATTTTCGGAATTTGCAAACCACTTGATGGAAAAAAACCATAAATTTGATAAAAATACAGGCGCCACACTAATTCATAAAAACAACATCGGTATTAGGCTAGACAATCTAGAAGCACTTGAACTAAGGAAAGCCATAAACACTAACAGTAAGGTAGTTAATAACCAACTAAATTTAAATAAAAGTCCCATACAAAGATTGTTCACTATTGACAAAGAACACTCCCGTTCCCTTCCCAATTCTCCATCTACACCTATACCTACTCCCTCCGTTACTTGAAACCCGTTCGGCATAAAGTATATAAAAAATAAAAGTGGTGTTTACAAAGTTATTGTTTTATTTAAAAAAATAAATTTATTCCTATTTTTCAGTAGAATCTTAACCGACAAAACTTTACTTGTTTACAATATAACATTCTCTATACACACTTCAACATTCGCTTCTTTTTCTGGAGATGGTTACATGAGGTTAAGGGAAATACTTTCAATCGTGGTGCATGATGAAGAGGTAATTATTATTTTTATAACTTTCGTTTTACAATAACGTCAGACAAATTTAATGCATTTGAATAGGTTTCTTTATATAAGTAAGTAGATATCCTAGAACTTGGTTTAAACTTTAGAATCCAATCAAAATGGATTTATGCTTTGAAAATCTTTGATATAAATTATTTATATAAACATCTAAAAAAGGGATATAAATTGAGATGCGGTAATAGTCCACTGGACTCGCAACACTAACATTGCATCTTTGTTTTTGAGTATTTGTGGTGATTGTTTTGTTGTTTGTAAAATAATGTATGCTTGTCGTCGAAATTCGGGGGGGAGGGGGGTTAAACCAATGACATTAATACTGGACGCGGGGTAGAAATCTCAAAGTGGGAAGCCAAACACAAGACGATTGTAGCTGTCTCTATTTCTAGTACTTTAGTACTAAACTGCTACGCGTCGAGTGAGGTTGTTTCTTACCAGTAAGTAAATTGCATTGCAAAGCCCCAAAATGCCCTCCTGTGTGATGAGAAAATGCTTCAATTACACGGCAAATAATCGTAAAGGCGAAGGAATAACACTTCATTTGTAAGTACACGCAAGTTACTTATTATTATCAATAAAATTATTATAATTATTACAATTAATTTTATAATAATACGTCATTGTATTCTTTACCCTTCCCTGTCCATTGTGTAACCGAGTGAGAGTATCTTATTATCTCAGTCACACCCATAGGTCACACCAGTGATTGAAAGCAGTATTCGGCGAAGAAATTAATAAGCCGCCCTCCCATATATCTGTGACATTCACTCACGTACATTCCTTGATTATCTATCTTTATCACACAGGAATAAAGTTTTGAATTTAGAAATTATTAAATTACTGAAAACCGCTGAAAACAAAAGAGTGTTGCTTGCTTTCCACATTATATTGTGAGTATGTGAGACTATGGCGAGTCTATTTATATAACGTCATTGGGTTAAACCCCAAAACCCCCCTCGTGTGTGTGCCAATGCGTGTAAGTGATGATAGAACCTTGTAAAATGAATTATTATTGAAATTGCTTGATGTTAGAACTTTGTCATACATTATATCTACGAAAATACAACACAGATGATGATTCTGAAAATAATTCTGGGAATAGAAATGAGCAAAAGAAATCCTTTGGCATTCAAAGGTCATTTGTGAAAAAAAATGTCAGTTAGAACCGTATCCAAATTAGGTAAGTGACGATATGATTCTATTTGCATGTTTAGGTATGCCCTAAAATGGCAAGTCATATTTACGTCATATTTAAATATTTTCAATTGTTCATAATATGTTCAATTAAAATACTTCACACAAGATTCAAACCCAAAATCTGAAATTGGTCATTGAGCGCTATCCAAATGAAGTGACGAATTCATTACTGCCATCTATTGGCAACGTGATATAACTATTTACTGAACTTCGATACAACTAATTATTGTTCAGGACCTGTCCTGTTCCTACGTCATATTATTATTTATAACTCTTTCCGTTAAATGCAATAGATGTCACTAGCTGATACTATTGATTTATTTATTAAAATAGAATTATGTAGCTTCTCGAGAAACTCGACTATTTTAGTATTTAGTCCAGGCGGATATAACTCCGAGCCAAAAAGTGGTCAGAATCTTTGGGTGATTTCATAAGTCCCCTTCGATTTGTTTATGGTCCCCGTCTGCGAATTCCCAAACCCTAACGCGTTTCAGTCGCTCTACCGACTGAAATGCGTTAGGGTTTGGAATGCATAAATCACCTTCCAAACACCGTTAGGGATTGGAATGCATAAATCACCTTCCAAACACTACCGCGTTTCAGTCGCCTTCGCGCTCTGTTGCTCTCTGTTTCTGTGAGGATGACGAACGTAATTATAGAAGGGTAAGCAGAGAGGATGGACCGCGTTTTTTTTTTACTTACAAAATCTATTTTCTACATTGAAAATATTTATTTTTCAAGTCAATAAAACCCGCGTTTTTTTTAATTTAAAAAATATATATATTCACATTTACTTACAAGCCTATAACTACTGGTTCAGTTATCCAACCCAACATACCAAAATACCATCAGATAGTTTCAACGCAGGGGTAGGCAGAGAGGATGGACCGCCAAACAACTCGGTCACATTGCTTGGTTCAATCACATTCATACATACAAGATTAGGTACCTATACCTAATATTTTAGTTATGACAACGGACTAATGTCTATTCTATTAGAGTAAAAGAAGTGACCGAAAACGCATTGATTTTTGTTGTATCTTTCAATCTCCTTAATAAAATCTATTTTATTGATATTGGAAGATACATTATTACTCCAATATGGCTTCTTATGTTTAGCAATATTTCCCATTATGTAGGTACGTGAGATTTATGAAATACATAATTCAAAATAATTATAGACTGGGTTTAATAAAGATTACTAAATTAGACATAATAAGGATTCCTATATAACTGAAACGCGGTAGGGATTGTTATGAATAAATCACCTTACAAATCCTATACTGATTCAGTCGCCTACGCGCTACGTTGCTCTATCGGTTTCTGTGAGGGTAACGACCGTAATTATAAGAGAAGTTTTGGATAATAATAATTAAATGTGTACAATATTTGCATTATATTCCCAAATATAATTCCCATCTGTTCTAATCTTTATCATTATGTGTATATAATATGTACCTACATATTATCATTATATGTATATATGTACCTACCTATTACTTTTAAATTAGAATGCTAAACAAGCAGCAGTTAATCTTATGTTTAAATGGATATTTTATTTTATTATATTTCTTCTCTTTGTTATTCATACTTATACAAAATATGTAAGTAGGCTTATGCAATGCAAACACCAGTTAAAAGTACATTTACCTATTATTATAATATTATTTTAATACTAGACTAATCAAACAACAGTAATAATTATGTATAAATTGTTTGATTTATTTTATTGTTTCTGTTCTCTTTCTAGTTCTCATTTATACAAAATGTGTACGTAGGACTATAATTTGAAATGCAAACACCAGATACCTTTATGTTTTAATCATTTACTTTTCAGTATACTTATATATTACTTTTATGATAATTTAAATAACTATTATAAACAAACCACGGTTATATTTTTTGTATTAATTGGTTATTTAATTTATTAGTATTATTATTTTTTTTTTAAATTCTTTCTCTTCTCTTTTTTTCTTATTTTATATAACCCATGTGTGTAGGACTATGATTTGCAATGCTTACACAAATAACCTATATGATTTAATCATCTGTTATTAAGTACCTACATAAGTAATTAATATTATTAAAAAAAACTATGCTTAACAAAGAACAGTTACTATGTTTTAATCTTTAATTTTATTTTTTTTTATTTTTATATTATTTACAGACCATGTTCCAAATATGTTAATACTCATCCTAATTTGACTGTCCTAAAACAAGAATCCTCCTAGTTGGGCAGTCAACACATTTCTTAAATAATGTATTATTTTTTACTACTATATATATAAAAAAAATAAAGCTTGTATTTTATTCCCGAAAGGTTATATACCCATTGTGGGATCTTTAATAGTACAGTGACAGTACCTGTAGACGATGTAGACATGTAATTAAAACTAGCAATAAATATTTCGTCATTTACTTCCTGCTCCTTGCTTCAGTGACATTCATTCACTGTCACATTTACTTACAAGCCTATTTCAGTTACCCCAACATACCATAATACCATCAGATAGTTTCACCGCAAGGGTAGGCAGAGAGGATGGACCGCCAAACAACTCGGTCACATTGCTTGGTTCAATCACATTTATACATACAAGATTAGGCACCTATACCTAATATTTTAGTTATGTAAACGGTCTAATGTCTATTCTATTAGAATTAAAGAACTGACCGAAAACGCACGGATTTTTTTGAATCTTTCAATCTCCTTAATAAAATCTATTTTATTGATATTGGAAGATACACTATTACTCCAATGTGGCTTCTTATGTCTAGCAATATTTCCCATTATCACCATTTTTGATTCGCATGATTAGGTACGTGAGATTTATGAAATACCTAATTCAAAATAATTATAGACTGGGTTTAATTAGGATTGCTAAATTGGATATAATAAGGATTGCTATATGACTGAAACGCGGAAGGGTTTGTTATGCATAAATCCTTATAAATCCTATACCGATTCCGTCGCCTACGCGCTACGTTGCTTTATCTGTTTCTGTGAGGGTGACGACCGTAATTATAGAGAAGTTTTTGATAATAATAATTAAATGTGTACAATATTTCCATTATATTCCCAAAAATAATTCCCATATAGCTTGAATTTTATTCTCAAAAGGTAAGATACCCATTGTGGGATATTTAATAGTGCAGTGACAGTACGTGTAGACGATGTAGACATGTAATTAAGACTAGCAAATAATATGTCGTCATTTACTTCCTGCTCCTTGCTTCAGTGACATTCATTCATTGTCACACTTACTTACAAGCCCATGCTTACTAGTTCAGTTACCCCAACGTACTATATTATCATTAGATAATTTCACCGCAGGGGTAGGCAGAGAGGGCGGACCGTTAAACAACTCTGTTAGGTACTCTGCTTGTAAATAGAACAAACCATTTTAACGATTTCACTTTAATATTGACTCACCGAATTATAACATTTGAACGTGTGATTAAACAGAGGTAAGTTCAAACTAACAAATCATAAATAAAAACTGTGGCGAGTACTAGTTAATGATAAATAATAGAGTAATTAGCCTTATTGAAATCCAGAACATTTGAAATAAATTTAATTATTTTTGATTTAATAATCTAATAAGACTCTTGAATCATGTGATAATTTATTTATCCTACAAATAATACAATACATTGTATCAAAACATAAAAAAAACCTTTTGTAATAGTTGCATTAGCTTTTGCAATGTAAGCATTTAAAAACATACATAAATTTCAGTCATATAACTAAAATATTAGGTATAGGTGCCTAATCTTGTATGTATGAATGTGATTGAACCAAGCAATGTGACCGAATTGTTTGGCGGTCCATCCTCTCTGCCTACCCCTGCGGTGAAACCATCTGATGGTATTATGGTATGTTTGTAACATGTTTACTAGCCATGAGGGTAGTACACGATATTTAAATAAAAGTCTGCAATAGGAAATTAACATTTATTGTGGTGCAACATAATAATGCAATATAAGGTAGAGCAAAAGATCCTATAGTCAGGGCGTGACAGAAATAATGATATTACTGTTAGTAATAATGTGGTAACATGTGCGTTGAAGACGCAATTATAATTATTTAATATGCCGTCAAAACTATGATGCTTCAAAAAGGAAGCAATCCTGGCAAAATTTATCAAATAGTAAACCCATAATCTAAAATACAATCGTTAATTCATTTGTCTTACAACGTGTTCCAAATTCCAGTTCCACCTACCAGCGGCACGGCGGTAACATCCACCCTCACGAACGGTACTCTCACAACTGAACATTTTTTTTTTTTTTTGATTCTACGGATTCTTTCGTAATCCTCTAACTAACTAGGGCTTTGCAATACCCTTTCATGTCTAGCTAACTAGTATTACGGCTCATTTGGCCTTTTTACTATTACCTTCTGAAGGTAGTGTTTAATTGACTGAGTTTAAATTATACATTAATGTCATCGTGAGGAAAAAGTCTTTACTGGATAAAAAACCTCACTCAAGTTTCAAAGGAAAAATGGAACAAAAGTTCTGAACTTTATTCAAGGAGTTTTACATTTATTTTTACTGAATGTAAGTATTTTATTTCTTCAGGTCTGCGTCTCGTCCTTGGAGCTGGTACTGGTGCCTATGTCTAGTGGAGGAAAGAGGGAAGAAAAACATCATTAATTTCGGCTCGATCTGCGTTGGTTTTTACGCCAACGCCCATCGAGCACAAAAAATCCGAGTGAACTCGCCCACTCTACGCCACTGGATGCGCAGATGGTGTGCGCGTGTTTTAGTCGGCCGGCAGTACCGTGCAAGGCTTGTTCGAGCGGGAATGTGGAATGTTGTGGCAGGTCGGGTATTGTTGGTATAGGTCAGTATGTCGGTAGGTATTTGCGTATAAATGGCGTCTTGTCAGTTGTCATCTGTCTCGTCATCGCTGTCTTCGCTCTCAGGAATTTTTAGTATGAGGTGTTTTGGCATCCTATGTTTGTAGCGGAAAGGAAGATCATCTGGTGACTTGTAATTGCCCAGCCCTTTGATGAGTGGATTATTCTTGTTCAGAGTTCTATAGAATTGCGTAGTTAGTTGGAATGCATATTCTTGAAGAGTCGGGATTTCTTTTCTATCGTGCAATTTTTGTAGATTGGTGTACCTCGGGGTATTATAAATGATTTTAATACATTTATTCTGGAGGACTTGAAGTCTCCTGTAGGTTGAATTTGCTATATTGCTCCACACGGGGAGTGCGTAAGTCAGGGCTGGGCGAATTTGTGTCAGGTACAGAAGTAGTTTTTTCTTCTCAGCGAGAGGGCTTTTTCTGTTGAAGATCGGCCCTACCGAGCCTGCTGCTTGTAGCATTTTGGTTTTTGCGTTCTGCAGGTGTGATTTCCAGTTTAGTCGGGTGTCCAGGGTTAGGCCAAGGTACTTTACTTCTGGTTTCCACTCGAGCGCAACTCCACTCATGATTATTTTCTTTGGCGGTATTCTGTTTTTAATCCGTCGCGTGAACATGATGGCTTCTGTTTTGGCCTCATTCAGCTTCAGGCGCCATTTTTTATAATAGGCTGATGTTTCGTCGAGGCCTTTTTGTAGGTTTTTAATGGCAATTGCGGCCTTGGCAGATGTGGCATACAGGCTCATGTCATCGGCGTAGGTTGCCTTTTCGCATTTCACGAGTGGAGGGATGTCGTAGGTGTATAAGTTGAAAAGGTGCGGACCGAGTAAACTTCCTTGTGGCACGCCCTTTGGCACACCCCTGGATGATGATTTCGCATCTCCCACCTTAACGGTGAACGTTCGGTTTTTCAGGTATTGACGTATTATTCTTATAATGTATAAGGGCGTGTTGGTGATATACATTTTGTATATGAGCCCGTCCATCCATACTGTGTCGAAAGCTTTTTCGAGATCGAGTAGTGCCATGGCAACGTATCTCTTGGTGTTGAAAGCTCTCGAAATGTCTTCTGTGACACGTGTCAGTTGGTGGACCGTCGAGTGGTTACATCTGAAACCGAATTGCTCGTTCGGCAGGGTCTTGTTTTCGTTATGATGTGGGAGGTATCGATTGAGGATGATTTGTTCCAAAACTTTGCTCATTGTGGGCAGCAGGCTGATAGGGCGGTAGCATGACGGATTCGAGCGGTCTTTTTTTGCTTTGTGAAACGGTAGAACGCACGCATTTTTCCAGGATGACGGGAAGTGGCCCAGCAATAGGCAGGCGTTGAATATTTTCGTTATGAAAATAATCGCTCTCTGCGGTAGGTGTTTTAGCAGGGCATTGGTAATTTGGTCTTCGCCTGGGGCCTTTTTCTGTTTGAGGCGCTTTATAATGCTGGCCACCTCCTTCGGAGTGCAAAGATGTACATCCTCCGTATCCGTTTGATTGAGGAGTTCAAGTTCTTCAAGTGCTCTGTTCACCGTTTCATTTACAACCGGGTCCTCCATCCCATCGGTGGTTTGATATGCTTTCTCGAATCCGTCGGCCAGGGCGTTTGCCTTTTCTTCGTCCGAGAGTGCCAGGGTTGTCGAGTTGGGCCACTTGAGAGGCGGGATGCTGTTATCCTGATAGCGCAGGGCCTTTGACATTTTCCATATCGAGTTATCCTGCGTACTTAGGGATGTTACTTTCTCTGACCACAGAGTATTTTTCAGGGTCGCTATTTCGTCTTTTATTTCCCTTCCCAGAGAGTTTACTGCTGTCTTGAAGCACCTCTCATGTGTATTGTGGTGGATTCGGCGAAGTCTGTTTTTTTCTGTGATCAGAAATTTTATGTGCGGTGTTAGCTTCACAGTAAAGGGCTGGATTTTTTTCTTTCGGATACAATCGTCTCGTGCTCTTTGTATGATATCAGTCAGCGATTCGACGGCTTCGTCGATTTCGGCTGTCGTGGTTAGAGTCTCGGATGTCAGATATATTTGAGCGTTGATCTCCTCTTTGAATCTTTTCCAGTCGGCTTTTTTAAAATCAAGTTGAGTCCTCGTTATTCTCGTGATTTTGCCGCCCACTGTGAAGCTAACAGGCAGATGGTCGGATGGAAGTTCGTCCAGTGTCATCAGGGGAGATGTCGTTGTTATGTTTTTTACCAACGCAATATCAAGAGTGCTTGGATATTTCATTCGCTGTCTGTAATATGTCGGCTTGTCCGGTGCAAGTACTTGATAGTCATGGCTTTCCAGGTGTTTAAACAGGATATTTCCGTTTTTATTGGCTCTGTAGTTATTCCAATACCTGTGTTTGGAATTTAGGTCTCCAGCTATGAGTACTTTTGTACCGAGCGCGAACAGCTTGTCAAGATCGCCTCTCACGATATTATTTGCGTTTGATGGGCAATATGCAGCGATGATGGTGTGCATTTCGTTTTTTATCTCCATCCTGATGACAGTGGCTTCCATATTTTGTAGTACAGGCGTAGGGAGTCTCGTTGTCAGAAGGCCCTGGCGGGTTAGAATCGCCGTGCCACCCGAGGTTCGTGATCTTCTATCCCCTGCTGGTGGTCTATCATTCCTATGTATGTCAAATCCTGGCACTCTCAATCTGGTTTGTTCATTAAGCTGCGTCTCGCTGAGAAGAATAATGTCAATTTGTTGTCTATTGACCAGGTCAAGTAATTCTTCGACTTTCTGTCGAATGCTACAAGCATTCCACATAAGGAGCTTAACCTCTGGGGCCGAGCTAGCCATCGATAGTGTTCATTAAAAATTCCATGAGAATGCACATTTTCTCATCCCTGCTTGTGCAGGCTGCCAGCCTTCCACGGATTTTGATGAGTCCGCGTAGGAGAGACATGATGTCCTCGTCATCAGAGGCGATGTTAGGTTGGGACCTTTGAGTGTTGGGCCCTGGCCCACGACGCTCGTCGTTTTGGGCAGCCCTGCGGGGCTCTTCTTGGGTTTGCGCAGCCCTGGATTGGCCACCCGCTGCCTGAGAGTAGCTCATCCGGCCGCTTGCGAAGCCCGATGTTTGGGGCTGGCGTGTTTCTGAGGCCCTCTGGCGCGGCTCTGCGGCCCTCTGTGTGGTGGTATCCCTAGCTCTTTGCTGTAGGGCTGCCACATATTCTACCCTTTTCGGGCATCCGCTGTAGTTGGCGGGGTGAGGGCCTCCGCAGTTGCAGCAGGCGGCCGGTAGCTCTCTTGTGACCTTGGCGCAATCGCCGGTTGCGTGTGTCCCTTCACACTTCACACAGCGGGCAGGGTGGGCGCAATTTCTCGACCCATGGCCGAACTTTTGGCATCTGTGGCACTGTGTGCCGTGCTGCAGATGTCCGCTTCGGTACTTGCGCATGGATATTCTGCAGAAGCAGATGAAGCGCACAGCCTCTCGCAGCTGCCCCATGTTGGTTTCACGGCCGAAGTGGGCCAGGTAGAGCGGGTATTCTGACCCTGGGGTCGTCATCTCTATGACGGCTTTAGCAGGGAAGCCCTGGTCCCTCAGATCATTGCTGATCTCTTCCGTTGTCAGCTTAGGAAGGCCTCTGATGACGGTCTTCTTTACCTTCTCGGTCTCTGTCGTGAAGGTGTGGAAGGACTTGGCTTCCTGACGCAGGGCAATCGTGAGTTGGCTGTGAGCTTCGACAGAGCTCACGAGGACGCTGATGGTGCCGCCCTTGTTATATCGGAAATTGAAGGTGGCATTTCCGATATGCTTCTTAATTTCTGTCGTGATCTGGCCATGCGTCATGCTGCCGATCGTCATGATAACAGGCGGCACTCGTGTGCCCTTTCTGCCTGGTGCATGGGTGGCTGTGACCTGTCGGTGGTTGTCAGTCACGTTAGTCGTCGTCGGGCGTCTCTTGGGAGGAGGAGCAGAGTATGCGGAGACGTCTCCGTCTCCGACCTCAGGGAGGTTATCATACCTGTTCTGGGACAGGAATGGGGTGGAAGTGGGTTGGGTTGGGGAGTGGCAGCGCTTTGATGTTGGCGCTCTCTGCCATTCAGCCTCCATGGGAGTGTAGCTGGTCCCCGGGGTGGGAAGGGGTGCGGTAGTGGTAGGAGGGGGAGGGATGGGAGCCTCGATTGGAGCCGCGAAGATGTACTCCACGGTTCCGGTCTTGACGTGGACCCTGGACGTGATGGCCCCGAATGGAACGGGGAAGTCCACGAACTCGAGGGAGCCCTTGGACTTCCTCGACGCGTCGGATGGTGCGGCCATGACGTAGGCGAGTTCACTCGAACTTATTGTTGAGCTCAAAATTTTGCCTTGAGAAAGGCAGTTGTTCAGAGAAGAGAGTGTTCGACTGTTTTGCCTTGAAAAAGGCAGGTTTTGCCTTAACAAAGGCACTTTTTGAGGCTCCGTTGGCCGAACTGAATGGAGGGCGACTGCCGGCTCCGAGCGCCCTAGGGCACTTGAAAGCTTCAGTCAGCCACCATACAGCGCTTCCTTTTTATTTGGCCTGATTATCTCGAGGCCAGGGTCACCAAAGATCGCCAAGCCGCCAGAAAATCAGGTTAATACCCGTGGTCACCTCGCACACAAACCCTCGAGTCTATGTGCCCTATCGAACCTTGCCTCACAACTGAACATACAACTGAAGATTGCGGGGCAAACTTGTATTCATGTACTTGACTGCTCGCGGCGTACCAACCTCAGGATAATATAGTAGCGTCGTTGTCATAATTATAATGCAGCAGTAGCTACCTGCTACATGTTGGGGTAACTGAAATAGGCTTGTAAGTAAATGTGACAGTGAATGAATGTCACTGAAGCAGGAGCAGGCAGTAAATGACGAAATATTTATTGCTAGTTTTAATTACATATCTACATCGTCTACAGGTACTGTCACTGTACTATTAAAGATCCCACAATGGGTATGTAACCTTTCGGGAATAAAATGCAAGCTTTATTTTTTTTATATATATAGTAGTAAAAAATTATACATTATTTAAGAAATGTGTTGACTGCCCAACTAGGAGGATTCTTGTTTTAGGACAGTCAAATTAGGATGAATATTAACATATTTGGAACATGGTCTGTAAATAATATAAAAATTAAAAAAAAATAAAATTAAAGATTAAAACATAGTAACTGTTCTTTGTTAAGCATAGTTTTTTTTAATAATATTAATTACTTATGTAGGTACTTAATAACAGATGATTAAATCATATAGGTTATTTGTGTAAGCATTGCAAATCATAGTCCTACACACATGGGTTATATAAAATAAGAAAAAAAGAGAAGAGAAAGAATTTAAAAAAAATAAAATAATAATACTAATAAATTAAATAACCAATTAATACAAAAAGATAACCGTGGTTTGTTTATAATAGTTATTTAAATTATCATAAAAGTAATATATAAGTATATTGAAAAGTAAATGATTAAAACATAAAGGTATCTGGTGTTTGCATTTCAAATTATAGTCCTACGTACACATTTTGTATAAATGAGAACTAGAAAGAGAACAGAAACAATAAAATAAATCAAACAATTTATACATAATTATTACTGTTGTTTGATTAGTCTAGTATTAAAATAATATTATAATAATAGGTAAATGTACTTTTAACTGGTGTTTGCATTGCATAAGCCTACTTACATATTTTGTATAAGTATGAATAACAAAGAGAAGAAATAGAATAAAATAAAATATCCAAAAATTATACATTATTTAAGAAATGTGTTGACTGCCCAACTAGGAGGATTCTTGTTTTAGGACAGTCAAATTAGGATGAATATTAACATATTTGGAACATGGTCTGTAAATAATATAAAAATTAAAAAAAATAAAATTAAAGATTAAAACATAGTAACTGTTCTTTGTTAAGCATAGTTTTTTTTAATAATATTAATTACTTATGTAGGTACTTAATAACAGATGATTAAATCATATAGGTTATTTGTGTAAGCATTGCAAATCATAGTCCTACACACATGGGTTATATAAAATAAGAAAAAAAGAGAAGAGAAAGAATTTAAAAAAAATAAAATAATAATACTAATAAATTAAATAACCAATTAATACAAAAAGATAACCGTGGTTTGTTTATAATAGTTATTTAAATTATCATAAAAGTAATATATAAGTATATTGAAAAGTAAATGATTAAAACATAAAGGTATCTGGTGTTTGCATTTCAAATTATAGTCCTACGTACACATTTTGTATAAATGAGAACTAGAAAGAGAACAGAAACAATAAAATAAATCAAACAATTTATACATAATTATTACTGTTGTTTGATTAGTCTAGTATTAAAATAATATTATAATAATAGGTAAATGTACTTTTAACTGGTGTTTGCATTGCATAAGCCTACTTACATATTTTGTATAAGTATGAATAACAAAGAGAAGAAATAGAATAAAATAAAATATCCATTTAAACATAAGATTAACTGCTGCTTGTTTAGCATTCTAATTTAAAAGTAATAGGTAGGTACATATATACACATAATGATAATATGTAGGTACATATTATATACACATAATGATAAAGATTAGAACAGATGGGAATTATATTTGGGAATATAATGCAAATATTGTACACATTTAATTATTATTATCCAAAACTTCTCTTATAATTACGGTCGTTACCCTCACGGAAACCGATAGAGCAACGTAGCGCGTAGGCGACTGAATCAGTATAGGATTTGTAAGGTGATTTATTCATAACAATCCCTACCGCGTTTCAGTTATATAGGAATCCTTATTATGTCTAATTTAGTAATCTTTATTAAACCCAGTCTATAATTATTTTGAATTATGTATTTCATAAATCTCACGTACCTACATAATGGGAAATATTGCTAAACATAAGAAGCCATATTGGAGTAATAATGTATCTTCCAATATCAATAAAATAGATTTTATTAAGGAGATTGAAAGATACAACAAAAATCAATGCGTTTTCGGTCACTTCTTTTACTCTAATAGAACAGACATTAGTCCGTTGTCAAAACTAAAATATTAGGTATAGGTACCTAATCTTGTATGTATGAATGTGATTGAACCAAGCAATGTGACCGAGTTGTTTGGCGGTCCATCCTCTCTGCCTACCTCTGCGTTGAAACTATCTGATGGTATTTTGGTATGTTGGGTTGGGTAACTGAACCAGTAGTTATAGGCTTGTAAGTTAATGTGACTATATATATTTTTTAAATTAAAAAAAACGCGGGTTTTATTGACTTGAAAAATAAATATTTTCAATGTAGAAAATAGATTTTGTAAGTAAAAAAAAAAACGCGGTCCATCCTCTCTGCTTACCCTTCTATAATTACGTTCGTCACCCTCACAGAAACAGAGAGCAACAGAGCACGAAGGCGACTGAAACGCGGTAGTGTTTGGAAGGTGATTTATGCATTCCAATCCCTAACGCTTTTCAGTCGGTAGAGCGACTGAAACGCGGTAGTGTTTGGAAGGTGATTTATGCATTCCAAACCCTAACGCATTTCAGTCGTTCACTCCTAATACGGAACACGATGACCCAGCCTTCGTAGCTAAGGTGGATTCTAAAGTAGAAGCAATTTTAAATCTCGATCCTCAGGACCCGCCCATTAAAGCAACATCTCCAGATGAAATAATAAAAATAATCAAGGGTTTTAAAAAAAAGAAAGCGGCCGGTCCTGATGGAATTTCTAACAAAATACTCAAATGCCTACCTAAAAAGGGCATCTGCGCCCTGACTGCCATCTGCAACGCAGCACTTAGACTGCGCTGCTTTCCAAAGGACTTCAAAGAAGCTGACGTAATATTAATTCCTAAACCAGGCAAGGATCCATTATTAACGGAGAACCATAGGCCAATAAGTCTCCTTCCTTGCTTGGGTAAAGTCCTGGAAAAAGTAATTCTTGTAAGATTAAATGAAATAACAAATAAATGTAAATTCTTGCCAGACTTTCAACATGGTTTTCGAGCAGGTCATTCAACCTCTCATCAACTCCTCCGTGTCGTGGAACACATCACGGAGGGATTTAACACGAATAAAAAAACGGTAATTCTCTCTATGGACGTTAGTAAGGCATTCGACAGGGTCTGGCATGACGGCCTAATATATAAAATGTACTCACTAGGTTACCCACTTAGAATCATTCAACTTATAAATAGTTTCCTGAGAAACCGCTCATTCAGAGTAAAAATAGACAACATTTTCTCCACTACACGCCCCCTGTCAGCTGGGGTCCCGCAAGGCAGTCAACTCACGCCGTCATTATATAACATTTATTCGAGCGACATTCCTAAGCCAATAGACCATAATATCATTATCACACAATTCGCTGATGACACCAACATCGTTTCTAGTTCATCTGTCGAGGCCACTGCTACACGCCGCGTACAGAAACAAGCCACTCTTACAGAAAAGTGGTGTAAACAGTGGAGAATTTCGATTAATCCGTCCAAAAGTGTCGCGACCGTGTTCCACAAATCACGGCCAAAACGACCCCCTTTCATTAAACTGTTTGGGAAAAATGTTCCATGGGAAAAATCACTAAAATACCTCGGTGTCACTCTAGACAGTAAATTAACTTGGAAAAAACACATAGATGAAAAAACAAAAGCTGCAAATCGTTATCTATCATCCCTCTATCCCATGATGAGTAGAAATAGCCGTTTATCAACTGACAACAAATTACTTCTTTATAAAACAACCATCAGATCATGTTTCTCCTACGCTTGCCCAATCTGGGGTTATGCAGCAAATACCCATTTAAATAAACTTCAAACCTTTCAAAATAAATGCATTAGACTCGCCTTAAATGCACCTAGCTGGAGTAGAATTTCTACTCTCCACGATGAATCCAACGTCCCGTTGGTAAAAGATCTTATTTTTGCACAGGCTACTAGGTTTTACGCTGGCCTAGAAAGTCACTCTAATCCCACGATTAACTCTCTCGCTAAATACAGCGAGCATGAACATCATAAATACAATAAGCCAAAATCAATCTTACGTAGAAATTAATTTAAAAACGTAAAGAACATTCCTGCATAAAGCCGCAGTAAAAAAAATAAAAATCTCTAAAACACTCAATTACATTAATAACCACGTGAAGCATCAATAGATAATCCTTTTTTAAATATGTTAGAGCAAGTAAACTTAGGTTTAGGTACTCTGAAAAATAAATGAATCCAAAGTCCAAAGTCCGCATTTCAGTCGGTAGAGCGACTGAAACGCGTTAGGGTTTGGGAATACGCTCCCCGTCTACTAAATCAACCGATAGGAATCTTTTATTTTTGTTGCATTTTTCGGCTTTATTTACGTTTGATTGACATTTTCATTTTCGACGCAATAAGTACGAATATGAATTTTGGGAATTCGCGATGAAATGAAAAATGGGAGAACAGGACCCGCAATTGGAACAAAAGTACAAGTGGGAGTCTTCCTTTGGTTGTTATTTCAGTGTTCCTGAAGTATTTTTTGAAAAAAATATTGATTAAATTGTATTTTAAACTCTGTTGTACATGTATATGTTTCCGTTTTCAGAACATACTTATTATTCACCCGGGATCTAATAATTGACGCTGTCCAACATCACGATTACACCTTAAAAAGAGATACATGTTTTCTATATTGCACTTACTGTTCTTATATTCAACATTTTTTGTATTTTTATCAGTACCTATATTAATAAATTTATGCCTACTTTTCAGTGGAATCTTAACCGACAAAACTTTATTTGTTTACAATATAACATCCACAATCCAATACATTCGCTTCTGTTTCTGGAGATGGTTACATGAGAATGAAATTATTTTAGGTTTTTAGTGCTTTTTGCACGTTACGCTTTAAAATATTAAAGTAAATTAATTGTTCGCGATCGTACATATTTAATTATAATATAAATATATAGTTTTGTCCATAAACAAACCTAAATCTTTCAAGAAAGGCTGAAAAATACAATATTGGATTGAGTCACCGATACAAAGTTGAATTTTTCAGCCTTTCTTGAAAGATTTGGATTTGTTTAAGGATAAAACTATGTATTTATATTCTAATTAAATATGTACGATCGCGAACAATTAATTTACTTTAATATTTTAAAGCGTAACGTGCAAAAAGTACTAAAAACCTAAAATAATTTGATTGGCGCCATCTGTGAATGCGTAGATTATAACGTACGTGACGTTTAACCAGAAATATTATCATTCATGGTGCATGATGCAGAGATAATTATTATTTTATAACTTTCATTTTACAATAACGTCAGACAAATTTAATGCATTTGAGTAGGTTTCTTTATATAAGTAAGTAGGTATCCTAGAACTTGGTTTAATATGAGAGTTATCTTAAATTAAAAGTTAAAAGACATTGGAGGAAATGTAACTACATACATAAATTATAGGTGTGCACTGTGTGTACTATAATAATCCATAATTTTACAAATTTCCATAACTGAACCAACTTATCCTATTTTTTATGATTTCAGGGAAAATATTGTGTACTGAGCTACATTAAATGCCAAATAAACAAATATAATGTTTTTTGAGCCCCTTATGAAGAATCAAACATCTTATGCAAACTAATGTCTCCATGCTTTGTTATATTATCTTGGAAATATGATAAATTTATTTTAGACCTGCCGAAAGATATCCTAATGGTAAGCCCACACTGCGGCTAACGTTCCAACTTCAAACGTTTGGACGATCGTGTGGAGGGGTGTTCGTGCATTGGAAGTTCGAGTTGGAAGGTTGGAGTTCGAGTTGGCCTGGGATCGCCTTCGAGGCGATCCCGACGGCCAACTCACACGAACCAGTCTGCCGCAGCTGTCCACACATCCGTCTGCGAACGGCAGGCGATCAAGACGCGCGTGCCGCGTACTATTAAAATGACGATATTTTTACGGAGAGTGGTATAACAATTGTTTGAAAACACGTCGTGTATATAAGTACATAATAATACCTACGTAATAATTATAGGCAACCTGATAAGATACAACGTAGCTAGAGCTGTTCCATGTCCGCCATTTTGGAGTTCGGAATTCGGGGTTGGAGGGTTGGACGCAGCCACCACACGATCGGCCAACCTTCCAACTCCGAACTTAGTTCGGAGTTGGAAGGTTGGCTTTGGTGTGGACCTAGCATAATAGGTACGTTCAAAAGAGAAATTTATCTTGTTACGTTGCAAAGTTATAAGAATAGGTTCCTTTATTTCTGTCGCGCGGGAAATAAGTGAATCGGGTCCCAGCACAAACTTGCCGCAACGCCCTCTGCCTTCCGTACGAGAGGCCGGCCGCCAAGCACCAGTCAGTCAGCAGTAGATCCCCGCCCGGCCAGCTTGCAACATCTCGCGTCGTGAATAACGCGCCGGAGAGGCAAATTCTCCCGAGTTCGAAATGTTAACTTTCCCCGGTGTTTGTCGACGTACCAAACTGGAGCTAGCTGTAAGTACCATGCTGAATCTTACCCTGTGTGCATTTTAACTTCATCGCCCCTATAAAAAAACGTATAGAGAGAGAGAGAGCCTTCCGCAATTAGACAAGTTTTAGGTAGCCTAAAGTAAATCCCCTGTTACCTTGAGCTGAGGCTGGCAATTACCGTGTTAACTATTGTATTCTCAGTGAATAAAACTATTTGTGCTATGAAACATGTGTTTTGATTGAGGAGAGAGGCTCGGCGATTGTGGGAGAGCAGAGAGAGAAAGACAGCGAACCACAGGCACTCGCCTTGAGGTAAGGAGAATCGTGTTTGTGCCGAATTGAGCTACCCGATTGGCAATTTGCATGTTCTTCCATCCGTAGAATTTACTCCTCGTGGCCATGCTTACACTGGCGCTTTAGCGTGGGGCCTAAATTTTTTTTCCTCTCCACGATCTCGCAGTCTCGTTCCTCAATCAACAAATGTAAACTTTATAATGTTATTATGTTTTGTCTTGTTTATTCCCAATTTGTCTAGCACATCCAACAAGAATCCCGTCGCGAACGTAACTGCGTATCATAATTTAAATTATTACGGGCCCGATTTCATCATTTACGAGTTGTCACTCGACAAAACATTATTACCGGTATTCCAACGCAAGGTGCCCAATCAAGAAAGTTGTCGCCGCGAATAATACAGTGATTACAAAGTGTCGGCCGATTAAATTTGCGATTTTCAAATACAAGTGAATAGTGGAAATGAACACAAATTTTAAAAAAAAAAGTTATTCAACAATTAAAATCCTGTACATGATAAACCAATTATCCGCTTGGTCCCGAAAGTGCTAAAATATTATACTGCAGCATGCTGATCCATACTTATAGACATTTGCTGACGCCTAGGGAACAAGTGGAATAACTTCCTTCTGTCATTTGACAATTTTGGTATTTTTGACTCCTGCCGTTTGCTGAAACCGGGTAATGCTGAACCACATTCGACCGATGCAAAAAATACCTAATTCGCGTTGACGTGAATTCCTCGACAGGTGACATTACATCCTACCTTGTCAAAACGAAAGGAAATTCGCGTGTAAATACCAGAAAACTGGTGCTGCCTAAAATCAGACTATAAATAGTCACGTAAATAAAACCATGCCCCAAGACATTGTTGAATCCTCAAACAAATACTTCCACGAAAGCTTGTATAAAAAGAAACATATTTCTTTCTGTTTTCTGAAGAATTCCCCCTTCGGAAAGCTATAAGAAAAATTTAAAAACGTGTTCCCCTAAGGTGAACCCTTGTCCGATTATTTTTTATCTTCGGACTTCGCAAATTTTCAACCCTTTTTCGAAAACAACTGGATTTTTTCTTGAAAACGTGTTCCCCTAAGGTGAACCCTTGTCCGATTATTTTTTATCTTCGGACTTTGCAAATTTGCAACCTTTTTTCGAAAACAACGGGATTTTTTCTTAAAAACGTGTTCCCTTAAGGTGAACCCTTGTCCGATTATTTTTTATCTTCGGACTTTGCAAATTTTCAACCTTTTTTCGAAAACAACGGGATTTTTTCTTGAAAACGTGTTCCCCTAAGGTGAACCCTTGTCCGATTATTTCTCATCTTCGGATTTCGAAAATTTTCGAACCTTTTTTCCAAAACACCTGGATTTTTTTTAAAAACACATTATCTAAGGCAAACCCCTGCCCAAATTTTCAAATAATCCAAATACGTCCCCAGTGGTCAATCCCTGGCAAAATTTCTTTCCAATTGCGGATGAAGAGTCTAGTTCTCACTTTTTCCAACGTAAGGTCACACTGACACGACCCTATACACTATGGAAGTCCCTCAAGTCACGCTGGGTATAATTCCCCACATTTCTACGTCAAGAAAGGAAGAACTACTAAAGGCCCTGAGAAATAGAAATATTTCTCCCAGGAATAAATCCAAAAAATGCCTTATTCAATATGCTTCTTTTTACAACAGAAAATACATCAAGGGGTTGCAATTTCAACCCGAAAACACCTCAGAAATCATCGCTATCCCCCTCACAGTCCCCGAAGCAAAACCCTTGGTGGTACAAGCCCAGGAACCAACCAAAATATACGATTTGACATCCTGGAAGACGAAATACAACGGACTCACGGATGTGGAGGATTTCATCAACAGAATAGAAGAAACAGCCCAAGTCAGAGGAATCCCCGAAAATATCCTACACAGAAACTTCATAGACCTCATCGCTCCTGAAATGCTTACCTGGCACAGGATACATAAGAGAAAAACAAACTCATGGAGTGAACTCAGGGCGGCACTTTTAACAAGTTTCGGAGAAAAAAAGGCCCAACATAGAGTCAGGCTATCCTTACTCGCTATCAAGCAGCACTCCGGAGAGCCTGTTGCTAGATTCACGCAGAGGGCAGAAGCCATCAATATCAAGCTTGCCCAACCCGTCCCTGAAGTGGAACTTCTCCCAGTTTTAATCGACGGTCTTCTGCCACGATACGAAAACATCATCACTTCCCAGAAAATTTCCACGCTGGAGCAATTAAAAGATGTCTGCCAGTTACTGGAGGCGTACCAGGATCGAAAGAGAGACGAAAGGTTCCCCAAAGAAAACTTTCGCCCAAGCACTTCGTCCGGCATAAAACCGGAGCACAACGAAAAGAAATCCTGTTCCTTTTGCCACAAGGTTGGTCACTCCCAAGCCACCTGCTTCAAGCAAGCTAAACTTTTACCCTCCAAAGACCCCCATTCTAACAAAAGGCGATCCGTTGATCGTTCTCCAAGAAGAGATGAAGGGAGGAAGTTTGGCAAAGGACCACGCCAAGACAATACTCAGACACCCATCCCGGATCTCAGATTCATCAAACCCCCTACGGATTTCTCCAGACCCCCTCCCAATTGGACAGCCAGAAAGACAAAAAACTAGACTCCAACCCCCCGGACCACCCTTCCCTTAGGCCGAAGGAATGGTCGGAGTGGTTGGAACACGTGAAATTTTTCAAACAGGCCTTACCCCTCTCTACAGTCTGCTGCAAACAGGCAATAGACGGTAGACCCTTCGCGCATTTTTCCGTAAACAATGTGGTTTTTTCAGGTCTCCTAGACAGCGGCGCGTCAGTCAGCTGTCTGGGCGACAACGCTCACACCTTATTCACAAACTGTGGTTTTAAAATGGAAGAACATTCTTCACATGTTACCACGGCAGACAACACTTCACAACGTGTTATCGGTTCTCTCACCCTGCCGATCAATTGCGACCAAAAAACAGTTTGGATCAAATTCCTAGTCGTACCTACAATCTCACAAAAATTTATCCTGGGAGTGGATTTTTGGATGGCTTTCAAAATTGCTCCGCAATTGTTTAACAACCCCTCCGTCCCTCCCCAAGTGAACGAAATCCGTACAGTAATACCGTACGAAAATTTGAACCCCCTACAAACAAGTCAGTTGGATCAGATGATCAACAAGTTTGAATCAATCTCCTTCGAAAGGTGCGGTTTAGGCCTAACCAACTTAGTAGAACATCATATAAAAACAACAGGTCCCCCAATCAAACAAAGGTATTACAATCTCGCTCCTCAAAAATTGAAAACATTAGAAAAAGAATTGGACGACATGTTAAGAATGGGAGTGGTGGTACCCAGCCGCAGTGCATGGACCAACCCCACCTTATTAGTCTCAAAGAAAGACGGCTCGGCCCGTTTCTGCCTCGACAGCAGACGCCTCAACGCGTGTACAGTGTCAGACGCCTATCCGCTCCCTTTGGTCAACTCCATCCTTGACAGACTTCGAAACGCTAAATACATCTCATCTATAGATTTGAGCAAGGCTTTTTGGCAAATTCCTTTGGATCCCAGCTCCTGCGAAAAAACTGCTTTCGTGGTGCCTGGCAGGGGTATGTTCCACTTCAAAAGACTACCCTTCGGTTTAAAAAACAGCCCAGCGGAACTACAAAGACTCATGGATAAATTGTTTGGCCCAGAGTCCGATAACAATTTATTTTGCTACCTGGATGACCTGATCATCATCAGCGATACCTTCGAGAAACATATACTTATACTTGAAAAGGTTTTTCAACAACTCAAACAGGCCGGTTTGACTATAAACCTAAAGAAATCGGAATTCTGCAAACACCGCCTACGATACTTGGGTTTCATAGTAGATAAAGAAGGCCTAAGAACAGACCCCGCAAAAGTAGCGGCTATGACAAATTTCCCCCGGCCTACGAATGCAAAAGAGGTAAAAGCTTTCCTCGGACTCACTGGTTATTACAGAAGATTCATAAAAAACTTTTCAACTCTCGCGGCGCCGCTCAACAAAATCACTGGCGTCCGTAAAGGTACCAGTAACTTCTCCTGGTCCGCAGAGACCGAGTCAGCATTCAACTCCCTGAAAGAAGCCCTTCAATCAGCCCCAGTACTGAATTGCCCCGACTTCAATCTACCCTTTACGATCCATTCGGACGCATCAAACGTCGGAATCGGAGGAGTCCTCACTCAGAATTTCACGGACGGCGAACACCCCGTGGCATACTTCTCTCGTACCCTAAATAAGCACGAGAAAAACTACGGGATTACCGAGAGAGAATTATTAGCAGTCATGGAATCCATTCAACATTTCCGCGGATACATTGAGGGCAGTAAGTTTACCGTTGTCACAGACCATAGCAGCCTAAAATGGCTGATCTCGCTAGACAACCCCTCTGGAAGATTGGCTCGCTGGTCGTCCCGCCTATCTCAATACACCTTCGATGTCATCCACCGTAAAGGCGCGGATAATATCGTCCCGGATGCCCTTTCTAGAATCGAGATAGCAACATTAAATGCCGAATTATCCAATTCTAGTCTCCCCACAAAAGATTTATGGTATCAAAAAATCTTCAGAGGATGCAGTGACAACCCACAAAAGTTTCCGAATTTTATAATTAAGAACGGACAATTATACCGCAACTGCAAGCCACCACTGTCAATCTTAGAGGATTATGCCTGGAAAATGGTAGTCCCTCTCGAAAATAGAGAACAAGTTATTATTGATAACCACAGTGCCGTAGACTCCATACACCCTGGAACTTTCAAAACATACAAAAAAATATCCTTAAGATATTATTGGCTTGGTTTATTCAAACAAGTACGTTTATACATCTCCAAATGCGACATCTGCAAGGCATACAAGCACAGTACGGCACCACCGTCGGGTCTAATGGGCAACCCCAAGCGTGCCGATAGACCACTTCAATCCTTTTCAATGGACCTCATTGGACCCTTCCCTAGAAGCTACGCCGGTTACATGCATATACTCAGTGTGGTGGACGTTTTTTCCAAATATTGCTAGTTGTTTCCTCTGAAAAGGGCGACAGCGGCAGCAATAACCAATCTGTTAGAAAAACATATTTTCATACCCTACGGTACCCCTCGTACTATAATATGCGACAATGGCAAACAATTTATAGCTCTAGAATTTAAAGAGTTTTTGTCTAAATATGGTATAAAGGATGTATTCTACAACACCCTTTACACCCCACAGAACAACACCGTTGAACGATACAACCAGACCATAAACACGGCTCTGGCAATTTTGGTTGGCAAAGATCAACGCACATGGTGCAAAAAATTAGACAAAATACAAGCAGCCATGAACAATACGGCGAACCTCGCTACAGGTTATACACCATTTTTTCTCAAACATGGCATGGAACAAGTAGTTCACGGTTCATTACACCCTGACATTTGCCTTCCACCCGCCCCTTCCTCCACAGCAGACCCCGCAGCAAATTACGCCCACCGCTTGGAAGAACTCTCCGCTATCTATAGTGAAGTAACAGACGCTCTACTATTGGCCCACCAAAAGAGCGCCGACAGGTATAACCTTCGCAGGAAGCACGTCACGTTTAAGGAAGAAGACATCGTCTGGAGAAGAAACAACACTCTGTCGCAAGGTGCGCTGTACTTCTCTGCCAAATTGGCACCCCGTTTTGTAAAAACGAAAGTCCTAAAAAAGATATCAGACCTGGTTTATCGATTGTCTGACATCTCTGGTAAACACATAGGTAACTACCATATAAAGGACATTGTAAAAAGTGGGAACATGGAAACAAACTCCATTGCCACGCCCGTATAACCCCAATGGTTATCCCCTGACTCCTAGTAACCATTCGTCTACAGCGCGTCATGGATCACTATGGAAGTCAACCCTTTTTGTTCGTCACTAATGAGCGGCCTCTCGCATACGATTGTCACTCATCAGGACACTCGAACGAAAAAACCTTTCTAGCTTTGGCACAACTGTAGCCAAATTCGGGGGAAAAATATAATTCTCCCTTTGTTGTTTTGTTTCATTTTTTTGTTTGTTCTTTTTTTATATAAATATCTCGTCATCATCAATCATTCGCCTCTAATTGCTGCCCCCAGGTGTCAAACCTTGGAAACATCGTTTTTTTTCTAAGCATGCACACCTCTACCTGAAATTGATCACTTCGGAGAAAGGAATTCCCTGTGGCTTACTGCAAGTAGTCGGAGACTACGTGCCCAAGGCTTTGTGCATCGTCACAACTTGCAGCATCATATTTTCACCTCATCGTGTCATGCCTCGTCACCCCGTCTTAATTTTAGAAAAATCTTTTGTGTACATTAAATGTCGGGTCCTCGCCAAAGTGCATCTAACCCTAATGTTATATTTAGTTAAATTAAGTAAGCAAACCTGTGTAAACCCACGGCGTATCAGACGTTTGCTACCCGTTCTAAGTTTTTTTTTCTGTTTTTTTAAGAAAATAGAATGGCGCTCAATTAAAAAAAAAAAACCCCAATTGCTCTAGTTTTCTCCAGAACTGAATATGACACACCATATTCTGGAAAGTATCGTTATAAAAGAGACAACTTTCGACTTGTCTCTTCATTAACAATAAATTGTGTACAACATTTCAGCAAAATTGAGCTACCCTTGGTCTCAACTGCTCAAACTGAAATCTTGAGTTGTCATGTTGTGACTTATCACGTACAAAGTACGAGGTCCCAACAAGAAGCCAGGTCTCTAAGTGAACCACCCTGTGAATAGCCCATTCCATTATTGTAATTTTTGTAACACCAAAGTGTGTTCGTCACAGTCTGTTTAAGTAAGTAAAACCCAGATGGTCTTAAACACTCAAGTCGGACAGTTGTAAATAATTTTCCTTGTCAAGAGACAATTTTAAAAAGCGATAAGCGCATGTCTTGTATTGTTGCTACCATCGTACGTGTAAGCACAACTAAAAGTTGTACCATCACTGTACTATACTCTGTGCGTAACCAAAAGGGTTTGTACCACAAAAGATCTCTTTTGCGGTACGCTTAGATGAAATTCACATTTCATCAGCACGCCAGAATTTTTTGTCCTTTAATTGTTGAAGTATAAAATCTTGGCCAGATCTTCAAATATGTTTTTGCCTTTGTGCAAGTCTTTGACGTACGCTAATATGGATTTATTATGCTACGGTATTGTTGTATTAAGTACATCAGTATGTCTCGCCGTCTGTATTGAATAGGTACCTTTATATGAACGTTAACCTTTTGTTGCCATCATAGGTGAGAACCTTATAAAATCTGCCGTCATAGATGGGAATCTCAGAATATCTACTAAATGCGATACGGGGAGTCCGTTATAATTACTCTATGGTTTTTGTCAGAAATGTCATAAATACCTAGTCTTTTGTACCTCCTTTCAATACTGGGCAACCCAATTGTAATTCGTTCATTGTTATCCGTGAAGACGTTATAAAACTTACTTGTAAATCTTTGGATTTTAACATCTTGTACGCTATACGTGAAGACGTTAAAATACTCACCATGAATCGTGCGAACGAAATAATATCAAACCTTTGTGTGTGAACTACGCAATGTAGTCCACACCCCATTTTACTCATTAACAATGCCCGTGGACTTCCTGTCACAAGAACCCAGGAACTATCTACTATCTCAAAAGGACTAATCATACGCTTCACTCATGATTATGGGGCATCGTGTCGTGGGAGTTAAGTTGATGGACACAAAAAACACCTAACTCGTTGTCTGGGAGACGAACAAAGAAAAATCCCCAGGTTTGTGAGATTTGAGCAAGGGTCTGTCATTTCTCGCAAACAAGTAGGAGAATAAAACGACCCCTAATCTTCTACCCAATACACGTAGAGGATTAGACTCTTTTATGCCAGTGTATTTTTTTTGTCCTACACTACCAAAAATTATTGTAATGTACCAGGATTGCTGCTGTAGACCTTGTTTCACCTCCACCCAGAGGTCGAATTTCGGAAATAGCCGAGTCCTCAGCAGTT
Source organism: Limnephilus lunatus (assembly GCA_917563855.2). Classification (NCBI taxonomy): domain Eukaryota; kingdom Metazoa; phylum Arthropoda; class Insecta; order Trichoptera; family Limnephilidae; genus Limnephilus; species Limnephilus lunatus. Next base: position 122,776,321 of record OU830592.1, read on the forward strand.
TTTCTTCGTTCAAATGTTCCCAATTGCTACCCTTCCTCTTCCTCGAAATCATCCGTGAATGGGGATATATGCGTTATGCACTTGGCGTTTCGTTTGTCAAATGGGACAATCTTCATACACGGATCCTTTCAACTTCCTACTCCCTTCCCACTTGTCATAACTTAATTGTACTCAATGTTTTGTTCTTCGAAAGTAGAAAAAATGCTACCGTATAGACGTGAGCATAGGTCATGGAAGACCAGCTTCTTTCGAACAGGGTATTTTGTTATACGTACAAACCCTTACCCACGTATTCTCGGAAATGTATTTAGTAAAAAAAAAAAAAAAAACTGAATGGGTTATACAGAACCTTCCTAGAATACGTACCCTTGTAATATGTATAAGTCATTAGTTGCATTTAGTTAACTCTCTCCGTCTCTCTCTATACGTCAAACAAATCCAACCTTTCTCAACATGCACACCTTGTTTCTCTCCAAACCTTTTCATCATTGGTCTACTAGGCAGGTAAACTTCAAGAATTTTGTTCTAATAATAATTTTTTGCCGGATTAATACGAAGACCAGCAGCTCTTCAACCTACCTACACCTGCGCCCTCTTCATGCTGCCTTCGCTACCGTCACGGAGGTCCCATGCCTTCAACCCCTGCGTACCAAAAGCACCCGACCGCATCTAACATAACCTAGTGTGAGTCGTGCGTGTAGTTGCGAATTGTATCATCACAGAAAACCGACGCTCAAACTAACCCGAGCATGCCAGCTCTAGGTTGGTTCCTGTTCCTGCTGCCATCGTGCAAATGTCTGTTGCCACTGTGCAAATGTTTCTGCTACACCATGCAAACGTTCCTGTTGCCACTGTGCAAATGTTTCTGCTACATCATGCAAACGTTCCTGTTGCCACTGTGCAAATGTTTCTGCTACATCATGCAAACGTTCCTGTTGCCACTGTGCAAATGTTTCTGCTACATCATGCAAACGTTCCTGTTGCCACTGTGCAAATGCCCTGCTACATCATGCAAATGTTCCTGTTGCCATTGTGCAAATGTTCCTGCTACATCACGCAAATGTTCCTGTTGCCATTGTGCAAATGCTTTGTTGCCATTGTGCAAATGTTCCTGTTGCCATTGTGCAAATGTTCCTGTTGCCATTGTGCAAATGTCTGTTGCCATTGTGCAAATGTTCCTGCTACATCATGCAAATGTTCCTGTTGCCATTGTGCAAATGCTCCTGTGCCCTTGCGCAAATAACAATACCAAAGATTGTTCACACAACAATCCCACTGCGTACAAAAACCAGTGTACCAACCACCAAATAACAACGGCTGTTATCTATGCAAACCACCACCTCTATAAAGGACCAACCACCAATTACGATTCCACTCTCCAGTACCTCAATGGTTTCGTACCAGCTCACCCACAGGATCCGGATGCAGCTACCCTTTTTGACCTCTGTGACAGGTAGAACTCTCTCCACAACCAAGAAGCCTCATCCTGTGTTCTCTTCTTCGTGTTTTCTTTAAGGCCCTAGTGTTCCTTGAGTGTAATCTCAAACGGGCCAGGTTACTGTGACAAAGTAACCTTGTAACTTCAGTGAAACGTTCAACCATCCCAGACATCCTACGCAAACCACGTTCCGCAAACAATAGCTCACAGACCAATGATACAATTTTAGAGTTTTTTTTTTTTTTCTATCACTGCATAACCCTTGTACCTTTTTTCCAACAGGTCCTTGTTTTTCGCAACTGTATTTATGTATGTCACTGCCCTTTCATGTACATTTATAGATAATTCTTTGTTTTACCATGTATTATCTCTTTTGTTTTGGACTATAACTATTCTTCAGCTAGCAACTTTTTCTCTCTCTCTCCTTTTTCTTTTAAATGTTTTTTTTGCACAAGTGCTGTAAGGGTAAGAGGATTTATTAGCCCAACAGCTCCATTGCCACGTCGCTTTTATTGCGGCGAGGGGGGAAGTGTTACGTTGCAAAGTTATAAGAATAGGTTCCTTTATTTCTGTCGCGCGGGAAATAAGTGAATCGGGTCCCAGCACAAACTTGCCGCAACGCCCTCTGCCTTCCGTACGAGAGGCCGGCCGCCAAGCACCAGTCAGTCAGCAGTAGATCCCCGCCCGGCCAGCTTGCAACATCTCGCGTCGTGAATAACGCGCCGGAGAGGCAAATTCTCCCGAGTTCGAAATGTTAACTTTCCCCGGTGTTTGTCGACGTACCAAACTGGAGCTAGCTGTAAGTACCATGCTGAATCTTACCCTGTGTGCATTTTAACTTCATCGCCCCTATAAAAAAACGTATAGAGAGAGAGAGAGAGCCTTCCGCAATTAGACAAGTTTTAGGTAGCCTAAAGTAAATCCCCTGTTACCTTGAGCTGAGGCTGGCAATTACCGTGTTAACTATTGTATTCTCAGTGAATAAAACTATTTGTGCTATGAAACATGTGTTTTGATTGAGGAGAGAGGCTCGGCGATTGTGGGAGAGCAGAGAGAGAAAGACAGCGAACCACAGGCACTCGCCTTGAGGTAAGGAGAATCGTGTTTGTGCCGAATTGAGCTACCCGATTGGCAATTTGCATGTTCTTCCATCCGTAGAATTTACTCCTCGTGGCCATGCTTACAATCTTTAAAACAATGTATTCATGTGTGGCAATTTGCTACAGAAATATAACCTGCTTATATTGTATTCTTGTAAAATATGTACATGTAATTCTGAGTTTAACATTTTTCTGTTATAAGATGAATTTTTTTTTATTCAGTAGTTTTGTAGGAACGCATAATCATATTTGAATTATATATTCTTGTATTTCCTGTTTCTACGTGTTTATAATAAAATTCTCATCATGTAATTACGAGTTTTATTTTTAAAATAATATTTTAGGCTAATGATTTGGGTGGGATTGGGTAGGCCCCGAAAGAAAATTATATTGTCTATGGTCGCGCCTTTTTTGTTGTTGCTTACTCTATCTTCGTCTATGGTGCGTGACGTCACAAGTGATAAGTAAAAAAAGAAGTCGAAAAATTATTGCATTTTGATGGTGAAATATAAATAAATAATATAAATATGGTTATAGATCTAATGGGTGGTTTGACTGGTTTGGTATATTTATGTGTTCCACACAAAGGGGTACCGCTCTCAAATATATTGGGCCGGTATATCAGTCTTTGCTAATGAGCGTAATACACGAGCCCGGATTCCAATTAGAGACAAAAGTCAACATTTTTCGCTTTACGCGATCGCTGTTTTCAACTCTATTTTCATACCTACGATTTCAGTAGGCATCACAACAAACAGTATGGTTCATGTGTTGTTTGCAGTGATGAGAATTGAAATCCTAGATATGCAAAATAGAGGTGAAAATAGCGATCGCGCAAATCGAAAAATGTTGTCTTTTGTCTCCAACTGGAAACGGGCTGAAAATCGGGCTCGTGTATTACGCTCTTTAGGACGACATTCCTCTCTCAACTTAAACCAATTAAATCGGCCGCTTAAGCCATGGTAAGCCGCAGAATAGTTCCTTTGCTAGAAGCTGTGGCGCTATTGGCAGTAACACATCTGTCATTTGTCAGATTTCACATTGCTTTGATTTCGATCTGCTACGTACGGACGCAATAAATTACATTGGAGGAATAAGTTTACCTATCAGCATGGAATTCGAACTTTCTTCGAGTGGTGACGATTTAGACATCGTTAATTTCGTCGAACGTCGATGTTTGACGTTTGGTTGTTTGATAATAACCATAGAGTCCATAGATACTTACATAAACAGATTGGTTCGGCATAGAAATCCTCGATTAATATCATAGACTAAACGTTTAAAATTGGTCAACTCTAGGTTTACGACCGATATACGGATTGTGTGCTAAGCCCCGCTTAAGCTCCACATTCCGTCAAAATCGAGCTTTAGACCAACTGATATACCGGCCCATTATGTTTCTCCCCTACATCTCTACATATTTTAAATTAAAGTCCTCCGCAGCGTGTGTCTGTCTGTTCGCGAAAAACTCAAAAACTGCTGAACGGATTTTCATGCGGTTTACACCAATAGATAGGTACAGCTCATTTCACCGAAGAGGTAGGTACAGCTCTCGAATATAAATATTATGTTTCTTCTCTACATATCTACGGTGATATCACTACATATTATAAATTAAATTTCTCCGCCGCGTCTGTATGTCTGTTCGCGAAAAACTCAAAAACTTCATTTATTTATTTATTTACATATATACGGCACAACACGTGCCATAGACATAATTGACATACTTATAAATAGCACAACAACATGAAGAATGTTAGTGAAATTTATTAAAAAGGTAAACAAGTAAGGTAATAAGCAGTGAATAAAATGCAAAATGTATAAAAGTAAATTATAGTATAAAATATAAACTATTAACTATAAATTATTAGGTAAAAAGTAAAAATAAAAATTTAAAGTGAGAAATAAAACAATAAAAAGTAAAATTTAAAAATATAAGATATCTCTAAAAGGTACCTACAAAGATTTAAATATAAAATACCTACAAGTAAAAAATCCTGGATTATGTTATCCGATATAATATGATAAATTTTACAAGCACCTATGATTTCTTGTACATTAGTTTAGTGTGAAGTACTGGTAGGCATATTATGTTTACATGATGTATTATAATATTTACGTGGTACTAGCAAAAAAATTGAGTTTAATGGATCTTTTATACGAGGCCAGATTATTGGCGGCGTGATCGATATTAGCATATTCATTGCCTAAAATATGCAAGCGATTTATGATTGAGTTTTGTTCTGCGTTCGTCAAAGTATTGTCACAATGGAAAGGTGTTATGAGTCGAGTCGGTCTACAAGGTACATGATAATTTATTAGCGATACCAATTCAGGGGAGTCAAACCAATTGTTGTTTATTTTAAATAAAAAAAATGAGATCATTGAATAATCTTCTATCTTTTAACGATAAGAGTCGCATTTTTTGTGATAGAGTGTCATAGTTTATGTCAACCGCGGGAATTCCTAATTTAAAATTAATTGATCTCAAAAATTTGCGTTGGATTCTTTCAATGGAATTTGCGTCGCTTTTATAGAAAGGGTTCCAAATGGGGGAATTATATTCTAAATGACTTCTTACCAGAGTTGTATATAGTAGTTTAAATGTTTGGATATTTTTAAAATCTTTACAAATTCTTAGAATAAAACCAAGCATTTTCATTGCTTTACAAGTTATTAGGTATATCAATGTGGTTGGTAAATAGTAATTTAAAATCGAAGGTTATTCCGAGGTCCCTTATTACAGGTACTGACAATAAACTGTGATTGTTAAAGGAAGTCCACATGTGCAAAATTTCATCAACTTCGGCATAAAACTGTAGACTTGCAGACATATCAAATCCACACCGCACGCTTGCCAGCCCGCTCGTCCATCGCACACATGTATTCTCCTTTGTGTATTGTATATTTCAACCAATGTATAAAAAACCTTTACAAATAATATACCTATTTATAGCCATTTAGTTAGCATCTCAGAAACTGGGCGTACAGTACAGGGCCCGCAGATACTTTAATAGTACACAACTGCTAACTCTGTACAAATCGCAATTGCGCCCCACGGTTGAATTTGGCAGCCAACTTTGGTCTGGAGTTCCAAAATACCTTTAAAAAAAACCCCACGAATCTGTGCAGAAACGGGCGGTCCGTTTGATAGATTCTCACGTCTTAACAGACGGATTGCAATCTTTAGAGCACAGGCGTCAGGTGGGAATGCTTTCCTTGTTCTACCGGTATTACAATGGAAGATGCTCCGAGGAACTAGCGTCATTGATCCCCTCGGCACCGGTGCATAGTCGGGAAACACGCCGAACACGCGCCCAACATTTTTACACGGTTGACATTAGTCACATGAGAACGGTTCGTTTTTACGACTCGTTCTTGAGTTCAACAGCTCGGCTGTGGAACGATTTACCGGCCTCTGTGTTTCCTCCCTCCTACAACATGGGTCTCTTTAAGACCCATGTTCACTCCTTCCTTTCCTCAAAAAGACCCTCCACACAGCATCCTCAAAGATGATATAGGCCCTGTGGGAAATTATTTTCCTCAGGGCCTCCTCTGTGGAGTTAATCAAAAAAAAAATACTTAAAACTTTCTCATGAATCACTCAATCTATTGGAGAAAACTGCATGAAAATCCGTTCAGTAGTTTTTGAGTTTATCGCAGACAGACAGTGACAAATAGACGCGGCTGAGGACTTTAATTTATAATATGGAGACAAAAAAGAAACATATGTAGTACCTACATATTATGGTTCTAAACCAAGTATATAATATCAAAAAAAGTACAATACCTTCGTACTATGATTTTGTGACACGGAAATGTACCCGCAATACAAAAATACTGAGAAATATGAAGATAAGTAAAAAGTATTACAACTTTAAGATTCTGCTTGGTGTGATAAACGTATGTCTGACGATAGAAAGAGACAATCGAGTATGTTATGAGCACGATACAGATCAAGATGAATTAATTTTAAATTAGGAATTCCCGCGGTTGACATAAACTATGATTCGCTTTCTCATAAAATGCGACTCTTATCGTTAAAAGATAGAAGAATACTCAATAATCTTATTTTTTTATTTAAAACTAGCTGGGTTACCCGGCTTCGCTCAGGACAATAAGATAGTGTTCTGGAATGTTGCACAGTGATGTTCCCGATTCCCTATTCCTGATCATTCCACGACATGCTCCGCCACTCCTTCCACAGCTTTCTACAGCTCTATGGAACCTTCTAGAACTTTCCGGAAGACTGTTCTAGAAATTTCAAGAGGGCGAAACTTTCAGCCCTTATATCTTTAAAAGCACGCCCTTTAGGTAAAAACGGATACCCTTATTCCCTAGGGGGGATAGAGATCTACCACACCAACTCCCTTGATCGAACCGGGACTCGTTTTTGAGTTTTTGCAAGCTGCACGTTTTTTTTAACTTTCTTTTATAATATATGCCATATTCAAATAAATAAAATTTTACACCTTACATGTCCTTTCCCGTGCGCTCCCCTCCAGCGTTCCACTTCCACCTTCCCCGCCACCGCTCTCCCGCTCCCCCGTCCCGCCAACCCCCCTGGCACTGCATTTCTTGACTCCTCTCCCGCCCGGCCCGTAGCCGAAACTTTTTTCTAATACTAACAATTTTAAACTCGTGTTATCTTTCTAATTAAATATCCGAATTGAAAAATTCAAAAAGTTAAATAAAGGTATTAAAGCTGTCTTGAATATGAAGTAATTTTTTTGATAAGGATTAATACTAAGATACAAATAAAGAGCCTTTTCAAGCGGCAACATTTAAATTAATTTTTTAAAATAAAAGAATACTTATTGTGGCATAACCATAATAGTTAGACATATGCTGTTGCGACCTTTTTTGTAAATAATGATGTGTTCTATAAGGTCGTAGTACATTATTTTATTCTATCATCAATATTTTTCGCAGCGCACGCGATTTAAAGAATATTTTAGTTAGTTTTTTTACACCCTGGGTTACATTATTGATGTTTTAGTAAGGATGCCTATTTTTTTTTTAAATATTATATAGCCTATGTCACCCAAGGATAGTGTAGCTTCCCAACAGCGAAAGAATTTTTCAAATCGGTTCAGTAGTTTCGGAGCCTATTCGATGCAAACAAACACACAAACAAACAAATATTACCTCTTTATATAGTGTAGTAGAAGTAGATAAACCATAACTGGTTTGACTCCCATGAATTGGTTTCGCTAATAAATTATCATGTACCTTCTAGACCGACTAGACTCAAAACACCTTTTCATTGTGACAACACTTTGACGAACGCAGAACAAAATTCAATTATAAATCGCTTACATATTTTAAGCAATGAATATGCTAATCTGGCCTCATACAAAAGATGCATTAAACTAAATTTGTTTGCTAGTACCACGTAAATATTATAATACATCATGTAAACATTATATATTATGCCTACCAGTACTTCACACTAAAACTAATAATGTACTAGAAATCATAGGCACTTGTAAAATTTATCATATCGGATAACATAATCCAGGATTTTTTTTTACTTTTTTTATTTAAATCTTTTTAGGTAACTTTTAGAGATATCTTATATTTCTACAGTTTACCTTTCATTGTTTTATTTCTCACTCTAAAATTTTTATTTTTACTTTTTACCTAATAATTTATGGTTTGTACTTTATACTTTATATATTTTATACTTTACACTTTATAATTTACTTTTATACATTTTACATTTTATTCACTGCTTATTACCTAACTTCTTACCTTTTTTCTTAAATTTCACTCTTCATGTTGTTGTACTATTTATAAATATGTCAACTATGTTAAAGGCACGTGTTGTGCCGTATATATGTAAATAAATAAATAATTAAATAAATACAACAAAGGGCGTTTCTGCTTTGTATCTCATGTTCTTATTATTAATTTAAAGAGAGTAACTTGCTCATAGCGTGACAATAAAGAGTATAAATATTCTACGGACACCTACTTATTATACTCCATCCGTCACATTAATTTACATGGTGTTCCAGCTATCTCAAAAAAGCAATCACGATACAAAATAGAAAAAAAAATTAAGATTGGAACCACCAGTAGCATCGTACATAATATTCTGGAAAAGTAACGACATTGAAATACGGGGATTAATTCTTCTTCCCGAAGAATAATTCTCTGAAAGCACTAATGAAGATGGTTGTAATTGGTTAAAACAGACAAAAACATGAGAAAATAAATTACAAATTTTAAACATGAAAGATATTCAGGTAAATTCTCCAAATTAGGAACATGAGCGACACTAGTCCACATTAGCGACAAACATTAAATAAGAAAAGACAAATACTACACTACCTAAACTTACATAAAGAAGTAAAAAATCAAAAAAAAAGAAAGAAAAGAAAAAGAAGACGACGTTAATATTTAGATAGATATCTACATACTTTAATTTTCATTATTTTGTTTTTTTCTTTACCAGGTATATCTAATCTATACTGTATTTTTTTTTACATGAGCTCCACACAGAAGATCCTGAGGAAAATAATTTCCCTGGGGATGTCATCTTTGGGGATGCTGTGTGGAGGATTTTTTAAAGGAAAGGAAGGAGAGGAGAGTTCTGGGAAGGAAAAGGGTTTAAAGGGTGGGTAGGAATCTGGGGTTCAGTGTATAGCGAATCTTTCGCTAAGATATAATAATGAATCTTCCCAGATTCATAAATACTTACTTATACATTGATTACTTAGTGCAAAGTGGCTATCTTCAGTATTATAAGGTAGATGCATGGTAGGTAAGAAATAATTAAATTAAAGAACTCATATTTAACTTAATATATAAAAAGGGTTGATTGGAGATAATGATTTAATTACAATCAATTAATTGTATAATTAATAAGCATGACTCTAAGTTAAAACAATCTCTAGGGCCGCGTACAAGATCATCGAAGTAGATCTTTGTTAGACAAAAATGTTACAAGAAGCTATTATCACAAGTGTGCAGAAACAAAAAGAATAAGCAATTAAGGGCGCCATTGTATTTTAAGTGAATACAAAAACTTATAGTAAGATATAAATGATAACCTGATAAGTAAATTAATATAATTATAACTTTACGTAGTGATGTTGCCATCCAAAGCGCCATGATCTGGTTGAATTCTGACAGTCGCAGCAGCGTCCGTTCCCTGGGCTTGATTTCACTGTACCTACTGCATCCGAAGCAAACGGTATCTTTGCACCAGCGGTCGTTACAGGGATGTCATATCTCAAACGTCATAGTAACTATTCAGCCACGTAATCGGGGTTGGATGATCAGTATATGAATCCACCCGTTACAAGTGGTTCTGGTCATCCGCCTCCAAGACCTAGACAAACCTCACCCCATAAACCCGGGCACCTTTGCTAAATCATCAAACGTAGCGAACCATTTGGGGTGACCTATGGCAGAGGTGTAAGTTATGCAATAAAGGTTCCCTGGGCGGCGGTACCCATTCCCGCCTCCCAAATTGAATATAACCTTTAATAAATTAATGTACGTATTTTCTGTAACATACATTATGACTAATAAAAGAAACTGATATTTGAGATATTTTCGGCTATTTCATTAATCCCTCAGGGGCTGAGGGATATTCTGTGAGTAGGTGAGAAAATTTCCGCTTTGCAATAAAATACAAATCAATGGAATATTTATTAATATATCCAATAACTAAAAACTGTTTCTGATAGGTGATACAATATGCTTTCAAATGTTTTTTATTAGAAATAAACACATAATTTTTAAAACAAACAAAAAAAGTTTAAAAAATGGATCACCTTACGTTTTTTATATCTAAAATTACTGATAACGAAAAAAAAGAAAAATACACACATATTTTACTAGGCATTGTAGGTATTGTAAACGTTATTTTAACCTGACGTTTTTTATCGGAAGCTTTGTTTTCATAGAGGTACACATTTAAATTTTTATATGGTTAAATCATAGACATATGAATATTAATAGACCAGACTTTCTGTTCTGAGGGGTAGAAACCAAATACAGCGGGACGAAGGGCAGGAAGACGGCTTTGGTGATATTATGTGATTCGTCAAAACTCAATCTGACAGTATATAGGCATCTCGCATTATAATATCACACTTTCGTTCTTAAAAGTAAACTCTGCTTTTGAATGAATATACCTTTTTACATGGGAGCGCGAATTGTTCGCCGCGTAATGAACACATTTGCGAAATCCAAATATGCAAAGTAAGGTCGCCTATAAGGTCGAGTTCAATATTTTGTTGCTGTATTAAGTAAAGACACTTTTATAAATGTTTCATAATTTACTTACTCCAGTAAACAGGGACGGGCACACGCCATGTATCTCGAGTGACAGTGTATGTTACAAAAATGATCATATTATGTGATCTGAATTGGCCTACAATAGTGTAAAATAATGCTTGCCTATGGAATGTAATACGACAATTTTGTTTATTCTCTTTTTCACTTCTATTTTTACACGTTTTCAAAACACAAGCCACTATGTTTACGGTTTTATTTCGTAAAATGCACCGATGAGTGCTCGACGCTGGCTTGCAGAAGAATGATGATGTCACATTTTTTAGATTAACGCGAAGCCATACACGATCCCAGCCGGTTCCAATGGAATGGTTCCAATGGGAGGGGGAAATAATACGCTTTTATCGCTTAGGGCAGGTCTACTAATATTCATATGTCTATGAGAAACACATGCATATTTTACTAGGCATTGTAGGTATTGTAAACGTTATTTTAACCTGACGTTTTTTATCGGAAACTTTGTTTTCATAGAGGTACATATTTAAATTTTTCTATGGTTAAATTCTAGATTTGAATATAAGGCATGGAGTTTTCTCTTTCTAACACCGTTTAGATTATATTTCTCACCATGACAGTGACGGAGACACAATGATTTATATAAGACCTTTGTATGTTAGCTGAGACAACTTTGGTCTCTATGATTTTTTCGGTTTTTTACTAAATGGAAGCTTTTTTAAAAATTTTTCAACAAGTTTTTATTTGATAATAACGATGAAAATAATGAAAAATAACGTTTTGTCGTCAAAATATAAATTTTTCGGCACTAAGACCATTCATTCAACATTTGAAAATCATTTCTATATAAATACCTGTGTGGAGTCAGTGGGAAAACGTCATCCACAATGGGGTATTGCCACGTTTTTTTATTGCTTAAAAAAATTAAGCAAAAAATTACAATGATTATGCCATTTTTATTTTATTTTTATGTTGACGAATTAATTTTCTACAGCGAGTCAAAGTTTCCCATTTTTGAATTACCGCTAAAACGAGATTTTGTGGTGCATAGATAAACAATGTCAGTGTGGACGCTCACTGACATTGTTTATCTATGCTGGCCCAGCTTAGCGGCACTTGTGACGTCACAACCCCATTTGCCAACCACGGGCCGTTTTGATTTTGTCAGTTTTAGATCGTTTTTTAAATCAATAATATTGTATGAAAACATTAAAAACAAACATTTTTAGAAGGATGATTAAAATCAGAAAAATGATCTTTAAATATTTAGTACATTTTTAACAGAATCCCTCGTATATGGAAATACCCCATTATTGGGGAAGGTAATGAGAAGGAAGAAGATGGTTATTAGAAAGATTTGTTACTATTTAGATCCGGTCATCAAACACGGCTTAAGCCATTCCAAGTGACAATTCGATTCTAAATGTCTTTACAAGTTAAATTTTTAAAGTATAGTAGCATTAAATTAAAAAAAAAAAAAATTCTATAAGTATGAATTGTAAAAAAACACTTAATATTATAAATGTGAAGTTTATTTGTGGACCCCGAAATTTGAACCTGCGACCCCTGCATCTACTTTAAAAAAACAATGATCTTAACAGCTCAACCACGGAGGACTTCAAGAAAGGCATATTTACGAAAATATTTAGATAAATGTTACTCTTAATCTAATGTTTAACAAATTTAATATATTCTAACCACAAGTCTCCGTCTAATTACACTATTTTGAAAATAATTTCCCTCACTCCGTTTGTATTTAACTTCCTGAGGCTAATTTGTCCGCTTTCGGGAACAACTCATATAGGTCTCATATAAATCGCTGTGGCTCTTACTGTCATCGTGAGAATATAATCTAAACGGTATTAGAAAGAGAACACACCACGTTTTAAATGATTTTAGATTTTCACGGCCAAAAGTATTTTCGTTATTCATTTTTAGGGTTTTTTAGTGCTGCGCTGCCTCCTTCTTTAGCCAACGTTTCGCAGGCGCTACAGTGTTCATCGCACATCCGCCCTGACGATGGACATTGCAGTCCGAAACTTAAACAGAAGGAGGTTGCGCAACATGCCGTAACACCCCAAAAATAAATAACGAAAACCTAAAATCTCAAAGTTAACCAAAAAATAAGTAGGTATTACGTAAATCTTTATGAAAGCAAGATATCCAACCGCAATTTGGAAAAAAAATTGTAAATCTTTGGGAGTTTTTTGTTGATTATTTTCATATGAAATGCCAAAAAAATTATGATTAAGTTTATAACACATTCGTTTTATTTTTTTTTTCGTTATCAGTAATTTTAGATAGAAATAACGTAAAGTGAGCAATTTTTAAAACTTTTGAATTTGAAAAAAAATTTCAAAAATTACACATCTATTTCGAATTATAAAATTTGAGAGCGAATTTCATCACCATTCAATAACAGTTTTGAAAAGCGAAATTATTCTAACCTTTTGAAGAAATATGCCCAAGGCCTGAGAGTTTAAAAAAACAGCCCAAGAGCGCTTAGTAAAGTATTGTAGAAAAAATTCAAGATCTCTGAAATGATTTCAGGATATTCCAATGAGGTTTGCATACTCCTCTTAAAAATGTGATATATTACATCACCCTTTTAACCACTGGAACGCTTTTTGCCGTATTTCGGCACCATTTACAAAACCTAAGTTTTCTCAAAGTTGTCGAATTACAGCAAATTCTCCCTGACGTACTAAAAATTTTATTTAAATATTTTCGAAAACTCCCGCGATCTGTAATTTGCATAATCATGTAGTTGACAAAATCCTTTAGCGCTTTCTCCAGAGATGTTTCAATTCTTTGTTTCTATGATTTAATTACGGAAATTTCTAGATCGATTATTTTCGCGGCAAATCACAATGTTAAACATTCTGAAGCTGTCAGTTTAAAATTCGGCTTTTTTTATCGTATTTTAGTGGATATTTATACCAAATTTGTGTACCAGTGTTATAATAATTGAATCAGTAATGCATTCAACTAATTTAACGTGTTTCGAACTTTCACTGATTATTGATAAAACAAAATTTTATGGTTATGTTTTTGACATTTTTTTCCGATCGTCGTGTGTTTTTGAAAATGCAATATTTTCTATAAATAAACCAATAATCGAGTTAATTGATATTGTGGTTTAAGATAATTGATGTATCTGTTTGATGTACAACAGATTTTTTTTTTGTTGAGTCTTATGAATTTAATTTTATTTTTATTAAAAGTGTCGCCATTTTTCGAATAAATTTGTGTCAAAATTTTGCTGAAAGGGAACATTAAACAGTTCACAACATATCAAAATTCACTTTTCTTATATACATATGTAGATTGTGATTATAAATTAGACCATTTAAAAGAAACCTAATAGAAAATATTCAATGTGGAGGGAAATTTGAAATTACTAGGCGAGTTGAAAGGGAGGCAGTACTGAGAATAGTTTCGTTTTGAATGTTTCGATTTTATAATATTATTTTTATAAATCCTAGGAATATGTGATAAACAACCAAAGATAGGTGAATTCATTGACTATTTAGAACTATGATCAGTTTGTGTGCCTCGATATTAAAATTTGGAGGTATGATTTTTTTAAATCCAGTTGTTAACCAACATTGATTTGCAATAGTTAATAATTGATTTAACCATTATACCATCATAAATAAAATTAAACAAATTATCAATAGCCCATGTATTAATACCCTCCCTAGCGCCTTCGATGAATAATTGAATACCCAACATTCTCCTTGTAGAGTGGAGTAGCATCTCCAGTGTATAAAAAAGTGCTCTGATTTCACAAGGAGAGGAGTATTTAAGGTGGCGATACGAATCAGATAGCATCAGACACATACTACATCTTCCCCAGTGAACATATCTTCAATTCACTAAAAAAACGTAATATTTATTCATCAGGTGAGAATTCGCGCGTTTTTTCTAATGTTTATTAAAGTCTTACATGTGTATAAAGCTGTTTTAATTAATTGTACTAGGCTTCTGTTTCCTCCTTTACCTCCTAAGATCTCTCCAAGACCAATGTTCATTCCTTTCTCTCCTCAAAAAGACCCTCCGGTATAATAAATATAAATTGTTATTTTCACGGTGATTTTAAGGTTATACCAAATATTGTCTTACTATTTCAAAAACTTTTTGTTCATCTCTTGGACGAACTCACATTTAATGGGCGTAGGTTTGCCAAAAATTCAATAAAAAAATAATGTCGGACACAGAACGGACCCCTGTGGTACGCCAGCATTATTGAAAGTGAGGAAGAGGTGATACCTTTTGAATCAACCTATCCCTGAAAAAATCGGCAATCCATGTACGTAAGGGTGCGGAGAGCCTATCAAAGACGACAAAATATTTTTACCAATTCCGGATTATCGGGATTACCAAACTTATGGAATGTTGTGTGTTCATTTTTAGGCCATCTTCCAAATACGGAGCCCCCGCACCTTCCTCTAACTATGGAGCTCCCTCCAACCACTACCTCCCCGCTAACCAGGGGTACTCTGGAGGTAACGGATATGGAGATGAACAGAACGTAAGTATTACCTCCGTATGTATCCGTGATGTCTTCCAGAAAGCATCAGAATCAGTGTGCCCATTCTGTCTATTATTTCAGGAGCCCGCTAACTACAACTTCGAATACATTGTAAAAGACGAACCATCTAGAAACTACTTCGGCTACAAGGAGTCAAGGCAAGGAGAGATGACTGAGGGAGAGTACTTCGTTCTTCTTCCCGATGGCAGGAAACAGGTAAAAATGTTAAATTCATCATTCTTTTGCATTAATTTCAATAAAATAATTGACATCAGGATCAGTGTCGTCTTTGAGGATGTTATACACGAGGGTTTTTTTTTTATTAAATGGAGAAGAGGAACTTACGGGAATTTTATCAGTATTATGTTGTCTTGTTTCATCAAGTTTGTCGCTTAAAACAGAGTCGTATTAAACGGTTAAGTTTTCCTACTAAAAGTGAAACCTTACTTGAGTTTATATTGTCGTCACTAAAAACGTTAGGCTGTTATATGCGAAGTCGTTGTATCCGAATTCTACTGTATTTAAATACACAAAATATGTTACTTACTTCTTAGTTTGGGTAAACTAAGTAATTCGTACGGATTTAATTGAAACAAACTCACAAAACGTCTCCTTAGTTTGTATTTGTCCAACAGACCATTAGAAAATTTTACAGGAGGAGAAGGTTTTCAATAATTCAATGAAACATTATGATAGGTGAAAGATAAAGCTAATTCCGTAAAGGTAAAGATCTCATTGAAAGGGAATAACCAGAGAAAACCAGAAATATGTCATTTTAAATCAGATTTTAGACGTATTGACTCTTTTCCACAAAAAATTATCAAATGATTTCAGAAGATTGTTCTTTTATCTAGTAAACGTTTGTTTTAAATTTTGAGAAAAGGTGTTTATTTTCAGTATTTTTTTATTTGTTTTTTTATTTGAAATATCCATATATATAACAGATTTACAGAAAGAAAATATTTGGTTCTTAAAAACTTACAGATAAAGTTATTTCTTGTTAATGAATCTACCCAATTTAAAAGAGAAAACATTTCTCGTGTTTGAATTGGGGAGTTGTGCTATTATAGAAAAAGATAATGAAAAAATAATATACATATATATAATCTTTTTTTTTAATTAAGAAAATAAACTTATGAATGATAACAAATATTGATTTATAAATTTACTAACATAGCAGTTACTAAATTAGATATACATGATACATGTAGTTTAGATAATTAAAAGTAAAAATAATATTATTACATTTCTCGTAATAGGTAGGTGTTGGGTGGTAAGTACATATAGTTGATTCTAACAATTGGATTAGCTGATAATAATTGCAGGAGTAGGTACATAATGTTAAGTTACAACAATAATCGCTTCATTTCAGTTCAAATGCTGATGAAATATTTTAAGAGGATATGTGAAAATGAGAAGAATACATTAATTTATAATATATTTTTTTTGTTAATTAATGAAGGAATTAAATGATTAATTTTGAACTAAAGTACCAAATATTATAATTAAGACTTGATCAATTACTACTAATCGTTAAAAATTCGTTCTGTGAAATTAAAATTTATAATTTGTGTTGGGTTGATCTAGTAGTTGTTTTATTTTTGATTTAAAGGCTTTATAATTTTCTTCAGATTTGATTTTATATGGGAGGGCATTAAATTTTTTTATACCTTGATAAGTATAGTGGTGTTGAAAAGCACTAGTTTTATTTTAGGGATATCTAGGTTGCCACGTGATCTTGATCGGTTACTTATTTTTGTGATTGTTGTTGTAGTATTGAAATGATCTTTGTGGATTTGCAACAGTGAGTTCTTTTTGAAAATTTTGTTAAGACTAAGAACCCTAAAAGAGTCAAACAGCTGTATTGTTGGAAATATAGATGGTTTTCGTATAATGACTTTTAGAATCAACCTCTGTACCCTTTCTACGGGTTGAAGGTTAGTTTTAAAAGTTCCCCCCACCCGATTATACCATAAAGTTATAACATAGGTCGTTGGCACATTTGTTAAATTTTCAAAAAAGTACATTTATTATACAACACCCATTTCAGATCATATTTATTCATGCAGTAAAATAAATCAATACATTATCTGGTAAACGTATGTTTCAGAATTTAAATTGTAGTTTAAATAAAATCATTAAAAAATATATATGTACGTACGTGTACAGCGCCCTTGAGGTGATTTTTCACGAAAACGGCGCTTTATAAATCAGCGAAATATTATTATTATTATTATCAACGCCTTCTTAGTGAAAGTCCATACATTTTAACATAGCTGATAATCATTTTGCTTATTAAGGCGTACCTAAAGTTTTATTTTATTTATTTATTTATTTTATTATTTTTTCAAGACATTTTGTTTTTACATTAAAAAAATGATAACATATGCAAGGATTATACAACATTTTTTTTTAAATTCTACTACTCGTGTTTATGGGAGGAGTATTTATACACACGCAAAAAAAAAAAATAATGTTCTAATTAAATGTTTAAACAATATTCAAAGAACTTATGAGATAAATACAAATATTAATTGACATAGGTTCGTAATTTGGGAAAAAAATAGTTATACAAGGTCAATACTTTTTTTTTTAAATATTCAATATATCAATACTTTTTTTTAAATATTAAATATAACAGTTAAAGTAAGGGTAAATTAAATTAAATTAACTTAATTTGTTTTTTTGAATTGTTCGTATTTCAATGTTTCAGTTACACTAATTTTGTTTTTGGATAATAATATATTGTACCATCTTACACCTAGATACAGATAGTGGTGCTGAGCCGTGGTAGTTCTAAGCATAGGGATGGCTATTAAGCCATTCGTTTTAAATCTATTGCTTATGCTACCAGAGGGGTGAATTTTTTTAATAAAATACTCTTTATAAATTTGATATAAGACGTTTCTCTTATACAATTCTGTGATGGATGGTACATTAAATTCTCGAAATATCTCTAGAGTAGGGAAGTCGTATGGTTTCCTAAGGATGATTTTTATAATTATTCTTTGAATTATGATTATAGGTTGTAAGGAAGCTTTAAAGGCCCCTCCCCACCCAATAATGCCGTACTGTAATAAGGACTGAATTAATGCAAAATATACAATTTTTATGGTTTTCTTGTTTAAAATATTTCGTATGTTATAGAATACATAGATAAGTTTTCTTATTCTTTCCACAGTGAGATTGATGTGATCTTTCCATTTAACATTTTTATCAATTAAGATTCCAAGATATTTTATACAAGATTTATGATTTAGCCTAGCGCAGTCCGTATTACATGGACTGTCATTTGCACAATTTTTAGAATGAATTGTTATGTTAATTAAATTATTTGGCACATCTTCTTGTAGAGAGAATGGAATATAATAAGTTTTTTCTGTGTTCAGTGATAAAAGATTGATATCGAACCATTTCTTTATAACCTTCATGTCTTGATTGGCTGCATTGGTAATATCATTCACGTCTTTTTTTCGATAATTATTACAGTGTCGTCAGCAAAAGATATAAGTTTTCCATTTATCGATAATTTAAACATTTGGTTTACGTATATTATAAATAAAATTGGTCCAATAACAGTCCCTTGGGGAATCCCAAATTCTAATGTTTCATCTATACTTAGTGAGTTATTTAATTTTACTTTTTGACTTCTTTGAGTTAGATAGCTTTGTAGCCAATACCTAACCTTACCAATAATACCGATATCGTTTAATTTATTAATTAGTTTTTCATGGGAGTACTATCAAAAGCCTTGCGTAAATCAATAAAAATGCCAAGGCTTTTTTTTTAATCTAATGCATTATATATAGTTGAGGTTAGTTCAGCAATGGCATCATGAGTGCCTAGTTTCTCTCTAAATCCAAATTGGC
Source organism: Limnephilus lunatus (assembly GCA_917563855.2). Taxonomy (NCBI): domain Eukaryota; kingdom Metazoa; phylum Arthropoda; class Insecta; order Trichoptera; family Limnephilidae; genus Limnephilus; species Limnephilus lunatus. Next base: position 122,795,527 of record OU830592.1, read on the forward strand.
TAGGACTAAGTATTTTATTTTTATCAATGTAGTACATGAGTTGCTTTTTTACGATCTTTTCAAAAATTTTTGCAATGTTTGAGACTAGAGATATAGGTCGATAATTTGATATTTCCTCAGCGCTGCCTATTTAAAAACGGGTGTTACGATAGATTTTTTATAAATGGAAGGGAATATTCCACTATTCAAACTAATATTTATAATGTGTGTAATTGGAATGCTTAAAAAATTGTTGTATTTTTTCAATATTTCTACTGTGACTCCATCAAATCCTGGTGCAGATCCACCTTTTAATTCATTTATAATAATTTTTGTGTCATTTGTTGTTACTGGTTAGAAAACTGGCAGATTATTTTGTTTAAGGCAATCCTTCTCGATATCATCTATTTTATAATTTTCATCGATCCGTTTAGCTAAATTTTGACCGACGTTAGCGAAATATTTGTTGAAGGCATTAGCACATTTTGTCGGTTCCCTTATGGCATCAACAGAGTTTTTTCCGATATAAATTTTTTTATTAGATTTTTTTTTGTTTTTTCGACTATTTATTTCATTTATCGTTTTCCAAATGTGTTTTACATTTTGTTTAGCCAGGTCAATTTCATTTGTGTAATAGTTTTCTTTAGTTGTTTTTATTAAAGAGGTTAACAAATTATTTGTTCCTATATTTTTTGTAATATGTAAATATTTTTTTATCTAAAGGAAATTTCTTTGTCAGGTGATATAACTCTTCTTTTTTTCTAATAGATACGACTAAGCCATGTGAAATCCATGGTTTTATTTTTTTGAATTTTGCTTTAATATGAATAGTTTTAATATCAGTCGATGCTGTAATATAATTGCAGAGAATATTATCAAAAATATTTGCGCTTGTTTCAGAACATGTAGATTCTAATACGGGTCGCCACGTTTCCGTACTTATTTTTATACTTAATTTATTAAAGTTTAATGACTTTTTTGTAAAAACATTGCTTTCTGAAATTTTGTGTTTATTATTAAGTTGTTGTATAGAGATACAAGTGTGATGGTCAGTAATATTTTTTTTTTAATATTATCGTAAGTAATTTGTCGGTATGTTTAGTGTTGCACCATATATGATCAATACATGAAGGACGTTGACCCGTAATTTCTCTAGTATAATTTTTTATACATAATTTAAAATTCATTTCTGACATAAGATTGATAAATTCAGTTTTTATTTTGTTATTATTTTCGTTAGAAACATCTAAGTTAAAATCACCAATTATTGTTATGTTCTGATTATTTTTTTTGGATAAAATAATGCTTCTTAATTCATCCATGAATATATACTCATTAGATCCGTGCGTTCGGTAAATTGCAATAATATTTAAACATACTTTATTTACAGTTACATTAATATCTAAGCAATTAACTCGCTGCATAGGTACTTCTTTCACTGTGATGTTTGAATAACAGGATTTAACAAATACAACAATACCACTATTTCGGTTAATAGCAAGCTGTGTCATAAAGTAACTATAACTAGGTATACAAAATTTATTGTAGTCACTGGTGAATGCTTCAGTTAACACAATAACGTCCGGTTTATGATTTAGTAAATTAATTGAAAGTAAAAATTCATTAAAATTTCGTTTCATTGATCTAATATTTAAATGTAATGTTGAGAATGAATACGGTATTTTATCTACAATGTTATTACAATCATTTAAAGGGTCACAAATATGTTCCGCAATATTAAGAGAATCATCTAATTCTTTAGTGTAAAAATTATTCATATTTAAGGGGATAAAAAAATAAGTATGCAAAATGCAAACTTACTCGTATTCGATTCGCATTTGTGCATTTTTTAACATTTTCTTGCGGAATTCACATAAGTAACTGTTACCTAGATGTTCAGTTTGGTAACCCTTTCTGTTAGTGCAGTTGTGGCATTTGGCAGGCTCTTGTTTTTTGGGGCAGTCTTGTGCTCTCCTGCACAGTGGAGGCATCTGGGACTCTTCATGTTTTCAAAGCATCTTAGTGATGTATGTCCATATCCAAGACAATGATAGCATTGCATGAGTGGAAAGCAGTCTTCTACGTGTGCTTTGGAGTATCCAATGTTGATCCTTTCTTTCGATATTATTATTTTTCTTAGTTTTGCTGTAGTTTGGATAATGAAATTTGATAATTTTTCCGATTTTTTGTTCTTGAGCTTTTTCTTGACAATAATGGGTTCATTTTCAGTTTCTGAGCTCATGGCGTTTTTTATATCTTCATTTTGATTTATCAAATCTATAAGTAGTTCTTCTTCCTTGTAGCAAGCATCAACTCCTTTAATGATAATGCAAGGTTTTTTTTTCTTTATTTCATTAGCGTGTATTTCAATATCTGGGTTTTCGTTGATTTCATTTATTATTTTTTCGGTATCATTTTGATTCTCGCATGTTAGTATTATTTTGTTTTGATAAGTTTTTTTTAGTCCAGAAATTCCTATTCCTAATTTGGACACTTTTATTTTGTCTTTTAATATTTTTTCGATTTCATCTGCAGGCTTGTCTTTTTTTGAGGAGATTAGTAGCGCCACATTTGCTTTGGGTATTGGGTGCGATTTTTCCCTTACCACCATTGCGTAACTTTTTTCTTCATATTTTTTTCCTTCACTTGATGCTTTTTTTATCAATGTTTCCAATTTGTCTATATAATCCTCTTGATTTAGAATTACTTTATTTTGTAGACTAATAATTGTGTTTTGTAGTAATGTTATTTCAAGCTTCCATGAGTCTTCGATATTGATTAATATTGATTCAATTTCGGTTTTAGCTTCTTTGGCAGCTTTTGTACTGCCAATTTTATTAAGTTCCGTAAGTATTTTTTCAATATTTATTTTGAGTTCCATTTTGGAACATGGTCCCGAAGGTGTTAAATTTATGTTTGTAGGCAGTTTGTTTTTGCAGTGTCAGTCACGTTAAACGACCGTTCGTCGCGAGACATGCGACAATACTGATATTAAGATATATAAGACATCTGTATTTATTTCCAGATTGTGACCTACGAGGCAGACGAGAACGGATATAGGCCCAAGATCAGGTACGAGGAGAGCCAATCAGGATACGGCAGGGGTCCAGCTAACGGAGGATACTCAGGAGGAAACAACGGAGGATATTAAACCACCAAAACCTTCTAGAATCTCACATCAAACTTATATTCAACACGTCATTCATTTGTGATTTTTATATTATACACATCTGTGTATTTCAACCTGCCTTCTTTATATGCTGGCTTTTAGAAATTTATTTTGATGTAGATATCTTTATTATTAATTTTGTTTTTATTTAATTGACATGTTGATGTGGAGTTGATCATAGTGCAATATAACTTAATAATTTGTTCGAATGTGCCAGTCAACACCTCAAAAGATCGCTGTCGTCTTATGAATTGTGAAATAATTATTTTATAAAATATTTATTGTCAATAAAGATGGTTTGAAACCATTTAAAAATATGCATTCGTTTCCTTTGAGAGCATTTTTTGTAGATTCTGAATACATTGATGCGAGCTCGGAATGAACCATCCACGAGTCAGGAGGTATTTGAAAATTGTATCACATTCCTTCAGACTGATTAGTGGATGGTTCGAAAACTCAGCTGACATGGAAAGCATCAGTTTCTATGTCACCGATGGTTATCTCTGTCACCGACATCATATACTGTTTTATCTCCAGGCTTGCAGAACTAACTTGCATAGAATTGGGGATATCTATTTTGTTGTTAAATAGAATCAATTCGAAATTTAAATACATGTAGGATTACGAAAGATTTTTTAAATATTTATATTGAGGGATCAGTAGGATTTATCGGATCAGTTAGGATTTCATCAGAGCCGAACCCTCTGATATGAAAATATCTCGAGTCGGTGAAATATTTTCCCATTATGTTTCTGGTGGATTGACGTATTGTTCTTGTATTGTTTTGTATTTATTATACTTGTATAGTGCACTTACATTGCGTGAATTTACTAGATATTCATTTGTGGAAAAGTGTGTGGAAGGGTTTAGTCTTTCATTTGGGAAAGATTTAACCCGGACATAAAATCGGGAGTATAAAATTATTGTCTTTACAGGATATCCATATTATTTTTGTCTAATTTTTTTGTTAGGTTAGGTTACGTTTTAGTCGATATTTTGTTAGGGAATGTTTGTAGGTTGGATATATTTTGTCGTACTGAGTGTCTACCACTCTGGTCAGTCTTTAAATATGTAAAAGCAGCTGTGGACGTGCGTTTATGATTGTAAAATCGAATTAATATTGGAAAGTCGTAAAACCAAGGCGGAATATACTCTGACGTCACCATCTCCCCATTCGTCTCGAGATGGTGAAGTCCACTGAACAGCTAACTCCTGGAAGTGCTATTTTACATGCATATATTGAAGTGAAACTTCTTTAGCACGGCTGTGATTTGAAACTTGATGTATCTGAAACGAGAGACACTAAAAAGAGACATACACAAACATTTACATATACAAATCATCCTTAGGAAACCATACGACTTCCCTACTCTAGAGATATTTCGAGAATTTAATGTACCATCCATCACAGAATTGTATAAGAGAAACGCCTTATATCAAATTTATAAAGAGTATTTTATTAAAAAAATTCACCCCTCTGATAGCATAAGCAATAGATTTAAAACGAATGGCTTAATAGCCATCCCTATGCTTAGAACTACCACGGCTCAGCACCACTATCTGTATCTAGGTGTAAGATGGTACAATATATTATTATCTAAAAACAAAATTAGTGTAACTGAAACATTGAAATATGAACAATTCAAAAAACAAATAAAGTCACTGAAATTGGATAATGATATATTGTACCCTTAATTTAATTTAATTTAATTTACCCTTACTTTAACTGTAATATTTAATATTTTAAAAAAAAGTATTGACCTTGTATAAATTTTTTTTTCCTAAATTACGAACCTATGTCAATTAATATTTGTATTTACCTCATAAGTTCTTTGAATATTATTTAAACATTTAATTAGAACATTATTATTATTTTATTTTTTGCGTGTGAATAAATACTCCTCCCATAAACACGAGCTCCCAGAGCTCAACTTATGGAGTAGTAGAATTAAAAAAAAAAATGTTGTTTAACCTTGCAAATTTTATCATTTTTTAATGTAAAAAACAAGTCTTGAAATAAATAAATAAATAAATAAATAAATAAATAAATTTATAGGATTAAGTCTGCGAAAGAATGAGATAGAATGAAGCCTTACCACGTGCCAAAATGCGCGCATTGGCCGCTTTGATTATTTATTTATTTATTTACGGACGAATAGTCCATTAACAAAATAACAATAGCACGAGAGATGACAATGGAAAGAGAGTACATATATATGAAGATCATTGACAAAATACATATTATATAAAAGTTAATATTATAGAAGATAGTATAATATAAATTCATATAATATAAAAGAACATAAGTAGCTTGAAGATGGATTTAAAAGACTTTAAAAAATCACATTGCGTATTGACTGCCGAAAGTCATTTAGGCTTACACCAAAAAATTCAGTGCTTTGATTTGCGTTGACAAGTCTCGACATTCTGGATAAAGGAGAATGATATTCATAATTAGTAGAATGTTGATTGAGAAACAGCAATTCATTATTTCGGAGTCTACGGGAAGGGATGTTGATTGTTGAACTGGATGAGTTCTAACAAAGCAGGTGTGTCAGTAATACTGTTGATAATTTTGAAAATGCATAATAGATCAGAGTCCTTTCTACGTTTTTCTAAAGAAGAAATGTTTAAAGTTTGTTCAATTTCATAATACGAGTACTCGCCTCTTTCAAGTCCTAACCTCCAAGCAATCCCTCGCAGGAAGCGATTTTGTACAGATTCGATGTGATAAATATGGACAGCATAGAAAGGAGACCAAATAACACTAGCATATTCAAATTGAGGGCGAACCAGCGAACAGTAAAAAGTTTTAAGTGTACTCATGTGTTAATGATTTGTTAATTATGAGCTCAACATTTATAGCTGCTTTTGGTTGAGATTGTGTGGTTAAGGTTTTAATTCTACAGCATGTGAACATCACTCGATTTTTCTTTACGTGAGTACATTCCCAACTGTCTGGAACCAGTTAAACTATGGCATCCCGATTGGGGTATGTTGTGAGGATTAAGGTAGTGATATGAAATGGGCAAAGAGGAAGGTGGGAAGTTGTAACGTTTAAAATGTAGCATAAAATTATAAAGTACATATTTTTTTGGCTTCATTAAATGCCTTTAGGGCTTTTGCAGACTCAATATTATTATGTCAAACATTTACAAAATATTATACAGAAAAACACATCAGTATATAATAATACGGCCTGGTCTAGGGGTAAGGCTCTTGACTCCCAATCCGGAGGTCGCGGGATCGAGTTCCAGGGTGGGCAAATAAATTTTATTTGAATAATTTGTATTATTTCACTATTAATTCATTTAAAATAATGTACAGTTTATTTAGGGCATGTTCCAGAGTGGATGATACTGAAGATATTCAGAATTGAAACGTTGCTTGAACTGGCTTTAGCCATGTTTAGCGAACTGATCTGAATAGCCAGGTACTTCCCTAACTTCCTTCTTCTCATCTCCTTCCCGTACCTTCAGCCTCACAACATACCCCAATTGGAGATGCCATATTAGTCTCACTGGTTCCTGACGGGAGCAGCTGGGACACTTGTGAGGTATTCATATAACAAAAAATAATAAAGTTATGTACGTGTATTGTAATAGGATTAGGTACATCAATCTGAAATATTTTAATAATATAAAAATGAATATTTCTTTATTTGTTCCTTATGCCCTCCTAAACCATTTATCCTTGGTGATTTGATGTGCGCGTGTCCGACACTTTGATGATTTGATGTGCGCGTGTCCGCAATGGTTTCTATATGTAATAGTGAACTCTGGCGTTATGCAAATATTTCTAATACTATTTAACCGATTGCGAGGAAACTTGTTGACTTGTTGTGTGCACGTCCACGAAGGCTTCTATATACTTTGGCGAGGTCTGTCGCTATGAAATACGTAAAAAAAGTTGAAATAAGTGGCGCGCGAGCTATTTGAAAAATGAGTGTATTTCAAGAGGTTAGCGGCAGAGAGGGTAAACGGGAGGGGCGGAGGGGAATAAAGTTGGAGGGGAACGTGGGAGGGTAACAAGAATAATTGGGAAAAGACACGCAGGGAGAAAAAAAATTATAAGTGGAATCTCAACGCATGCCGGGAACTCGTTTGTATTATAAGAAAAATAAAAAATATAATAAACTGTTCCTACGCGTATTAAATTAAATATAATCTATACATAGGGGAAATATATGAAGAAATAAATTAATGAACATTTCTACACGTGTTAATTGGTCTAAAAATAAATACATGTGAACACTGTGAACAAAGGATATTTGAAAATGCATCGCAGGGCTGAATTAATTGCTGGAATACAGCCTTGAAAGGTTTCAGTACACGTGTTAGGTTATTTTTTACAAACAAATTATCAAGACAATGGTAACCGCCGACACGTGTTTGGAAAAATCGCCCGCAGACTGTTTTTTTTAAATGACAATTAAAATAATTTTCCGTTCAAATATTATATCTGTAGATACCATAGACATACAAATAGCTAGGCGAGAACTTACAGATGAGGGGTAAAAACCAACTATGGCGGGACGAAGAGGGGAAAGAGACTTGTGATTCGCCAATAAATCAATCTAACAGTATATAAGTACCTCGCACTATAATATCACCATTTAGTTCTTGAAAGTAAAATCTGCTTTTAAATGAATAGACATTTTTATATGGGAGCGCGAATTGCTTGCCACGTTATGAACAGATGTATCAAGTCCAAATTCGCAAAGTAAGTTTCTAAGTATTTTCATAGTCGAATATTTTGTTTCCGTAGACACTTTTACAAATGTTTCATGATTTACTTACCCCAGTAAACAGCGGCTTTGTGTTTCGCATTGCCATGTAACTCGATGTCATAGTATGTGTTCCATAGACATACAACGTCCATGCGTAAAATGTACGATAAGAGCTCAACACTGGTCCGGACAAGAATGATGACGTCACATTTTTTAGATTAACGCGGGGCTCTCGCAAGCCCAGCCGGTTCCGAAAAATGGTTCCAATAGGAGGGGGAAATAACACGCCTTTTAGTACGTAAGAGCAAGTCCATATATTTTGTACGTCCGTGGTAGATACATAATTGCTTCTTTTAAATTTTAATTGATGACACCATTTACACAGAGAGCTATCGACTCGAAATTGACTGTCTATTCAATGCAAGTAATACCAATTTCATTAAATTCTGTTATTTAACATTTAATCCGTATAACCTCGTATAATATAATATAAATGTTTCGGCTTCGCCCAGTGAATGAGATAGTGTGTGTAGAGTGGATTTGATATGTGTGAAGATTGACTGACGAAGGACCTTGATTGTGTATCACTGTTACTGCTTGAAACGAGAAAAAAACATATGCTGCATATAAAGGAAAGGACTCACCGAACAGGATAAAGAACTTGTATGCTGGCAATTTTGTCTGCTTTCTCCCCATCCAATAGGCACAGAAACAGCAATAGGCGTGCGTTTCGTTTACACGGCGGAACACGGCGGAATTATGTCAATGTCGATTCACAGGTAGCGGGAGCACAGTGGCTATTATAGTATATGTTGCGGCGCGGGCTGTTGATTGCAGACTGACGTGGTGAAGGTAGTTATAGGTGCGGATTTTGGAAACAAGGTAGGACAGGATTTGCAACAATATTAATACCAATCCCAAGCAGTAACAGTATGTATGCGTGCTATGTAGGTGTGTGTATGTGTAGGTATGTGTATTGGCGTAACCACCCAGTTTAAATATTGGTAACCATTTTATAAATCCGATAGAAACTGGTTTAAAAAAAAAGCTGGTTCCTCAGATTCGCTGGGATCCAGTGACAGCTAGTCACCGGAACAAAGTATAAGCGACAGGCAAAGATGTCATATCATCTATCATCGATGTGATCGACTGTTACGAACTCCTACGACTCGTAAACTTACGAATACCGACAGTAACCACACGACAAAATACACTATTCTACTGCAGCATTCATAAGCGGTACTACATTGTCCACTCTCCGATACAAAGATTTCACACTATGGGAAATCAGTACTTAGGTGATGTTGACATATTTAACATCAACTTGGCGAATTTTGTGGATCTTGTAAAAACTTATTCCAAAAGTTTTCCTAAACATTGCTGTATTTTTGTGACTTGTGTGCATTTTTATCTAATTTTATTTATATTATTTCTTTATCTGTTTAAAAATCATTTGTCATGAATTAATTGTACTACTAAAAATTTAAAAGTCCTCTGGGCGTTGAATAAATAAATAAATAAAATATAATCTTACTAATATTATAAATGCGAAAGTTTGTATGGATGGTTGGATGGTCCTTACTCTTTCACGCAATAAATATCGAATGGAATTTAAAAATTCTTTCACTAATCGAAAGCTACATTATTTGTTAGTAACAAAAGCTATATATATTGATAAGTTCTAGCGTTATAAATAAGCTGTGGCGTTATGAAATTATGTATCATACGTTTTCTGTCCCTAACAAAATCTAGTTATTGCAAACAAATTGTTACCTTGGAAACAATGTTTTTTTTTTTTAATTTTAGGCTTAAAAAGAGTGCTTTGTTGTGCTTAAAAACAGTGTTGTTTTGATGTCATAGTTAATACCTACCTATCTCTAAAAATGTTTATTGTCCGAACGAAAAGTATAGCGTTGCTATAAAGCATAGCGTTTGAAGTGGAGTGTCATTTTCTTATTTTTTTAGGTTACTCTGGACTCAAATATGAATAAAATACTAATAAATGGAGTAGGTACTTAAAATAAATTTCTCTTTCTATAATTTAAATATATTCTAAAATAGAATTTTTATTTGCGAAATGTCATTCTCAAGAATTTTATTTGTCTTATCGTTATTTGTATTATGTGATTTTTTTAAACAGAGATAATTGGAGGAATGGGAAATGACATAGGCTACTTTTTATCACGGAAAAAAATTTCATTACTGTGGGAAAATTCTTTATACAGTAATTTCCCACTAATACCATGCGAGCGAAGCCGCGGGTAAAAGCTAGTATAATATAAATACGCGTGGTATTATTATTGCCAACTGCCACTTGCAATAATAATCATATTATCGTCAATCTTTCCTTATCCGGAAAGATTCACGAAATTACAAATCAAATTGGGAGAGACTGGTTAACGAAGACGTTCTGACCTCTCAAGCAGGCCTCCCGCAGTGGGAGGGATGGATTCATACGTCCGTCACTCCTAGACAGACTGACTCTCAAATTCCTACCCACTAATTCCTTCTTCCTTTCAAGAACTTCCTGAAAAGACTCTCCACCAGGCGCGGCCGGTGCCTTAAATTTTTGGTGGTTCACCGAGTAATTCATCAAAAACGTAAAATAAAAGTAGGTAAAATAAAAATAAAATTAGACAGCCTAGTAACTCATAACTCGTACAGAGCCCTTGAGGTGATTATTCACAAAAAACGACGCTATACAAAGTATCCATTTCAAAGTTTTCTTTGCGGATTTAGGTACTATCTTAGTTGATAATTAAATGTAGTTTTGGCGGGCCATTGGCCATAATTCTGCTTTTATTTTCATGGTTCATATATATTTTAATATAGTCTATATTTATTATTACATCACTAATTTTAAAAAGGCAAGGAAATTTATTTATATATATAAACAGCGATATCAGAATATTTCTATAATATAATGATTTAGTAGGCGGCTGACGGAGGCAAAATGTATGGCGAGCGATATGCTGAAATAGGCCAAAACTAAATGATCTTTTATCTATTATAGCTAAGACTGTTAGCCCCATAAAACAAATTTAACCGGTTAAATAATTATAATTTAATTGTTTCGCCTTAATCTTTGTTTTGCCACCGCCAACCGCCTACAAAATGAATAATAACACAATAACAACTGATAACAACACACCGTAAACGTTTCCCTTTGTAGCGCGGGGTTTACCGAGTGAATTTTGCAATATGTGACAAAAATTCATACAAACAAAAGGTCACAAAAACTAATAATGACAATGTCAAATCGGTTCCCTCTCGATCAAGATAATATCGCACACGCTGACCCGTTGACTCAACGTTACATTTTACAAGACCAAAATACCATTACTATCTTATTTAAACCCGACGTAAGAATAGTCATTTCGCTGGAACCATTTCTTCGGAACTCTTCGGGCATTTCCGTCATCCGCATGCCGCACGGACAGCCGGCATTTTTTGGCTACAATTGCCTGTTTTGACGGTCTGAATATGTTGCTGGGGACTTCATACAAATGATAATTCTCAAACGGCGCATCACTAAAGCGCACGGCGGCGGAGTGGTATGTAACTCGGTTCCTACTGTTCCTAGCCGATATAAAGTGCGCGCGGGAAGCAATGCTTTAGGCCCCGATAACTATTCTCTACCAATTTCATGTACATTTAGGTAGGTAGCCAATTTTTTTTAACATAAAAAAAATGTGCACAATTTTATAATTAAAAATATTATGTAGGAATACGATGAGCTGCAAGATGTTGTTCAATTTTGTTGGCGGTTCGGCGCACGAGTGCACTTTAGGACGGGCCGCGCCTGCTCTCCACATAACATCCCCAAAGAATAAGGGGAATTATTTTCCTCCTCACTCATATGTCCGAATGGAGCTAATGTAAAAACAATTTATTTTTATTTATTTTTATTAATTTATCGTTCCACAAAAGAATTTTGGTTTATGAGTTTTTTTTATAAAAGTGAACTTTCTTTGGGCACATGTAAATGCTCACAACACGTTTCTACTGGTTTGCTGTTCGGTTGTTCGACTCAATAAACCAGCTATAAATAATTAACGGATCTGTGAAATTCTTACAATATTTAATGTTTTTTAACACAGGATGTCTGTGGATTCTTTGTGACTGAACTAAAGTTTGACGCGCTTGTGGCAAAACTCCATAGAAATACTTAAAATAATATAAGTTTTTAAGTATATTTTACTTTTCAAGTAAGAAGCTAACTTTTATATCTCAGATTTTTTTTCCGATCTTTTTCCTTGCTACTTATTTATTTTTGGAATAACTTAATGTGCACAATCTCAAATTGTAATATTTATTCATTGAATACAATATTGGCGACTCTCACATGAAAATTTGAAACAGAGATATCAGAAAAAGATACGGTCGCATCTAGGAATTGAACCCGGTACTTTAGCCTTGCCGGGATCTGCTCTACAAAATATAACGGAAGGGGATAGGATCGAATAAACTCAGTGTTATTTTATTTTTTATTTTATTTCTATTGAAGTACATAAAACAGGCAATTATGCCCAAAAAATTACATACATGGATGATTTAAATTACAAAAATTACAACAAAAGTAGTATTAAAAATAATTAGTCACTCAATATGCAAAACTAAATGACAAACAATAATAGTTAAATGTAGAATACAAAAGAATCACCAACAATTTATTATTGGCACCTGGATTTAGTAGGTACAATATTTCACGTCTTTGAATAAAGGGCTTCATCACAATATCAGCTTTATACGATTGATGGTAAAATATGTTTTTTGAAGTGTTTGAATGGGTTATTAAAAATGTCAATTTCATTATTAGAGCGGTGTATAGTGTTATAATGTCTTAATGTTCGTGGTAAAGGGGAACAATGTCCTGTATTTGTGTGGTAGGTAGATATATAGAAAATATCTTGCAACCTCCTTGTTGAATTTCTTGATGGTGTGTTGATGTTAATTTGGGATAAAATGTTTGGTGTGTCAACTGATGCATGTATAATTTTGTGCAGAAGCAATAAATCGGAAAGTTTCCGTCATCCTGTCAGCAGCGCCGGATCTGCCATACGTTCAAAAACGTGCAAAAACCTGGCGCCAACTCCGAAGGGGCGCCGTGAGAAAATAAATATTGTATTAAAATTTAGTTATAATATTCCCTGAATCGTTTAAAAATTACCCATAGTACGACATAATTATTACGCTCTAGCAACACTTTCCAAAGAAACAGAATGCGCGTGCATCAGGTTGGTGTCAACGGTTACGAATTTATAGTCAGTTACAGAATTTTTTTACAAATTCCATATATTTAGTTTAAACGTAAGATCTATTTTTCCATATTTCTTTTACCGTATTTTACGACGAATGGGTGCGATCCAAATTCAATAACCAATCACAGCGCCGTATTTTTGTTCAAAAGAATCAAATAAACCGACTTGCGCCTTCAAAATGCTGACAATTTTAGTTGTTTTATTTTTAGGACTGACTGTTTGACATATTATTTGAAGTTCGTAAAATTTTTAAATATATAAGTAACTAGCTGACCCGACGAACTTCGTACCGCCTCAGAATCAATAACGGTTGAATTGAATTCAGTTTTTTTATTAAGTTAAAAATTACACAATGAAGCAATCATCAATGCGCAACTGTCCGTGTTTTGTTTTTGTCAGTATCAGAGATGGAGTTGTGTACGGATTTATATTTTTTGTGATTTTCTTACTTTCCACTTACTTACGGGAATTTAGGAGGCGGGTACGGGTACCGCCGCCCCGTGAACCATTATTGGATAACCAACACCTCTGTCATAGGTCACCCCAAATGTTCGCCACGTTTGGTGATTTAGCAGGGGAGCCCGGGTTCATGGGGTGACCGGGTTTGTCCGGGTCTTGGCGGCGAATAGTCTGCCCACCTGCTGCATGGCCGGCCGGATCGAGAGAGACTGGTTGAGGAAGGCCTTTCCAGCTGGACTCTCGCCCCATCGCCTTGCACCGCAGTTGACCCCAGATTACTACTTACCCCTCATACCTTATTCCTTTCCAGAACTTCCTATCCTTCCCTTCCATAAAACCCTCCACATTTTTTCTCGGGGCTTCCTGTGTGGAGCTGATGTAAAAAAAATTGCTTTTCATTTTCTTTATACGTGCGAGGGATTTTTATTGTATCTTTCATTTGGTTGGGTGCAGACATACGTTCACCGTTTGTCTCACCCGGCATTTTCGGCTATTGATACTTAGTGTGTAAGAAAGGGGAGCAGCATTACACGATTAAGAACAAATGCAAAACAATTAGCGCATTGACATTTGACGTTTTTGAATTTTTGGAATTCAGGCACAGTTCAATATTATAAGTACTTTTCACAAAATGCCCGCAGATCTTTCAAATATGAGAGTTCGTTCCATAAAAAATGTATGGGGAAAAGAATTTTCTTAATAACTATATTTTTCGTTAATTTTTGTGATGTTTTAATAGTTATTATCCTTTCCGGGGCAGAGACAAATCCAACAAATCAAAGATCATCAAAATCGGCTCGGCCGTTCTCGAGTTATAAATAGTGTAACTAACCCGACTTTGTTTTATATATAAGGATATCTATTAGATTTGTTGGATTTGTTATTTTACGGTGTCAGTGTCAGTGTAAGCGTCTTTCGTAAGTCGTTGTATTGTGTTTAGTGTTTGTATGGTGTTTGTTCGCTCAACACGTCAACACAGGGGAAATGCAAGGTACAAATTTGAGGTTTTATACTTATTAGATTTTTAAATTTATAACTAAATATAAAAGTACTGTGGATTACAATGAATAGAATAATAATAAAAAAATAAAAAAAAAACTTTCAGGCTCGCAGAATCTAAAACGTAGAATTAAAGAGCAGAATGACATTAAAAAACTCGTTTCCATTGGGAATTTTTTATTCCAACTTCTCCAGCACCGATAAAAAATGATGTCCCGCGCAATGACGTTACAATGGTCCCGAGCACGTCTAAACAGATATCTTTCGCACAAATTCCTACGGTCGAATTATTAGAAGATAAAAATAACGTTACTGATAGCAGTTTAAATTTAATTCTGTTTTCAGAGCTTGAATTGAAAGATCCCGAATGCTGGCCAAATTTATCTCAAAATTCCATTAGTTTATTAGTTCAGGTAGGTCCCGTACAATTGAAAGATTTTGATTTCCTGTTACGAACAAGCGTAAATTTAATACTAAGTATTATTACAAGAAACTGCCTAATGGAGAAGAATTACGTAGATCGAGTGTGAGAGCTACCGCCAGGTCACTTGGAAAAGTTACACCCTTTATATGTCTTGATTTTATTTGATAAATTAATGTAAATAAAAAAAAATAATTAAATAATAAAAAATAAAAATTGGGGTGAACGAATTTTAATCAAAATAAAAAAGTAGGGGGGGGGGGGCGCCATCGGTACCTACTGCACAGGGCGCCAGATTTCGTAGATCCGGCCCTGCCTGTCAGAGAGTGTAGTTTATAGTGTAGAATTCGGTCGTTATACGTTCCAAATTGATCAGATAAACCTTCGCGATATGCAATAACACGGGTTAATTTTCTTTGTATGGATTCGATTCTATAATTGTGAATCTCATAATTGGGAGACCAAATAGTAGATCCGTATTCTAGAATACTTCGCACAATTGATTTATATAATTTTAATGTTAATTCTGCATGTTATAGCAAATCCCCGGCATGGCTAAGTTCTGGGTTAAATTCCTTGATGCGACCGTATCGTTTTATGAATTTTCTGTTCCAAATATCGATTGAGGGTCAATAATATTGTTTTCAACGAAAAAATATTAATTATTTATTTAAATTATTTAAACTACAGTACGTCTTTTTAGGGTATAAACAGACTTGTAATATATACAAAAAATGTGTAACAGTAATCATGAAGTAAAATATGCTATTTAAATTATATGGAATCATAGACATATGAATATTGATAGACCAGAACATAAAGGTGTGGGGTAGAAGCCAACTGCAGCGGGACGAAGGGCAGGAAGGTGGCTTTGGTGATACGTGATTCGCCAAAACTCAATCTGACAGTATATAGGCATCTCGCACTATAAAATCATCATTTAGTTCGTAAAAGTAAACTCTGCTTTTGAATGAATAGAATTTTTTACATGGGAGCGCAAATTGCTCGCCACGCAATGAACAAATTTGAAGTTCAAATACATCAAAGTAAGGTTGCCAATAAGGTCAAGTTCAATATTTTGTTGCTGTATTAAGTGAAGACACTTTTATAAATGTTTCATAATTTACTTACCCCAGTAAACAGGGACGGGCACACGCCATGTATCTCGAGTGACAGTGTATGTTACAAAAATGATCATATTATGTGATCTGAATTGGCTTAAAATAGTGTAAAATAATGCTTGCTTATGGAATGTAATACCACAATTGGGTTTATTCTCTTTTTCTCTTCTATGTTTACCGTGTTATTTACGATGAGAGCTCGACACTGATCCGGACACGAATGATGACGTCACATTTTTTAGATTGACACGTGGCTCTCGCAAGCCCAGCCGGTTCAGAAAAATGGTTCCAATGGGAGGGGGAAATAATAGGCCTTTTATCGCTTAGGGCAAGTCCAGGTATTTTGTACGTCCGTGCATGGAATCCATTCAGAATAACAGTAAGTAAATAAGAAAAATTAAAATAATTTGACCAAAAAAATTTGCTGTGTTTGATGAAATGAGTATTATTATTAACATTGACTTTTATTATTAAGGTATGTTATTATAGCCTTCAAAGCGATGTTCCGTACAGTTGAACACATCCTTTACTCCCGAGAAAGCATCGTCAACTGAATGCAATTTAAATAATAAGTAAAATTTAAGCAACCCCCGACACAAAAATGAACTGATGATCTTGAAACGCCTGAACAGATTTTCATGAATTGTAGCTAAGAACCATCTCGATTACGTCAGCTTTCAACAAACAAAAACTGCATCATAATGGGTCCATTCGTTTAGGATCTACGTGCCACAGACAGACACACAGACACGTCAAACTTACA
Organism: Limnephilus lunatus; assembly: GCA_917563855.2. NCBI lineage: Eukaryota > Metazoa > Arthropoda > Insecta > Trichoptera > Limnephilidae > Limnephilus > Limnephilus lunatus. The sequence continues at coordinate 122,812,428 of OU830592.1, forward strand.
TATAACACCTCTCCTTGCATCTAGGGTTAAAAAGGTCTGCACCGTAATACGATGTTGCGTTGTAGATATTAAAACAAATCTTCGATCCCTGTGATTGAGATTACTTATTTATTTATTTATTTACTTATTTATTTAATTATTTATTTACTTATTTATTAATTTATTTGTTTATTTATTTACTAATTTATTTAATTATTAATTAATGTGTTTATTTATTTATTAATGTATTAATTAATTAATTTATTTCTTTATTTATATATGAAATCCCTCTTCTGCAATGACAATATAAACTTAAAACTAAGGCAGAGATGCTAAAATGTTATGTGTGGTCGGTCTTGCTGTATGGTTGTGAAACATGGACATTGAAAATAAATACCATGAACAGGTTAGAGGCTTTCGAAATGTGGCTTCACCGGAGAATGCTCAAGGTCCCATGGACCGACATGATCACCAACATAGAAATTCTCAGGCGGGCTAGAGCAGATAGGGAACTGCTTACATTAATTAAAATCAAGAAAATTTCATATCTGGGTCATATACTTCGAGGGGAGAAGTATCACTTGCTCCATTTAATATTGAAAGGCAAGATAGAGGGTCGCCGAGGGCCTGGTAGGAGACAAATGTCTTGGCTGCGAAACATACGAGAGTGGACCGGCATTAGTAGTGTGGAGGAGCTATTCCGGGCGGCGCAAGACAGAGAGACCTTTTCAAGAGTGATCGCCAACGTCGGGGGGACCTGATAAGGCACATAAAGAAGAAGAAGATTTATATATTTATTTATTTATTTATTAATTAATTAATTTATTTATTTATGTTTTCATTTATTCATTTATTTAATTTATTTGTTGGTTTATTTATTTATTTATTCACAAAGAATATTTAACTGGACCAGAATGAATTATTATGAATCCAGAAAACCTAACAACTGCAGGAGCCCAGCTATCTACCGTGTATCATCGGCTATTTCCGTAACTGTTCGTGCATTAGACACGACGATGTTGGTCACCACTCTTCTAAGGTACTACGTAACTGACATCTGTTGAGACACCTCACAACCACTAATTTTGTAAAATCAATGTCCAATCTTTAAACCAATCCAAAATGAACAGGCAAAGAAAACACAAAAGAAAGCGACATCTAGCTACTCCGAAGAAGAAAACACAAATACTAATAAAATGACCAAATGTATAAGAAAAGGTGAACTGGAATTCGACCACAAAAATTTGGAAAAAAATCATTCTTCACATTGATAAAAAAAGTGCTTCGTGGTCTCCCCACTCTTGTCTACTTCAGTTTTCTGAAGATTTTACTTTTACCGCGTGCAAATTTCACATTCTGACTGTTTTTAACTTACATCGTTTTTAAATTCATTGGTTAAATTATTAGCTGAAAAAAATTTATACAAAGAAAGGCATAAAATTCCATACTTTTATCAAAGTCTCAAAGTTCTTTCAGCCAGAGCAATTCTGTGGTACAAAATTATATTTCAGCACATAAATAATCCTTTATATATTAACAGGCTGGAACACAACCATAATACTCGTTTTAACTTTAATGAAGGGCTAATTATTGTACCTAAGCATACAAATAATAATGGACAAAGAACGTTAAATTACATGATTCCCAGTTGTTTAAATATGTTACCTGCTGAAATTAAAAACTGTGCCCAAAACAAACAATTGATGAATTTACTGAAGACTTGGCTTACGGAAATAATTAATTTGTATTAGCTCACAATTAAATATTATTCTAAAGACTTTAAAAATGTTATTTATGTTGCAAAAATTTATTTTTATCTATATTTCTGTAAAAAATTAAATTTTATTTTATATAATTGTAAAAATGTAACTATTAAATCACTATAATAAGATCTTTAACGTAAAGAACCCGTTAGACAAACTGCTAAAAAGTAGTTTTCGGGACTTTTTGTCTTGTATTTGTAAAGTGTTTAAAATAAATAAATAAAAACAAAATAAAAAAAATCATCTTTTCGGACACCGTGTAGTATTCGGTATTTTTTTATTCGTTTACCAATAAAGTTTAATATACCATTACCAACTGTTACAAAAATATACGAAACCCACTAAATATACATACATGCTCATCTACTGAACCTAATAAAATGTTGGGCAGTTTATATTACTTTACTTGATGATGAATCGAAAATGATGCTTCACTTCTCGAAATATCTGCTAGAGTATTCAGTTTTATCGATTGTTCAAATAAAATGTTTAGTAGGTTAATTGGATGAGTAGACCAAAGCTATTAATGGTTTTCACTATGGCGTCGTTCTCCATCATTTTTCAGGCAACTTTTTATTTTTTAATTGATCAGTGGAGGTTCGTCGTGTCGTTGGGACTTCAAAGTTAGTGATACAAAAAATGAAAGAATTTTGTTTTTTTTTTTAGCAGCTTTCCATCTTCAACGAATATGTGGAGTCACGTCATTTCAAAATTTGGTGTAGATAGGTTAGTATTATATGTATAAAAGATATGTACATATATTTACCAAAGACTGTATTTGTATTTGTGATGGGCCTATTTCTCAAAACATAGTTTTTTTTTTTTCCATGAGCTCCCCACAGGAGGCCCTGAGGAAAATAATTTCCCTCATGGCCTATGTCATCTTTGGGGATGCTGTATGGAGGTTTTTTTGGGGGAAATGAAGGAGAGGAGAGTTCTGGGAAGAAAAAATATTAAGGGAGGGCAGGAATCTGGGGTTCAGTGTATTCTGGTCATCCCCCTCCAAGACCTACACAAACCTCACCCCATGAACCCGGGCACCCCTGCTAAATCACCAAACGTAGCGAACCACTTGAGGTCACCTATGGCAGAGGTGTTGGTTTTCCAATAATGGTTCCCGGGGTGGCGGTACCCATTCCCGCCTCCCAAATTTAATTATTCCAAATGAGAATGTACGGCGAGTGAAATAGTTCTAGTCAACGTGTTATATTATGAGAGTATAGCGTTTGTGTGAAATTATTTTTAGGCAATACGAGAAAAATCACCAGGTAGTTCAATTTTATAATGAAATAACACTTGTTATAATAACTTTTTGAAGGTTATGAAATGGATGGTGTTTAAATCAATCAACGAAATGGTCTCACTTTACATCTCTGAATTATGCGTCCCGGAAAATACCGGTCCGAGGCAATTAACCCATAGATCGGCAACTTCATCTGCTATAGGCAGACTAATAGAACCCAAACGAAAGCCAAATACTAAGTTCGGAGATCGTGCTTTCGGAGTATCTGGGCCTAAGGCTTGGAATAGACTCCCTCCGGAATTAAAATGCATAAAAAGCCCAACAGAGTTTAGGTCCAAACTAAAAACCTACCGTTTCGGGCTCTCATACCCTTAACTTAATTTAAGTATACCTATCTGAGAGTATCATACTTGTATTGCCTATGATATGTCTAAATCACACTTTTCTTACTGAATTAAAATTACTCGAATCCTTACACATCAATCTGTCTCTAGGAAGATCAAATCCTTATACTACTGCACCGCCCACCATTAAATGTTGCTTTTACTTTCCGAAATACACTCATTAAAGAATATCCTACTTCCTACTTATTATTATTAATAATAATAATATTATAAAGGCGAAAGTTTGTATGGATGGATGTATGGATGTTTGTTACTCTTAGACGTAATAAATACTGAATGGATTTTAATGAAACTTTACAGAAATATAGCTAATACATCAGAATAGGCTATAGGCTATAACTTAGAGCTATGGCATTATGAAATTTGTATCAAATTATACGTTTATTGTCCAGGTTGTTAGGGGAGGGTGAGGGGGGGGGGGGGGTTAGTGGGGGCGTGGATGAGGGAAGGGGGGGGGGTTGGGAAGGGGAGGGATTAGGGGGGGGGGGGGTGGCAGTGGCGCGTGCGAAGCCAGGGGCAAAAGCTAGTATTACATAATAATATAAAAATATTTTCAGGATTAAACAACATGTGTTTACAATTATGTCCTCTGCGTGCGAACTCTATCTAAATTTCTTTAAATAGACAATAAACTGTGTTAATTTCAAGCGACCTCCCAGGTAAGTATGGTCCCGTATTAATTAATTTTTAGGCAGCATCGCGTTCATTGGTCAAAATATTGTACATATATTTTCGTATCGGTGATCAATGAACCGGTGTATGCAATTTTTAGCCATAAGTTGTTTTTAATTGTTTGTCTAGCTTGTAGTCTTTCTAGATTTTAGGCATGTATGGTAAGTTTGTACAGCGCCCTTGAGGTGATTTTTCACAAAAACGGCGCTATATAAATCGTCCCAATATTATTATTATTATTAATTTATGTATGAAATAAATAAAATAAAATAAAAAACCATGGAAGAAGATAATACAAATAAATCTAATCGAAAATATGATAAACAACAGGACATTGAAAATTAAAAAGGTAACGGTCGCAACTCCATATTCTAGAGCCGAGCCGTTTAACTCAAGAACGCGTCGAAAGAAAGACCCATTCTCTCGCAACAAATGTTGGGCGCGCGTTTTGCGTGTTTCCCGACTGCGCATCGGTTCCGAAGGAATAAATGACGCTAGTTCCTCTAAGCATATTCCATTGCAATACCGTTAGAACAAAGACAGCATTCCCATACGACACCTGTGTTCTAAAGATTTCAATATTGTTTGTTAAGTTAAAAGAATCTATCAGACGGACCGCCCATATTTGCACAGAGTCGAGAGTTATTTTTAGGGTTTTTCGGAATCCAGACCAGAGGTGACTGCCAGATTCAAACGTAGGTGTACTATATAATATGCAGTATCTGCGGGCCCTGTAGACTACGCCATGCTTCAGGGAGGCTAACTTAAGAGGCAGCTATCTGAATTTCTACCGATTTCTTGCAAACCTCCCTTAAACATTTAAAGTTTTTAAGCTCTTGAAAAAATATATGTTATTTTTTATGATAATATCTATACATTCCCCACGACGAAACGCAAATTATATGAAATTCCCTCGATAGAAAAAAATCGCAAAGTATGCTCCAATTTTTTTTATTTTCAAGTCTGTGTCCGTTATTTTACAAGTTATATGTATGAAAAAATTCACAGTGTTTCATTAAATAATGTTTTAGACAGCACCCAAGCGATTTTTGCTCTATTTTAAACGAGTCGTGTTTTATAAAAGATTTTCCCAATTTTTGCATCGATTTTGGCGCTGTAAGGGGTCGTCCATTAATCACGTGATGTTTTTTTACCAACTTTTTGACCCCTCCCCCCCTGGTGATATGTGGTGAGGTTTAAGGCTAACCCCTCCCCCCCCCTCAAATCACGTGTATTTTTTTTGTACACAGTATAGGACGTTTACCTTCAGAAATTGTGCGTTCAAGGAACCCCCCCCCCTTTAGAGCCTCACGTGATTAATGGACGACCCCTAAATGTTAGCGCTCTCCTCTAACATCCGTAATTTCGTATATCTCCAGCTTCTTCTTTTAGTCATTCGATGAAGCCTCCGTACCTAAATTGGTAACAAAAAAAAATTTTGTTTAATTTTTTTCATTTTTATTTATTCTAAGTTTAAAATTTGTGATATCTTATACCTGTCTCACTAGGAAAACCTGTATTGAGAGCAGGCGCTTTAAAAATATGAACACTTTATAATAAACCACCAGTTCCACAAAGCACACCAATGGAGGGCCTGTTAGAAAGATTGCTTCAATTAAAAAGCAAAATAGATTTTTATTTTAATCCCTTTTAGATGTAATCAGACATGATTGGGTCTTTGATACATTACATGAAACAAATATGCCGCTGACTTAGTACCTTTTGGTTCCATACCATTTAGCACGCGGTCTATCTCTCTTACATTACCTGAAATTGTTACAATAGGCCACTTGCATGGATTTCATAAGGACTTGGAAAAAATTGTGTGGATAGATTTTTTTACTAAGATTACGAAAATGTTAGTAAAAATTTTTAGAAATGTACAGTTTTTTTTATTTTTAAATAAATAAATCCATTATTTGAGCTCGTGAAGTCACTACATGAAAATGTCATGTCTCCGATTATGTTCCCTTAATTTTGTAAAATTCCACACTGTTAATCTTTTTTTTACATGGCAACACTTTGATTTCCGGCGAATTTTTTAATTTGCGTTTAACTTTCACTAGATTTATTGTTTGTTCTATGCGAACTTATCCTTTGGTTTGATTTTTTGATAAAGATGGCGGTGTTTTTACAGCTGTTACGAAGAGAACCCCGTACAATTTATTGCTTTTCTTGTGGAAAACGTTCTTTTTTTTTAAATGATTTCGGCTATGTAATTATTGTTTTTTCGCACCAAAATTATGTCCCGTCTTTCCGGTTTATAAAAAATGGTATGATTTTTCGGATTGAAATTTTCAAAAAATCGCCAGGGTTTCAAAAATACGAATAAAAAAATTTAAAAAAATACAGAATGTCTTAGAATATTTACTTAAACCGTAAAAAAAATTTAAAAAAATGTGATGCAAGTGGCCTATTGGGCATTCCTCAAAGAATTCCTTAATTAATTATTTATTTCCCTATGCGCCATTAGTTCAAATTCACCTTCGTTCTACCTTCTACCTTCCTATATGTAGATATAGGTATACGATTTCTGTAAATAAATAAATTTATTACAAAGGACCACGTTAGTAAGTCTGAAGATAGAAAAGCTCGCAAGGACTGGCAAAGCAAAGCTTCTCAGAATAAAAACTTCCACAAAAAGCTTCAAAGGAAAGTTGCAAGGTAAAGTTACCCCGTAATCAGAGGCGTGCAGCAATTTTCGTTATTGGACAAATTAATGTTTTTTATTAGTTTTTCATTTAAAAGAAAAACATGTTTTCCCAGGTTATAATTTTTTTAACTTAGCTCCACACAGGAGGCCCTGAGGTAAATAATTTTCTATGGATTTTTTATGGATTATATCCTATATGGATTATAAAATTATATATGGTTATAAAATTATATAAAACTATATGGATAATATTATTTATAAACACAGAAGGCTCTGAGAAAAATAATTCCCCTCGGAGCCTTTGTCATCTTTGGGAACGCTGTCCGGAGGATCTTCTTGGAAAGGATGTTTTGGGAAAGAAAAAAGGTATGGGTAGAAATCTGAGGGAAAGTGTGCCCATGAGTATCTATCCCTCCCATTGCGGAGCAAGGCAATGTTCTGAGATAATTCTGCTAGAGACATCAAAAGGTCTTCCTCAACCAGTATCTCCTGATCCGGCCTGCCATGCAGTTGGTGGGCAGACGTATCAGCCGCCTAACCTTCACCCTCATCTTACCCTATGAAACCACAACCCTAAGTCACCAAACGTAGCGAACCGTAGGCGGTACCCACATCCGCCTCCCAAATTGATCTCCCAGTTCTGCTGTGTAATTCGCTGAAGTCTGACAGTTTGATAATGCTTCCAGAATCAATAACATTTAAACTCAAAGAAACCAGTGTTGCAAAAAATCATTAAATGAATTTTTTTTTCACTCAGGTAATTTAAAAATTTGATTATGCCTTTAAATGAACATTTAAAATGCAACCACAAACACCCATTTTCTCAAAACTGTCAATTTGTCCAAAACGATGATAAATGATTGAGACCACTCCAGTATTCACAGAAACAGTTTTCGTTTACGTAAAAAATAAAAGAACGAAGCTTCATCGATTTTCTGATCTAGTTGTATCCAAACCCATTAGAAAACGTTGACCATATAACGTATCTGGGTCTAAAAATTGACCAAAACTTAAAATGGACCGAACACATTACCTATTTAAATAATAAAATTAAAAAACTAAGTTATATTTTCAAAACTATCAGGTATGTCCTCATTAAAAAAGATTTAATAAAGATTTACATGGCTCTCTGCCAATCACTGTTAGAATACGGTATTATCGGATGGGGCAGTGCAAATAAAAACATACTAAATCCACTAATTAAAACTCAAAAATCCACAATGAAAATTATACTGAAAGTTCATGTAAGAACTAGCACTGATGAAATCTTCAACAATCTTAACATCATGTCAATTAAACAACTGTATTCTAAAACTATACTCATTTACATTCATATATATCGTATGGGTGTTACTACCATTACGATATTTAACTCTCTATCACAGGAGGGAAATAAAAGCACTTAGTATCAGGCTGTATAAAATTGCATTATATATTTAAGTTTACTTGCGACAATATTTAATTAGTAAATTACAATAATTGAAAGCTACACAGAACGACCAACGGAAGGCGAGTCTCCAGCGGGAATAAAATCGGAGCTTGCCGTAAACCGCAAGTCACCCGTATCTGTCATCAACGGTGTTGCCTTCTCAGAAAATACCTTTTGGGCTGTTCAATTCATGTCGAATGTAGGTACCACCACATACCTTCCCTTCAGTTGCTAAACGATATGAAAAATATTTGGTAGGGATTCCAAAAGATATTTTTTGAGTGTAGCGTGTCGGACAAGACAAAGGAAAATTTAATTTATGACGTCACATTTTGTCAGTGCCTGGGTTTTTTAATAAATGATGGTAGTCGCTGTTAAAAGTGTCTTGAATTGCAATAGGCTTCCTGATGCGATGTGAGATCATGTGAAAATATAATGAGTTACTAAAATATAATATATTCTATACTTGACATCATTGTAAAATATTTTGTTCCTATGCGTTCAGAAATATATAGTATATGTGTGAAGGTATTTTTATGAATAATATCTCCATAAATTTGTGAACGCATTGGAAGTTTTTAAACATAATTTTACTTGTATATACATCCTTATATTAATCAATAACCAAACATTGGCTGTGTTAAAAGTTGCCAAGTTCTATAGAAATAGCATGATATATAACTTGTTTTTAAACAAAAGATAATTGAATCACCTTATTTTGTGATACACACCTGTATTCTGTTATATAAATAATAATAATTAAAAATAACTGAGTGTTTAATTTATTTTAAACCTACTTGTTTTCTATGTTTAAAATGTTTAGGAAATATTGATATAAGCCATTATTGGATGTATGTAATTAATAAGCTGCTGGTATAAGTATCACAGTACGCTATAGTAAATTATCCTATATTAGATTATTATTTTAAATACATACTTGATTAACTTAACTTATACTAGATATAATATTTTGCATTGATTGCGAAGGTTAGTTTGACACTAAACGTTGAAATAATGTTTTCATTATTCAACTTACTCATGACTATGTGTCATAAAAATATGAAAATAATAACTAAAGTGTCTAGTTGTATACAAGAATGATTATACCAAAAATTTAAAAATATATTAATCTATGTTTACTGAAGCACACATGGTAATCATCTCTTATGTTTATGTTGGTATGGTATGTTTTCATATTGTAAATATTTAATTGATTTAACGAGATATGAAAACAGATGTGTTTCAGTATACACTATATAGTTATACAAACTCAATACTTGTTACATCAAGTGATGTCAAAGTCGATGCAGCAATATTGAGCAGATATATTTATTTACATAATCATTTTTACCTGAATTATTTTTACAATACAAGAGCTGTATAAGATATCTCGCGTAGAGCGAGTTGAATGGAAAATAATTCCTTATAACACATTAGATGTAATGAAATGTTATCAAATGACAAGTTGTTATTTGAGTTATACTATACTTTACTGCGCAGACAACCATTCTTATTTTTACAATTATAAATTCTTAACTAATAAAATTATTTTCAAATGTTTACCGAATCTGGTTTATTTTTACTCACCAAGGAGTTTTTTATAAAAGGTAACTAGACTGGTTATGATTTAGCGTCCAGATTAGATATATTATTGTTTTTATTAGATTATTGCAATTAATTATTAATGAGTAATAAAATATACTCGTTTTTGTAAACATTTGAAAATAATCATAACATAATATTATGTGACAGTTTCATCAACATGCTCACTCAGATGTATGTATTTTGTAAGTACATCTGAGTAATCATGGTTGGGATTATTAAAAACAAAACTTTACTCTACATAGCTTGATAATTTTGTAATGTATTATCTTAGTTTAAATGCTCTTTATATCTAATACCTTTGTTAGTTAAAAGCTATTCGCATAATGCTAGATACTATTTTATGAATGTCAATATACTCTTTATTGGATACCTATCCCATATAGTATACATTAAGATTCCACGCTGTCAGAGTTATACAGTTATGAAAGGTTATTTTTAGCATAATGATTACAAGTCTTGTGAAAAGCGATTATAGCTAGACACGCAGTTTTCATTGATTGATATACAATGTTTTAAATATGCTTAAATTAATTACATGCAGGTACATGATTTTGAAGGATGAAATTTTTCATCAATTGATAATGCATCATTTCTATGAAAATGATTTGCATATATTAGTATTGTATTCTAATTTTGTTGTTTGTAAAAAATATTCAATTATGAATGATGATAATAAACGAAAAGCTCAACATTTGTATGAAATATTGTAGACTTTGTTATTTTTTCTTAGTAATTTAAAAATAGTTTTACTTTTGAAATCTTGTTTAGAGTAATTTTATGATTTTTAGTATTAATTATTGAGAGTTCTTATGTATTTTTGATAAAAATGAAATGCCTTTTTATGCTCTAAGCTTGCCCTAATCTGTCTGGGAAATGTACTTTTCGCCCAGATCTTGTTGTTCTTGTTGGTATTGTGGCGGAAGAGTCTGGAACAGTTGTAGAGACAGGTACATTATCTTCAATGGGGATAAAAGCTGGCTTTAAGCGATCTATCGAAACGCATTTTGTTTTTCCATTAATGGTAATGGTGAATGTCTTTTCATTGCGCTCCTCAACCTTATATGGGCCATCATATGGACACTGGAGTGGCCTTTTTGTGCTGTCTGTTCTGAGAAACACATGCGTCGTATTAGGTAGATCCTTATGTACGAAGAACTTTCCTGAACCATGGGCGCTCGCTGGTGTCGATTTGATGTCATCGAACTTTCTCTGGAGACGTCCAATATACGTATCTGGCTCTTCACGTGGAGTTGCTGTGAAGAAGTCGCAAGGTAATTTTAACGTTCTACCGTATGTCAGTTCTGCTGGTGAATATTTTAGATCTTCACGCACTGTGGCTCTCAAGCCGAGCAAAACAAGTGGAAGCTTCTCCACCCAATTCTGATCTCCACATGCCATAAGAGATGCTTTTAATGTGCGATGCCACCTTTCAATCATACCGTTGGCTTGTGGATGATAAGCCGTGGTTCTTAGATGTTTAATACCAAACTTCTCTGTAAGTTTTTTGAAAAGGGAGCTCTCAAATTGCCGTCCTTGATCAGTAACTATGCTGTCAGGAGTTCCATGACGAGCGATCCAATGTGTTGTTAATGCCGTAGCGACGGTTTCCGCTGTCATATTCTTCAAGGGAACGGCCTCAGGCCAACGAGTAAATCTGTCGATCATTGTCAGTATATATTGGTACTCGTTGCATGTAGGAAGCGGTCCAACTAGGTCGATATGGATATTTTTAAATCGATCCTCTGGCAGTACGTACGTTGCTAATGGAGCAACAGTATGCCTGGTAATCTTAGCTTTCTGACAGGCTATGCATTGTTTGACGAAGTTCTTAATGTCCCTTGCCATGTTTGGCCAAACAAATCTTTGCTTAATTGTCTTTGTCGTTCCTAGAATGCCAGGATGACAAACATTGTGTACGCTTGCGATCACTTGATCACGCATGCAATCTGGTACAAATGGTCTGATGTGTCCTGTTGATACGTCACACCATACTGAATAATCCGTGCCAGGAATCACCATTTGACGTAAGGCGAGGGAGCTGTCATCTTTTGCCTTCATAATACCGTCAGTTTGACATTGCTCTATTCCCATCTGCCTGTAGTCAATAGAAGTAGGACAATTAATCTCTTCTATACGAGATAGTGCGTCAGCTACTGTGTTCTGTTGTCCGGAAACATGTCTGATGTCCGTTGAAAATTGAGCTATGTAGTCCAACTGCCTTTCTTGACGTGGAGAACTTGAAGCTCGCTTCTTGTTAAAAGCGAAGGTGATTGGCTTGTGATCCGTATAAATGGTGAAGTTTCGTCCTTCGACGTGGTTTCTGAAGAATTTTATTGACTCGTAGATACCAGTAAGTTCACGATCGAATGTACTATACTTTCTTTGTGCCGTTGTGAATTTTCGTGAGAAAAATCCTAAAGGTTGCCATGAGTCTCCTTTAGTTTGCTGGAGTGATGCCCCCATGGCAATATCAGAGGCGTCCACCATGATGGCGATCTTGGCCTCTGGGTCTGGATGTGCCAGTAAAGTAGCCGTTGCGAGATGATGCTTGCATTCGTCGAACGCTGCTGTTAGCTCCGGAGTCCAGGTCAGTATGCGCTTGTCGTTCTTTTTGTAACCTGATATTAGCTCAAAAAGTTTTGCTTGGGTGCTAATTGAGTTGGGAAGAAATTTTCGATAGTAATTTAGCATTCCCAGAAAGCGTCTGAGGTCCTTTGCAGTTTTAGGCAAAGGAAATTCTGTGATGGCTGTTACCTTTTCTTTTATTGGGCGCATACCTTCAGGTGTAATTGTATGCCCAAGAAAGTTGACGGTTGGTAGACCAAATTGACATTTGTTCAGATTGATAACCAAACCGTTGTCTACGAGGCGTTGGAAAAGTATGTCCAAATGCCTTCTGTGCTCATCTTCATTTTCGGATGCTATTAGGATATCATCTAGGTATACAAAACAGAATTCTAAGTCTCGTGTCACAGCATGCATGAATCGCTGGAAGGTTTGAGCTGCATTTGATAAACCGAATTGCATGGTGGTAAATTCATATAGACCAAAGGGTGTGATAATTGCAGTCTTAGGTATGTCGATATCCTCTAGAGGTATTTGATGATAAGCCCTGGTGAGGTCTAGTGTGGTAAAGACCTTCGCTTTTGCCAGTTTATGTGCAAAGTCTTGAAGTTGCGGAATTGGGTATTTATCCGGGATCGTTTTTGCGTTGAGTCTTCTGTAGTCTCCACACGGACGCCATTCCCCGTTCGGTTTTTTGACCATATGTAGTGGGCTCGCCCAATTACTTTTGGACGGTCTGCAAATCCCTTGTTCCATGAGAAATTTAAATTCTTTCTTCGCTGCTTCAAGAAGAGCTGGTGCCAGGCGGCGCGCCCGCTCTGTGACAGGTGGACCTTTCGTCTCAATACAGTGTGTCACAGAATGTTTCGCTTTGTCCCAGTGCTTGATGTCTGGTCGCGTCAAGCTTTGATATTTGTTTATAATATCTTTATATTTTTGTGATGAGGATATGGTGGATATACCGGATGATGGTCCTTTGCATGTATTTCCTCTAATCTTTAGTCCCGTAGATGAGTCCAAGAGAATTGCTTGTTTAAGATTCACTGTCAGATTATAGTGATGGAGGAAATCTGCACCCAGGATTGGCCTCGAAACGTCGGCGACGATAAATCGCCATTTCAGTGCCCGGCGAAGACCAAAATCTAGTTCTATCGTTCTTGTCCCGAATGTTTTGATGGGATTTCCATTTGCTCCATATAATGTAGTTGGGCAGTTGTCGGAAGTTATGTTATTCCTATTGTATATGGGATTTCTAGGTATGACCGAAACGTCAGCTCCTGTGTCCACCAGGAATTTCTTTCGAGTTTGTCGATCATAAACGAAGAGACGACATGTGTTTCTCGGAATCTCGCACGTCCCTACTGAGAGGTTCCGCTGTCGTTTAATGGAATTTTTCTTAAAAGAGCAAGGTTGATAACATCTGAAGGCCTTTTCTCCAAATCTGTTGTGATAACTGCAGTATCCATTTGGTTTTTCCTGGAGCGATCGACCGCGAGACCCAGACGTCGGCCTTCTAGCGGGATTCTGCTGAGATGATTTCTGATAAGAATTTTGATATGAATTCTGATATGGCTCCTTTCTCTGAGGGTCCTGATCTCGCCGTCCTCGGGCGGTAGTATGATTGTCGTTTTGTGACCTCTTCAGTTGGGATATTTCCTGTGTGAGCGCGGAAATTTGTTGTTGCAGTTGTTGTAATACGCTGTTTTTAATGTCTTCAGATTTAGATGTGTTTGTTTCGCTCAGATGTTCCATTGCGTTACATTCCGTTGACTGGTAGACGTCTGTAATCTTGTCTGCCGCCGTCGCCAGTTGATTAATATCATTATCCGTGAGGGCGGATAGGATTGCTTTAACATGTTGAGGCAAGCGCTGAAGCCAAAGTACACGAACAATTGTACTATTTGCCAATGATGGTCCAGCCAGTTCCATCATATGTCGAAGAAGTACTGATGGCTTGCGATATTCTAGCTGAATTCCGGATAGAAGTCGCGTGAGCCTTTTTTCTGGTGAATCTTGTAATCTTTCTATCAGTGCGGCTTTTAAGGTTGAATATTTGTCCGTCGTGGGCGGTTTCGTGACAATATCGCTGACGCACTGCAATGTCTGTGTATCCAGCGCAGCGACTATAATATTATATTTTTTAAAATCTTCCGTGATACGGGAAATTGCAAACTGCGATTCAATTTGTATGAACCAAAGTCCAATATTGTTCTTCCAGTACGGTGAAAGTCTCACCGATACATGGTGAATATCAGGTTCACTGCTTCTTCCGCTTGAGAATTCCATGTTAATTGATATGGTAATTTCTTCTTCCGTTGACATAATAAACTTTTTCAGATGTAGGAGAGCTTACGCATAATAGGCGGAAATTTAATAATATTCAGACGTAAATTAAAAATATTAAAGATAAGATCGTGCTATTCCATTGTACACAAAAAACAATATTCAAACCAAAAGATTTCACAACATGCTATATAAAAAATATTGCAACCTTGCATCATATTATTGTTGAGATTTGTAATTTTAAGAACAATATATTTTTAAATCCCGAAAGTGATACTATCATTGACCTCTGTGTTTTAAAACGTTATATTATTTGCGTAATCCAAGACTCAAACCATAATTTTATTGCGTTTTGTTAAATTTATTTGACTGTGATCTGCAGTTTTCTACATTGGTAATTATAATGCACAATGACCTTTGAATAGGTGAGAGGTAGGTTTTCAATTTCAATGATTCGTAAAATTTTGCAACATTTGAACTGTAGGTATGCATTTAAAAATTGTAGGAAAATTTCTGGATAATATTATGGATTAGATTGAACGTTACGTCCGGATGAATCTTGCTGTCCAGCAGCTGCTCGATTGATGCTTGGACATCGGCTCTGCTTCTCTGCTGATGCGTAGACTCTGCCCTGGTAGAAGTCAGCTGTTCTGTTGAAAGTCAGCTGCTGTGGAGGAAGCTGATGGTGTGCTCCGGAACAGGCTGCGAGCTGCTTTCTCTCTGGTGGCCGTTGTTTCTGAAATTGATGTTTTTACGCAGTTAATGGTCATTGCAAACACGATAATTTTTAAAAATCATTAGTTGGGACAATAATCATATCATATAATCATATAATGTATGTAAAATTCACAGATTTCTGTATTTCCGATACGATCGAAATCGCAACGGGATGCACT
Organism: Limnephilus lunatus; assembly: GCA_917563855.2. NCBI lineage: Eukaryota > Metazoa > Arthropoda > Insecta > Trichoptera > Limnephilidae > Limnephilus > Limnephilus lunatus. The sequence goes on from OU830592.1 coordinate 122,827,920, forward strand.
ACGTGCATACTATTTTAAAATTACTGAGACGTCATTTAATAAAGCTACTAAAATTTCTAAGTTACTGATTGTTTGAAAGAATTTTTAAAATTGAATTTGTACTTACATAAGTCTCAGGAAACCCGCTGGCGACCCCCTCCCGTGGTGTTCGATATTTATTAATGCAAAAAAGAATAACATCACGATTTAAACTCGATGATGGATTAAAAATTGTGTAAAATGTCGGGTCACCAATATACCGATGAGGGTGTGTTATTACCATTACGATATTTAACTCTCTATCACAGGAGGGAAATAAAAGCACTTAGTATCAGGCTGTATAAAATTGCATTATATATTTAAGTTTACTTGCGACAATATTTAATTAGTAAATTACAATAATTGAAAGCTACACAGAACGACCAACGGAAGGCGAGTCTCCAGCGGGAATAAAATCGGAGCTTGCCGTAAACCGCAAGTCACCCGTATCTGTCATCAACGGTGTTGCCTTCTCAGAAAATACCTTTTGGGCTGTTCAATTCATGTCGAATGTAGGTACCACCACACATAAGTACAAAACCCAAGAAATGACAACTTACACGTACATTAGAAACACTATATCTCATGGTCAAAAACATATCCAACAAGTAACTACTAACACAACATTTGGGCAAAAAAGCTTCTTGTATTATGGTATTAAACTTTACAATAAAATACCACTCTCACTTAAAAACCTCAACAGTATAACATTTAAATCTCAAATAAAAAGCTGGATACTAAATATAGGGAGAACAGAAATAGAAAATATACTGATATAAAATACAGACTAAAACCGACTCTACTCAACTGAATTATAAAAAAACACAATTTTATTTAATTTTTAATTATTTTAAAAAATGCTACATGATACCTATATGTTTATAACAAATTCATATTAATTTCTTATAATTAAATTATAATATGTAAATGAAATCCTCAGCACGGGAAATCCCAGTGAGGATATCATTATCTCTAGATGTTTGTAAAGAAAGGAAGACAATAAATTATTATTATTATTATATTATTTACCTTTGACATATATGTCATGTTTGGGGATGGTGTGTGAAGGATCTTTTTAAAGAAACAAGTAGTGGAAGTTCTGGGGAGGAAAAAGGTATGAGGGGTGGGTAGGAATCTGCGGGTCAGGTTGTCCATGATTGCCCACAATCCATCCCTACTACGAATATGAATACATCCTACTGCGGTGAAAGAGATCAGCTGAAGAGGCCAAAGGGTGATCCTCGATTAGTTTCTCCCGATCGGCCCACCACGCAGTAACTGAGTGAACCATTCGGGTGACCTATGGAAGAGATGTTGGTTATCCAATAAATACACATACCCGCCTCGCAATTGGTGCGTAGGAATCTGTGAGTCAGTGTGTCCAGGATTCAAAAGGGCTGAATTCAAAAGGGCTCTAAAAACAAACTTATTTAAAAAATCATACCTTTCATGAATTTGTAGCTCCTTTTCAAAAAACTATAATAAACCATGTTCCTCAATTTCCAGTAATTGTTTGGTTTCGATTACCTCCTTACTATAGTTTTATGTGCACTCCGAATTTGTATTATTTGTAAACGTAAACTGTTTCCTGTTCTGTAGTATATTTTAGTTTTTAATGATTCTTGTTGAATCGCACCGTTATGGTTTCAATGGGATCAATATCTATTGTCATGTGCACCCACTATTGTTGTTAATATTGTTCTTTAGGAATTGATTTGTATATACTGTATATTCTTTGTTTCACATTATTTAATCAATTTTGTAAGGACTCGTAAATAACACTATATAATTAATTTTAAGCTTATTATAATTAAGCGCATTTGAAGTGAAATATCACAAAACTGCGCTATATAAATACCAGGTTATTATTATTATTATTATTGACATAAGTATGAATCCATCCCTCAAGGTGCAAGCGCATGGGGTCGAGAGAGTCCGTCTGGAGGTCAAAGGATCTCCGTCAACCGGCCTCTTTCGATCTTGCCCGCCACTCAGTTGGTTGGCAAATGTATCTACTGCCAAGACCTGGACAAATCTCACCTCATGAACCCGGGCATCCCTGCTTCGTCCCTAACCGTAGCTTGCCACTTAAAATAGCCTGTTACGGCAGAGGCGTTGAATGGACCCAACAATCATCAAAAATGATAATTTTTGGTTTGTCTCTGTAACTCTAGTAAAAGAACTCAGATGAGCTTTGAATTTAGGCATCAATTTTTTAAAATTGTAACTGATCGTGTGAAGAATTCAGAAAAGCTATAAAGTAGCGAGAGAGAAAGGAAAATAGGTTCAAGGACATTTGCAAGGACTCTTCGGCATTTTTAACGGGAATGCACTAGTTTACAATAATATTAAGTTATTATTTATAACCGCTATCTCTTGCCACTAAAAATTATCTCGCTCAAAAATTATCGCTTTTCCACAAGCCTATTTTCAATTTTTACAATTTTTTTTTATTCTTTTCAGTAAATTAAGAATTGCTAACACGCCTCTGAGTATTATGTATGTGAGAGCTTCCAGGTAATATTGCCAAGGACAGATTTAAACTCCAAAGGAAAAATGCCACAGAAAAGTTGCAGAACCTGTCTATTAGAACCGGAGCCTTTATAGAAATACTGAAGCAGAAAACGTCATCAGCCATGAAACATTCTCATCGTACAGTATGTATATAATCGCATTACCTGAACAAATTTTAAAAATATGTGTACATCATACCCGGTAGGGTTTTACGATACAAGAATTTTTAAATTTCAAGTTCATTTTATAAAAAATTCTCCAGTCCAATAGAGTCCTAATTTCTCCAGTCTTCCTAAAGTAAAATCAACTCTTATTTTGCCACTAATCTTCTCATAAATGTTATTTTATTTTATTTTATTTTATTTGGAAAACCAACAGTTTATAACAATAATGTTTGATGAAATACATATGTATAAAAATTTAACCAATAACAGGTTTTTACTGATGTATATTAAATTATTAAGTGCGTAGGTATAAAGAAAAATAGTTAAATTAGGTTATGTGGATGGGATGGTGGAAGGGAGGGGAAAGGGATGGATCTATTCTGTGTAAATAGTGGTGTGTATGTGTAAATGTTATTTATTCATTTTAGATTTGAAAATGTTAGGTGCTGTGTTAAATACGTCGGATTCACTGTATGTCATGTTAAAGATGAGTGAAGCGCGGTGAATGAATGTATTTTGTTTAGAGTTAGTGTTGCATTGAGGAATGTATAATGCGTGGTTTTGTCTTATTTGTCTGATGGGTACTCTTAGTTTAATTCTTTCTAGTAATTCCGGGCAATCTATCATAGAGGTAGCTATTTTTCGTAGAAATAGTACGTCTGCCAAATTTCTTCGACTTTCCAAAGAATATATCTTGAAGAACGTGGCTGACTCTTCGTGGCTTAGATGAGGACGATAGCTCCGAAAATCAAGGTATCGTAGAAATCGGTTTTGCACTTTCTCAATCCTTTCTATGTGACATATGTACTTGGGATTCCAGATTTGAGAGGCGTACTCAAGAGAACTGCGTACTTACGCAAAGTAAAGCATTTTCATGGTAATATCAACAGTAATGGAGGGTAGCAAATGTAATATCATGTATATCATATTTATCATATTTATATTGGTATTATATTAGCATTACAGTAACTGTATTTTTACATAAAGTAACTTCGAAAATTGCTCAATTCTTCGTGATATTTTTCCTTAAAGGAAAAGTTCCTTCTTTACTTTCATTTTTATTTTTCATTTTCTTGTTTTATCTATTAACATATCTTTAGTTTATTATGTCAGCTAAACAATAGCAAAAAAATGTCGTGATATAACTGAAAGTATACTAGATTATGAATATATACATATATGTATTATTTTACCAACAGAATTTCTTCATTCATTTTCATTTTCAAATTCATTTTTCTTGTTTTATCTATTAATATTTCTTTAGTTTATTATGTCAGCTAAACAATAGTAAAAAATGTCGTGGTATAACTGAAAGTATTCTAGAATATGAATATACATATGTATTATTTTACCAACAGAATAGTCAACACTATAATTTACTATAATTTACATGTAAAACATTATCATACTGGAATGTCCTAAAACGGGCAATTGCCTAGTTGGACATTTTAAGTTCACTATGTTGTATTATGTAATATTTTCAAACAATAAATAAATAAATAAAATAAATAAAATAAATAAAATAAATAAAATAAATAAAATAAATAAAATAAATAAAATAAATAAAATAAATAAAATAAATAAAATAAATAAAATAAATAAAATAAATAAAATAAATAAAATAAATAAAATAAATAAAATAAATAAAATAAATAAAATAAATAAAATAAATAAAATAAATAAAATAAATAAAATAAATAAAATAAATAAAATAAATAAAATAAATAAAATAAATAAATAAATAAATGTAATGTCCAGTGTTTTAAATATATATTGTGTCCTCTGCGTGCACAGTCGTATCTTTTCCAAGCATAAACTTTATAATACAAGTTTGTTTGTAAGTCTGAAGTGACCTGTCAGGTAAGTAAGTTTTTCTGTAACTGTTTGTAAATAATACAATTATATATGTAGAGCCTCATAACAAATTGTACAGCGCGCTTGGGGTGATTTTTCATAAAAACGGCGCTCTACAGATTATTCAATTAAAAGTAATATTATTGTTACGAAAGCATTTGTGTTGAAAATATTATTTAAAAAATAATAATCATAGGAAAGAGGCACCAACTTGAATAATTTCTTGACATTGAGAAAAATCACTTACGTAAGTGATATATACAAATCACACTTTTTTAATTGGATTAAAATTATTGGAATCCTTAAGGGCCTTTAACCACCCAGCGGCCGAGAATACAAATTTCGTCGAAAGATGTTCTTACGATCGTACAGGGCGGTTCCAATGAGAAAGATTTATTATTCCCCGTACCAGCTTTTTAAAATAATAACTCGATTTTATTTCATTTAAAATTTGCTTGAATTTATACCTACATTCAAAAATGCTGAAAGGCGTATGTATAAAACTATAAAAATTATGTGCTTTTTGAATTTTTTTTTTTTAAGTATTTACAATTTTTCAATAATGTAAAATAAGAATGTAAAAAAATCTTAAATATATTAGTTTGTAAGACAGTAAATAAACAGACAAACTGAACTATTTTCGTCGCAAAAAAGGTACGCGGATCTTTTTTTAATGATTTTATTTTAACTAAAATTAAAATTCTGAAACATAGTTTTCGCAGATAATTTATTTTATTTTTTATTTTATTTATTTTACTGCATGATTATATGATTTGAAATGTTTGTTGTGTAACACATTTTTTTTAAAACTTTAATAGTTCTGCCAACGACCTACGTTACGATATAACCTTATTATGCTAAAAATAAACACATTTTCTCATAATTTAAAACATAATTTTACCAGATAAAAGTATAATCTTTCAAAATAAATTAATACTTTTTTGTGGCTAATATTTACATAAATACGGCTAATATTTTATTTAAAAATTACAAATTACCGGTTTTGTCTGGTTATTCCCTCTCATACATCAATCCTATTTTTTTACATTAGCTCCACCCAGGAGGCCCGGAGAAAAATATTTTCTCTCAGGACCTTTCTCATCTTAGAGTACTTAGAGGATGCTGTGTGGAGGGTTTTTTTTAATGAAAGGAAGGATAGGAAGTTCTGGGAAGGAAATTAGTATGAGGAGCGAGTAGTAATCTGGGAGTCAATGTCCAGGAGTGACGGATGTATGAAACCATCTCTCCAACCGCGGTGTAATGCGATGGGTCGAGAGATTCCTTCAAAGACCTCTTTTAACCAGTCTCTCTTGATCCTGCCCAACACACGGCAGGTGGGATGACGCTTCTGCAAGGGGTGTTGGTACCCATACCAGCTTCCCAATTTCCATCTTTAAAGATAATACATTTAAAGCAATGTTTCGATGCTGAATGGTGGTCTTCCACCAGGGTGATACTGACAGTATCGACGATTCTGTGTTGTGCGCGTAGTAACCTTCTATGATTTATGTAGGTAAACCGTAATATAACAGGTACATCATAAATAACCCACGCAGATTCAAGTAATACAGTTATGTTTTGGCACGCTATGAAGTTACGCGATATGTAATTGACGGCCTCTATTGCATCGATAGATAATATATGGAAAGTAACACTGTTGAAGACATAAATTTTTTAAATATTACATTATAATTATTAGCTTATCTACTACGATGAGTTATTAAATAATTAGCATTATCTAAAATGTCACGAGTTAAATGCAGAAGACATGTTGTGACAGAGGCACAAGAATAACCTCGTTGAATTTGATGTTTCAAAGACCCAATCATGTCTGATTACGTCTAAAAGGAAGACCTCGTTTCTTTAAATACTATTTTAGACGGTTCCATGCCAACTCATAAAGAAACCAATTCAAAAAACGTCTCAGAAAGGTCATTAAAAGCTAAGAAAAAAATAATTTTGAAATAGCCAGTAACCCTAACATAGCTTAACTTATTTAACCAATTTTTAAATATTTTTTATCATCATTCTTAAGGCGATCCACTAGTACAGGAAAAAATCGAAATCGGAATTCACGCCCTTTTATGGGAGGAGTTTAAAAATACTTGAGAAAAAGCTTTTGGAAAGGTTGGAAAAGATATTTGAGTTTTTTTTTTACATGTTGATTTCGTAAAGGCCTGTAAAAAACATTAATTCCTTTTTTATGCATTGTTTATTGCAATAAAACGGAGTTTTTAAATTGATTTCATGAAAATAAGCTGCGCGGAGCATAACACGACTGCTCTCCGCTCCGTTCGGAGGAGTAATGACGGAAGACAGGGGGGCGGCTGCCAGTCGTTCTTCGGTGGACAAATTCGTAGACTGCCGTATTGTCGCCGTGATGTCAAAAATACCAACGCGAAAATGCATATTATATTTTATTTTGTAAGGTTCGGGCGTAAATATAATATTTTTTCGCGATAATTATATAAGAAACTGAATTTGCCACATTATGCAATAACCATATCCGAAAAAGTGTTTATAAGTAGGAGAGTTTTCAGTTAAAAATGTTTTTTATAGACCTAATACTTTATTTTTTTCTAAACTTATTAAAAGACTTAAGGGCCAAATATGTTCTACACGCAGTATTTAATTGAAGTATCTATAATACTTCTAAGCGGTCAAATTTTCAAAACTAAAACATACGATTTTGTATGATTTTGCATTATTTAGTATGGCTTCATCTTAATGACCTTTCTGAGGTGCTTCTGAGTTGGTTTTATTCTGAGTTGTTTGGTCACCATTTTAGACAATACCCATGAGATTTTTGCACTATTTTGAACTAGACGTGTTTTTTCGCAAAATATTATCGTTTTTAATATAAGCTCTCTATAACATTCGTATTTACATAACTCTCCATTGCCTTCTTTTTGAGCAGGTACACCGCGCCTTAAGATTGATAAATTATCGACATTATCGATAAGTACTTTATCGATCGGCAGTATATTTACCCTGGTACATCTTTCGCAGTGTTTAACCACATTAACACATATGAGTCCGTGTAATATGGAGTGGGTATTAGTCTATAATCCAGAGAGACCTCATAAATAGTAACCGTGCCATTTGGATGATGACGTCACGGGAACGCGTGGCGGAAGGAGAAGTGCAATGACGGGTGCGGCCAGGCCAATAAAACTCCACCAGTTGATGCGGAGGTAATGGTGTGTGTTTATTGCGATTGGTAAATGTCTCTGTGGAGATCGCTGTTTATCTGCTATCGTTGTTTCATTATTTTTATTTCTGACTAGCTTTTACCCCCGGCTTCGCTCGCATATTCGCCCCCCCTCCCCCCTCCCCTTCCCACAATCAATCAATAATGAAATACGCGCCGTTTCGCATTCATAATATTAGTATAGCTGTTGGCTTAGGTCAAAGGTTAGTACCTATTTTATATATGTACACTAAATATTCATATTAGAATACTTATATTTGAATTTTTCCTATCAAAGAAAACTCCATAGTAACCTAAACCAATAACAAAATGACAGACCACGTCAAACATTTACTTAGCAACACGTTTCGCCAATAAACGTATAATAAATAATTTCATAACGCCACAGCTTATTCATATCGCCAGAGCTTACCAATATATATATAGCCTATATTACTCGCAAATAATGTAACTCTCGATTAGTGAAAGAATTTTTAAATTCCATTCGGTATTTATTGCGTGAAAGAGTAACAAACATACATCCATCCATCCATCCATACAAACATTTGCATTTATAATATTATATTATTATACATAAGTAAAATAAGTTTTTGTAAAACACGAACGCGGTCGAACTAAAGAGCGAAAAAATGCAAGCAAAGAAATATACACCTATTGAAATGTATCAAAACTCGACAAAAAATTAAAGGGTTAAGAAAAAAATGTAAAAAAAGCAATGACTAAAATACTTTTTTTATAATTTTTGTTACGAATAGTTGTTTACTGAAACTTTTGGCAAATAAAATGTAGGCAAAAGGAAATATTGATTCAATTTAAAAGTAGTTTATTGATATTTACATAAACAGCAAAAAATCATTTTAAATCCTTCAATTTAAATTAATCCTAACAATTGATTATAAAAAAAAAACAACCAGGAAATATTTTCAAAATTTTCCAGAGACGAGGCGGAGGGTGAATCGGTCAGATGGTCAATTACCTATACTTTTAATGGGGACCCGACAATTGGTCCGATGACAGTTGTTCCGGCGACAGTTGGTCCGGCAACAGTTGGTCCGGCCAACAGTTTGTCCGGCCGACAGTTCGTCGACAATTGGTCCGGCGACAATTGGTTCGGCCGAAAGTTTAGAAGATGTTTTCTTCAAGTAAGTATGCAAAGAGGATGTACAGCAGTACAACCAAAGTCGATATACTTATATCTGAACTTAGACTCAAGATGCCTTCAGTATATCGATTTTGGTTGTACGGCTGTATATCCTCTTTGCATACTTACTTGAAAAAAACACCTTCTTAACTTTCGACCGGACCAATTGTCGCCGGACCAATTGTCGGCCGGACGAACTGTCGGCCGGATGACCTGTCTATCGGACGAACTGTCGGCCGTACCAACTGTCGCCAGACCAACTGTCGCCGGAACCGTCAGTATAATAATAATAATATTTGGACGATTTATATAGCGCCGTTTTTGTGAAAAATCACCTCAAGGGCGCTGTACAAACTTACCATACATGCCTAAAATCTAGAAAGACTACAAGCTAGACAAACAATTAAAAACAACTTACGGCTAAAAACTGCATACACCGGTTCATTGATCACCGATACGAAAATATATGTACAATATTTTGACCAATGAACGCGATGCTGCCTAAAAATGAATTAATACAGGACCATACTTACCTGGGAGGTCGCTTGAAATTAACACTGTTTATTGTCTATTTAAAGAAATTTAGATAGAGTTCGCACGCAGAGTATCGCCCTGGTATAAGAACACCATTCAAAATTCAAAATTGAAACGTTGCTTGATATGGCGTTAGCCGTTTTTGGTGACCAGATTAGGTCCAGAAACTTCCCCACCTTCTTCTTTTCCTTCTCCACCCCATTTACTTCAACCCGAAAATATACTCCTATTGGGGATGCCGAGTTATCATCAAACGCTTAAACTGTTGGAGAACCGTACAAAGGGGAATTCTTTATATTAGTAAGTTGTACAAAAAAATCTGTAAAATATATTAAAAATAATATTTAGTTATTTGTTCATTCATTACTAAAGCTCACTGTTTAAATAGGGCATCCACGATCTTTCTTACATCCTATGTTATTACCACACGGCGCCATCGTGTTGGGAATGTTACTGCGGCGATATTTTTAGCAATCGCAGAGTTCGTTACGTCGATGTTTACAATACCGTGTCGCTAGCACCAAATGAATGTATTGGTATTTGTACTTAATTCAGACAAATAATACTGTGAGTTCAATAATAAAGTAGTTCTATTGACTTACAAAATATAATGCAAAGATTTTCATGTTCGAATCGATGGCGATGTTTAACTGCTTTATAATAAGAAAACTAGAATTCGCTTCTATGGTTTAGGCCCCGTACCAGCAAAAATATGTAGGATATTTCGCTAGTTCCTCGGAGCATCTTCCATTGTTATACCGGTAGAACTAGGACAGCATTCCCACCTGACGCCTGTGCTCTTAATATTGCAATCCGTCTGTTAAGATGGGAGAATCTAGGACCACCCGTTTCTGCACAGAGTCAAGGGATTTTTTTAAAGGTATTTTGGAGCTCCAGACCAGAGATGGCTGCCAAATTCAACCGTGGGGCGCACTTGCGATTACTATTAAAGTATCTGCGGGCCCTGTACAGTACGCCCAGTTTCTGAGAGGCTAACTTAACTCTGGTTTCGATGAAGCCCCATACCTGAGCTGGTCACTTAGAGTTACACCAAGCATATCAATGGAGGTTCTGTTCGGAAGAATGCTTCCATTGAAGGAGACTAGATTATCACATGTATGAATCCATCCCTCCCACTGCGGTACATGGGCTGAAGAGGTATAGGTTAGGTCTCTTTGAACCACTCTCTTGCCTCGCAGTAGGTGGGTAATCGCATTCACCACCAAGACAAAGACAAACTGGCGTCGAGACTAATTATGTCTGCATAATTGTTATATACCCTTTGTGCTATGCATAAAATTCTTGTCTTAAACGTTAGTTTATCAATTAAAAATAATAATTAATATTTGACAAGTTAAAGTATTTCAGCAAAAAATGCAGACATAATTAGTCTCGACGCCACCTAGCGAGAGATTTAGTATTTAACAATACCGTTGTAATAATAATAAAGTTGGTTGTTTTCAGTTGGAAAAATGTAATAAGAAGTAATTGTCGAATGAAACACTAGTATATATTGAATTATTTGGCGGGTTAAGCCGCCATAGCTCAGTCGTCAGAGCTCCTGACGGGCAATCAGAGGGACACGGGTTCGAGTCCCGTTGGCGGCCAGTATCTTTTCTCGGAAGATTTTTTCAATGTAGATGAGTGTTTCAGGCTGATAATAATTGCTTATAATAATTTTTATATACCCTTTGTGCTATGCATAAAAATCTTGTCTTAAACGTTAGTTTATCAATTAAAAATAATAATATTTTTTTATTGATTTTTTTTCTATCGGTGGTTGGCTATCATAATTACGAATATCTGGACCAATATAAAAAAAATCATTGTTTTATTTACGGTCAATATTTTCATATTTACTATTTCATACAGATTGTTACCATTAGAGAAAAATAATACTTAGGGACGGTTCTAAATCGTCTAAAATTGGAACCCAAATTGAACATAACCATGCATCAGACAAATCCGTAATTTGCCTTTACTGTTATCGTCAATAAATGATCAAAAATACCGGCGGAATTTCGAAAATTTTCGGAAAATCCAAATATTAATCCACAATCACAATCAGTAAAAAACGCATTACAGTATTTTCATGAATATTTTAAATATAAAACGAGAAACGTGGAAAATTTCCTATACACGAAACAATTATAGGCGATAGAATATGTCAATTTGGGAGGCGGGAATTGGTATCGTTGCCCCAGAAACCATTTATTGGATAACCAACACCTCTGCCATAGGTCACCCCAAGTGGTTCACTACGTTTTGTTAATGGGCAAAGGGGCTCGGTTTCATGGGGTGAAGTTTGTCCTGGTCTTGGCGGCAGTTGCGGTTGCTCTACTGCGTGGCAGGCCGGATCGTGAGAGACACGTTAAGGGAGACTTATTCAGCAGGACTCTCTCGGAACATCGCTCTGTACCTTACATTGGGAAAGATGGATTCATACGTCCGTCATTCATGATTTTCATGAATTGTAACTAAAAACCATCTCGGTCACATCTGTTGTGTCTTCTGTGATGTGATTGTCCTATTTCATAATTAAAATCGTTATTTTCTAAACACTTTTCATCCTCAGTATTTATCTCGATGTGTACAGTCCTTTACTTTAATTATTTATGTCTATGCTACTTCATAGTGAAATATTGCCATCAATTCATCATCTTAATTGTCTTTTCTCTGTGGTCACGTCAAAGGTTTCGTTGTTGATAAATACTCGGGTCAATGTTTTGCAAACTCATTCTCTATCTTATTCTCTATCTAATTCTCTATCTAATTTTCTCTCTGAATTCTTTCTCTGAATTCTTTCTCTGATTCTCTTTAATATCTTTCTCCACTCTCTCTTACCGACTCAATTAAACTAACTAATTGCCAGTCAACCTCGATTGTAAAGTATAAATAAAGTTACAATTATATACGTAAAAAACACAAGTGTTTCAAGGAAAACCCTCAATCTCTCCTCCCAGCTCAAAAAAGCAGCGTCAGCCTTACAACCTGACCGGAGACCTCCCGAGACTACGCCAGAACGCCTACTTCAACATCAGCTTTCAAACAAACAAAAAAACCACATCATAATCGGTCCATTCGGTTAGAAGCTAAGAAACTACAGATAGACACACAGACATGTCAAACTTATATCACCGCTCCTTGCGTCGGGGGTTAAAAATTGCATCCACGCACCGGTTCATTGATCATACGAAACTAAAATGAACGAATCGGACAGAGACACATTAGCTCAGTTGGTAGAGCACTGACCCGGCAATTCATAAGTCCTGGGTTCAAGTCCTAGATGTGACCTTATCTTTATCTGATTTTTCTGTCTCATATTTTCGATTGATTTAACGCTAATATTGTCTTCATTAATTTAATATGTATTACAATTTGAGGTTTTTCTCATTAAAATTCTTTGAAAAAATCCGTTCTCAGAGTTAATATATTTTGTGCCAGTCGTTTCACAGAATTTGAACGGGAGTTAATTGGGACGAAAATAAGTGTAAGCAGTAACAGTAAAAACCTCCCATTCAGTATCAAATAAATTAAATAATGAACAAAAATTTTAACAAAACAAAAAACTTCTTCAAAAGACTTAAAAAAATGCACTAAAAAGTAAAAAAATAATTTCGTACGATTGTTATTTTTGGAGTCAGTGTCAGCCAAGGTAACTACATACATAGGTGGTTATAGGTGAGATGTGGAGATCTTGGCTGACACCGACTCCAAAATTAACAATCGTACGAAATTATTTTTTTACTTTTTAGTGCATTTTTTTAAGTCCTTTTATGATTTGTTAAAATTTTTTGAATTTTAGTGACAAGCGTGCGTAAAGAAGTTTTACTTTAAAAAAATAATCATCGAAATCTGTTGGCGTAATATTGAGTTATTCGTCCATTTGTCGCACACATACTTATTGCAAATTTAAGACATATATGGTTTTCTCATGGATCCCATTGTCAGAACTAGACCAAATTAAAATGGAACCACACGGGAAGCACCAGCTTTCTAATAAAAAAAGAATTATCAATATCGGTTCACCCAATCAAAAGTTCTGAGGTAACAAACATAAAAAAAAAAAATTAAAAAAAATTACCGTCGAATTGATGACCTCCTCCTTTTCGAAGTTGTTTAAAAACTACACGAAGGGTGAATCATTTCTCAGAATGTAAACAATTCGTAAAATTTAAAAGTTCGTTTTTTTTAAATATATTAAGAGAACTTGAATAGAACTTTAAAAAAACTTGAAAATTAACTGTGAAATTTGATGAAATGTAGAAATTCTGTAAAATAAACTTGCCCCTAGAGTTAATTTGTGACGCATAGCTTGAAACAGTATCTAGTATTATTCTATGCATCTTCCCCTCTTCAGTCACAAGGCGAGGCTTGAGGCAATGAGGTGAGGGGGGGAGGGGGTAGGGTGAGCAGGGTGAGGTCGCCAGTTACCGCCGTATAGGGTATACACCTACATATTCCTCCGGCAGATGGCGTTTTGTTTCCGCTGTCAATTTGCCCGTCAGCCTAATTGGGAATGAACAACAACGACCGTTTACTACTTGTATTAGATTAGATGGGAGGGCTCTCCGGTTACCGCACACTTATTTTATTTATTAACAGAAACAAACAGTACATTATTTACATTGGTGAAAAAAGTTTACAGTTAATAAGTATATTTCAAGTTAGGTACCTATGATATGTTTCATTGAAGTATCTTGTTTATATTAAATTTTTACCGGGTGATGTGCGTTGTGGGAGGGTGTGTGTGTCAGGGTGTGTGTGTGTGTGTGAGGGTGTGTGTGTGTGTGTCAGGGTGTGTGTGTGTGTATGTATGTGTGGAAGTATGCGCATTAAACTATATGATTGACATGATGCTCTTTTTAAATTTGGGCAGTGAATCGGAGAAAATGTCGATGTTATAATTTAGAATAATATTATTGAATACATGAAGAGCACGATTGATTGGCGAATTAGTTGCTGCATTAGTCTTGTAATTAAGCGTGTGGAATAGTTCTGTATGGCGTGTACGTCTTAATGGTATGTTAAAATTAATTAGGGAAAGTAGTTCGGTACAATCGATGTTATTATTTAAAATTTTGTGTATAAATGTCAAATCAGCAATTACTCGTCTTTGTTGTATAGTTTGAAATGTGCATTCATAATTATTGTTGAATTTGAATTTAAGATATTTTATAAATTTGTTTTGAATATGTTCTATGCTATCTATGTATAATTTGTACTGCGGGTTCCAAATTGGCGAGGCATATTCCAGTATACTTCTGACTAATGCAGAACTCATTTTTTTAAATGAATTGTTTTAACTCAACCGAAACATTATAATATGTATAGCATTTCTTCTGTTTGTAAATTGGTCTGTAAGTTCCTTTTCTCGTTCGAGATGGTGGCCGATTTAATTTTTTTCAAGAAATTTATTTATATGAAAAGATAAACATAATCCAAAACATACTAATAATCCTAAAGAATAGCAATGTAACATCTATTATTACTGTAAAAGTAATAAAATCTTTTTTTTTTTATTTCGTTTTTTTTCATTCAAGAATACATCGTCACTTTTACCATTAGAAAAAACTATAAATTATAACTGGAATAATCATTAAAATGATTTAATATCATATACTCAATACATTCCCTTTACAAATAAGAGTAGAGGGGGTAAAAACAATATGGACCAAAAAATTAACCGGCAAGATAAAAGTTATTATCTAATCTTTGACCTTTTTTTAAATCAAATCCATTGATGGAATTCGGTCCTCACATTTTGCATACTCAACTACCTCTAGCGCCCGGTCTATTTTTTATGTTTTGAAATTTAGTAAGCAGATTATTGGTTTATATTATGTTTTTACATCTTCTTTTTTTACAATTTTCAAGGTTATATTTTTGTAACTTCTTACGGGTGCTATGCTCCAGATTTTATGACCGGGTTAAATCTTCACCACAAGAAAAACTAAACCCTTTCACACACTTTTCACAAAAGTTTATCTAGTCAATCCACGCTATGTAAGTCCACTATATAAGTATAATAAATACAAAACAATGCGTCAATCTACCAAAGACCAAATGAGAAAAAATATTCACCGACTCCAGATATTTTCATATCAGGGGGTTCGGCTCGATGGAATTCCTAACTGGACCGATGAATCCTACTGATCCCTCAATATAAATATTTTAAAAATCTTTCGTAATCCTACATGTATTTAAAATGACTGACTTTTGCATTTTTACATATAAATTTTTTGACATATCTAATACGCCTAAATTTTTGATGAGAGAGCTAGGTTTAATGCCAGTAGCCAAAATAACAAATGGTAATATTTTTGTATTCTGAGAATGCCAAATTCTTTAAATCTCATTTCCTAAATCTGTATATTTTCTTATTTTTTTTCAGAAACAGTTTTCTGAATATTACAAGAATTTGGAATAATCTAATATAATTTTAATTATGTGAAAATCTATTTTTAGATATTATGTGTATTATTATTGTCTTTATTATAAATGTAAAACATCTGTTGATTTTCCAATAAATAAAATAAATAAATAAGTATGAAAATCCATAAATCGTTCATGCGGACCGTTGGTCGAAGACAATAGTGAATTTCCCTTGAAATGATCTTTGAGCGACTATCGGGTGTACGTGATATCTACTTCTTCTGTTCCTAATACGTCTACGAAGATAATAAGCAGCAATTAAACTATTCGTAAACGCGTCCATTTCGCATACGACGTCCGGTCGGCTTGTTGGTCAAGACTCAAGCGTGAACTGACGGTACCATAAATATACCAAACCACCCATTGGATCGATAACTTCGGGCTTTAAGTACGTGAAAAATTTGGTCACTATTGCACCATCAAAATGCTATAATTTTTGTACTTTACTTATCACTTGTGACGTCACACACCATTGACGAAGATAGAGTAAGCAACAACAAAAAAAGGTGAGACCATAGACAATATAATTTTCTTTCGGAACCTTCCCAAACCTACCCAAACCCACCCAAGAAATTAGCCTAAAATATTTTATTAAAAATAAAACTCGTAATTACATGATAGGAATTTTATTATAAACATGGAGGGTCGCCGAGGGCCTGATAGTAGACAAATGTCTTGGCTGCGAATTATACGAGAGTGGACCGGCATTAGAAGTGTGGAGGAGCTATTCCGGGCAGCGCAAGATATAGAGACCTTTTCAATAGTGATCGCCAACGTCGGGGGGACCTGATAGGGCACACAAAGAAGAAGAATAAACATGTAGAAACAGGAAATACAAGACTATATAATTAAAATATGACTGTGCGTTCCTTCTAAACTACTGAATTAAAAAAAAATAATCATCTAATAACAGAAATAAGATAATTCAGAATAACATGTACATATTTCAAGCAAGAATACAATATAAGCAGGCTATATTTCTGTTGCAGATTGCCACATTAAGACATTGTTTTAAAGATAAATTTTTCTTTTTAACGTATTATATCTTTCGTCAGGTCTAAAAATAAATTTACCTTATTGCCAAGATAATAATATAAACAAGGTCCATGGAGACATTAGTTTGCATAAGATATTTGATACTTCATACGGGGCTCAAAAAATATTATATTTGGTTATTTGGAGTTAAGTTTAGCTCAGCTAACCATATTATCCCCGAAATCATAAAAAATAGAAAACGAAGTTATATTTTCTAAAAACTATTGTGGTGGTACCTACATTCGGCATAAACTGAACAGCCTAAAAGATTTTTTCTGAGAGTGCAACACCGAATATGAGAAACGCGGGTGACTTGCGTTTTACGGCGAGCTCCCTCTTCATTCCCGCTGGAGACCCGCCTCTTTGTGGTCGTTCTGTGTAGCTTTCAATTATTGTAAATTCATATTTAAATATTGTCGCAAGTAAACTTAAATATATTATGCAATTTTATACAGCTTGATACGAAGTGCTTTTATTTCCCTCCTGTGATTGAGATTTAAATATCGAAATACCTGGTTGGCAAAGGTAAGTATTCATCAAACTGCCGTCCGGTATAAACGATATACTATATTGGTTCAGTTATAGAAATCTGTAAAATTTAGCAATTTTTATTTTAATTGTTGATATGTATTATAGTGCATACCTATGTATGTATGTAGTTACATTTCCTCCCATGTCTTTTAATTTATGATGACTCTCATATTAAACCAAGTTCTAGGATACCTATTTACTTATATAAAAGAACCTACTCAAATGCTTTAAATTTGTCTGATATTATTGTAAAATGAAAGTAATAAAAATAATAATTACCTCTGCATCATGCACCATGACTGATAGTATTTATCTTAACCTCGTGTAACCATCTCCAGAAACAGAAGCGAATTGTATAACAGTGTGGACAGAGAATGATATGTTGTAATTAATTAAAGTTTTGTCGGTTCAGATTCCACTGAAAAACGGGAATAAATTTATTAATATAGGTACTGATAAAAATATAAAAAAATGTTGAAAAGAAGAACAGAAAGTGCAAGCGTACTGATAATGTGTTGTTCCTATCATCAGGGTAGATGTGTAACGTTGGCTAAAGAAGGAGTTGGCGCAGCACGGCACAATACCCCAAAAATAAATCTCTATAATACTTTTGGCCGTGAAAATCTAATATCATACTTGATTAATAGGTATTTTAGCAAATCTTACTCCAATAAGAAGTAACTTATAAAAAAAGCAAATGAAACGCTAATTGTTAAAATCTATTTTATATTTAAAAAAAACATAAGCACTAGTGTCAAAA
Organism: Limnephilus lunatus; assembly: GCA_917563855.2. Classification (NCBI taxonomy): domain Eukaryota; kingdom Metazoa; phylum Arthropoda; class Insecta; order Trichoptera; family Limnephilidae; genus Limnephilus; species Limnephilus lunatus. Next base: position 122,846,117 of record OU830592.1, read on the forward strand.
TCTAGAGAGGAAATTGGGGAATACGTTTGTTTGGAGAAAACGACGCCCGGCTTTCTGTTTATATTTCATCAGAATGAATTAAAATTAATGAGATAGATCGATGCAATATAGAAAACATGTACACCTTTTTAAGATGTAATCGTGATGTTGGACAGCGTCAATTATTATATCCCGGGTGGAACATAAATATGTTCTAAAAACTGAAACAGGTACAACACAGTTTAAAATACAATTTAAACAATAGATTTCAAAAAATATTTTAGGAATGCTGAAATAACAACCGAAGGAAGACTCCCACCGCTATTTTTTTGCTCGTCGTTGATAAATTTGATTGTCCCCTGGCGCCGCGTATCGTATTGGATGGGGAAATAAAAAAAAAAGTCCAGTAGGTACGTACATCACCAAAAGACCATTTGAAATATCGAGTAATGTTGTTCACGAAGTGCAAACTCTCAAACCTTTTTATTTGAATGTTTTCAACACCGAAACCAACGTCTTCCAACAGTTTTAACTTTTAACGTTATTTAGGATTATTATTACGTGTGTAGGGCATAGAGATAATAATAATACATCAATGATCCGGGGAACCACTAGTTAAAAGGAATTCCCTAATACGATTTTGATCTATTTTTTGTTTGTTTTTTTGACTTAGTATCATCGTATCGTGTCGATCCTATACGCTTAGTTTGATGTTTGATTGTACTGGCTTGTCGCGCGTCTATTCTATAGTTGCGTCAACGTCGACGTTATTTTCAACAATTATTTGCAACAGTTGAAAATCGCCAACGATAACGACGTTGGCGTTGGATGGAATTATCGTCAACGCCCAGTACTAGTATAATACCAGTTAACGAAATAACAAATGGTAATATTTTTATAGTCTGAGAATGTCAAATTCTTTTAATCTCATTTCCTAAATCTGTATATTTTCATTTTTTTTCAGAAACAGTTTTCTGAATATTACAACAATTTGGAATAGCGACATCAATGATATAGGTTATTTTTTTTTAAATTTTGTCATGTAAAACTATATCGGGATTATTATGACTAATTGTTCTGTTTGTTAGAATAGTTTTATCATAATAAATTTTATAAAATTCATTTTCTAAAAATGAATTTGGTTCATATTCATAATATGGTACATTAAGGCAGTCAATCAAGTTATGTTTAGTTACCAAACTTTGGTGAATTATTTTTAAAACTTGATTGTGCCTAAATGTATACTCGGACGGCGTTAATACAGAACATCACCATATAATATGTTCTATAGTTTACGAAAAAGCCAAAAATTTTCTACATAAATCATCAATCTGATTTGTATCTTTGATGATATGCTGCCTATAATATTTAGTATTAATGACTCTACCTTGAATGGCAAGCATAAATCCTTCTATTTCTGCGCTCAACTCTCCAATACTCAACCATTTGTTTGAAGAAAGTTTGTCAACATATGTTTGGTTGAGATAGTTAAAGTGTTTAGCGTGAAGAAATTTATTTGACCAGGAATCTAATAATTCCTGGTTGGTATTAATAAGAATGCTGGTATTCTCGTCGTATTAATTTAATGGCGAAATATTTCTATCTGCCTCACAAATTATTTTGTGCATTTCTGAATTATCAGCTTTTCTACGGAAAAAAATTCTCAGCATTTCTACCTGATTATGTTTTAAAAATGTTATTTTCACTATATCTCTACCTCCTAAACTTCGAGGTAAATTAATTCGTTCTATAGCTGAATTTGGATGATGGCAATTAAACTTTGTTTATGTAGTTCTAAATAATCGTTCTAAGCTATCTAAATCTGTATTGGACCATTTAATTATGCCAAATGAGTAAGTTAATAGAGGTTTTGCCCAAGTATTTATTGCCTTTACTAAATTTTTAACAGATATATTGCCTTTTAAAATTTTTCTGATCCTAGTTTTAAATTTAATCCTAATATCATTTTTAATACTAGTATGATCTAATCTATTTGATTGTGGATATCCTAAATATTTATAAACCTCATCCCCTTTTATGCTTTCAATTTTGAAATTTCTAAATATACCCTCGTCTCCATCTACAATTTTACCTTTCTCTATACGGATCGTTCTACATTTATCTAAACCAAAAGTCATTTTAGTATCATCTGAAAAAATTTTAACTACTTTAATGATTTTCTCTAAATTTGGTTCAGAATTCAAAAATAATTTTAGATCATCCATAAGTAATAAATGTGAAATTATATTGTTCTCTCTTGTGTTACCTTTAATTTTTATTCCAAACTTGCTTTTAATTAACATTTTAGATAGAGGATTTAATGCTAAGCAAAACCAAAGAGGACTCAATGAGTCTCCTTGAACAATAACTAATTGTTCTTTACATCCCATAAGTTTTCTGCGACAACCTTTTTGTTGTTCAGATTAAATATTTTTTTCATCTAAATGAATGTTTATTAAATATGTCAAGCAAGAGGTTAAAATTTTACATATTGTCGGTAAACATGTAATGGGTCTATACTGAGAGGGATTATTAATATTTTCGCTTTTCAGCAACATATGTATAAGTAATGCCCTTAGTTAGAAAATTTGGAAAATTTTGTGGTTCTCTGACAATTTTTGAAAGATTTTTTGCCAAAAGAGGATGTAAAATAGTCTATTTATACCAAAAATTATGTATCCAATCCCAACCCGTGGCTTTCCAATTATGAGTATTTTTTTTAGTTTTGGCTAACAATTCAACCGATATATCAGAAAAACTCATTTGTTCAATGTCTGAACAATTGAGTTCTTCATTTTCTATCCACAGACCAGACTCATTATGTTTTATATCTTTACTCCAAATGTTTGTCCAAAAATCGCGCATACCTAATTTAGATGGTAACGGATTATTATTATTCGAAATAATATTTTGTTTATCGTCAAGTTTGAAATAAAATATTTTCTCATTTTTCTGAAATAATCTTTTTTTATTTTTTATTATACGTATAATTATATCTTTTTAATCTACTAGCTTTTACACCTAATTTTTGTTTTAATAAATCTAATAAATCATTGTTTATTTTTTCATTATTATTACTACCAATGCTATAACCAAATTTGCTCCCAATTACATCTAAATGTCTCAAAATATTCCTACTTCTATTTCCATTTTTATATTATATTACTCTAGCTATGTTACTCCTTAAAAATACAACATCATTTTCTAATCTACTCTGCCATTCTGGTTTACTATAACTAAATGATCTATCATCAGAAGATGTTAATTTAACTCCTAACTTATTACATATAGTGATAGCACTAGCATACACAATTTTTTTATTTTTTTTTGAAAGAAAGACAAACATTCCCGGGTTACGAATAACCCAACAATTTTTGAAAATCTCCTACTACCACCACAGAAAGCCGAAAATGTTGCTTGTGTTGTGATGGAGGACTTAGCCAGTCGAGGAATCGAACATGCGACGCCCGGGTGGGACCCAAGCGCTATGCCCACTCAACCACTGACCGGTCTTGAATGAAGATCTAAAAAACTAATGTTATCAAATATTATTTTTGGTAAAATTATATTTTTAAATTCAGAAATTAATTTAGATAATTTCTTTGTTCATATTGCCCGTACAAATTACAAATAAATTACAAATTATAAACTACCCTTTTCCAATGAAAAGGGTAGTTGCCCGTAATATGGAAAAATAATTAGTTGATAATATTGTTAATTCTAAAATATGAAAATATGAGATTGACAAATATGACGGTTTGACAGAAGGTGGTAATAGCGAAATTGGTTAACGCGCTCGTCCCGGTTAGACGGAGAGGTCTGGGTTCGAGTCCCAGTTGCGACCATTGTCTTTTTTCTGTTTTTTTGTGTCTTGTTCTCTTTCATATTTTCGTTTAGATTATTATTGTTAACTTATTCTAATATGATATATTTCACTGATGGGAAAAACCTTCAACAAAGTTATAAAAAGAAAGTTTTTCTTATAAAATTGAATAACATATCAGTTTCTAATTTAGTTACATAAAAATATGCACGAATGATGAACATATTGACATCGTTCGTTCATATTATAATAATAATTATTATTAGCTGGGGACCAATTAACAAATCGAAGGGGACTTATGATATCACCAAAGATTCTGTTAACTTTTTGGATCGAAGTTATACCCAGTACGCACCGACAGCCGGTCGGTGGTATGCGATCGTCGGGACCGACCGTACGCATGAGTATCGTCAGGACCGACTGTACGAACCGATCGTCTGTCGTGCACTGCAACCGGTCTAAAAATTCAATTAAACAATAATATGATGCCACGAAGTGCTGCGTGTTCCTCTAATTCTCTAGTACTCTAGAACACCAATTAATTGAGTAATTTTAAAAATTCCTGATTTATAAAATCTATTCACACCATAAACCGGTGAACCTCCCCAAATAGAGCCTGAAGGCTATATTCAATACGTCTTTCATACTATCGCAATCTAAGGCAGATCCACCATCCATTCACCCTTCCGAACTTCCTTGCATAAGTATCTTATTAACAAACCCCTTTCTCATCCCCTCCAGTTCTTGCACGTGTCTGTACCACGTGGGCCGACGTTGACACGTGACGTATTGGAGATGAGAAGCCAGTTATTGTGAGAACTCTGTCACGTAAGATTGTAATGGAATAATATTAAAGGAAGAAACTCAATTTAGGATAAGGGAATGATCATTTTGAAAAATGTTAATATTGTCATTGAAACAAACGTGCAGCTGGAGACCTATGTGAGAGAGATGCACGGTGTAAAAGCTGGACAAATGTTGGTATATGAAAAGTGTTATGACTTATACAACATACAACATATAACACTATATACAAGGTATTAAAGACACAATCATCCCTTAGCATATTTAGCCGGCTATCATATCTGTTGCCAAATAAATTTAAATATAGGTTTATATTATAGTCCCGTATACTGACACTTAAATAATTTGATTGAAATTTGGGGAAACGCACGTGAAACATACATACATGAATTACAGGTAATACAAAATAAGGTAATCAAAAAAATATTTAACTAAAGGGTCCGCCAAATAACTTCTTTTTTTGAAAATTCTATAAAAAAAAAACTACTGAATATTTTCTCAAATTTCTTTTTTTATTTATAAGTACAATCCTTCCGGTTAATAATGAAAAATAATTTCATTCAAATGGCTGCCTCGGCTGGCCATGCAGTAGCCTACACGATCGGTCCAATTTTTAAGCACATTATCGATTGTGTGCAGCTGTATTTCACCAATGGCTTCACGAATATTGTCCTTTAAAGCGTCAATTGTCTCTGGCTTGTCGGCGTAACATTTATCTTTGAGGGCACCCCACAAATAATAGTCCAACGGTGTCAAATCGCAGCTCCGAGGTGGCCAAACGACATCAGCTCTGCGGCTGATAATGCGATCTTCAAAAACAGGGCGCAAAACATCGAGTGTAGCTTCGGCTGTGTGGCACGTAGCGCCGTCCTGTTGAAACCAAATGTTGCCAATATCCTCCTCTTCAATTTTTGTGAACAAAAATTCGTTCAACATGGCCCGATAACGATCGCCATTGACTGTAACGGCCACTCCTTGCTCATTTTCAAAGAAAAATGGCCCAATTATGCCTCTGGACCAAAATCCGCACCAAACAGTGACTCGTTTTGGGTGTACCGGCTTTTGACGCTTTAAAGGACAATATTTGTGAAGTGGGCCAATTGACGCTTTAAAGGACAATATTCGTGAAGCCATTGGTGAAATACAGCTGCACACAATCGATAATGTGCTTAAAAATTGGACCGATCGTGTAGGCTACTGCATGGCCAGCCGAGGCAGCCATTTGAATGAAATTATTTTTCATTATTAACCGGAAGGATTGTACTTATAAATAAAAAAAGAAATTTGAGAAAATATTCAGTAGTTTTTTTTTTATAGCATTTTCAAAAAAAAAAAGTTATTTGGCGGACCCTTACAAGTTCAGAACATCCACAAAAAATTATATATGGAAACAAAACTATTAAAATTAAGAAAACTATATGAATACAATATACAAATTAACAATAAACTAGTAAATACATACATGTCTTCTTATATACAAATTAACAATAAACTAGTAAACACAAACACAGAATTCATTAAAATGTCCCAAGTACACAAACACTTTACACGATAACATACATTTAAACACCATCCACACTAACTATGGTAAACATCCATTGGTTACGAGGGGGGCAACTTATATAATATTAAAAACGAAAAAAATCTGGGTAAATTAAAAAAAAAAATTATTAATATTTATTCTTGATAAACAAAATAGAATAGTGCTGTATTGTTTTTCTTAATTTGTATAATTATTTCTAGTTAAATGAGTGAAAATGTAATTTTCTTTTAACTGGAATAAAAATACTAGCTAAAGTCCCCGGCGATCCCCGGGCTTTATACAGAGTTTTCGAAATCAAATGTAGACAGTGACCTTCCTCTTGTTTTGAAGGTCATCTGCAAAATTTAATCTACCTCGGCATAAAAATAAAGATTTGCATTCAAATCAAATCTTCACCGCCCGCTTGCCAGCCCGCTCATCCACAACATACAGACATTCTATATATAAAAAACCATTACAAATTATATACCTAAACATTCTTCATGAATCACTCTATCTATTGGTGAAAACCACATAAAAATCTGTTAAGTAGTTTTTGAGTTTATAGAAAGAATCGAAAGTCTTAGTTCTTATTAACACAGTGACGTTTTATTGTCGTATTGTAATTAAAACAATACTTCCGAGTACAAACGTCCTTCCAGGCCAAAGGTAGGTAAGTAGGCCTTCTGGTACTGATCGGTGGAGCTCCTGAAACCTAAAGACTTCGTATATCTACCTTCGGTAACCCTTGGCACAACTCGGCAACGAGGAGACCGTGTTACTCGAATAGCCCATAGACTACTAAGATAAAATATGTTCTAATAACTAGATTATAGACTATTATGACACATTAGGCGTGTGTGCCCACCAGCTTCTCGGCAGGCCGGATCAGGAGAGAATGGTTGAGGGAGTCCCCTTTTCATCTCTAGCCAGCCTCTCTAGGAATATCGCCTTGCACAGCAGTGAGAGAGATGGATCCATACGTCCGTCACTTCTGGACACACTGACCCCCAGATTCCTACGCACTCTTCACACCCTTTTCCTTCTCAGAACTTCCATTATTTCCTTTCCTAAAAAGACCTACCACACAGCATCCCCAATCTCAGGGCTTCATGTAATAGAGCTGATGAAAAAATAAAAAGAACAAAATAATCTAAATTCTATTCTGGACAGATTATTTTCTTTGGCCTGTCTAGTCAGACCTAGAAAGGTCTTAAACGTAAACTTTCGACATTCGACATCAGTTTTCATTTACGTCAGATTACATTTCTAGAGATTTTTTATACAGTGATCTTGACGAAACATCTCTCACTTGAACAACTTTTCTATTGTCTTGCTTAAACTACCCAACATTAATTTCGCCTTAGAAAGTGGATGTTATTTGTTTGTCTAACGTTCATCCAACTAGAGCAAAATAGTCGGAATTCTAAATAACTACCTATGTACATATAATTTACCAGAAGCTTCGCACGTGTTTTGTTCCTCGTCATAATATGATTATTTTACCCCCCAACAAGTTATTTTCATTGCCGGCAAATGTATTTTTCATCTACTGTTATTGTTATTGACATCTACTTGTACTTAAGTTAAATCAACTAACAAAGAAGGGGTCAGAAAATTTCCGCTTTTGCAATAAAATCCAAATAAATGCAATATTTCTGAATATATCCGAAAGCCAGAAACTGTTTCTGAAGGCGATCCACTAGTACAGGAAAAAATCGAAATCGGAATTCACGCCCTTTTATGGGAGGAGTTTAAAAATACTTGAGAAAAAGCTTTTGAAAAGGTTGGAAAAGATATTTGAGATTTTTTTTTACGTGTTGATTTCGTAAAGGCCTGTTAAAAACATTAATTCCTTTTTTATGCATTGTTTATTGCAATAAAACGGAATTTTTAAATTGATTTCACGAAAATAAGCGGCGCGGAGCATAACACGACTGCTCTCCGCTCCGTTCGGAGGAGTAATGACGGAAGACAGAGGGGCGGCTGCCAGTCGTTCTTCGGTGGACGGTATAAGGTTCACTTTGAGATAACAAATTCATCGACTGCCGTATTGTCGCCGTGATGTCAAAAATACCAACGCGAAAATGCATATTATATTTTATTTTGTGAGGTTCGGGCGTAAATATATTTTTTTTTCGCGATAATTATATAAGAAACTGAATTTGCCACATTATGCAATAAAACCATATGCGAAAAAGTGTTTATAAGTAGTAGAGTTTTCAGTTAAAAATGTTTTTTATAGACCTAATACTTTATTTTTTTCTAAGCTTATTAAAAGACTTATTAAAAAAAATGACCAATATTTTTAAGGGCAAAAGTATGTTCTACACGCAGTATTTAATTGAAGCATCTATAATACTTCTAAGCGGTCAAATTTTCAAAACTAAAACATACGATTTTGTATGATTTTGCATTATTTAGTATGGCTTCATCTGAAAGCTAAAAACTGTTTCTGAATATGCTATCAAATGCTATTATTAAATTTAATCATATAATTTCTGAAATAATATATTTTTTTATAAAAATATTAGAGTATGCCCTCAATATATGTATTATACCCTCCACACAGCATCTTAGATGACATAGGCCCTGAGCGAAATTATTTTCCTCAGGGCCTCCTGTGTGGAGTTAATGTAAAAAAATGCAATTCACATGCGGTAGAAATGAGACTTTAAGAAAATTAAAGTAAACAAGAGTGGGGATACTACGAAGCATTTTTTTTATCAATGTGAAGGATGATTTTTTTCATAATTTTGTCGTCGAATTCCAGTGCACCTTTTCCTATACATTTGGTCATCTTATTAGTATTTGTGTTTTCTTCTTCGGAGCCTCTAGATGTCGCTTTCTTTTGTGTTTTCTTTGCCTGTTCATTTTGGAGTGGTTGGAAGATTGGATATTTTTTTATATTTTATATTTTTTTTCGTTATCAGTAATGTTAGAAAACTTCTTCAGCACCGTTGTGATTTGAAACTCGATGAAACGAAAATAGACGACATTAAAAAGAGACAAATCCATACATATACAGGATTTAGCCTACGAGAGAATACGATAGTATAATAGGTCTCCTCTTTGTGCGGAGCTTCGTAGTCCCCCACTCTTGTCTACTTTAGTTTTCTGAAGGTTTAATTTCTACCACGTGTGAATTGCACACTCTGTTTTTTTTTTATCTGCCAGAATGGCATTTAATGAAACTGAATTTGTTCATTGGAAGACCCAAAACACATTGAGTATGCCTAAGTATGAAGGCAATTGAAATTCACAAAAATGCCATTAAAATTAATGAAGAAGATGGGGTTAAGCTCACCAGTTCTTGGTCTCTGATAATTTACGGCTATACCAAAACTAAATGCTGAAAACCATTTTAAATTATTACCTATATAATACCAAGTCTTAGAAGATTGGTGATGACAATACGGTATCACATCTAAATGCACAAGCATGCACTTTACCATTATCGATTACACATCTGTCCCGATAATGGACACTATAACGCTGTCCGAAAGGTTGACTAAAGACAGAGGTAACTTAACACGGCGTAATTCCCCAAAAATAAATCTCGTTATTCTTTTGGCTGCGAAAATTTAAAATCTTATTGCCAGTAAATGTGTTCAAACAGATTCGTATCGTGATATTTACATAAAACATCCATCAACACCTGGTGTCGCGAAACTGGAGCCCCACTGCATTAATGGTTTTTTAAGGTAACAATTATTATAAGTAATAATTATCAGCGTCCTTCTGATTTCCGGTCAAATGCTCTGTCCACTGAGCTACGTCGGGTTATCTCCTGCCCTCCAAATTATTCAATTTATAATATATAATAGTGTTTCATTCAACAATTACTGCTTAATAAATTTTTCCACCTGCAAACCACCAACTTTATTTTTTATATGAGATAGCATTGTAAGTGCTAAATCTCTCACTAAGTGGCGTCGAGTCAAATTATGTCTACATTTTTGGTGAAATACTTTTATTTCGTCAAATATTAATTATTAAACGACGACGAAACACTGACGATTAAGTTTGTACGCATTCGCCAAACCTGGGTTTGGTTCTACTAGTAATCTGGGTTTTGTGGAACATAATAATATAAGCCCTGATTGGAGTATAGAAAACAAGGACTTACCCGTCGCAGTTGGGGCCAAACGTCTCTAGGTTTTGGATGCTTCACTTCATAATATAGATCTTTGAATTATATATAAATTCAAATATAACTTTGCAATATTTCAAACGATTCACGTGCCACCAACAAATTTCATAAACTCAGAGCACACCAATATATATATAGAAACCTTTGCGGGCGTGTGCACATCAAATCCCTAAAGTTTCATCGCAATCGACCGTATATATATATATATATATTTTTTTTATGTTTGTTACTTCGGAACTTTCGATTGGGTGAACCGATATTGATGATTCTTTTTTTATTAGAAAGCTGGTGCTTCCCTTGTAGTCTCATTTTAATTTGGTTTAGTTCTGACAATGGGATCCATGAGAAAACCATATATGTCTTAAATTTGCACTAGGTATGTGCGCGAAAAATGGACGAATAACTCAATATTACGCCAACAGATTTCGATGACTCTTTTTTTGAAGTAAAACTTCTTTACGCACGCTCGTCACTAAAAATAAAAAAAATAAACAAAAATTTTAACAAAACAAAAAATGACTTAAAAAAATGCACTAAAAAGTAAAAAAATAATTTCTTACGATAGTTATTTTTGGAGTCGGTGTCAGCCAAGGTAACTACATACATAGGTAGTTATAGGTGAGATGTGGAGATCTTGGCTGACATCGACTCCAAAAATAACAATTATTTTTTTAATTTTTAGTGCATTTTTTGAAGTTGTTTTTTGTTTTGTTAAAATTTTTGTTTATTATATATTAAGCTTTGATTATATAATTTCTAGATAGAGCGCTTGAGCGACGAAACGCTAAAAAAAATATCAGCCAACTGTTGGCTCATAAGCTCGCCCTGTCCGCTCAATGGCGACACTGTCGTTGTGCGGTAAACACGTGTTGTGTGACATTTGAAAATGACGATTTGCGCTATAACAGTGTGCAGGAATTACAAAGGACGATTGAAAACAACTAAAAACGTTACCTATCATCGGTAAATTACCTTTAAATAACCATTTAGTTAAAGAAACAATTCAGTTTTAATAGTGTAATTTGGTTTGACAGTTTGGTCTTAGGACAACGCCATGTTTAAAGGGTTGCCTGTTCTTCAAATCAAATTTTCCCTTGAGTGCGTTGTTAATTTTAAAATAGGTTTTTAATAATTACCCAAAAGTACAGCATATATATAATATAAATAATATTATAAATGTGAAAGTTTGTCTTTGTGTTTAAGCGTTTGTAAATTATTATAAGCAATAATTATCAGCCTGAAACAGTCATCTACATTGAAAAAATCTTCCGAGAAAAGATAATTGCCGCCAACGGGACTTGAACCCGTGTCCTTCTGACTGCCGGTCAGGTGCTCTTGACCACTGAGCTATGGCGGCTTATCTAATACCCGCCAAATAATTCAATATATACTAGTGTTTCATTAAATAATTACTTTGATAAACTGAGGTTTTTTTAAGACAAGATTTTTATGCATAGCACAAAGGGTAACAATTATTATAAGCAATAATTATAAGCCTGAAACACTCATCTACATTCAAAAAATTTCTTGTTTGTAAATTCTTCGCGTTGACACTATATTTAAAAAAGTTATGAATACGAAATTTGTTTATCTATTAAAATTACGAAAAATGTGACAGGTTTGTTTGGTGAAGTATCAAGTAAATTTTTAATTTTATTCGTACTTATTTTACAGAATACCTAATGATTCTAGATTAAAAAGTAAGTGGATAGAAATAATAAGAAATAGCCGCGGAGAGGATGTTTGGCAACCAGCTTAAACAACTGTTATTTGCTCTGATCAAAACAACTGTTTAACTTAATTTTTTTTAAATGTATTTTGTCTTTTTTATATAACTAAATTAAACCGTTTCTTATGCTTTTCGCTGTCTTTATTTGTTGAAAATAACCAAATAAAAATAAATCTCTTTTAACAAAAAATATCACTAAATGTATGTAGAAAACTATCTTACTTAAATGAATTCAAAATTAAACCAATATAGGTCCCGCAAAATCGAAACATATTTTTTACCCACTTTTATGGGAAATACTCGGGAGCTGGTATCACTCAGCGCGACCGCAGCGCCTGTAAAACTATAGAAGTTACGCATACTAGTGTGCGTATCACACACACTAGTGTTTCAAATCTGGCCTGTTGTTTTTGTAGGAATTACAGCGCAACACTCTATCTAGACATTATATAATCAAAGATATTAAGATAACAAACTTTTTCATGTAAGTTTAATTGTTTTTCTAGCAGTTAACTTTCGTTTTCGTTGGTTTTGTTAGTATTACTGGTTTTACAACTTCACCTCCCAAAATATCCTCGTGTTACTGCGATTAGCACTAAATGTGTTTATTTTAGTTTTTATTACTTTTGGGCAGTGTATTTAGAAAACGATTATTGTTGAATTTGATGTTTTAAGACGAATTTCACAAATATCACACTTTACACAGAAATTGGAAGATCTACAGTCTCTTATATCTAGGATAAACGAAGAATGTATGAAGAATGAGTTAATGATGAATGTAAGTAAGTCTAAAGTCACGGTGTTTGAAAGAGAGAGTACGAAAACAATATGCAATATAGTTGTGAATGATGAATACTTGGAGCAGGTGGATGAGTTTGTGTATCTGGGTAGTATGTTTACGAGAGATGGGAAGGCTGATAGAGATATTTAAAGAAGGGTGAATGCCGGTAACTCCATTAATGGAGGACTGAATGCCGTTTGCGCTAATAAAAAAACTGTCAAAAAAGCAAAGCTAGCAGTCCACAATGGAGCCCTGGTACCTACCCTGATGTATGGCAGTGAGGCATGGAACTGGCAGAGGAAGGATGAAAGTAAGCCGAATGCTGTTAAAATGAGATCCCTGAGGCATATGTGTGGTAAAACAATATATGATCGTGTTAGAAATGTAGATATCCGCAAAGAATGAAAGGCTGATTGATGTAAGCATAATGAGTAAGATAAAGAAAAGGACCCTCAGATAGTTTGGGCATGTAGAGCGAATGAAAGAAGAAAGTAGTGTAAGAAGAATAACGACTCAAATGTGAATGGTAGAAGAAGTCGGGGACGACCGAGGGAGACATGGCACGATCAAGTGCATCAGATACTTGAGTCAGGCCATGTTAAAAGTCAGAATAATAGAAGAGAATTTATGAGACGATGTATGAATGTGAGTGAGGCAAAGAATGTGTGCCAGAACGAGCTATTTGACGGTCTATCCTCTCTGCCTACCCCTGTGGGGAAACGGCATGATGGTTAATTAGTTAAAGAATGAGAAAATAAAACACAAAAGGGGTAGAGGGTTCGTAGTTAACAATTTGTTTTATTTTTTTTCTATTATGCATTTGGCAAATTGGTCTGAGGACAAATAAAAAATATCAGCGTATTTCTATGTTTTTATTTTTATCTTTATTCTATAAATATCTCAGCAAAATCAAAATTTTATCTCATTTTTAGTTGTTTTTCAAAGAATTTCTTTCCCAACTGTGAGAAGTCTCCTTCCTGTGGGCTGATTCGGCAAATATCCGGACACATCCGGGTATATCCGGTGTACCCGCACCGGAAATGTAAATAAAACGATTTAAAGAGATAACTTTGATGCCGTTCGGAGACGGATGTAAACCCGGCACGAGTTTTGAAGTAAGCAGAAAGGTACAAAAATAAGTACTTACCAATTTTGAGGTTAAAAATTTTAAGAACATTATTATTTTATTTGTATTTTATAGTAATACCTCACAAGAGTCTTAGCTGCTCCTGTCTGGAGCCAGTGAGACTATGGCATCCCTAATTTGGGTATGTTGTGAGGCTGAAGGCATTGGAGAGGGGAAGAGGAAGGGGAAGAGAAAGGTGGGGAAGTACCTGGCTATTCAGATCTGGTCACCAAACACGGCTAACTCCATTTCAGGCAACGTTTCAATTCTGAATGGTGGTCTTACACCAGGGCAATACTGAGAGTATCTTCCAAATAAATTCGCCGTTGTTTTCCAATCTCTACTATTGAATTATTTATTGTACATCCAACACCTCTGTCATAAATCACCAAAAGTGTTTCGCTATGTTCGGTGACTTAGCAGGGGTGCCCGGGTTCATGGGACGAGTTTTGTAGGAGTCTTGGCTGCGAATGCGTCTGCCCACCAGCTCCATAGCAGGCCGGATCGGGAGATAGTGGTTGAGGGAGCCCCTTTAACTTCTCCGGACTTTACTTCCCTACTTTAGTTTAAGTGTATTAGCAGGGGTGCCCGGACTCATGGGATCAAGTTTGTCTGGGTCTTGACGACAGTTGCGCCTGCCCACATGCTGCGTGGCGAGTCGGAAAGGTAGAGACTGCTTGAGGGAGAACTTTTGATCTGTACAGCAGGACTTTCTCGAAAAATCGCCTTTCACCTCACTGGGTGGGGTGGATTCATACGTCCGTCACTTCTGGACACATTGATCCACAGATTCCTTCCTACCTACTCCTTACACCTTTTTCTTTCCCAGAACTTCAGTTTCTTTCTTTCATAAAAGACTATCTACACAGCATTCCCAAAGATGAATCAGGCTCTGAGAAAAATAATTTACCTCAGGGCCTCATCTGTGGAGCTAACATAAAACGTACACTCATCCATTGGTGCGGCTACCAAATTAATTATCGATATGCCTGGGAAATTTTTAAAGTTTTCTTTATATTGTTGCTATCGAGTATATTTTTATCATTTAAACGGGATGTTGTATTCTTTCCAAATAAAAAGATATTTAAAATATGAGGAGTGATAAGTGTCAAGATTATTATGGCAGACGTGACAGAGAAATATGCCGCACTTAATAGTCACTTTTAACAAGTCGCATCTTTTTAAAATTGAATCAACTCAAAATAATTTACTATGCTCTATGTCAATCTCTAATCGAATACGGTATTATAGCCTGGGGAGGAGCAAACGCTACCGCCATTGATCCGATGTTTAAAGCTCAAAAACTAATTATCAAGATTATATTAAAATTACAGATCACAAGCAGTTCTGATGAAATCTTTATGAGAATGTGTGTCTTGGACATTAGACAAATTTATGAGAAAAACATATAAGCATACCTCTTCAAACACAGAACTAACATTGAAAATGTCCAAACTGCTCGAGATACTAGAACCAAAGGGCATAATCTCCTTCTTATCCCTTTTGCTAAAACAACCTTTAGCCAAAGAAATTTTAGATAATTTGCAACAAAACTATATAATACACTTCCACTGGCAATTAGACAAAACACAATGTATCTTAAATATAAATCTGACACCAAGTCCTGGATTACCAGCCAAAACAGATCCAATATCAATTTTTTTTTCAAAACTAACTTATAAGGATTTATTTTTTCAATGGTACATTGATGATTAACTGTTACTTGTAATATTGTGTTCTTATTTGTATTTTCTATGTGTTATTATTATATACTACTCATGCTAAGCACCTGCTCTCAACACAGGTTCTCCTAGTGAAACAGGCATGGAATAAAACAAATTGTGTGTCAAAAATTAATAAGTGTTAATCTCTAGTGACCCTTCAGGTAAGTATGGTCTTGTATATATTTTCTGCCTGTACAGTGCATTTACAGCAGCATCGCGTTCATTGGTCAAATCATTGCACATATAGTTTCGTATCGGTGATCGATGAACCGGTGGATGCAATTTTTAGCCATAAGTTGTTGTTGTCTATAGTTGAAATAAGATTGTACAAACATTTTATAAATTTGTACAGCGCCCTTGAGGTGATTTTTCACAAAAACGGCGCTATACAAGTCATCCAACTATTATTTATTATTATTATTAAGGATGAATATAAAAAAAATAGTGACAGGTGGAAATGCAGTTTTACTGAGTTGTTCCGGTTTGCTACCTGCAGTTTGAAGATTTCCCTGCACGAAAAGAATAGAAACAAGTCCTTTTTTGGTAAGTATTACTGAAGACCTCTCGGACGATGTTGATATTGAATGACAGAGGAGAAGTATCAGTATACTGTCTACTATGTTTGCCCGAAGATTCTTCCAATGCAGCAATTGATTGACCTCCGTGTTCAATGTGTTCAATGTGTTCGGGGGGCTCTCGACTCGCAATCCGAAGGTCGCGGAATCGAATCCAGCCGCTATTTGGTTAATTTATGTTAGTTCATCATTAATTAATTTTTAAAAAAAGAAGTTATATTTGAGGCACGTTCCGGAGTAAAAAAAAACTTTCAATATCGTCCTGGTATAAGAGCCCCATTCAGAATTGTAACGTTGCTTGAAATGGCTTTAGTCCTGTTAAATCACTAAAGCTAATCGGTGACCATAACTGAATAGCCAGGTACTTCCAGATCTTCTTCTTCCCGATCTCCTTCCCCTTCCCACTACCTTCAGCCTCACAACCTCCTAATTCTGGAATAAACTATTATTATTATTATTATTATTACAACATACCTACCCCAATTTGGGATGCCATAGTCCCACTAGCTTCAGACGGGAGCAGTTAGGACTGTTGTGCGGTATACACTGTCTCATGTTCTCGTAGGCTAAATCCGATAGAAGTAGGTACGTGTTTGTCTCTTTTTAGTTTCAGTATTATTTGTTTCATCGAGTTTCAAATCACAACGGTGCTAAAGAAGTTTTCACTTCAAAACATTGTTCAATTCAATTTGTATACGTGTGAAACATGGTGTCACTATCGAATAAGCTCGATGGTACGGCTCCGGAGCGATATACTAACGCCTACAGAATTATATTTAAATATAGAAGATACAGCAGCGCATCGACAATGTTAACGGAACTAGGACTGAAGACACACCGGGTCACTGGAGCCAGGATGCAGCTAATGACGTCCGACAATATGGTGGCGAACGCAGCCTTCCAGCACCATGTGCCACTCCTGAGTGGGACGTATGGGATTGCACTATCCTCCCTAAATCCAGAATAAACAATATTATAATTATTTTTTCAAAAGAAGCAAACACATTTGACTTGGCATTTTAAATAAATGATAAGTAAATACTTGGTTTAAAGTAACTTTATTGATTAATTTTCAAATTAAAATAAATTAACAATAATAATCTAAACGAAAATATGAAAGAGAACGAGACAGAAAAACAGAAAAAAGATAATGGTCGCAACTGGGACTTAAACCCAGACCTCTCCGTCTAACCGGGACGAGCGCGTTAACCAATTTCGCTATTGCCACCTTCTGTCAAACCGTCATATTTGTCAACCTCATATTTTCAAATTTTAGAATTACATTATTATCAACTAATTATTTTTCTCCATATCAGCAGTTCGAGTCCCAGTTGCGACCATTGTCTTTTTTTTGTTTTTCTGTGTCTTGTTCTCTTTCATATTTTCGTTTAGATTATTATTGTTAACTTATTCTAATATGATATATTTCACTGATTGTTATAATCTTCAAAAAATTATAAAAATAAAGTTTTTCTTATAAAAATTGGATATTCATTTAGACTTTTATAAAAGTCAATTTTTCCATATAAATAAATTCGGATATATCTATCCGAGACGCTATCCAGGTTACAAACCAATTCTTAGAATGATTATTTCCAATGAAGAGGGTAGTTGCCCGTAATATGGAGAAAAATAATTAGTTGTTAATAATGTAATTCTAAAATTTGAAAATATGAGATTGACAAATATGACGGTTTGACAGAAGGTGGTGTGATGATCTCGCCTTTGGGCCTACGAAATAATTCCTTTAAAATTGAGAGATCGATTTAGAAATATATTTAATTTGTAACATGGAATGTTTTCAGCATACGATTCTCTGTTTCCAATTCATGGGGGTGATTTATGGGTCCTTACCACTAAGTAACCACATGTGTTTGCGTGCCTCAAGTGCATGCGAGCCCCGGCAAAGGCCATTTTTCACAAAACTAAGAAGGGACCCAGAATAACATTTAGAGGGATTTTTTTTCAGGTTCATTATCAAGTCAGGGGCGGCCGATGGATATTTGCCCGAGTGGTGACTGACTTTAACGCGAGCAAATTGATTTGTGAAACAATTGTCTTGTGCATTTTCTATGGCAGTGGGGAGTTGAAAAATTAGGCAATAAAGATTGATCGTTGGTGCATTTAAATATACGAGAGCGACGCGCCGATTACGGGTTGAAATATTTGACATATTTGTCAAAATAAGATTGCAGAATTCGTTAAATAGTGACGCACGCAGAAAGAACGAAAACGTGTACAGACAATGCTTATATAATGTTATTATATAACCAATAAAGTCGACGCAAGTAATGAGGCGGTCCTAACTAGATTGAAGTACGCCACTGAGCTCTTCTTTTAAGCGCTATTGGGATAATTTATGACTTCGGCGCAGACAAAATTAGTTTGTATTCTGTTATCTAAAGGTTACACACAAAAATAGCAAACATGAAAGTTGCACTGATTTCTTGGAATTTGTGATGTAATGTGACAGAACACTATTAAAACGATTGAAATATGCATATTGGGAGATGTGTTTATCACTTAAGTTTTAAAAAAGAGGGACTAAGATATGATTGAAACCACACAAGTAGATGGGTGGGAGTCGGGGGGCAGAGAGTTGGGACACGACAGTCAGGGAAGGAACCTAGGGCCGCGCAGACGGGATAAAAATCATCGAGTTTTGATAAACGGCAGAATAATAATTTGGTGCGCGTAAACCGGGAATAATTCAGATAGTTATATATAATAATAAAAGACAGTCGGGGTAGAGAAGTGTTGGTGGACGGTCAGGGAAGGAACCTAGGGCCGCGCAGACGGGATAAAAATCATCGAGTTTTGATAAACGGCAGAATAATAATTTGGTGCGCGTAAACCGGGAATAATTCAGATAGTTATATATAATAATAAAGGAAGTCGGGGCAGGGAAGTGTTAGAGGACAGTCAGGGAAGGAACCTAGGGCCGCGCAGACGGGATAAAAATCATCGAGTTTTGATAAACGGCAGAATAATAATTTGGTGCGCGTAAACCGGGAATAATTCAGATAGTTATATATAATAATAAAGGAAGTCGGGGCAGGGAAGTGTTAGAGGACAGTCAGGGAGAGATCCTGTTGAGAATTAAGATCGTCAAGTTCTGAGAGTCGCGAGGAGACCAGCTCGGTGCTTCTAAATCATTTTAATTAAACAAAGGAAATTCCGTTTTATTAAACAAAAAGAGTCCACGCGAATAGGGAAGTCAGAGATCGAGGCTTGCGAGTTCATATCGGTGAAGTTAAATAATATAATTTGTAAATTGAGGCGGTCGGGACGTACTTTCGGGGCGTCTATCAGGGTCAGGGTGAAATTTAAAAAAAGAAATCTACGCGAGAATTGTGTTTGACGGCTGCATCTTGGAATAAATAACTGCATGACGGGTTGTGGTTTATAAGTGCTTGTTTGAATTAAATATTATTGTAGTGAATTGATTTGTGAAATTATTTTGTGCAACAAGGCGAATTTGGTAAGTTTGTATAAAATTATTAACATATTTAGTACGGGCCTTGCAGGAAAGAGTCAATTAGGGTTTATATACAAGCCTTAGGAATCTAGGACCTTTTTTTTAAGTCGAGCGGAGCTTTGCACGTTTCCGGGTTGACCGGCTAGCAAGTACCTTTGTTGGGTGAAGTTATTCTTGAGACGAGACCGTTGTAAAAATAATAATTTGGGGTTCAATGGACTAAAATAGCATTTGAAGCACAAAGTGCGCTTTCGGGCAATAAATCTTAGACGAGAGACTTCATTTAAAAGACGGGATTTTGAAACCACAAAACAATAATAAAACCCTTTAAAAGTGCTTTGTTGGTGATCTAGAAAATTAGGTTACTGGGTATTCTCCAATACATAACGGGTACCAAAATACATAGGTATAGAATGTAGGTATAAATTAATTTGTAAAGCGCCTTGGAGGTGTTAATTATTATTTACGAGTTTCGTAATAATATTTTTAAACGTAGCTAGGGGACTATATTTAGGAAAGGGTTTTTGAAAAGGCATTGGGTAATTTAACAGTTTATAGAATGGTGCGTAGCATGGGCATCTTTGCTTACTAACAAAATCTGACATAATTAAATTCCCATTCCAAAAGTTTCCCACACCTTATTTCAAATTTTAGGTATCACAACAAGTCTACTACATAGGACTTTGCATAAACTTGGTTCGATAATTTATCATATAATCACCTTTGGTTCACGTTTAGGTATATTTCTTTCGACTTAGCAAAAAACTTTCATATTGTCGGTTGAATGCAGCCGTCGGTAGGTATTCACATTTTAGCGTGATGCGCTATATCCACCTACTTAATTAACAAACTCTTTTTCTTCAAACTTAATTGAGCGGGTTACGACTCGAGAATGGACGGCGGTTGTCGAATGAATTAACGGGTCCGGCTTTCCTATTTCACCATGAGGAAGTATCTCACGCGACTTTATCGGGGGCGATGTGATCGAAATGCAGGTGGGCTTACACTATTTTCCTAATGTGGAGGCGAAGTAAGCGATGGTCGTGTCTGGTCCGAGCAAATTGGAATCCCTTGTGATCACATCTCGGTAACGTGGATCTCGTACCCGCTCTAGACTGGATTGGAAGCGTGGCCGGAGCCATTTCATGATGTCGACGTATGTACGTCACTAAGGCATTGGGGGACTTCAGGAGAACAAAGGACGTGCACCCATTTCGCCCTCCCTCTACCGCCGCTCCGAGGTACCAGCGGATAAAAGTTGTCGTCGCGGGAGGCCAGTTTGATGCAGGACGAAGATTACGATCTGGCCGGACTACCTTCGTCATGGGGGAAACGAAGTGACGAAATTTGCGTGGGCTTCACTACCTTTTAGGTTACGCTCGTGTGGGGTCTGCCTTGTCGTCGGAACGAAGGGAACATGGCATATGGAATCGTTTGGCAACCGATCGGCGGTTCTTTGTTGGAATCCGGATAAGTTTTCTTAACTACTTTTGGTTTACGCTTAGGTAGGTATATTTCCTTCGATATTCGATTTAGCCAAAAACTTTCACATTGTCGGTTGAATGAAGCCGTCAGTAGGTATTCATATTTTAAGCGTAATGCGTTATATCCACCTACATAAGTAGCAAAAGTTCTCTTAACTCCCTCACAATAGGAATAGGGATCATCCAGCATCAGGGTGGGAATGTACTCTGGACGAAAGGGCAGCCGGGAAAATAGAAGGGAGGGAAGCCAGATTCACGACCTGGTGCCTTTCATTCTTGGACCCAGCACCCTGGAAGCCGAGCTTGACATTTCTTTCTTTGAGCTGATATTTGAGTTTGAGGTTGGGGTACGCCTATCGTAGAGCATATGCCCGTGACATTTCGGGGAAGGTCCCACGTTACGCTTGTGTATGTTATGCGAGGGGACGTATTTTTCATTCAAATCAAATACCGAT
Organism: Limnephilus lunatus; assembly: GCA_917563855.2. Lineage (NCBI taxonomy): Eukaryota > Metazoa > Arthropoda > Insecta > Trichoptera > Limnephilidae > Limnephilus > Limnephilus lunatus. The sequence continues at coordinate 122,867,750 of OU830592.1, forward strand.
GACCATCGCGATTGCAGGCTGGCGCACGTTTTTGTAGCGTGCCTAGGAAAAACGTAATCATTATTTCTACTGGTTCGAGGCGGCGTGCTGGACGGAGAACGGGACTATTGAGGACATGAGTGACTGCCAAGGCGAGGATCGGTGACATCAAAATCTTCCTTAATTAAATTCATACATCGCCAGATCAGAGGAGAGAGCGGCCCCACCGATCTCCTGACATTGCCGATTGTCTAATCAACTTCGGTTTAATGTTTATGCCGATGCTTTAGGAGTTAATGGAACTCAAGTCATCGGCATGCTGAAGAACTTCAAAATCATCACCATCATCATCAATCCAGAGTAGGATGTCACGTTCCAAAACCTCGTGCCACCCACACATTTCCTGAACAGTTCCTGACATCGGCTATCACACCATTAATCGGAGCAGACCCTCATATCAAACGGTATGAGATGACCTTTCATCATCATCATCAACATAGTTATAATTTGACGGCGTATTGGTCGATATTATTCCCATTACCACTCTATGATCCAGAAACACACATCAAACCCTTTCCCGACAGAAGGCAAAACATGTCGATTTTCATTCGTCGCTTGCGACCTTAACATTCTCCGGAGGCGTTGGAATTGGAAGCTGATTCGGCGGTCTATGACCATCACCTTATCAGTTGGGCTATGGAGGAGTCCAATTATTTAAACAGCACATGTTCTGTCTCATGCTAATCCAAAATACCTACCCGTAGAATCAAATTAACAAAATAAAACAAGCTAGCTAACTAACAAACTGCATCTAGAACTGTGAGTGTAGAATTATTGCACTCCGTACTGCTTTGAGTGTAAATCTTTTGTTAGAATATAAATAAATGTCAAATTATTTTCATGATAGCATTTTATAGAGCTGCAGAGAGTACGTGACATCGCATCGAAAGGTAGGATCTTCTCAATTCGCCGTTTGAATGTAAATTTATATATTAGATGCTAGGAGGGAAAATGCAGATTACTTCAATAAAAATAGTCGTCGATGAGCGTAGGTGTATAACAGGTGCTAGGGGAGGAAGCTGAACGAATATAGATAGATAATTAGTTAATTTTCAAGCTAGTCAGACTCAGTCATTGTTATTCGAAGCCTTGCAAATTGTAACACGCCATATCTAAAAGAACAAGGGTTTACCACAAATAAATTATTAGTTAAATTGGATTAACTATACCAAACCACTCAAACAAAAAAGTACACAACGTTGTGGGGTTAATTACAATTGATTAATTAAGAGCATCTCGTCACGTTTGCATAAAAGTATTGCGTGATGGGGTTGAAAAGGCGCTGCAAAAGAAATGCAGGGGAGAGACGCGAGAACGGACGAGCTACGTGCTTTTAAAGGCCGGCCGGGGTTGCGCCTGTAGCTGTAGCAATGTAGCAGCATTAAGAAATCAAGAGGAAGGTTTTACTTCGTAGGGGGGGGGGTTTTATCACAGTTTTGCTAAGTGACCAGGAGGTATGGTATTACAAAGTGTTGCATTTTGCTGGGTTTTATACAATGACTTAAACAAGAATAGAAAAAAAAAAAAATTAATACAGTAGGTATAACGGTTCGCATGTCATCCGAAAATGACTGAAAACACAACGAAAAAAAAGTAAAGTACTAGGAAAATAGATGTGTAGCAGAGGAATTAACAATAACGTTTACATTAGCTTAACTAGATAAATATAGGAAAGATAGGCCGAAAATGTCCAACTTCCGATGAGACGCAGGTTAAAGGTGTCATGTTTTGAGGGGAGTAGCGCCGTACGTCTATAAAAAGTGTAACAAAATTAACCAAGAGAAATTAATGATATCCAACCTTCGATAAGTATTAGTGAGAAAGGGTGTTACGTTATTAGGGGAGATAGTCCTTCAATGATGCATTCAATATCAAATCGCCGGGGTGATAATATCGATGTTAGTCAACCTTCAATTGGGTCTGAACGTTTGGTAAATTGGATACCGGACGATTAGTTAAAATAATAAAAATACAAAACATCGAGGAGTAGTTCTGGTTACCGAAGTAAACAAAACATTACAATTGTAATATTGATAGGTATTAGTGTCCTTTAGTGTCAACAATAGAAAAAAGGGTCTCTTTCATTTTGAGGACAGATCATTTAAACATTTAACGCTCAGTGTGGAGAACAAAAAAAAGGGAGGTCATTAAACCGAGTGCCGACTAGCGGAGATATGTGTCAAATAGGTTTGTGCGTTTAACGTAACGGTAAATTGAAACCCTCCCTACAGCCGGTCATCACAAGAAGTGGGTGACAGTCAGAATAAAAGCATTATTTTGAAACGTAATTTCAAAATAATCTGTACAGGATTAAACGAAATTAGTTTAACTAAATAGTTCAAAGAAACAGAATCTGTTGAGAAACAAAATACATGCAGAATAAACATTAGTGACGTGAACCGGATTAGGCGTGAAGACAATAAAACCAAATTAAAGATAGGAGAGGTAGGTAAAATGTTAGGCAACCTCCGATAAGTATAGGGAATAAAAGGTATTCCGATGTGAGGGGAGGAAGTCGGTTCTTGATGGCAAATTAAAGAAAATGCAGATTACTTCAATAAAAATAGTCGTCGATGAGCGTAGGTGTATAACAGGTGCTAGGGGAGGAAGCTGAACGAATATAGATAGATAATTAGTTAATTTTCAAGCTAGTCAGACTCAGTCATTGTTATTCGAAGCCTTGCAAATTGTAACACGCCATATCTAAAAGAACAAGGGTTTACCACAAATAAATTATTAGTTAAATTGGATTAACTATACCAAACCACTCAAACAAAAAAGTACACAACGTTGTGGGGTTAATTACAATTGATTAATTAAGAGCATCTCGTCACGTTTGCATAAAAGTATTGCGTGATGGGGTTGAAAAGGCGCTGCAAAAGAAATGCAGGGGAGAGACGCGAGAACGGACGAGCTACGTGCTTTTAAAGGCCGGCCGGGGTTGCGCCTGTAGCTGTAGAAATGTAGCAGCATTTGGAAATCAAGTGGTAGGACTTACTTCGTCGTTAGGGGGGGGGGGGTTTATCACAGTGGCAATAGCGAAATTGGTTAACGCGCTCGTCCCGGTTAGACGGAGAGGTCTGGGTTCGAGTCCCAGTTGCGACCATTGTCTTTTTTCTGTTTTTCTGTGTCTTGTTCTCTTTCATATTTTCGTTTAGATTATTATTGTTAACTTTTTCTAATATGATATATTTCACTTATAAAGTATAAAAATAAAGTTTTTCTTATAAAAAAAGATTTATTTTCACTGTGTACCGGTTTCAATACCTTCGGTATTACCTTGTAAGTACAATTTCATATGAAAAAAAAAAGATTTTGGCACAAAACGTAAATGCTTGTTCTATGAAAACAGCTATTTTAGAGCCAACGTTATTTGCCAGTACCACGATATGTCCGTTTGTAATAAATCTGGAAGAATCTTTCATCTGCTTTGAAAAACCGTATTTAATATTGTGATACGTTCATTATCAGCGAATCTTTTTGATATTGGATAGCAAGAATATTTTAATTAATGCTTTTTTTCTGGACAAATTATAAAGTCATTTCACGCCCCAGGCTATCATAAATAATTACAAATTCATGCTCTGCCCTGTTAGAATTTGTACGATAAAACGTGTATGCCTTTACAAAGATAAATTATATTTTACAGATACAGTATTTATTTATCCATTTTTTAACATAATAAAATAACATACCGTTATACACCTGACACTGACATTTTTTGGGAAAAAAATAAAATACGTTGTACCACGCACCGAAAGAATAAATAATTTTTTTTTTAATCTGTATTATCTTGTTTCTCGTAACTGAGGATGGTGAATTTGTTTATTTCTTATCAATTTGAAAGATGGGTATGGGTACCGCTGCCCCGGGAACCATTTATTGGACAACCACATTCACATTCTTACATTCGTCTTTCTTGGAAAAACTAACCCTAAGATTCATTTCCATCCCTCAAACTTTTATCCTTCCCATATCCTTCCTTTTCTCGAAAGACCCTCCACACAGCATCCCAAAGATAACATAGGCCTTTGGGAAAATTATTTACCAATATAAGGAATGAATGTAGGCAAAGATAAAGATAAATGTTTGTGAAAGTGTATTTGAAGGTACCTATGTGTTCTGGATTGTGTTATGTAGGTGAGTGCGCTTTGATTAAGTTTAGGTTCAGAGTAATGGCATAGATCACCAGTTTCTGAATTTCATCTCCAAACTATGGAATAAATCTCTAAAACCAAGATTTTTTCTTTTTTCCGACCACTTCCAACCAACATTCCCGAATATTACACAGGCCTCCTTCATGGAGTTAACAAAAAAAATATGCACACAAAAACCTAAATAACCGCAAAGTATTAGGCATCAGCTGCTCCAGACCACTGACTAGATAAACTTAGGCATCAGACAGGCGAATGAAATTGTTAATATTCCTTTCAGAAATTTGGCGTATTTTTCGGATGGTCAAAATATTTCCGCTTTACAATAAATTACAAATAAATGGAACATTTCTAAACATACCTAAAAATTAAAAACTATTTTTGAAAGGTGATTAAATATTCTTTCAAGTTTTATAATTCAAAATAAACTAAAATTTGAACTGAATATAAAAAAATAAAACAATTAAACCAATACAATAACACCCCCATACACACAAGCCCTGCTTTTTTATGAGGATATATCAAATATGTACACATATTATGTAATTAATTATTATATTGAAAAAAAATATATATAAAATAAAAAAAAATCTAAAAAAAAAAAAAAAAATCTATGCGGGTGAATCGAACGTAACTAAAGACGCGTTTCTTTGACTCGCAAGCAAATGTCTTTCTATTCAATTTAAAAAAACGCAAGTAAAGATACACTCTACTGACATTAACAACAAATGATTTTCTGCAGATACGTATCGATGTGTATTTTTATCCGTTGAACCTACAGATACGTGTCTTTGTCACTTAACGTAAGGTGTTATTTTATGACTATTACCATCCGTAACTCAAAATCGATAAAAATTGAGATGCGTTTCTTTGACTCTAAGGGGCCGAAATATAACTGTCACCTCGCTTTTTTGTCGTTTCATATGAAAATAATTGATAAAAAAATTCTTAAAGTTAAAGTTTTGTTTTCAAATTGGTGAATAGGTGTTCTTTTTCCTTTTTTGTGGTTATTTTTTTTATTTGAAAATAAAGCGTGGTATTTTGCCTTTCTAAAACCGTTTTTAGCACATTTTTCACTATGATAGTAATTCAAAAGAGTAGTCCATTGAAAATAAAGTGAAGGATTTAATTTGAAACGAATACCTAACGGACAAAAAACGCTGTTAGTGAGTTAGTAAGTTGTTTTACCAGAACAAAAACGTCTGACAAAATATAATAAATGCTAACATTTTGGAAATAAACTTAAAAACCAACCATTTGTAATTAAAAACCAAATATACAAATAAAAAAATAAAATATTTTTAATTGAACACACTTCGCGATTTCAACACAGACTAATTTAATAAAATATTTTGAATTTTGTAAAAATTTTAATGTATGTTTTCTCCAAACAGCGATTTTAGAAATAACGCTTTTTACCAGTATACTAAATGTATTAAAATCTGGAATAATCCTTCATCTGCTTTGATAAACCGTATTTAATATTGTGATACGTTCATTATCAGCGAATCTTTTTGATATTGGATAGCAGGAATATTTTAATTAATGCTTTTTTTTCTGGACATATTATAAAGTCAATAGTAAGGAAGACACAACGATTTCTATGAGACCCAAAGATATTGAAATATAAGGAGATGTACTATCCGCCGTTTTTGCTAGGTGAGACTGCACTTTCGGGTGTCGCCGGTGTTGTTTACCAATTAACGAATAAACTAAATGAACAGATAAACTAAACAAACGCTAAACTAATATAACAAATTATTTCCGTATTCAAACTATATTGTTAACCAATAATAATGCAAACCTTCAAAAATCAAGAAAATAAACTAATTATTTTTGTATGCAAACAACGCTGATTAGGTCGTAGTTCGGCGACAGTCGCGCGGACATCATAGCATTTCTCTTTTGTATTTGAATATCTTTGATGAGACCTTTCCGAGCTGGGACAAATATGGTCTCCTTTGATTAAACGGATTTTAAATAAATAATAAATATTAAATAATATATTTATTCTGAATTATTTTTTTACAATCACTGCACACAGGATGCCTTATGTCATCTTATGACGACCCCCGTAGTCCAGTGGCTAAGTCTCTTGACTCACAATCCGGAGGTCGCGGGTTCGAACCCGGCGTGCGCAAATAAATTTTATTTGATTAATTTGTGTTATTTCACAATTAATTCATTAAAAATAATATATAGTATATTTGCGGCAGGTTCCAGAGTGGAACATACTATCAGTATCGCCCTGGTGTAAGACCACCATTCAGAATTGAAACGTTGCTTGAAAATGGCTTTAGCCGTGTTTTGTAACCAGATCTGAAAAGCCAGGTATTTCCCAACCTTCCTCTTACCCACCTCCTTCCCCTCCCCACTACCTTCAGCCTCACAACATACCCCAATTGGGGATGCCATAGTCTCACTGGCTCCAGACGGGAGCAGTTGAGATTCTTGTGCGGTATTCACTGGAAAAAAAAAAAATCTTTCGAAATTCTGTATGGAGGAAGGAGTGATGGGTCTTCAAGACCCATGTTGTAGAACGAAGGAAACACAAAGGCTGGCAAATGCAAGGCAACAGCCAAGCTGTTGAACTCGATAACGAACCGTAGAAACGACCCGTTCTCATATAACAAATGTCAACCGTGTATGATGGGCACGTTTTTGGCATATTTCCCAACTATGCACTAGTGCCGAAGGGTTCAATGACGCAAGTTCCTCGGTGAACCTTCCATTGAAATACCGGTAGATAATAATATTATGAACCGACAGTTCATCCCCCGGTAGTTGCCCATGCCCAGATATATATTTTTTTATTAATTTGTTTTATTTCACAATTAATTTATTAAAAACAGCACGTTCCAGTGTGGAAGATGCTCTCAATATCGCCCTGTATGACCACCATTCACAATTGATACGTCGGTTGAAATGGCTTTAGCCGTGTTTTGTAACTAGATATGAATAGCCAGGTAATTCCCCACCTTTTTCTTCTCCATCTTTTTTCACTTACCAAAGCCTTACAAAATAGCCCAATTGGGGATGCTAGAGTCTCACTGGCTTCAGACGGGAGCAGATGGGACTCTTGTGAGGTATTCACATTCATTTAAAAAAATCAAAATAAATATATTTTAAAATTTTACAACATGTAAGGACAAATTGAACTTACTTTGAAATTCTCCCATTCCTCTAGTATATATGTATATCTCTGCAGTTCCCCTGAGCATTGTAGATAATCTACCGCCAGATCGCGTCGTGTTGCGAGATTCACACGGCCTCCATTACAAGACACCTGTGGAAGATTTCATCTCGCTCCAGCTCGCTGAAGATCTTTCGTATTTTCTCTTTCTTTATTTTTCATCTGGGTTTCTTCTCGTATTGCCCATTATTTGAAGCATTTTTTTCCTTTTCCTTGCTAAACATTTTTTCTTTAACCTCTTTTTTCTTTATTTGCAGTCATAAAATATGATAAGCTAGAGCGTGTCGTTCATAAAGTCTGAAAAATCTGTCTCTACCCTAAGAAAAACCTTAAAAATAATATAAAATTTAAAAAAAATAATTATACCTACATAAACCTGAAAGTGAAAATAAGAACTTCGACGGAAGGACAAAAAATACAAATCTTCGAAAGACAAAGGACTTTTTTACGTTTTTCAGTATCTTTACATACTCGTAGTATAAGATGAAGTCACTCCCGCTACTGTGGGCTTTGATCTTTTAAACTACGAAACGGATTTTCATGTGGTTTTCACCAATAGGTAGAGCGATTCATGAGGAAGGCTTTTAGATTTATAATTTGTCAAGGTTTTGTGTAAATTGGTTGAAATGTATAAATAAAGGGAGCGGGCTGGCATGCAGGCGGTGTGAATTTGATTTAACAGATGGCGTTGGTTATAAAGGTTGAGTAATGGCGTGACATTGTGTTCAATAGCCACAAAAATGTGTGTCGGGTCTGCTAGTTGGTATAAAACGCAATTCAAAAATGCTCTTCTCAACTTTAAACGAAAAAAAATGAGTTCCTAATACCTTAGTAAAATTTACTGAGTAACACACCCTCGCAAGGACCAAACCTCAAAACTACTTAACGAACCAAATTTAAATACGTCTCTTGGTCAGAAAAACACAATTACATGCAACAAAATCATAAAATGCCTTCCACATGAAATTAAAAATACTATGGAGACATAAAAACAACATCAAATTATGGGAGGAAAAATCAGCACACCAATACATAATAAAAGATTTTACAAGAAACGACACTTGGACGTGAAACAGCACCCTGTTTTACCTTCCCGTAGTCTGTCGGTATATAAGAGCACTCTTAGCAAAGGCTCAAACCTTTTAAATAGGACAGAGGGCAGAAATTATTGAATATTAATTTAGAAATATATACAACTATTATAAGGCAAGATCACTTCTGATCGTGCAGATTTTCAGGCCGACCAGCCATCTAGTAATTTGCAAAGGCATTAATAAATGTTGCATATTGAAATAAGTAATCGCTGTAGGAAATTGCGTATTGCTGACATGACGATTACATACATTATTTTTTAAAAAATCTAATAGAAATATGGTGAAAAATGGATGCCCGGACAACCCAGTTCCAAGATTGCAACTGTCCGGCGCCATATCCCGTCGTGCAGATTATCAGACTGATCGGCCATCCCAGTAATTGGCAATGTCCGTTGATTGTTTGACGCCTCTGTTGCTGCCCCTGAGAACCAATACCAATAGATACTGGCGCTTATGTTATTTATTTATTACTCCTTATTAATAGAGTTATGAAATATCGCGTTTGTGATGACGCAAATTTCGCAATTTTAAGAAAAAAGCGCCAATTTTCGTATTTTTTAAACGACTTCGAAAAGGAGGAGGTTATCAATTCGACGGTTTTTTAATGTTTGTTACCTCAGAACTTTCGACTGGGTGAACCGATATTGATGGTTATTTTTTTATTAGAAAGCTGGTGCTTTCCGTGTGGTCCCATTTTAATTTGGTCCAGTTTTGACAATGGGATCCACGAGAAAACCATATTTGTCTTAAATTTGCAATAAGTATGTGCGCGACAAATGGACGAATAACTCAACATTACGCCAACAGATTTCAATGATTCTTTTTTTTTGAAGTAAAACTTCTTTACGCACGCTCGTCACTAAAAATCAAAAAATAAACAAAAATTTTAACAAAACAAAAAACGACTTAAAAAAATGCACTAAAAAGTAAAAAAATAATTTCGTACGATTGGGTAAGGTATAAGGTAACTATATACATTGGTAGTTATTGGTGAGATATGGAGATCTTGGTTTATTTACGATTTTTTTTCTAGAGATTTGGAATTTTAAGAAATAGCGCGAATTTTCTTATTTTTCATGAGTCTTTTTGGAATTTTAAAATTAAAATTAACAGGCGGGTACGGACACTGCTTTCTCTATAATATTATAATTAAAAAAACCAATAGTAGTTTGACCGGTCAATGGTTGAATGGGCATCGCGTTTGGGTCCCACCCAGACGTTCCGTGTTCGATTCCTCGGCTGGCTAAGTCCTCCATCACGACTCCAGCAAAATTTTCGACTAACTGTGGTGGTAGTAGGAGATTTTCAAAAATTGTCGGGTTATTCGTAAACCGGGAATGTTTGTCGGAACACCTCCGCCGTAGGTAAAAATCACCTCAGGAGCGCTGTACAATTTATTATGAATTATGTGAATTCTTAGACATATTTAATTTTATTATTTACAAGTAGATACAGAAAACATACTTACCTGGCAGGTCACTTCCGATAAACACACTTTAGTTAGAAAGTTTATGCTTGGAGAAGATACGACTTTACACGCGGAGGACAATGTATTTAAAACACTGGACATTGCCTGATTTTACATTTGCTACCCCATCATTGTTAGTATTACATTATGTGAAGATTAGTGACAAAAGTAGAGTAGATATTTATTTTGAAAGACTGGAGAATTTTTAAGAAATGACCTTTACAAAAACTTACAAATAAGAATTTTTAACATGTTTACACTGAAGTAGGCGTCCTGGCGTGGTCTCGGGAAGTCTCCGGTCAGGTCGTAAGGCTGACGCTGCGTTTTTGACTTCTTTGTTTCAACGCCAAGATGGGCGTACTGGGAGGAGAGATTGTTGAGGTTATCCTTGAAACACTTGTGTTCTGGATATAATTGTAACTTTATTTGATAACTTTACAATCGAGGTGACTGGCAATTAGTCGTTTAATTGAGTCGGTAAGAGAGAGTGATGCGAGAATTTCTAGAAAGAGAATTTTTAGATTGACTTTGCAAAACAATGCACCCGTATTTATAAACAAATCAAGACTTTACGTGACCACAAAGAAAATACAATATAGATGAGAAATTAATGACAATATTACACTATGAAATAGCGTAGACAAAAAGATTTGAAGTAAGAGGTGGCATAGACATAAACAGTTAAAAGTAAAGGACTGTACACTGTACACATCGAGATAAATACTGAGAATGAATTTAAATATGAAATAGGACAATCACAACACAGAGGACACGACATACACGATGTCCATAGTTGCGTCAACAACATCATTTTTGTTTCAAAATATCACCACTTTTCCCTAAAATTCCCGCAAAAAATACTATTTTCGCCAAAAACAACGTGAACTTATGGGATACACGTTATTTTTATCTGAGTGCAGATGGAAAGTCATTGTTTATCTTTAATACGTGTTTTATGGGGAGAATTGTATAGGCACTTTATCGTCTGTACATGAACGCCTACGAAACGGATGCTATAATGCTAGCGCAGAGGTTGAAACTTTTTGCGTGCATTGAAAATGTTTAATTTTTTTTCAAGAAACCCACAGCTAAAGTTCTCGTACATCAAAACATGTTTTAACTCTAAATTATAGACTTTTTATATGATGAAAAACGGTTTGAAAAATCTCCCAAAGGCGAAATAGCTGTCACGCAGACTTTTCGCCAATTTTGGAAATATTGTGCGAAGATTTTTTATGTGAATCCAACTGCCGGCATCTGGAGCCAGTGAGACTATAACATTCCAAATTAGGGGATTTTGTGAGGCTAAAGGTAGTAGGGATGGGAAAGAGATGTAGAAGAGGAAGGTGGGAAAGTACCTGGCTTTCAGATCTGATCACCAAACACGAATGAAGCCTTTTTTTGTTCGTTTTTTTGTTTTTGGGGTGTTATGCCATGTTGCGCTACCTCCTTCTTTAGCCAACATTTGCCACATCTGCCCTGATGATGGACACTGTAACGCTGTCCCAAACGTTGGCTAAATAAGGAGGTAGCGCAACACGGCATTACACCCCAAAAACAAATAACGAAAATACTTTTAGCGGTGAAAATTTTAAAAATGTAAACGAACAAAGCCATTTCAGCAACGTTTTCAATTCTGAATGGTGGTCTTACACCAGAACGTTACTGAGAGTATCTTCCGGGAATGTGCCGCAAATATGCAACGTATTATTTTAAATTAGTTAATTGTGAAATAATACAAATCAATCAAATAAAATGTATATGCCCATGCAGAGATATGAACCTGCGCTAGTCGAGATCCTTACCTCTCGATCACGGAGACCGTCAATTCATATATTATTTATATTTATTTATTTCCCTACATATCTTTAAAAACGAATTGAAACTGTGTTTTGTAATGTTTTTAAAAGAAAAAAAATATGATTGAATTAAATGGAGAAGAGAAAAATTGGGCGATGGATTGTACTTACCTTTATTTTAAAATATTGTGGTATTTACACAAAACACGTTTAAAACCATTGCCATGAACGTTACCACTCTTGGTGGTGTTTCAAAGAAATTAAAAGGAAAAAAAAAAACTTGGAAATAATGTGTTTTTTTATAATTATTCCTTACAGAGTGTCATATTTGGGAATGCTAAATGGAGCGTCTTTTTAAGAAAGGGAAGGAGTTTAAGTTCTCGGAAGGAAAATGTTACAAATAGTTGGTAGGAATCTGGGGTCAGTGTGTCCAGGAGAGATGTATGCATTCATCCTTCCCACTGCGATGCATGGCGATGTGTCAAGAGAGTCTGGAGGAGTCTGGCTGGAGAGGTAAAATGGTCTCCCTCAACCGGCCTCTTCCAATGCTGAACACGGGCTACAAAGTCATAGAAAGTACCTACTTGGGGGTGATCCAAGAGTTGTTGGTTATGCAATAAAAAATGGTTCTCAGGGCAGATGTAGGTACCATAATATACGAAATCATTAATCTTTATATATAAAAATGAGTGTTTCTTTATGTGTCCCTTATGCGTTCCTAAACCATTTACGATTGGTGTGTGTATATCCGCAATGGTTTCCATATATAATAGTGAGCTCTGTAAAAATCTGAGCACTCTAAAATATTTCCTATACTATTCTTCAGATTACGACGAAATTTCGGTGAGTTATTGTGTACAAGTCCACAATGGTTTCGATATGTATATACTGGTGAGCTCTGGCGTTATGAAATTTTTCAAAAAAAAAGGACAAAGGTGACGGGGAATGCGGCAAGGGAAGGGGACACGGGAGGGGAAGGATAGGCAGATTGGGGACGAATGAGAAAGAACACATAAACAATATCTTTATTTAAGTGACATTGCGACGCATGCCGAGAACTTGCTAGTGTTATAAAACTCTTTTCTTCCAAAGAATTAATCATACACACAATTTTGTTACAATTTAATTACCAAAACGCCCAAGTAAGTGCGTTCTTCATGAAGTATTTCAAAATAATGGGCCTGTTATAAAGATCAAGACAAAATGAAGATAAATGAACGTTTATTATCCACCAGAAGTGATTAAAATCCAAAAAGAAAAATCCGACAATTTTTCAAAGTAAACACTTTTTTAAAAACATATTTACCAATAAAATCCATTGGCAGTGTATAAAATTACTTCAGATAAATACATAAAAATGATAATTTCATATTTCAAACATTTTTGCTTTGATGTTTTTACGGCGAGGAAGCTTCGACCAGAGAAGCGATTCTGTATCTTTTGTGGATACGGAAATGATCTTTTATGGAATCGGCTGTTAAATTTGTGTGATTTTCTATGACTTTCAATTGATTTTTCTATTGGTAATTTCAGCCGTCGCCGATTTTAATTAAAAATATGAAATACAGTAAGTATACATGATTATGTATTCATTTCATGTAGAACGTTTTGAACGAACTACGTTTAAAGATGTACCTACACCATGTAGGACCTATATTGTAGGTTTTTAACATTTGCACAAAATAGGTGCTTAGTTTGGGTAATTAAGTAAGCAATTCATGCGTATACTGGACTTACTGTGTGTCCTGACTTGACCTATGATTTCTAACATTTTTTGGAGTAAAATTTAAATGAAATTTTGGTCTCCGGTAACAAGTTTGATTTTTTTTCTCTTTTTTATATTAGCTCCACACAAGAGGTCCTGAGGAAAATAATTCACCTTAGGGCCTATGTCATCTTTGGGGATACTGTGTGGGGTATCTTTTTAGGAAAGTAAGGAGAGGAAGTTCTGGGAAGGAAAAAAGGTGAGAGTGGTGGCTAGTAATATGGGAGTCAGTGTGTCCAGGAGTGACGGACTTATGAATCCATCACTCCCACTGCAGTGCAAAGCGATGTTCCGAGGGTGTCAAAGGGACCCCATCAACTATTCTCTCGCGATCCGGCCTGCCGTGCAGCTGATAAGCAGATACATCCGCCACCAAGACCCGGACAAAGCTCATCCCATAAACTCGGGTTCCCCTGCTAAGTCACTAATCGTAGAGAACCACTTGGGGAGACCTATGGCAAAGGTGTTGTTTATCCAATAAATGCTTCTAATCTGAGTGACCAGTGATGAAATGCGGAAGAATGTATTTTGGTTTTGAAGAAAAAAAATTGAAAAAAAGGTTCGGGACCAAACTTTTGTTTAAATTTTTAACTCCAAATAATGTCAGGAATCGCTGGTTAAAGTAAATCGCCAAGTAAGTACGTCGTCTCGCGTCACAATGTTTGTTCTAGATAAAATCCGAAACTACTTAATCGATTTTGATGAAATTTAACTTACTGAGTGTAATTTGGTCCAACTTAGAAGATAGTAGATATATACTGATACTCGTCCCTCTTCTAATCACAAGCGTCTGCTTCTATAGAAGAGAAACATTATAATAAATAATCAGTGAAAATTTATTATGTAATTTATTTTGTATTAAAAAAAAAGTTATTTTGAAATATGTATAAATATTAACTATGTTATTTTTTAATTAAATGAAGACAATGTAAGCGAAACTCAATCGAAAATCTGGAAACAGAAAAATCAGAAAAAGGTATTGGCACCTCTGGGACTCGAACCCAGGACCTCTCGCTTTCCGGGCGAACGCGCTAACCACTGCGCCAAGGTGTCGATATCAAATTCGGTCACTTTTAACTGTATCGTACTTCGACTAAGAACCACCCACACTATCTTCATTTTCTTAACGCATATATTATTGGCTGCTATCTTTATGTATGATTGCAAGATTCAAACCCGAACTAAATGCTCTCTAGATAGTGTCGGGATAGATTTTCGATTGAGTTTCGCTTACATTGTCTTCATTTAATTAAATGTTACAATTTGAGGTTTTACTCATAAAGTTAAAAATAAAAATTATATGTAATTTTTGTTGAATAAATAATGTATCTTATGTAATAAATAAATAAATAAATAATAGGATAGTTTATTATCTCGATTGTTGACCTTAATAATTATTCATTAAATGTTTATCGTTGGATAATGTTTTGTAAGTTCCATACGTTTCTAACAGATGGCGGTGTGAGTACATTTATCGACACAACACTTGGTTATCTAGGTTGGGTAACCATCCAGTAGATTGCGTTGTGTTTCGTTAGTCACAGCAACGCGTAGCCGGGTCAGCTATTATTATATACCATGTAATATAGATACTACGTTTAAAATTTATTTTTTTTAAATTTATTTATTTGTTTATCTTAAAATGGCTACATATTATAATATTACTGGTCTTCCATTAAAAGCATTAATTAGCTTGTGGATGGAAGAAGAGTTTACATTTCATATATATACAAATACAGTCACGTGTACAGTTAATACAATGCAGTTAATACAGTTAATACATTTCATATATATACAATTACTATTTACTATAGTATGTATTTCAATAGATAGGTGCAGTTAATACAGACACATGGCAATCAGACCCGTTAACTAAAAGATACAAACATAGATGTATTCAGTAAGAAGAAAAAAAAGTATGATTTTTAGTATGACATTCTCTAAAATACATATATAAAATAAAATCTATGGTTTTGAACTGTCAAGTAACTGAATATTAAAATAATTTAAATATATCATTATAAAGTGTTCAATCACCAGTTTTTATTGAAAATATAATTGAATTTATCAATTTCAGTGAATATATATAAAAAAAATCAACCTTACAATGCCACCAAAGAAAATACAAGCGGAAGAATCTGATGTTTTAAGCCGCATAGAAATCAAATTCAGTGAGTTAAATAAAACATTTAAATCGGAAATACGCGATCTAGTGAAAACTGTGGAATATTTGAGCTTGAAAATTGATGATTACGAATTAAAATTTAAAAATATGGAGAAAAAAATTACGGAATTGGAAAAAATAAACGAAAATAACATGTCACAAAAAAAGGATTTCTTTGAATTACAAGCGAAAGTTGAGGCCAGTGAACAATATGCTCGTGTTAACAACATAGAGATTATCGGAATCCCGGAAAAAAACCAAGAAAATTTAATGGACGTTCTAAAAAAAATCTATTCAGAACTAAAAGTAGAGATGCCGAAACACATCGAGTATGCCAGCCGCGTTACTCCACGTGAGAAAATTGAAGGAAGACCGAGGAACGTTGTTGTGAAGCTGGAACGGAGGCAACAAAAGGACGACATCATTGCTGCAATCCGCAAGAGGAAAGGCCTCACAGCGGAGGACATCAACATGCACGGAGGACATAACATCTTCATAAACGAACACCTATCCCCCAAAAATAAGCTTCTCTATAAAAAGGTCAGAGAATTTTCAAAAGAACAAAAATATAAATTCTGCTGGATTAAAAACTGTAAAATTTTCCTTAGGTTGAATGAAAACTCAAACCACGTATGTATTAATTCATTTTACGATTTAGAAAAGATAAAAAAACGAGATACTCGTGTCATCGATGCCTAATAACAGAATATACAAACTTTAATTTATTTTTATCGTAACTATGTGTAACTTGTATACTAAAATGGAAACTTTACAAATATATTACCAAAATGTGAGAGGTCTCAGGTCAAAAACTAAAATATTCATGCAAAATATGCAACTCAATAACTATGATGCTATTTGTCTCACAGAAACTTGGCTAAATGATTCATTTCTAAATGAGGAACTGTTTGACTCTAGGTATCATGTTTTTCGACGTGACAGAGATTATACAAATCTCAAACAGAAACGTGGAGGAGGAACACTCTTAGCAATTAAGAAAAAGTTTATTTCGTTTCAACGAGTAGAATGGTGTTCTAACACGGAGGATATCTGGATAACTATTGCACTATCTGGAAAAAATATTCACATCTGCACTGCATACATCCCACCAGATCATAGGCATTTCATTAACCTCACGTCACATCTCAACAAAGTATCACTAAATATCACAGAGTACTCCAATGACAGTTTTGTATTGCTGGGCGATTATAACCTGCCGCACTTCACGTGGGTACCAATAAATGACGAATGTGATTTCTTGTACACCGAACCCATGAATTCGTTAAATTCTGCTCACTTAGATTTCATTGAATTTTTGTCATTTAATAACTTAAAACAATATAACCCACATAGAAATAATTTGAATAATCACATTCTAGACTTAGTCTTAAGCAATATAGCACTGCGTATAACGCATAATGAAAATTCACTAGTACCAGAAGATATACACCACAAAACTCTACTAATCTCTATTCCCATAAAAAAAATTAAAAAATTAAAAAAGGACCCGCAGAAAATATTTAATTTTAGACTTGCAGACTATAATATCATTAACTCAAAAATTAATGATATTGATTGGGATACTACACTAAATAATTTAAACACTCAAACCGGTATTAATATCTTTTATGATATACTTAATAAGATAATAGCGGAATCTGTACCAATAAAACATGTTAAAAATAGTAACTATCCTCCATGGTATACAACCCCTCTTATCAAAATAATTAAAGAGAAAAGCAAATTTCACAAAAAATTTAAAAAATTCAATAATCCTTGTGACTACCAAACTTTTTCTCTATTACGATCAAGGCAAAAAATAATAACACAAGAACTTTACATAAACTATATTCGTAATACGGAAAGAAGCATGTATGGGAACCCAAAACTTTTCTGGAGTCACTTTAATAATCTTAAAAAAAGCAGATCTTCACTTCCTAGAGTAATGCACCTTGAGGGTAAAATAGCAGAAAATGGACAAGAAATCTGTAACTTGTTCGCGGAATATTTCCAATCTGTATATATATCTGAAAACAATTTTACCACTTCAGAAGTACCAGATATATCAAACAATATAAACATCACTTCAATTGAATTTACAAAGGAAATTGTATTACGAGAAATAAGGGCCCTTGACATAAATACGAGCGCTGGATGTGATGATATTCCATCCTACTTTATTGTAAATTGCGCTAAAACACTTGCTAAACCTCTTAGTATTATGTTTAATAAATCAATGCTTGAAGGTATTGTACCAGATATCTGGAAAAAAGCTTTCATAACTCCAGTCCACAAAAATGGCGATAAAAGTAATGTTAAAAACTATCGACCCATTTCTAAATTATCAATTTTTAGTAAATTAATGGAAAAAATAGTCTGTCAATGTTTAAGTTCACAACTAAACCATATTATAACAAAACAACAACATGGTTTCATAAAAGGCAGAAGTGTAGAAAGCAATCTTGTTTTATTCACCGATTTTATTGTTAATCACATGGACAACCGCACCCAAGTAGACGCTCTGTATACTGATTTTTCCAAAGCTTTTGATAAAATCAATCAAAAATTATTAATAAAGAAACTTTGGTCTTTTGGCATACGTGGTAACTTGTTTCGCTGGGTAACTTCCTACATACTCAAAAGATTACAAGCGGTAGCATTAAAGGGTTTTAAATCTGATTTCAAAGAAATTTCTTCAGGCATCCAGCAAGGGTCTCATCTCGGTCCATTATTTTTTATTTTATATATTAATGACATAGTGAATGTCGTAAAATACTCCAAATTAGAATTATTTGCCGATGACGCCAAACTGTACAAACCCATAAATGACCTAAATGATTGTATCAAATTACAAGATGATTTGAACAGCGTAGCTATGTATTGTGAGAATAACCAGTTATTTTTAAACAGTTTAAAGTGTCATCACATAATATTCACAAGAAATGACAAAAAAATTGTACATCAATATCTGTTAAATGAAAACAAAATTGAAACCTGCTCCAATATTCGTGATTTAGGTGTGATTCTCGATAGTAAGTTACAATATCAATGCCATATCAATCAAATAACAAATAAAGCTGCTAAAATGCTTGGTTTCATAGTAAGAAATACAAAAGAATTCACAAACACTGTAATTATCAAACAACTATACTTTGCGTATGTACGAAGCCATTTAGAGTTTGCGTCAACTGTGTGGTCTCCATTTTATGCAGTACATATAAATAAAATTGAATCGATTCAGAAAAAAATCATAAAATACCTTTCTTACAAATCGTACAATCGATTTAATAATTATCTTGATGCAATAAATTTCTTCAAAATTGATGCATTGAGTGTACGCAGACAATTCTCAGATGCGATGTTGCTATATAAAATCGTAAATAATATAACCGACTGTCCTGAATTATTGAACAGAATAGATTTTAAAGTACCTACACGGCACACACGTTCGTGTAATATTTTTAAGGAAAAACACTGTAAAACCAATTCAAACCAAAATGCTTGCCTTATTAGAGTGTGTTCAACATATAATAACATTTTCTCTGATATAGATATCTTCAATTGTAACGAAAATAAATATAAAAATTCTATCAAAAGTGTATTAAAATGTATTAAATGACTACAAAATTCATAAATCTAATGATATATTATGTACTACCTTTCACCTGTTATACCTATGTTATATCTTTTAATGTACTATCTTTTAATTTTCTAAAATGACTGTTTAATTTCTAGACATACAATGTAATAGTATAATGAGGAAATCTATAATTGGTTTCTCAGTTAGGTTAATTATACATGTATAAATTAATCATTATTGTAAACTGTTGATTTCCCTAAAATAAAATAAATAAATAAATAAATATGGCAAAAAAAAAAAAAAAAAACTTTTTGATGGAGTTCAACAATTGAACTTTGTTCCTTATGCTTCTGATTTCTATTGTTAGGTTATTGAAAAAGAATTTTCCTTGGTGAGTATAATCTTGTTGGGCAAAAGAAGTGTTAAATTTGGGGCACACAAATACATGTTTATGTCTAGTACGATTTTCAGTTATGAATGAGTATTTATCTTTTTCTTTTATAATTTGTACGATTGAATTTTTTATAAATAAGTTTTAAATGTTGGAATTTTGAATTCTTCGAATATGCGATCAGTTGGGAAGTCTGGAGGTTTTTTAAGTATAATTTTTATTATTAGTTTTTGAACAAATTCTATGGGGGTCAGACTAGTTTTGTAAGCTTCTCCCCAACTGATAATGGCATACTGAAGAATAGACTGTACTAATGCGTAGTATATTGAGTATAGATTTTTCGTTGATAAGAAGTTTCTAATCCGTAAGAATATATGAATTAACTTCCTAACTCTTTTTATTTTATGGCCGATGTGATCTTTCCATTTATAATAATCATGAATAAATAATCATGTTTACCTACAGTAATTCCTGTTTTAAACGCTTTAAGCTAAAATATGCGACAGCTGACATTTGACATCGATCAATGTCACCCATAGAAAAAGCAATTGCAAGTCATAGAATATCACAGAAATTGGACAGCCGATTCCGTATAGGATTTCCGTGTATGCAAGAAAGACACAGAATCGCTACTCGGATATATTTTTTATATTAATATTTATCTTTCATATTTCTTAATCGTGTTTAATCGGCCTTCATTCAGCGTTTGTGCAATAACTGACTGATGCTGAATAATTTTATACCCGTAGTTCAAGTTCATATCGATAAATCAAACAAATATTCCAACGTAAATCTATTTTAGCCCGGATAATCTAAGATTTGGGATGCGGGTATAGATACAGACAACCCGGGAACCATTTATTGGATAACCAAAACCTCTTTCATAGATCAAAGGTCACACCAAGTGGTTTGCAACGTTTGGTGACTTGGAAGGGGTGCCCTGACGTGAGGTACGTCTAGGATTTGGCGGCGGGTGATGACCACCAACTGTGTGGCAGGCTGGATCGTGAGAGAGTGGTTGAGGGAGACCTTATCTAGACCTCTTCAGTCATAGCTGAGCGAAGCTATTAGCTTCAGGACCTCCTGTGTGAAGTTATTTAAAAAAAAACAAGTCTGCCTTAGGTCACCCTAGGTGGTTCGCTACTTTTGGTGACTTAGCAGGGGATCACGGGTTCGTGCGGTGAGGCACGTCTAGGAATTGGCGGCGGACGATGCCCACCATCTGCGTGGCGGGTCGGATCGTGAGAAAGTGGTTGAGGGAGACCTAACCTAGATCTCTCCAGTCGGATTTTCTAGACCCATTGCTTTGTACCTCAGTAGGAGCGATGGATTCATGCGTCCGTCACTCCTGGACACAATTTGGCCCCGCGAACAATTAATTGAATAACCAACGCTTCTGCCATGTGTCACCCCAGGTGGACCGCTACTTTTGGTGACTTAGCAGGGGATCACGGGTTCATGCGGTGAGGCACGTCTAAGCATTGGCGGCGGATGATGTCCACCGTCTGTGTGGCATGCTGGATCGCGAGAGAGAGGTTTAGGTAGACCTTACCTAGATCTCTCCAGTCGGATTTTCTAGACCCATCGCATTGAAGGATGGATTCATGCAGTCACTCCTGGACACATTGACCCTCACATTCCTATCCACTTCTATACCATTTTCTTTCCTAGAACTTCTCTTCTATACCATTTTATTTCCTAGAACTTCTTCTGCTTTCTTTCCCTAAAAAGACCTTTCACATAGCATCCTAAAAGATGATATGTGATAAAGTTAAGTGTTCATATGTTTGTGTCTGTCTGTATGTTGCTTCTGTGAAATGTTTTGTAATTTTTTTATTCATAAATTGTGTCTTCATATTGGGTTGAGTTGGGTTTAACTTCTCAAAAGTACCAATTGGCGATCCCTTAATGAGTTTTGATAACTCATGGGAGTGCAACTTCGTTGTATGTTTTATTTAATAAAAAATAAATAAAATATAGGCCCTGAGGGAGCTTTTTTCCTTGGGACCTCCTGTGTGGAGCCATTGATAAAAAAGAGGTAGGAAACACAGGCCGACCAATCTACTATAATGATGATGGTGAGAAGAAATCCAATATTGTTTGGTTAAACATAACGTAACCTAACTTTTAACCAGGCGTGTTTGTCTTTCTTTTGAAAAATAAAAAACAAAAATTTTAACAAAACAAAAAAATGCACTAAAAAGTAAAAAAATAATTTCGTACGATTGTTATTTTTGGAGTCGGTGTCAGCCAAGGTAACTACATACATAGGTAGTTATAGGTGAGATGTGGAGATCTTGGCTGACACCGACTCCAAAAATAACAATCGTACGAAAATATTTTTTTTACTTTTTAGTGCATTTTTTTATGTCGTTTTTTGTTTTGTTAAAAAATTTGTTTATTTTTTGATTTTTAGTGACGAGCGTGCGTAAAAAAGTTTTACTTCAAAAAAGAATCATCGAAATCTGTTTGTGTAATATTGAGTTATTCGTCCATTTGTCGCGCACATACTTATTGCAAATTTAAGACATATATGGTTTTCTCATGGATCCCATTGTCAGAACTGAACCAAATTAAAATGGGACAACACAAAAAGCACCAGCTTTCTAATAAAAAAAGAATAATCAATATCGGTTTACCCAATCGAAAGTTCTGAGGTAACAAACATTAAAAAAAAAATTAAAAAATACCGTCGAATTGATAACTTCCTACTTTTCGAAGTCGTTTAAAAATACGGTGGCTTAAAAATTATATGGTTTTAAGAAAATAAAACTAGCAATAAACTGTCAGAGTTGTGAAATGTATGAAACTTTGCAGGCAGTACCGCCGTAGGCACCTCTGGTTTTAATTAATTTATGTCGGCTTTCCTTTATTTTAACGGCCGGTAAACGAATTTACCGCGCGTTAAACGAATGGAAAGGGCGTTTAACGGATATAACGGGCGTTAAAAAAAGTTGACGCTTATCTAGTGAATTTTCTCTAAAATCACCACGAACACGAAAAACACGAAAATTGTAACGGAATCAAAAATGAAGGAAAATTGTGGACACAAAAAACCCTCGTTGAAAAAGATAATGAGCGTTTTCATCCTGCGATAAAATATCCTCGACAAAATATCCTACGAACAAAACATCCTCTATCAAAATAGCCACAAAAATTTAACCTAACCTAACCTAAACTAACCTAACCTAACATATCATAACCCAACCTAACCTATCTTTACCTTACCTCACATAACCTAACTTATACTAACCTATTTTTTTTAGAAATTTAATTAAAATTAAATTTGATAATGTCATCATCGAGTTCTGCTAGTATTTTAGTATGTATTTATGTTACAGCTGTTTCGACTTGGAACGAGTTTGAAGATCACCTTACGAGTCGAAATAGCTGTAGCAAAAATACTTACTAAAATACTAGCAGAATTCGATAATAGTAAATCGACGGCCGGCGTAGTCCAGTGGTAAGGCGCTTGACTAGCACACCGAAGGTCGTGGGACCGAATCCCGGCGTGGCAAATAAATTTTATTTGATTAATTTGCGTTATTTCACAAATTTCTCATTAAAAATAATATACAGTATATTTGCGGCACGTTCCAGAGTGAATGATTATAGCCAGGTACACCCCACCTTCCTCTTCCCTATCCCCTTCCCCTCCCCACTACCTTCAGCCTCACAACATATCCCAATTGGGGATGCCATAGTCTCACTGGCTTCAGACGGGAGCAGATGGGACTCTTGTGCGGTATTCATATAAAAAAAAATATTTAAAAAAACATAACATTATCTATATTAATTTTAATAAAAAAATGGGGTTCTACTAATCACAAAATAATTAATATTCTAAACTTACCTAACCTATCCTTACTTAACCTCACCTAACAAAAATATGGAACAAAAATAATACAGACACCCTGTAAAGACAATAAATTTTTGTTCAAAAATAGTAAAATGTAACAATAATTTATTGCATTTACATGATGTTTGTATTTTTTTGTCCCATTTTTTGTTAGACCAGGTTTTAGTGGATATTTTGTTGGGGGATGTTTTGTCCGTAGGATATTTTTTCGGAGGATTTTTTATCGGGGATATTTTGAAACTGGATAAAAAGTTGCGAACACGAAAATTGTAACGGATCAGGAATCAATGAAATTTGCGAACCCAAAAAACCTGTGTTGAACAAGATTTATTGGTTTCTGTTGGATTTCTGTTTGTTCATCTAACTGTGTAAAAGGCAGTTGTTCTTCATCTCACAAATTAAGTACGCACATAAATTTATTTCTCGTGTCTGAATCTCGTATGCAAAGTACGTCCATAAATTTCTTATAAAATATAAATGTTTTCTTCAGGATGATAGAAGAATTGGGTTTTATGTTTGTTTTATATAGGCAAAACGTGGAGTTCATTGTCTGAAGCTATTGTGACTATGGCATGTCTTTATTGGAGGTATTGTGATGTGCTTCATAGAATATAGAAGAAATTTGGAAAAACACTGTTTATATATAGTCGCTGTCAAATATCTATAGCTGAAGATCTCAAAGGAAAGAAGAAGCTACTGTTCCAATCGTTTTTCATCGTGTTCCAATTATTTAATATCTCACAAGTATGGTATGACTATGGTATCCCCAATTGGGGTATGTTGTAAGACTGAAGGTAGTGGGGAAGAAGAGGAAGATGGAAAAGTGCCTGGCTACTTAGATCTGGTCACTAAACACGGTTAAAACCATTTCAAGCAACGTTTTAATTCTGAATGGTGGTCTTACACCAGGGCGACACTGAGAGTATATTGTATTATTTTTAAATGAATTAATGATGAAATTACACAAATGAATCAAATAAAATTTATTTGACAACGCAAGGATTCGATTGAGCGACCTTCGGATTGGAAGACCCTTACCCCTCGACCACGCCGTCTGTCAAAGCATTGCTAAAGATCTCACTGTAAAGAAGAAGATATGTTTTTTTTTTACATTCTCCACACAGGAAGCCCTGAGGCAAATAATCCGTCAAGGCCTATGTCAGCTTTGGAGATGCTGTTTGGAGGGTATTTTTAAGGAAAGGAAGGAGAGGAAGTTCTCAGAAGGAAACAGGTGTGAGGGGTGTGTAGGAATCTGTGGGTCTATGTGTCCAGAAGTGACGGACGTATGAATCCATTGTCTGGTTGGAGAGGTCTAGTTTATGTCTCCCTCAAACAGTCTCTCCTGATCCGGCCCGCCACGCAGTAGACAGGCAAACGCATTCGCCGCGAATACCTAGGCAAAATTCACCATATGTACCGGGGCACCCATACTATGTCACCAAAGGTAGCGAACCACTTGGGGTGACCTATGGCAGGGTTATTGGTTATAGGATAAATGGTTCCCGGGGCGGCGGTAACCAAACCCGCCTCCCAAATAGTTCCATATCACGATTCCTTTCCAACAGAAAAAACGGGTGATTTTCGCTTTTTTGATTACAATGAATTCTTTTAATTTTTTGTGGCAATCACGCACACACACGCGAATATATGCGATTTTTTTTATTGGCTGCTATTCGATGGCATTCACTGCACCACTAATATACGAAATAAATGTTGGTCTTATCCGTTCAGCATTTGGCTTAGTCGGGAGCGTAGTCAACTTCAGTTCCTGGGTAGGAAGATTCAATCCTGAGTAAAAACAAAAAAAAAAAAAGTTTTGAAAGATATTTGAAAACAGATGTATTATCGAAATTAAACTTTTGTAATATTTTATTTAATTAAGATAATATTAGTGAAATTCAATAAAATATCTGATAGCAGAAAAATATAAAAAGATACGGTGACATCTAGGACTTGAACCCAGAACCTTTAGGATTGAGTTTAGAGATTTGAGGTTTTACCCATGTTAAAATCACTCAGCAACGTAAGCAGATATACACGATATACACATATGACAATAGCAGTCAAGTACAATAAGCGTGTTTTCACGTCAACGCTTGTGTTTCCACAGAAATCGTTATAACTCCGTTATTGTTCTAGTGACATCCCTAAAACAAAAAGTAGAAGCTCCATAATAAATCAAGCTACCCATCACTATTCAAGTTGTCCATAGAAATACATAAAAAGAACTATTCTGTCAGATACATGGTACACCGCAAAATCGCCTAACCGCAGTTGGACTTTGTTATTTTTTTAATTAAATATTATTGTATGAAATGATTAAAAAGTGAGGTGAATAAATTGCTTATTATACATTTATGCAATAGAATAAATATTGTTTTATACATAATCCGCGATTTTAGTACCGTTTTCACATAAAAAATATTACGTGAGTAATTTTAAATTTTGTTTTTTATGTTTGCATTCTAAATTTTAATATTTATTAGTAATATAAAGATTTGAAAGTTTGTTTTTAACCTTTCAGAAACACTTTTTATTCGGCTACGTTCAGAAATGTTTAATTTATAGAGTGAAGCATATGAAGTATAAACAAATATATAAATATAAAACCCTACTCATATTCGTCAGAACTTTTATTCCACCAATTTAAAGTCAGAAAATTAAGTGCAATATATTTTTATCATGCAACATTACAAATTTATAAAGATAATATTCAAAATAAAGTTGCACCATTAAAAATTAACAGAAATCTTAGACAAACATCAATACTTCCTACTCCAAAATGTAAAAAAAACACTAGGACAGTTAAGTCATAAATATCTCGGAGTAAATTTTTTTAATTCACTTCCTGAAAAAATCAGAAACAAGAACAGTTATATCAAAAAATTTAAAATTCACCTTAAAAATTATACCGAAAAATTTGAACTGTATATAAAAAATAAAACAATTAAACCAATATAATAACACCCCCATACACACAAGCCCTGCTTTTTTATGGGGATAAATCAAATATGTACACATATTACGTAATTAATTATTATATTGAATTTATTGTAATTTATGTATCTTTCTCTGAATAAAAAAAATAAATAATAATAATAATAATCAATAATAATCACAATCAAGTTTCAAAAATAATTCATCAAAGTTTGGTAATTAAACATAACTTGATTGACTGCCGTAATGTACCATATTATGAATATGAACCAAATTCATTTTTAGAAAATGAATTTTATAAAATTTATTATGATAAAACTATTCTGACAGACAGAACAATTAGTCATAATAGACCCGATATAGTTTTACATGACAAAATTAAAATAATAACTTATATCATTGATGTCGCTATTCCAAATTCTTGTAACATTCAGAAAACTGTTTCTGAAAAAATAAGAAAATATACAGATTTAGGAAATGAGATTAGAAGAATTTGGCATTCTCAGACTATAAAAATATGACCATTTGTTATTTCGGCTACTGGCATTATACCTAGCTCTCTCATTCAAAATTTAGGCGTATTAGATTTGTCAAAAAATTTGTACGTAAAAATGCAAAAGTCGGTCATTTTAAATACATGTAGGATTACGAAAGATTTTTTTAAATATTTATATTAAGGGATAAGTAGGATTTATCAGACCAGTTAGGATTTCATCAGAGCCGAACCGTCTGATATGAAAATATCTGGAGTCGGTGAAATATTTTCCCATTATGCTTCTGGTGGATTGACGTATTGTTCTTGTATTGTTTTGTATTTATTATTCTTATATAGTGCACTTACATTGCGTTAATTTACTAGATATTCATTTGTGGAAAAGCGTGTAGAAGGGTTTAGTCTTTTATTTGGGAAAGATTTAACCCGGACATAAAATCTGGAGCACCGTAAAATATAAAATTATGTGAAGCGAAAATAACACAAAGTTTTCGTAAATCTGACATTTCTTTTAAGGCGAAAAAAGTGCATATTTGCGATATATCGGAGTGGTTAAAAATAAGAAGAATTCAAAAGGTGTCGCATTAAAAAATAAAAATGGATCAAAATATATCCAAGACATTAGCTAGATAGCATTTAGTTCGGGTTTGAATCTTGCAATCATAATACGGTTAAGAAAATTAAGATAATGTTGGTGGTAGGTACTTAGTCGAAGTATGATACAGTAAAATATGACCGAATCGGATGGATACATTAGCTCAGTTGGTAGAGTTCCGGCCAGGCAAGGCGTAGGTCCTAGGTTCGAATCCCAGATGAGACCGTATCTTTTTCTGATTTTTCTTTTTTCAGACTTTTTTGAGTTTCGCTAATATTATTTTACCAGGCTAACGTAAATACTGCGCTTTCACTAAAATCGCAGTTCCCTTTCTCCTGAAATACCTACCAGCTCGTAGTGGATTGAAGCTGGCGACACGGTATCGCTTCCAAGTAAATAATCACACACTAACAATTATACATAGTCGGATCTACCGGATCTGCCCTGATGATGGACACTGCAACGCTGTCCGAAACGTCGGCTATAGTAGGAGGTAGCACAACACGGCATAACACCCCAAAAGCTAACAACGAAAAAAATATTATTTTTATTTAATTAAACATTATAATTTGAGGTTTACCCATTAAGTTCAAAAGAAAAACAAATAAAAAACTTTATTTTTTAAGGGTTGGATTTTTATTCCAGAAATGTGAAGTTTAGCTTGAAGGGTGGCTTAGGGCGATTGTTTATTTATCGGCAGTATAAAGTTTCTCTGTTCAAAGTTTGTATTCCTTTTCCATTGTTGGATGTGCCTTTGATTGTATCGAATGAATTCTGTGAATTGATTTGTATTTTACATCAAATTAGAAAGTACAATTCGATTTGCATCAGTTTTAACACTTGTTTTGGAAACTTTCTTTTCTGTTGGTCGACCAATCGAATGTTTTTGTTTATTTTTATATAGTAAAAATCAACTTGAAATAAAAATCAATCGAATTGTTTGTGTTTATTTTTATATAGTAAAAATCAACCATAAAAAGTCACGTAAGTACTGACGATGGGTCAGAGAGACCCGCACAAAAATTTACTTACAGAAAATTAACTATTAAAATTTATGGCTCTGGGCACTAAATTCGAAGCTACGGAAGCCACGTATGGGTCACGCGCGGGGTAGGGGAGTATTTAGATATTATTATTTTTGCTGGGTCTGAACAGCCCCATGTCAGCAGTTAAAGGTAAACTAACTATTTAACCCCTCAGGCTGTAACCATGTTTTGTCAAAGGGTCAAAATATTTCCGCTTTGCAATAAAATCCATATAAATGGAATGTTTCTGAACTTAAACTAAAGAAGTGATAAAATACCCTTTCAAAATTTATAATTCGAAATACACATAATAATTTACTAGACCGTGTATCCATTATACTATATTGAATAAAATGACATTATAAAAGTTCGAAAGATTGTTCTTTTATATAGTAAACGTATGTTTTAAATTTTGAGAAAATATGTTTATTTTTAGTATTATAAGGTTATACCATAGGTCGTTGGCAGATTTGTTAAATTTTCAAAAAAGATTTTGAATTATACAACACCCATTTCAAATCATATAATCATGCAGTAAAATAAATCAATACATCATCTGGTAAACTTATGTTACAGAATTTTAATTTAAGTTTAAGAGGAAACCGGGTGGTGTTTTTTCCATACAAACGTATTCCTCATTTCCCTCTCTGAATTTTGACACTAGAGAAAATATTTTTTTTACATAATATGAATATTGACCGCAAGCGTGTCGGTACGTTTTGATTTTTTTGATAAGTTACTTTTTATAGGAGTTATAACCCTTCAAAAATTGTTAAAATTGCCTTTTTTTAACGCCATCAACAAACGTTCAGTATACAAATTAGACGATGTATTTTAAAAAAAAGCAAAAGGTACAGACATAGAATGTTTTCTTCCAATACATTTGGTAAAAAAAATCTTGGAAATTGGTTCAGTTTTGGAGTAGAAAAATGAGGACTACAAAACCTCGATTTTGACAATTTTATTTAGGTATTATCAGGCTGAGGTGCATGTGTCCCTTTCTCTCAGTATTCGGGGGTGAGGGGGGGCGGAGAGGGTTTTGTTGAATACGTATACAGTCAACGAAGTGATGTGACATTCTCAATAATTATATCGATACACTAGTCCACTAGTGTTGTCATGTCCCGAGTTATCGATGTTTTTTTAAAATTATTTTTCTGTTTGGTGACTTATTTTGAGTGTGCCAATACTTACCGAGCTTATTTACTAAAGTTATTGTGACAAATTTAATTTGTTTACGTCAAATAAATTAATGGAAAAAAATTGAAAAAAAAACACCTGTTACAGACAGACCCCGAGATGATTCCGTTCCGTATTGCCGAGTTGGATATGGAACACAAAAATTAATTAAAATATTTTTTGATAACTTTTGAAGGTTGTACTCAACATAATATTATCCCTTTATAGGACACTTTTTTTTAAGATACAACTACCGAACCAAAAAAAAACTTTTATATTTGACTAAATATATTGTTCTAGATTTTTTTTTCAAAAAAATTATATTTTACAAGAAAATGTGTGATGGTAAGTACATACACCACTGATCGTTTGATGGAATGCTGGTACAGCGTATGTTCAGTGGTACATGCATCTACCACATGTTGTTGAATCGATTATGTTATTATAATATCATATTATACAAATGAATATTGAAATCTATGTATAAGAGGCACCATATTGTTTATTGTGCTACATATTAGGTACATACACATAACTAGTTTAGTTTTTATTTAACTTTTTTAATACGTTATATTATTACAGAAAAATGCACTTTTGGGAATACCTCCTACATCACTTGACATTTTCAATCTTCTTCAATGATCTAATATTTTTTTGTTTTTAAACGCTTTATTGTAAAAAAAATTACTGTTTAACATCTACACAATGAAATTAAAACAATTTATGGTCCAGACCTTTCCCTCGCCGGTAAATTTCTTGGTATGCGACCGTCAATTATTTCTGGTAAAAGGCATTGGTGGTAGAAATTTTCTAACAGTGGAACGATTTTTTGCCAGATTTCATCGTCCCTCTCAATTTTTTCATACAGCAAACCTTTTGGACTCCACACAACAAAATAACAATAATTACGACGAGTAATATGTAACTGGCCTTGTACTTGGTAGAAGTAATTATGATTCCGTTTTAATGTTAAAGAATGGTCTTCCAATTTACAATAATCAATTATCTTTTGTGCAATTCCCTCTTCTGGTGACATATTTGCTATACTATAAGGGCATTTAATTTCAATTATAGAATCCTCACCGATAAGGCCATCCGGACTTGCCGCTAAAAAGTTTTTGGTTTTATCGATAAATAGCCCACAAGCGGATACCTGAAAACTTGTTTTTTTTGAAAATTGCTCTATTGCTAGGCTTTCATTTTCTTTTCCATAATTTGTGGCCATAGTTCCTTTGAATTGTGAGTACAGTAAAGAGTTTAGTACTCCCGTAACTGAAGTTTTTTGCCGAAGCTTATATATTTTTCAAAAGTTAGACGCCGTTATCCGCTTACGTCTTTCAATTGCCCACAGATTGTTATTGCTTTGGCCTACCGTATTCCGTTCGAGCTCTTCCTTATTGGTTGAAGATAATTATTTGAGAAATTCCTCTTTTTTCGTTTCAAATATTTCAGGTGGCATATCTGGTTCTAATTCCAATTGACCATAATTTTCATCGGGCCCTGTAACTTTTTTTCTTTTTTCTGTCGTATTTTCATTATACTTTAGTTTTTTTTTTCGACACATTTGTTTATTCTCCTTCGAACGTCGTTTTCTCTCTATAAAGTGCTTCGTGTATTTGCCGGGACTGTGGCCTTAGATTTTCTTTTGTATTCTTGAATGGGTTGCCAATTCACTATTCCACGAAGTTACTGCTCCAAAACATCTTGCTTGGTAAGATCCTCTTGTAGTAAAATTTACCCTTTTTCCACCTATAAATTTGGCGATAACGTTGTTGAATTGCTCCACAGTGTTATTTGTCACGTCAATAATAAGACTTTCTGCATTTGCTATTAGAGACAATAAGAATTGTTGGATATCAGTCCATATTCCACAATCTCGAAGATCGCTTACTAAATTTGGATCATCAGTATACTTCTCCGGCTTGCAATAGTACGATGCACAATTTTTATGATCACCAAACACATGATTTGCGGTATTTTTTATGTCCATTTTCAAATTTTTTATTTTATCACTTTGTACTGTGTTTTCTTGCTCTTTCCTGTAATTTATTGCTCCAACTACAGCTCTTCTCTTGCGTAAAACGTTTGCTTCAACCTTTTTCCTTATATGAACTGGTACAAAGCCTTTAGCGTTGTTGGTTTTTTTTCCAAGTGCTTTCATTTTGTTGCAAAAATTGCGGAGTAAGTGATTTTTGCACTCTATTTTTTGTACTATAAGGTTAGGACCATATGGCATTTGTTGCATTATTTTTTTCATGATGCTGGAGTCGCCATCACCAACTAGTTTGTTAAATTTCAATCCATGCATTTCCATGCTTCTCGAGAACCCTTCTGCTATAATGTGGGCTTCCATGGCATTAGCACTGTCACGCCAGTTTATGAAGCACCTGTGCTCAGAAGCAACTATGTGTAGTTTAGTAGCTCTAGCACATATGCAGCAGTATGAGTTTCGCACTCCCAGAAATAAAACCTTTTTAGTTCGTAGTCCAACTATGCACCCTGCGCCAGATGAGGAGCTAAATCCACTTTTGTACGACCTCTTTGCCCAGGAGCCATCTGCAACCACCGTTACCAAAGGATAGCCACCCTCGTCTACGTCACCGTTTAAAATGGCTTGCCTTTTTTCTTCTTCACCAGCTGCGATCATTTCTTCTAAGGCACATTCTTCAATTGTTGGCGCTAAACATTGTTCTATGTTCGTGTAAGTCTTACAATCCATATTTGGCATATTTAAAACCCCACAAATTTCATTCCATTGTGAATACCCATTTCCTGTACACATCACTCCTTCGACGACAGCAGTATTTATAGACATTTTCCGTTTCGGGTCTTTGGAGTGAATGTATTCTATTTTCTTGCACATTTTGCACTCGAAAACATACTGGCTTAGAAGACCATTTCGTCGTTCCTTCATAAATTTTAAATCGGAAAATGTGCAGTTGGTGTGTTCGTGCTTTATATTTGATATCTCCGAAAACAAATATTTTATATCCACAATTCTGCGACCTTCGAAATTATCGGTTTCATCAATATGGTCTGGTTCTATCACCAAATCATCAAGCGTTGTTGATGATGATGAACTTGCGTTTTCGTCTATATTTGGAGCAAATGATTCATCCATGGAAGTTTCATGCATTAGTGAAGATGTAGTTAAGTTTCCAAAAGTAGTATCGATGACATCCATATCCCTGTAAATGCAAATGATTTATTTATTTAAATTTGTCCATCCCATTTTCCCGTTATACATGCTACATAATACACGGCTCTCATAGCATAAATCTTTAGGTTTTTCTCGTAAGTCGCTCACGTAAGAGAGTTATGGCAAAATTATCAATGTAAACGATACCCATTGGTAATTTTGCCATAACTCTCTTATGTGAGCAACTTACGGGAAAAAAAAACTTTACGTACGTAAAGGTAACCTTAGGAAGGTTCAGTAGTAAGAGTGACAGGAAAGCGATATTTCGACTTACCTAGATGTCGAACGTGGTGCAACATGAATCTGTCGTTTGATACTAATAATCGGTTTTTTTCGTCTAGTAGATAAAAACAAACGCGCTTTGTTTCCATTTCTTTTACCCATTATTTATCTGTAAGAAAAAAATTTTTGAGTTGAAGGTAGGTAATATAGTAGTCGATTTTATGTAACTCAATTTCTAAATACACATATCTTATGCTACGTATATATTTGCGAATAGTGGCGTGCACAGAATTTGAAAATTGAAATTTCGGAAAAAAAATAATTTTCAGCTTCGACAACATCATTAATGTCGTATTTTCAATCTTAGGATTCTAGCCCACTGAAAAATCAGTGCACGCCACTCTTTGCGGACAGAGACGCGAGCCGAACCACGAATTATGGTAAAGGTACGAAGCAACCGCAAGCGGCGCAGCGTTTCGGGCAGTTTGCTTTTGCTTCGTTCCTTTCCCATAATCCGTTGTTCGGCTGGCGTGTGTATACGCAGCCTAAGACGTAGAATAATATTTATTATAGGTTACTAGATATGTTAACAAATGTACCGACTTGCACTAATGCACTTTATGCATACAGTCAAAACTGATGAATTTACGTTATTCAGGGAGAGCCAAAAAACAACAACATTTTTAGCGATATTTATATGTTTAATTAAAAAAGGAAATTGTGTTGTAATATTGAGTTTTTATGAATGAATAGTTTATGTTTATAATAATAGTTTATGAATAATTTATGAATAGTTTAGTAGGTATCTACTCACCATATGTCCTATATGTGTAAATCGTGAGAAATGACCAAACAGATTTCAATATTCAAGGGGGTTTCAGGGTCAAAATTCGAAGGTCTGTATTTGACGTAGAATAGTTTCCAGTAAAAAGGCTAGTCAAAAACAGTAGAGTGATGCAGCCAGCGAAAAATAAAAACACTATACAATCACAAAGTACGTGATGTACCTACTGCGCCTATGCTGCCGTTTTATAAAAAAAGATGGTATGAATCTCCCGATATTACTAAACCAA
Source organism: Limnephilus lunatus (assembly GCA_917563855.2). Classification (NCBI taxonomy): domain Eukaryota; kingdom Metazoa; phylum Arthropoda; class Insecta; order Trichoptera; family Limnephilidae; genus Limnephilus; species Limnephilus lunatus. Next base: position 122,901,979 of record OU830592.1, read on the forward strand.
AACAGCGTGCATCTTACTTTACTAATAGTAACAAGATGAATGAACTATGAGCGCAGAAGATATCTATTATATAGGAATACGCACGCTCAAGTCGCGACGCGTATTGACTTATCTGTTGCAGCAGGCAGCAACCTGTATACACGCACCCACAAGTCTCATTGACTTGTGCGTGTGCAGAAGATGAGCTCGGAGCAGGCAGTCACATGTATTTGTAGTAAGTAATAATAATAATAAAGTTAAGTACAATACAATATTAAATAATGTAGACCTCGCTATTTTATTACGAATATGTACCTAGGCACCTACTTAATTTTTGGAATAAATGAATAACAGTAAATGAAATAATAAGAACGCGAAGTCGCTGGCGGGCGCGGCGCGGCGATTCGTGCTTCCAACACCTGCAGCCACGCACACACACGCATTGGGGTTCACCAATACACCGATAGCGCTTTTGCTGTCCCCGCTGAGATGAACGAAATAGAAATAATTTTTACAAATACCTATCGTTAAAATTTCTCGGCGCTCCTGCGCGCTCTTAAATAAAATCATTCAAAAATATATACGTACATGTGTTTCTTGATGAAAATTGGTCCGTTTGTGTATTTATTTGCGCACTTTCAGACTTATATATTTCAGATTTTTTTACATTCTTATTTTGCTCAGACACTTTTAACCCTTCAAAAATTTGACATTTTTTTCAGATGGTCAAAATATTTTCGCTTTTCAATAAAATGCAAATATTTGGAATATTTCTGAGCACATTCAAAAACTAAATACTGTTTTAGAAAGGTGATGAAATACGCTTTCCAATTGTATAATTCGAAATAAACATATATTTTTTAAATTTTAATTTTAATTTTTTGCATACAAACATAAAATTTTTTTAAAAATGGCTCACCTTACGTTTTTTCTAACTAAAGTTACTGATAATAAAAAAACATACATATTTTTTTAGAAAAACGTATTAAAAACACATATTGTAATTTTTTGTCGCTCTATGTAAAAATATATATAAAAAATTCCCGAAGTTTCATTTTTTTTTTAATTTGCGATTCAAAACTTTGTATACATAAAAAAATTTTGGTGGCATTTTTTAGATTGAAATATAAAGCGTGGTGTTTTCCCTTTCTAACACCGTTTAGAACATATTTCTCACTATGATAGTAATGGAGTTACAGCGTTTTATACGAGAACTATGTGCGTTAGGACAAATATGGTCTCCAATTATTCAAAGGGTAAAAATTATAAATACTTATGATCAAAAAACAATTACAAAAAGTACATAATTTTAATAGTTTTATCAACACGCCTTTCAGCATTTTTGGATGTAGGTATAAATTAAAGCCAATTTGGAATGAAATAAAATCGATATTGAGTTATTATATAAAAAAAAAACGGGTTCGGAGAGTAATTAATCTCTCTCATTGGAACCGCCCTGTACGATCGTAAGAACATCTTTCGACGAAATATGAATTCTCGGCCGCTGGCTGGTTAACGGCTCTTAATGAAAATACTAAAAACGACATACAAGACAAACAAACTATAATTAAATAACTTTAGTCCGCCTCGACACATGACCTCCTAGTGAGGAGGACTAAGAAATATATTATTTATACTTAATAATTTTGCCATTACAATTTGTATACACAATTATTTTATATGTGGTATATAAAATTATTCTGTAGGAATGGATTCATGACGACCTCCGTAGTCCAGTGGCTAAGACTCTTGACTCACAATCCGGAGGTCGCGGGTTCGAACCCGGCGTGCGCAAATAAATTTTATTTGATTAATTTGTGTTATTTCACAATTAATTCATTAAAAATAATATATAGTATATTTGCGGCATGTTCCAGAGTGGAAGATACTATCAGTATCGCCCTGGTGTAAGACCACCATTCAGAATTGAAACGTTGCTTGAAAATGGCTTTAGCCGTGTTTGGTGACCAGATCTGAATAGCCAGGTACTTCCCAACCTTCCTCTTCCCCACCTCCTTCCCCTCCCCACTACCTTCAGCCTCACAACATACCCCAATTGGGGATGCCATAGTCTCACTGGCTCCAGACGGGAGCAGTTGAGATTCTTGTGCGGTATTCACTGTAAAAAAAAATACGTTCCTGGACACACTGCCCTCCAGATTCCTACCCACCCCTTGTATCTTTTTTCTTCCCAGAACTTTCTATTCTTTTTTACATTAACTCCACATAAGAGACAATGAGGAAAATAATTTTCCTCAGGGCCTATTTCACCTTTGGGAAAATTGTGTGGATGGTCTTTTTGCAGAAACCTAGGTCATGTTGCAGGAGGGAGGAAACACAGAGGCCGGCAAATCGTTCCACAGCCGAGCTTTTAGCTCAAGAACGAGTCGTAGAAGCGAACCGTTCAAATGTTGAGCTTGCGTTTTGTATGGTTCCCGTCTGTGCACAGTTGTCGAAGGAACTAATAACCCTGGTTGCTGTAGAATAAGGTCACAATTCCCACCCGACGCGACGCTTGTGCTTTAAAGACTGGAAGCCGTTTGTTAGATAAATCTCAATCCTTTCCTTAACATGACCCTCCACACAGCATTCCGAAGATAACATTGACCACGAGGAAAGTTTTGTGGGCCAATTGTCGCCGGATCAATTGTCATGGAACCGCCCACAAGATGCATATAAGGGATTACACGCGTTGTCTGCATATTTAAACAATGTTTTTAAGGCTCAGTTCCCGGCCCCAAAAAGAAGAAGACGGAGAGATATGAAATTACGAATGTTAGAAGAGCGCACTAACATTTACAACAATTACAATCGATGCAAAAATCATGAAAATCTTTAATAAAACACGACTCGTTTAAAATAGAGCAAAAATCTCGCGATAATTGTCTTTAATTTTATTTAAAGAAACGCTGTGAATTTTTTCATACATATAACTTGTAAAATAAGCGAAACAAACGTGTTTATAATCATTTTTGGAGCACATTTCGCGATTTTTTTCTATCGAGGGAATTTTATATAATTTGCGTTTCGGCGCGATAAGTGTCTAGATATTATCTTCAAGAATAACATATATTTTTTTAAGAGCTTAAAAACCTCAAATGTTTAAGGGAGGTTTCCAAGAAATCGGTTGAAATTTGGAGAACCGCCTCTTAAAGAAACGCTGTGAATTTTTTCATACATATAACTTGTAAAATAACTGAAACAAACGTGTTTATAAAAATTTTTGGAACATACTTTGCTATTTTTTTCTATCGAGGGAATTTTATATAATTTGATGTCTAGATATTATCTTCAAGAATAACATATATTTTTTTAAGAGCTTAAGAACTTAAAATGTTGAAGGGAGGTTTGCAAGAAATCGGTAGAAATTCGAATACCGGCCTCTTAATATAAATAGGATGCAATTTGATCACACGGTTTGTTTAAATTCGTGTCCATTGTTTATTTTTAACGGTTGCACTTTCGTTCATGGGAGGCATTCAAATTCTTGAGATAACCATATTATGGTTACACGCTTACTGCTTAGGCGGTCTTTCCTGATAAGCTGAGACATTAAATTTATTTCCGAGAAATCATTTTATGCAATGTGAATTTTATTCAACGGACTATTGAAAATAGTTTGTCAGCAGGATATCAGTTAGCAATTAAAATTATAGCTAAGTTAACAAAACTTCCACGTGTATGTACGCTGTTGGCAACAAAATTGGACAAAGAAGCGAAGCAAGCAGTTCACAATGGAGTGCTGGTACCTGCCCTGAGGTTTTTGTTTTTTTTTTTTTTTTATTTACTTAGGGGGTATTCTAGTCTTAAAGCCGATAAAAAACATTAATATTTTAACGATACATTTTTTATAGTATATTTATTTATATATTAAGAAATCACAAAAAATATAAATGTTTTATACTCGCCATTGAAGCAGATGGGGAAAAAAGAGCGTGTCCATCTTGTCACGATTCCAACACTTTGGTCATTTGAAAAATAAAAAAAGGTGGATGCTTTATCCATACAAATGTCATAAAAAACCAAGAAAAATTAGAAAAAACCTTACGCAAAATGGCGGCTATAAAATCGAAGCAAAAACCATAAAAATCTCTAATAAAACACGACTCGTTTAAAATAGAGCAAAAATCTTGCGATTATTGTCTTAAATAGCATTTAAAAAAACGCTGTTAATTTTTTCATAAATATAACTTGCAAAATAACTGAAAAAAACGTATTTATAATAATTTTTGGAGCATACTTTGCGATTTTTTTCTATCGAGGGAATTTTGTATAATTTGCGTTTGGGCGCTATTAATGTCTAGATATTATCTTCAAGAATAACATATATTTTTTTAAGAACTTAAAAACTTCAAATGTGTAAGGGAGGTTTGCAAGAAATCGGTAGAAATTCGAATACCGGCTTCTTAAGGGGTTATGGATATCTAAACTATTGAAATATGATTTTTTTTCTAGACTGGAATACCTCCTTAATTCATCTTTGTTAACTCTAGGCTTACAATTTGTGATGTCCTATTTCTGTCTCACTATAAAAACCTGTGTTGAGAGCAGGCATTTTAAAACATGGGCCATTTATAAAAAAAAACACAAATAATAACAAATAATAAATAAACAACTAATTACAAAAGATTTTTTAAATATTTATATTGAAGTATCAGTAGGATTTATTGGTCCAGTTAGTAGTTTCACTCTGATATGAAAATATCTGAGTCGGTGAATTATTTTCCCATTATGTTTTTGGTGGATTGACGTATTGTTCTTGTATTATTTTGTATTTATTATACTTATATAGTGCACTTACATAGCGTGGATTGACTAGATAAACATTTGTGGAAAAGTGTGTGGAAGGGTTTAGTCTTTCCTGTGGGGAAGGTTTAAAGCGGACATAAAATCTGAAGCACCAAAAAACAGTATTATAGTAGCAGATAATCATCATCGTACGATTGAAAAAATCATGCAAATAAGTTTGTTTTGATAATATCTTTGATGTTAGATCTGTTTTGGCTGGTAATCCAGGACTTAAGTGCCAGATATATTTAGGACTAGCAGACCCAGCAACACTAGCAGACCCGTTCTCGTGTGACAATTGTCAATGCTTAAAAATCAAAAAAATGAAATCATCCACATAATTTTTGTTAGTTATATTTCGTCATAAAAAGTGGTTCCTCTTCACCCCAGCCAATGTCGAAGGTTGGTACCCATCCAACAATGTTTCACCAATACTTTTCTTATAAACAGATGTCCCGAGAAATGCGTTAATATAAAAGAAAACTTTTCAATAAAGTCGAAGCAAAAGTTCGACGAAATGATTTGTTATCTATTGTTTCTCGTTAAATACAGAACGAAGAAATAGACAAGTAAGTAAGAGTTATTAATTGAAAATTTTTGTTTGACTTTTCTTTATTGTTTTTGACTTCCACTCGTCGTTCAAGGACGCTTTTGACTTTTAATTGGAGTTTCATTGGTTTGAATTTATTTTGTTATATTTTTATTGTAATAACTCTTGTTATAATAAATTTTGATACAAATCACATAATTCATCATTGAAGAAGAAAATCATTTTTAAACGACTTCGAAAACGAGTAGGTTATCAATTCAACGGTATATATTTTTTATTTATATTTTTTTTTATGTTTGTTACCTCAGAACTTTTTATTGGGTGAACCGATATTGATGATTCTTTTTTTATTAGAAAGCTTGTGCTACCCGTGTGGTCCCATTTCAATTTGGTCTAGTTCTGACAATGGGATCCATGAGAAAACTACATATGTCTTAAATTTGCAATAAGTATGTGCGCGACAAATGGACGAATAACTCAATATTACGCCAACAGATTTCGATGATTCTTTTTTATTGAAGTAAAACTTCTTTACGCACAATCGTCACTACAAATCAAAAAATAAACAAAAAAAATTATAAAACAAAAAACGACTTAAAAAAATGCACTAAAAAGTAAAAAAATAATTTCGTACGATTGTTATTTTTGGAGTCGGTGTCAGCCAAGATCTCCACATCTCACCTATAACTACCTTTGTACGTAGTTACCTCGGCTGACACATACCCCAAAAATAACAATCGTACGAAATTATTTCTTTACTTTTTAGTGCATTTTTTTAATTAGTTTTTTGTTTTATTTTTCAATTTTTGCATAAACAAATTTAACGTCGTTCGTATTTTAAACATAACGAAATTATTTATGTTGTTGAATGACAGATGGCGCTACGTCCGCATCATCGAACTTTCATTCTAACATGCGCAAGGCATTCGCGAGAAGCGTCGTGTCATTTTGACATTTCATTCGGCATTTGTTATGTATCAAAAACATCCCTCTTTCTGTCACAGATCTCATCCCCACACACTTACAATACATTCGTTATTTTTTATTTAACAACTGAAATATTCAATAGAAATAATTTATATGGCAGAACAACGTTTTCCGGATCAGCAAGTAAATATATATTATGCAAAAGACCAAGACGGGGAAAAATAAAAAGGTATTGATCGCAACTGCGACTCGAACCCAGGATATTTCGTTTTACCGGAATAAGCGCTTTTACCAACTACGCCAAGATTTCTAGGTAAGAAGTTCATCACATGGAGGAGTTTGCTCAGTTTGCTAAACAAAAAAATGCTTCAGGAAATGTATAATAATATTTTAAGTGTACTGACGGCCTACGTGGAACGAGGCAAGACTCTCGACTCACAATCCGAAGGTCGCGGGTTCGAATCCGGCGTGCGCAAATAAATTTTATAAAATTTGTGTTATTTCACAATTAATTAATTAAAAATAATATATAGTATATTTGCAGGTACATTACAGAGTGGAAGATACTCTCAGTATCGCCCTGGTATAAGACCTCCATCCAGAATTGACGTTTCAATGATTCACTTGACGTTTGCTTGAAATGACTTTAGCCGTGTTTGGTGACCATATCTAAATACTACTTACTCAGGGGAAGGTACTTCCCCACCTTCCTCTCCCCCATCTCATTCCACTCCACACTACCCTTAGCCTCAAAACATTCCCCAATTGGGGTTGCCATAGTCTCACTGGCTCCAGACGGTAGTGGGAGACTCTTGTGCGGTATTCATATAAAAAAGGAAATATGAAATATTACTCCAAAAATGCATGTAAATTAATAATTCTGTAAGATATTGGCTATACTCTTCTTCTACTCTATAATTTAATTTGCTGAAATAAGTGAAAACGTAGTATCGAAAAACGTACATAGAATATACATAAACGTACATTGAACACTGAATCAAATTTTCCTACGCAGTAATGGTTTGGATAAGTAACAACATAAATAGCGTCGTACATTCTTAGAACCTTGCAAATTTTCTTTTAAACCCATTCAAATTTTTTAAGAACGCAAAATAAATCATAAATGAAAAGTTTTTCGCGCTAGATTTAAAATTGGATATCTACTACGTTGGTGAAACCGAATAAATTTAAAAACACTGAACGAAAGCCTGCGACGCGTCATTTGTACTCTCTTGAAACATGTAAATAAATACAAAGAAAATCTGCAATAAAGCGTGTGAAAAGATGCAAAAGAATACATTGTAGAATGTCAAATGTCACCGAGCGCCGGTCCTGCCCGCTTTTCTCGCGATAGGCGTCGCGACGCACGCCCCCTTCTCCCCTCCTCTGTCTGCGCCGGCGCTCTCCGTCACTCCCCTCTCATCTCCCGCCGTCCCGCTCATCCCCAGTCTCCAGCTACAGTCCTGCGAAACCTACCGAAGAGAGAGCGCGCCGATTCCGCCGTGAAAACCTTTAAAAACGAAGCTGATTTTGCTGAAAATTCAATTGAAAACATACTGAAATATCAAAATTTTATAAACGTTTTTAACATCAGTGCGTTGTGATGGAAAAAAAACACAGAAAAATGGATTTTCTAACGCATTTGTAATATATCATTTTACTATTATTTGCACATTTATTGTTGTTTTTGAGTCCAGACATATTTTGACAGATCCTTTAGAGTACTGTTCAGATGGGTGGTGATAATTTTGTCACATTTTTAAAAACTATTTATGAATTTAGTGTTGTTTGAAAATTCTATGTTTTAATGGTGACTTTATATAGTTTTTAAGCGTTATAAAAACAGTTTTTTAGTGGTTCGTGTTACGTCTTATGTGCAGCATATGCAAGGTAAGAACAATTTGTTATCACTTTATAATTGAATTAAAATTTCTGTGAAAGATTTTATCATTTTTGATATGAATTTAAAATTTACGAAAAGTCAAGTGATATAATTAGAACAAGTATTATTTAGAGTAGTATTTTTTACATTTTCATCTAAGCTTCCGTATTGGGAGCATGATATATTATACATTCAGAAGTATGAGAGATCGACAATATTATACGAATTAATCTACTACACTATATAAAGAGGTAGTATTTGTTTGTTTGTTTGTTTGTTTGTGTGTTTGTTTGCATCGAATAGGCTCCGAAACTTTTATTTTAAAAATTTAATTTAAATGTCGCCGCTTAAAAAGGCTCTTTATTTGTATCTTGGTTTTAATCCTTATCAAAATAAATTACTTCATATTCAAGACAGCTTCAAAACCTTTATTTAACTTTTTGAATTTTTAAATTCGTATATACCTAATTAGAAAGATATCACGAGTTTAAAATTGTTAGTATTAGAATAAAGTTTCGGCTACGGGCCGGGCGGGAGAGGAGTCAAGAAATGCAGTGCCAGGGGGGTTGGCGGGACGGGGGAGCGGGAGAGCGGTGGCGGGGAAGGTGGAAGTGGAACGCTGGAGGGGAACGCACGGGAAAGGACATGTAAGGAGTAACATTTTATTTGTTTGAATATGGCATATATTATAAAAGAAAGTCTAAAAAAAACGTGCCGCTGGCAAAAACTCAGAAACGAGTCCCGGTTCGATCAAGGGAGTTATATGGTGTGGTATATCTCTATCCCCCCTAGGGAATAAGGGTATACGTTTTTACCTAAAGAGCGTGCTTTTAAAGATATAAGGGCTGAAAGTTTCGCCCTCTTGAAATTTCTAGAACAGTCTTCCGGAAAGTTCTAGAAGGTTCCATAGAGCTGTAGAAAGTTGTGAAAGGAGTGGCGGAGTATGTCGTGGAATGATCAGGAATAGGGAATCGGGAACATCATTGCGCAACATTCCAGAACACTATCTTATTGTCCTGAGCGAAGCCGGGTAACCCAGCTAGTATTATAATAAAATGTGAAATTAATAAATAAATAAATAACAAATTGATAAAATTTATCATCATAAATTATATAACTTGTAAATTTGTTTTTTTTAAGTATCTACCACAATTAAATCAAAAGATTCAAAATATATTTTGTAAATATATTTTAAATATTTTTTCATCCCGATACTCGTCCCTCTTCTAATCACAAGCGTCTGCTTCTATAGAAGAGAAATATCATACAAAATAAAAATAAAAAAATCAGTGAAAATTTATTATATAGTTTATTTGTATCAAAAAAAGATTATTTTGAAATATAAATATTATATTTTTATATGTTATTTTTGCTGTATAAATAATGTATCTTCTGTAATAAATAAATGAAAAAAAAAAAAAAAAAAAAAAAAAATGAGAAATGATTTTAGATTTTTACGGCCAAAAGTATTTTCGTTGTTTGGTGTTATTTAATTTTATTTTGGAAAACTAACAGTTACAATAATTAATAATGTTTGATGAAATATGTGTAAATATTTAACCAATAACAGGTTTTGGTAAATATGCATTTAGTCCACCTCACGGATAATACGGAATATTTCTTTTTTAGGTTGAGGTTAAACTACGAAAGCTGCTTGTCATCATAATTAAAAAAAACATTCCAGGTTTTGAATGGTTTGTTTGGCAAAGCAGGGTTTATCTAGCGGGTTTGTGTAATTATGATTGATTGTCTATGAAATAAAAACGGTAAATATAAAACGGCGTTATCGCGTAAGCGAATTAATTTAAACAAAATTAAAATGTTATATATTTTTTGCACGTTTTTTTGTCTTCCGCGACATAAATACTCACTTTTCGTGATAATACAGCTAAATCTAGTTTGAATTAAAAAATATTCCGTATTAACGAGTTAGCGGTTTAATCAGGTTTTCACTGATGTAATAATGTTTTGGGATGTTATGCCGTCTTGCGCTACCTCCTTCTTTAGCCAACGTTTCTGACAACGTTACAATGTCCAACATCAAGGCAGATCTAGCAGATCACATATCTGTCGGATCTGCCGGATTTGCCCTGATGATGGACACTGCAACGCTGTCCGAAACGTTAACTAAAAAGGAGGTAGCGCAACACGGCATAACACCCCAAAAACAAATAACAACAAAAGGGAATTTATTTAATATATTTTACGAAATTTTAGTCAAATCAATCCATAATAGTCATCAGTAGAGTTTTGATAAATTAATTTTATGATGACAAAAAGAAAATTCGGTTTCGTGTAAATTTGACAGCAATCATTTAACCAGTAAAAAAGTTTCCAAAAATGTTTTGCCCATGGGAATCAGTTCAATAAAAACGGTGGACTAAATCATTTTTAAAAGGAAAATAAATTTCATCATGTTTAATAACGGTTAAAAAAAAATTAAACGTTAAAAAAAAAAATTATAATTCAGGTTGTGTACAATGAACTCTAAAGTGTGTTTATTTTTTAAATTAGAACTAAGAAGGCACTACAATTGTCGAATGAAAACTTATTTAGCACCGTTGTTGTAATATAAAACTCCTTGAAACGAAAAACAGCGACACTAATAAGAGACAAACTTATATACTTATATAATATATCCTGCGAGCAGAGGCGTGCACAGAGTTTTTAGTGAGCTAGAGTGCTAAGATTTAAAAATTTGACGTAAATGATGTTGTAGCTGAAATTTTTTTTTAAATATTGTAAAGGTGTTTAAGTCGATAAAATACTATATATTAGTTTTGATATTCCCAATCTCTCCCTTTATCACCCCTTTACTAAATTTACTATTAACGCCCTTCTTAGGGATTTTTCATAGAATTAATGAACATTATACATTCGTACTAATATTATAAATGCGAAAGTGCGTGTTTGTTTTTACGCTTTCACGCCTAAACCAATAAACCGATTTTTAAACTTCTTTTGTCAATAAAAAGCTACATTATCAGCGAGCAACATAGGCTATACATATCTAATGGTAATGTAATGAAATTTGTATAAATGAAAATGTGTGTATTTCATATATTTTAGCAACAGGGAGGATAGACAGGGGGAAGGTAGGGTTCGCGAAGAAGGAAGAGACGAGGGAGGGAGAAGGCGGGAAGGTGGAAGGGCACGGGGACGCATGGGAAAGAACATACAGGGTGAATCAATTGAAAAACCGCCTATTTTACTCTATAAAAATAGTTATTGTGTTGATAAAATGACACTTAAAGTGCCTTCCATACAAATTTAAATGGAAACAAAAAATGTACAACTGACTCAGTATCATTTGGTTCTGGGCATTTAGCACGCTTTCTGTCTCTCTTACACTCCCCTTAAATTGTATATCACCATCCTATTTGATTTTCGCAATCATCGTAAAACACAGTTTTTAATGGAAATATAGACTGAAATTGCGCCTATAATTAGATCACAAAACACGCCCACAAAGCACTTCTTTTGTTTTTCTTCATTCAATGGGAATAGTTTATAAAATGTTATATAATTCTACTACTTTTTTATTTTTTACTAGCTTTTACCCCGGCTTCGCTGGCATATTCGTCCCCTCCCCCCTCCCCCACCCCCTTCCACTCCCGCACTACCACTCCCCCTCCCCCTCCCCCAATCAATCAACAATCAAATACGCTCCGTTTCACATTCATAATATTAGTATAGCTGTTGGCTTAGGTCAAAATGTAGATAAGTACCTATTTTATATTTGTATCTACCTACACTAAATATTCATATTAGAATAGTAATATTTGAATTTTCGCTATCAAAGAAATAATATTGACAGCCCACTTCAAACATTTACTTAGTAACACGCTTTGCCAATAAACGTTTAATAGATAATTTCATAACGCCACAGCTTATTCATAACGCCAGATCTTACCAATATATATAGCCCCTTGTTACTCGCAAATAAAGAAGCTTTCGATTAGTGAAAGAATTTATAAATTCCATTCGATATTTATTGCGTGGAAGAGTAAAATCCAACCATCCATCCGTACAAACTTTCGCATTTATAATATTAGTAGGATTCAATACCGAACTGCGTTACCACCAAACTTTTGAATTTATGTGATATATTGAAGATGTCCAATGATTAAGATTAATTATAATTAAGTATAATTAATTCATCCATTTACCGCTGGAGCGACGGCGCGTTTTTTATTTTTCTCCTCGGATTGATCGTGATATTTTGGTAACCGTTTTAAATATTTTCCGCCCACCTTAAAAAAAAATCATACCTCTGAATTTTAATAAAGATGCATACAAACTGATCATACTTCTATATAGTCAATAAATTCACCTATCTTAAATTGATTATCACTTATTCCTAGGATTTATAAAAATAATATTATAAAATCGTAAACATTTAAAATGGAACTATTCTCAGTATTACCTCCCTTTAAACTCGCCTAGTAAGTTCAATTTTCCCTCTACATTGAATAATTTCTATTAGGTTTCTTTTAAATGGTCTAATTTATAATCACAATCTACATGTGCACATATATAATAAAACTGAATTTTGATATATTGTGAACTGTTGAATGTTCCCTTTGAATAATTTTTGACACTGATTTAGTCGAAAAATGGCGACACTTTTAATAAGACTACAATGGAATACATAAAGGACTCGACAAAAATAGCGGCAGTACATCAAACAGATACATCAATTATCTTAAATCCACAATACCAATTTTATTGGCAAAAAAAAATCTAGGGAGAATTTGCTGAAATTCGGAAACTAAGCAAACTTACATTTTGTAAGTGGTACCGAAATTCAGTAAAAAGCATTCCAGTGGTTAGTACGTTAGTACTCACGGTAATGAGGAACACTTATCCACTGGAGCGCTTTTTGTCCCAATATGGCACTATTTAAAATACATCGGATTGCTTTGCTGCCAATTGTGGCAAATTTTCCCTTATTTGTAAGTAATTAATTAAGTAGAATGTTACGATTTTATTATATTTTTTTCATAAATCCTACGAATATGTGAAAATCGACAAAAGATAGATGATTACATTGGATATATAGAACTATAATCAGTTTTTATGTCTCCATATTAAAATTCGGAGGTATGATTTTTTAATGTGGGCGGAAAATATTAAAAATGATATCCAAAAAATCTCAAGCAATCGGAGAAAAAAGTTTTAAATTGCGCTGTCGCTTCAGTGGTTAATTAGTATTCTCGGTAATGAGGAACGCTTGTGGTGATAAGGAAATTTCTGCACTGAAATAAATCCCAACTTCTAATATTACGTATTGGTATCCGTAAGCTTATTAATGCAAGCAATTATGAAATATTAAATGCATAATTTAGCAATTTATATGGAAATACCAAGTAAGTAAAAATATTTTTCTCCGACAATTTAAGCTTATTCGTATCATTTAAAATTGCTGGAATACCCATTTTAAAATGTGCAAAACGTAAGAATTTATTTTGTATATTATACCATAGTGTCTGAGTTTAATAAAAGTTTTGCCAAGAAAATGTCCAAAGAAGTGAAGCTAGCAGTCCACAATGAAGTGTTGATTGCGGCCCTGATGTATGACAGGGAGACTCGGAATTGACAGAGGGATTTTTTTATTCTTAAATGAATACCACACAAGAGTCCTAACTGTTTCCGTCTGAAGCTGAAGCCAGTGAGACTATGGCATTCTGGCATTCCCAATTGGGATATGTTGTGAGGCTGAAGGTCCTGGGGAGGGGAAGGAGATAGGGAAGACTTTTCTTACTGAATTAAAATTATTCGAATCCTTACACATCAATCTGTCTCTCAACGGATCACAGTTAGGAAGATCAAATCCTTGTACAACTGCACCGCCCACCATTAAATGTTGCTTTTACTTTCAAAAGTACACCCATTAAAGAATATATTACATATTAATATTAAAATATTTTTCAGGATTAAATAACATGTGTTATCAATTATGTCATCTGCGTGCGAACTTTATCTAAATTTCTTTAAATAGACAATAAACAGTGTTAATTTCAAGCGACCTTCCAGGTAAATATGGTCCTGTATTAATTCATTTTTAGGCAGCATTGCGTTCATTATATATTTTGAACTTTGTCAGTCAATAATAGAATATGGAATAATTATCTGGGGAGGAGCAACAAACTCAGCTATCGGTCACTTAGAAATCGCGCAGAAAACGATCTTAAGCCAGTTTGATTTCTGTGCACGAGAATATAAGGCGCAGTATTCAGTATCTTGTTTACGTTGGTGACATTATAATAATTTATGTCCACTATGTGTTATTTGAATACCACGAAAAACATATTATTTCTGCAGACAAGGCCCACTATGAATTAGTCGTGTTATTGTTAATATTATCAACATTACCAGACGGTATATTTAATTTTTCCGCCACCGAACAAAGAACACTTCATTGAAATTGAACTCCGGCAATGGCGATCGCATGAAAAAAACAAACTACTCTACAGTAATTTATTAAACATCGCGTTCAGTATAATATTGTGTCATTCATTTGACCCGCGCTGTTTTTAATATCCCTTTCGCAAGTGATGAATATGATGTTTTGACTAAATGATTATTTAAATAATAATAATAATTAAACGATTTATATAGCGCCGTTTTTGTGAAACATCACTTCAAGGGCGCTGTACAAACTTACCATACATGTCTAAAATCTAGAAAGACTACAAGCTAGACAAACAATTAAAAACAACTTATGGCTAAAAATTGCATACACCGGTTCATTGAACACCGATACGAAAATATATGTACAATGTTTTGACCAATTTATTTATTTATTTATTTGGTATAATATCTTACATTTCAAATATAATTAAGCAATGTCAGCCTCACTGGGTAGCTCACCTGTGCCGAGGCCTCCATTTTATAAAACAAAATAAACTAAAAATTAAAATTTATAATTAAGTTAAAATTATATGTAAAATGACTTATTTTATTGCTTAAATAAAATTAAAATCGGTATGTATTATGTGCTGTGTGTTTGTGAGTGATGTGTGTTTTATATTGGTTTTGAGTGTTACGTGTATTTATGTGTTTTATTTTTATTTTGTTATGAAATATTGTCTTTTTTGTTCTTTAATCCATTTTGTAATTTTGAGTACAAATTTATTTTTGTTTTCTTTCATTTTATTTTCAAGGGTCAGACCATTGAATGCTTTTATAGCATGATACTTATTTTGCCTTTGTCCAAAGCTTGTATTTACCGTCGGAGTTTTAATGTCTAACTGGTCTGTTAGTGATATTTTGAGATCGTTGAAATTTGTTTTTCTGGTCAAAAATGTAGTTTAGCAGTGTTTTAACATATAATAATTACGCCAATTATTGGCGTATATCTAGTACGTCACAAATGTTAAATATTTGGTCTGTATCAGTCAGTCTATGTTTTTTCACCTTCACCTTCAACTCTACAGTGGTCGCGTGGAATACATATGTAGGCCATTTTTAAACTTAAAAAAAATAAGTGTAATCATTTAGAATTATTTTGTACTAGCTTTTACCCACGGCTTCGCTCGCATGGTATTAGTGGGAAATTACTGGCATAATTGTTATTATTCTTGCTATTTTGTCTAATAGAAAATAATTATTGTTTAATAGAAAATTTAAAAATTTGAGAATGACATTTCGCAATTAAAATATAGAAATAGAAATTTATTTTAAGTACCTACTCCCTTTATTAGTATTATATTCATATTTGAATCCAGAGTAACCTAAAAAAATAAGAAAATGACAGTCCACTTCAAACGCTATGCTTTATAGCTACGTTATGATTTTTGTTCCGAGAATAAACATTTTATCTAGATATTAACTACGACGCCAAAAAGTACTCTTTTTAATCACAACAAAGCACCCTTTTTAAGCCTAAAATAAAAAAATAAGAAAATAGTTGTTTCCAAGGAAACAATTTGTTTGACTTTTGCAATAACTCGATTTTGTTAGGGACAGAAAACGTATGATACATAATTTCATAACGCCACAGCTCATTCATAACGCCAGAGCTTACCAATATAATATAAAGCCGTTGTTACTGGCAAATAATGTAGATTTCGATTAGTGAAAGAATTTTTAAATTCCATTCGATATTTATTGCGTGAAAGAGTAAGAACCATCCAACCAACCAACCAACCATCCATACAAACTTTCGAATTTATAATATTAGTAAGATTATTTATGTTTTAATCTTATAATCTAAGCATTGTTTATTAGAAATAAGCAACATATATTAAACATAACTACTATGTTTTTCACAACTAACCAAAACATAAATGACCTTTTTTTTATCATTCGCTTTTATTGATATAACCGATTTTATTGACATTCCGATTAAATAAACTGAGACTATTTACACGTCCCGGGTTTATACATAGGATTTAAAATAGAAATAGAATTCCCGGGTTCGAGTCCCAGAGGTGCCAATATCTTTTTCTCATTCTTCTATTTCCAGATTTTCGATTGAGTTTCGCTAATATTGTCTTTATTTAATTAAATTTATAGGTTTAGTAATGGGCATTATGTCTTCATTAATTAGCTTTTATTCTTTTTCCGTACTGTTACCAATATATTATGAAAAAAAAATGTTTTTACATTATTTTTTTATCAAAAACCATTTGGGAGGCGGGTAAGGGTACCACCACCCAGGTAACCATTTATTGGATAACCAACACCTCTGCCATAGGTCACCCCCAAGTGTTTCTCTACTTTTGGTGACTTAACACGGGTACCCGGGTTCATAGGGTCAGGTTTGTCCAAATCTTGGCTGCGGATGCGTCTGCTCACCAACTGCGTGGCAGGCCGGATCGGGAAAGACTAGTTGAGGGAGATTGTTTGACTTCTTCAGCAGGACTCTCAGCAGGATTAGAAACGCAGTGGTAGAGTTGAATTCATTCGTCCGTCACTTCTGGATTCCCTGCTCCCCTTCCTTCCTACACATCCCTCGTACATTTTCCTTCCAGGAACTTCCTCTCCTTCCTTTCCCTAAGAAAGCTTCAAAGATGACTTAGGCCCTGAGGGGAATTATTTTACTCAGGGCCAGTGTGGAGTTAATGTAAAAAAAAAACAGTAATGTGAATACATATTTAAGGATTCATTATATATACAGGGTGTTAAGATTAAAAAATTATAATGACTTTTTTGAAAAACCAAAAAAATTCTTCCACATGTCATTACTGGTTACTTAGTCGAGTAACCGACGAATCCCTGGTTACTCGAGTTATCAACACGTGACAAAAGATCACCGGCAAAATATCTACTAAAACCTAACCTAACAAAAAATAGTTTTTTAAAATTTTTTTATTCATTTATTTTGAAAACATTACATATCCTCAGCCTACTGGCAAAGTCCACTAAGTCACTAAAACACAATCCTGAGATAATCGCATTTCAATATTTAGCAATTTTGGAAAGGCTATAAGTGGATGAGTATCTCCAAAATATGTATTTTTAAATATTTTATAATTTAGAATGAACCCTTAAGTACCTTATCAATACAAAATATTAGTTAAAAGCAATAATAGCAACCTTTAATCAAAGATAAACAAAAAAATGAGCTGGACTTAGTGGGTTTTACCAGTCAATAATGACTTAGTGTACTTTGCTTGTTAAGATTACTGTTAAATTGTTAAAATTAATGCCGCGAAATGCCTTTTAGATTATTTTATAGCTGACTTAGTGTATTCTGCTAGTGTTTTAAATATTTTAAAGCTGACTTAGTGGATGTTGCTTGCGTTTTAACGGTCTAAAATGATGTATTATTGACATTTAGAGTATAATGTTTGACTTAATGTGTTTTGCTTGTCAATAATATCGGATCTATGACTTATGGTAATATTATTACTTATATAATGATAATTGGCTGTCCAACTAGGCAATTTTTGCGTTTTAGAATATCAAAATAAGCAGGTTTTTTACATGAAATTAATGTAATGTTGCCTTTTACTTAAATATAACACTTGATAAATAATATATTAAGTATTATTTTTAATTGATAAACTAACGTTTAAACAAGATTTTTATGCATAGCACAAAAATTATTGAATATAATATTTGTTATCTATCCTTTGTGCTATGCATAAAAATCTTGTTTAAACGTTAGTTTATCAATTAAAAATATCAATTAATATTTGACAAGCTTTCACCCCAAGGGAGTGTTCTGGCTAGTGTCAAGTAGAGAGTGAGCGGAGTATTTGTGTATGTGTAGGTTAATATTTATTTATACAAGTACACAACATAAATATATAATATACTACTACTACACTAAATACAAATAGTATCTTTTCTCGGAAGATTTTTTCAATGTAGATGAGTGTTTCAGGCTGATAATTATTGATTATAATATTTGTTATCTACCCTTTGTGCTACGCATAAAAATCTTGTTTAAACGTTAGTTTATCAATTAAAAAAATAATAATTAATATTTGACAAGTTAAAGTATTTCAGCAAAAAATGCAGACATAATTAGTCTCGACGCCACGTCTTTTAGTATTTAACATTTTTAGTATTTAACAATAAATAAAGTTGGTTGTTTTCAGTTGGAAAAATGTAATAATGAGTAATTGTCGAATGAAACACTAGTATATATTGAATTATTTGGCGGGAATTAGATAAGCCGCCATAGCTCAGTGGTCAGAGCTCCTGACCGGCAATCAGAGGGACATGGGTTCAATTCCCGATGGCGGCCAGTATCTTTTCTCGGAAGATTTTTTTCCATGTAGATGAGTGTTTCAGGCTGATAATTATTGATTATAATATATTGAGGTTTTGATGGTAGATACAAAAAGTTGCTTATGAGTTTAAATTATATATTAAATAATAAAATAAATGTAGAAAAGATAAATAAAAAAAAAGTTTAAAAAAAAAAAAAATTTAACTTGTATGTTTTTCAACCATTCCATAATATTTTAGTTTTGATTTTGATGAATTAATGAACTAGAGAATAAAAAAAAACGGATTTAAAAAAAGGTAGAGAAAAGAAAAATGCAACGAAAAAGTAAATCAGTTTTTGAATTTACATTAACATAATACAGACATCCTTTAAAAACAATAAATTTTGGTCCAAAAATAGTAAAATGTAAAATAAGGTTAGGTTAGGTTAGGTTTTAGTAGAAATTTTGTTGGAACATGCTTTGTCCGTAGGATATTTTGTCGCAGGATAAAAACACAAAGTACCCGAATCTCTCACCAACTGTCTGATACCTACTGATTTTTTATATCCTTACTTGAAACAAAAAGTCAAATGTTACCGGAGCCACCCTGTATAAGAACGGAAATAAAAAAAATTGTAGCACAGTAATAAAGAGGGAGAGAGCATGCTTAAAGCATTTTTACATTTATGTCGTTGATAAATATAGCAATGGTCCCAAGTGAGATCCTTGAGGTATTCACTATCGACAGAACTACTAATTTTACAACACACTAATCTAAATTTATTTATATCTTGTTTATTACACTTCGCGGTTGCACTTTCGCGTGGGCTGCATAATATGCATTCTCGATAATGCAATGTGTCTATGTACTATTGCGATGTTAGCAATTCTAGATAAGTTTGATATCAAACGTTAAAATAATTATTATATTTCTTTGAAGTTAGTCTTCGTTACCCGAGTAGTTTGGAAATACCGACTTTATGGTCGTATTTGTTTTTCATTGTTACTATTCAATATTGTTATTGCATTTTTGTTCCGCCGTCCCGGGAACCATTTATTGGACAACCAACACCTCTGCCATAGGTCTTCCCAAGTGGTTTGCTACGTTTGACGACTTAACAAGGGTGCCCGGGTTCGTGGGGTGAGGTTTATTTGGATCTTAGCGGTGGATATATCTGCCCACCAACTGCGAGGCTGGCCGGATCAGCCGGGGTTTGAACCCGCGACCTCCGGATCGCTAGTTGAGAGCCTTGCCCCTAGATCACGGAGGCGTCAAATGGCTGAAATGGCTTTGATTGTGATCTGAATATTCAGGTACTTCCTCTTCCTCATTTTCTTCCTTTACCCATATCCTTCAGCCTCATAATATATCTGAATTGGGGATGCCATATTCTCACTGGCTCTGCACAGATTTGAGTAATTTGAACCGAAAACGAAATTTTTTAACATTTCCAGTAGACTTAAGAAATAAGTGAGCTCACTTCTGCTAAAAGAAACACTCACAAAACACACTTCTAGAGCTCCATTCCTTCAGTGATGTTATCTGATGCGCATTGTCTATGTGCATAATAGAGTATTAATTTATTGTAATTTAGCATATTGATTGCTGCTCCGAACAATATTATTCGATATAATTATAATTAATTAAAATACATTTAATTAAACATTGTTTAGGCGTCAGCACCTAACAACAATTAAACAATATAATTGGTATTGCACGTTTTCATACAGTGACAAAATATCCCCGACAAAATATCCTACGAACAAAACAACCCCAACAACATATATACTAAAACCTAATCTCACCTAACCTAACAATAATTTATAGTCTTTACATGTTGTCTGTATTATTTTGCCCCATTTTACTATTTTTTAACAATAATTTATTGTTATATTTAATTTTAACTTTATGAGTAAAATCTGCGGCTCTCGAATATGTGCGGCAAGCAGTGTATTGCGTCCTCTCTACAGCTCAGTAATAAGAAAAGCCGAGCTTAGCACCAAGACAAAGATGGCAGTGTTTAAAACGGTATACCGCCCAACGCTCACTTACGGCCACCAGACATGGATGCTAAATGAAAGAACACGCTCCAGAGTCCAAGCTGCCGAAATGAGATACTTGAGAGGAGTGGCAGGAGTTACGAAATGGGATCATATAAGAAACTCGACGATCCGAGATGATCTAAACATTGAACCACTGCTACTCTTCATAGAAAAATCACAATCGAGGTGGCTTGGGCATGTACTAAGAATGTCTGATGACCGAATTCCGAGGAAAATACTGAGTGCGATTCCAGAAGGAAGACGTCCAGTGGGTCGCCTCAGACACAGTTGAGCGAGGCAACTCCAGAAACTGTGTGAGGAGAGGATGGGTCTAACATGGACAGAGGCCGAACAATCAGCACAAGACAGGGACTTATGGAGGAGCCTTGTCGATGCAATGGGTCCCCGACCCGAATAGGACAAGGGGAAGAAGATGTATGTATGTATGTATGAGTAAAATCTCAAATTTATTATAATATTTAATTAAATGAAGACAATATTAGCGAAACTCAATCAAAAATCTGGAGACAGAAAAATCAGAAAAAGATATTGGTTCCACTGGGACTCGAACCCAGGATCCTTTGTTGACATGACAAGAGCTCTACCAATTACCGATTACCGAATTAGAAATGAGTTCCGTAGCTCAGTTGGTAAAGCTCTTGTCATGTCAACAAAGGGTCCTGGGTTCGTGTCCCAGTGGAACCAATATCTTTTTCTGATTTTTCTGTCTCCAGATTTTCGATTGAGTTTCGCTAATATTGTCTTTATTTAATTAAATATTATAATTTGAGATTTTACTCATGTAGTTAAAATTAAAAAATAAAATATTCATCCTAGACTTGCAGAAAAAGTCAATAGATGTCACGTATTAAAAATAAAATGAAAAATATTTATCCAGACACTATCTAGATAGCATTTAGTTCGGGTTGAATCTTGCAAACATATATAAAGATAGCAGCCAATAATATGTGTGTTAAGAAAATGAAGATAAAATTGGTAGTTGTTAGTCGAAATATGATACAGTTAAAAGTGACCGAATTAGAAATGGGTTCCATAGCTCAGTAGAACTCTTGTCATGTCATCATAAGGGCCCTGGGTTCGAGTCCCAGTGGAACCAATATCTTTTTCTGATTTTTCTGTCTCCAGATTTTCGATTGAGTTTCGCTAAGATTGTTTTCATTTAAATAAATATAAAAAAATATTGTCTTTAAATGATGTCTGTATTATTTTTGTCCATTTAACTATTTAAAAAAAAAAATATTTATTGCTTTGAATGGTTAAATCATTTGTGGATTTTCGACCACCATGCTAGGCTCATGCCCGTGTTATGGTGGTTGATTTCTGTATTATATTTGTCCTATTTTTTTGTTAGGTTAGGGTATAGTATTGTCGCATGTCTCGCGACGAACGGTCGTTTAACGTGACTGACACTGCAAAAATAAACTGCTTACAAACATAAATTTAACACCTTCGGGACCATGTTCCAAAATGGAACTCAAAATAAATATTGAAAAAATACTTACGGAACTTAATAAAATTGGCAGCACAAAAGCTGCCAAAGAAGCTAAAACCGAAATTGAATCAATATTAATCAATATCGAAGACTCATGGAAGCTTGAAATAACATCACTACAAAACACAATAATAAGTCTACAAAATAAAGTAATTCTAAATCAAGAGGATTACATAGACAAATTGGAAACATTGATAAAAAAAGCTTCAAGTGAAGAAAAAAAATATGAAGAAAAAAGTTACGCAATGGTGGTAAGGGAGAAATCGCACCCAATACCCAAAGCAAATTTTGCGCTACTAATCTCCTCAAAAAAAGACAAGCCTGCAGATGAAATCGAAAAAATATTAAAAGACAAAATAAAGTATCCAAATTAGGAATAGGAATTTCTGGACTAAAAAAAACTTATCAAAACAAAATAATACTAACATGTGAGAAACAAACTGATACCGAAAAAATAATAAATGAAATCAACAAAAACCCAGATATTGAAATACACGCTAATGAAATAAAGAAAAAAAAACCTTGCATTATCATTAAGGGAGTTGATGCTTGCTACAAGGAAGAAGAACTACTTATAGATTTGATAAATCAAAATGAAGATATAAAAAACGCCATGACCTCAGAAACTGAAAATGAACCCATTATTGTCAAGAAAAAACTCAAGAACAAAAAATCGGAAAAATTATCAAATTTCATTATCGAAACTACAGCAAAACTAAGAAAAATAATAATATCGAAAGAAAGGATCAACATTGGATACTCAAAAGCACACGTAGAAGACTGCTTTCCTCTCATGCAATGTTATCATTGTCTTGGATATGGACATACATCACTAAGATGCCTTGAAAACATGAAGAGTCCCAGATGCCTCCACTGTGCAGGAGAGCACAAAATACAAGACTGCCCCAAAAAACAAGAGCCTGCCAAATGCCACAACTGCACTAACAGAAAGGGTTACCAAAATGAACATCCAGGTAACAGTTACTTATGTGAATTCCGCAAGAAAATGTTAAAAAATGCACAAATGCGAATCGAATACGAGTAAGTTTGCATTTTGCATACTTATTTTTTTATCCCCTTAAATATGAATAATTTTTACACTAAACAATTAGATGATTCTCTTAATATTGCGGAACATATTTGTGACACTTTAAATGATTGTAATAACATTGTAGATAAAATACCGAATTCATTCTCAATATTACATTTAAATATTAGATCAATGAAACGAAATTTTAATGAATTCTTACTTTCAATTAATTTACTAAATCATAAACCGGACGTTATTGTGTTAACTGAAGCATTCACCAGCGATTACAATAAATTTTGTATACCTAGTTATAGTTACTTTATGACACAGCTTGCTATTAACCGAAATAGTGGTATTGTTGTATTTGTTAAATCCTGTTATTCAAACATCACAGTGAAAGAAGTACCTATGCAGCGAGTTAATTGCTTAGATATTAATGTAACTGTAAATAAAGTATGTTTTAATATTATCGCAATTTACCGAACGCACGGATCTAATGAGTATATATTCATGGATGAATTAAGAAGCATTATTTTATCAAAAAAAAATAATCAGAACATAACAATAATTGGTGATTTTAATTTAGATGTTTCTAACGAAAATAATAACAAAATAAAAACTGAATTTATCAATCTTATGTCAGAAATGAATTTTAAATTATGTATAAAAAATTATACTAGAGAAATTACGGGTCAACGTCCTTCATGTATTGATCATATATGGTGCAACACTAAACATACCGACAAATTACTTACGATAATATTAAAAAATAATATTACTGATCATCACACTT
Source organism: Limnephilus lunatus (assembly GCA_917563855.2). Taxonomy (NCBI): domain Eukaryota; kingdom Metazoa; phylum Arthropoda; class Insecta; order Trichoptera; family Limnephilidae; genus Limnephilus; species Limnephilus lunatus. The sequence continues at coordinate 122,926,151 of OU830592.1, forward strand.
GTATCTCTATACAACAACTTAATAATAAACACAAAGTTTCAGAAAGTAATGTTTTTACAAAAAAGTCATTAAACCTTAATAAATTAAGTATAAAAATAAGTACGGAAACGTGGCGACCCGTATTAGAATCTACATGTTCTGAAACAAGCGCAAATATTTTTGATAATATTCTCTGCAATTATATTACTGCATCGACTGATATTAAAACTATCCATATAAAAGCAAAATTCAAAAAAATAAAACCATGGATTTCACATGGCTTAGTCGTATCTATTAGAAAAAAAGAAGAGTTATATCACCTGACAAAGAAATTTCCTTTAGATAAAAAAATATTTACATATTACAAAAAATATAGGAACAAATTAACCTCTTTAATAAAAACAACTAAAGAAAACTATTACAAAAATGAAATTGACCTGGCTAAACAAAATGTAAAACACATTTGGAAAACGATAAATGAAATAAATAGTCGAAAAAACAAAAAAAATCTAATTAAAAAAATTTATATCGGAAAAAACTCTGTTGATGCCATAAGGGAACCGACAAAATGTGCTAATACCTTCAACAAATATTTCGCTAACGTTGGTCAAAATTTAGCTAAACGGATCGATGAAAATTATAAAATAGATGATATCGAGAAGGATTGCCTTAAACAAAATAATCTGTCAGTTTTCCAACCAGTAACAACAAATGACATAAAAAATATAATAAATGAATTAAAAGGTGGATCTGCACCAGGATTTGATGGAGTCACAGTAGAAATATTGAAAAAATACAACAATTTTTTAAGCATTCCAATTACACACATTATAAATATTAGTTTGAATAGTGGAATATTCCCTTCCATTTATAAAAAATCAATCGTAACACCCATTTTTAAATCAGGCAGCCCTGAGGAAATATCAAATTATCGACCTATATCTCTAGTCTCAAACATTGCAAAAATTTTTGAAAAGATCGTAAAAAAGCAACTCATGTACTACATTGATAAAAATAAAATACTTAGTCCTAGCCAATTTGGATTTAGAGAGAAACTAGGCACTCATGATGCCATTGCTGAACTAACCTCAACTATATATAATGCATTAGATAAAAAAAACAAATGCCTTGGCATTTTTATTGATTTACGCAAGGCTTTTGATAGTATCTCCCATAAAAAACTAATTAATAAATTAAACGATATCGGTATTATTGGTAAGGTTAGGTATTGGCTACAAAGCTATCTAACTCAAAGAAGTCAAAAAGTAAAATTAAATAACTCACTAAGTATAGATGAAACATTAGAATTTGGGATTCCCCAAGGGACTGTTATTGGACCAATTTTATTTATAATATACGTAAACCAAATGTTTAAACTATCACTAAATGGAAAACTTATATCTTTTGCTGACGACACTGTAATAATTATCGAAAAAAAGACGTGGAATGATATTACCAATGCAGCCAATCAAGACATGAAGGTTATAAAAAAATGGTTCGATAATAATCTATTATCACTCAACACAGAAAAAACATATTATATTCCGTTCTCTCTACAAGAAGATGTGCCAAAAAATTTAATTAACATAACAATTCATTCTAAAAATTGTGCAAATGACGGTACATGTAATACGGACTGCGCTAAGCTAAATCATAAATCTAGTATAAAATATCTTGGCATCTTAATAGATAAAAATGTTAAATGGAAAGATCATATCAATCTCACTGTGGAAAGAATAAGAAAACTTATCTATGTATTCTATAACATACGAAATATTTTAAACAAGAAAACCATAAAAATTGTATATTTTGCATTAATTCAGTCCTTATTACAGTACGGCATTATTGGGTGGGGAGGGGCCTTTAAAGCTTCCTTACAACCTATAATCATAATTCAAAGAATAATTATTAAAATCATCCTTAGGAAACCATACGACTTCCCTACTCTAGAGATATTTCGAGAATTTAATGTACCATCCATCACAGAATTGTATAAGAGAAACGCCTTATATCAAATTTATAAAGAGTATTTTATTAAAAAAATTCACCCCTCTGATAGCATAAGCAATAGATTTAAAACGAATGGCTTAATAGCCATCCCTATGCTTAGAACTACCACGGCTCAGCACCACTATCTGTATCTAGGTGTAAGATGGTACAATATATTATTATCTAAAAACAAAATTAGTGTAACTGAAACATTGAAATATGAACAATTCAAAAAACAAATAAAGTCACTGAAATTGGATAATGATATATTGTACCCTTAATTTAATTAAATTTAATTTAATTTACCCTTACTTTAAATGTAATATTTAATATTTAAAAAAAAAAGTATTGACCTTGTATAACAATTTTTCTCCTAAATTACGAACCTATGTCAATTAATATTTGTATTTACCTCATAAGTTCTTTGAATATTATTTAAACATTTAATTAGAACATTATTATTATTTTATTTTTTGCGTGTGAATACTCCTCCCATAAACACGAGCTCCCAGAGCTCAACTTATGGAGTAGTAGAATTAAAAAAAAAAATGTTGTTTAACCTTGCAAATGTTATCATTTTTTAATGTACAAACAAGTCTTGAAATAAATAAATAAATAAATAAAATAAATATTTTGTTGGGGGATGTTTTGTCCGTAGGATATTTTGTCGGGGATATTTTGTCGCAGTATGAAAACGCGCAGAACCAATATAATTAACTGTGTTCGTAGGTAGCATGAAGTACAGACAAGCGACAAAATACCTATCTATAATCAATGACTAATCAAATACCTAAGAGAAGGACTGGCATGCCAATCTAAATACATACCGATCATGCTGTTCAATCGGTTATACAATACAACAATGGCGGCGGTTTCAAATAATATTGGTAATTCTTGGTCGAAGTAAATATTTAAACAGTTAAATATGACCGAATTGGATAAGCAAACATTAGCTCAGTTGGTAGAGCTCCGCTCTAGTAAGGCTTAGTCCTGGGTTCGAGTCCTAGATGTTATCGTATCTTTTTCTGATTTTTATGTTTTCAGATTTTTGATTGAGTTTCGCTAATATTTTGTCTTCATTACTTAGTATAATTTGATGTACTCATTAAGTTAAAATATAAAAAATAAATATTTTTTTTTTACATGAGCCCTGAGGAAAATAATTTGCCTCAGGGCCTATGTCATCTTTGGGGATGCTATGAGGAGGGTTTTTTAAGTAAAGGAAGGAGAGGAGAGTTCTGGGAAGTAAAAGGGTTTAAGGGATGCGTAGGAATCTGGGGTTCAGTGTGTCTTAGTCATCCGCCTCCAAGACCTAGACAAACCTCACCCCATGAATCCGGGCACTCCTGCTTAATCAGCTAACGTAGCAAACTACTGGGGGTGACCTATGGCAGAAGTGTTGGATATCCAAAAAAGGTCCCGGGGCGGCGGTACCCATTCCTGCCTCCCAAATTGAAAGCTATAATGTAATGCTGTAATATAAGTCACTAAACACACCAAACCAATATAAAATACGCAACACTCACAAACAAACAAATCATTATATATGCCGATTTTCATTTTCATTAAATTTTATTTTTTTAGTTAGTTAATTTTATTTTAATTTTTAATCTTTATTTTAGTTTAAATATATCTTTATTTTAAATGTTTTTACTGATTATGTATAAATTCTATATTATAAAATGGGGGCCTCAGCACGGGTACACAACCCAGTGAGGCCAACATTACTGGATTATAATATGAAAAATTGTAAAATAATGTATCAACAATAAAAAATAAAAAATTAAAATTAAAATGCTAAGATATATAAAATTTGAAAAATGTTACTAAAAATATTTGTTAGTAAATATTTAAGTACCTACATAGGTACTTACAAATCTGATTTAGGAAGAAATGTTGGTATTGAATTATTAAATAAGAAATAATTAGATTAGATTTTTTAGACACAAGGCCTTGTATTCACAATTTGTAAATTTAGTTAATTTTACATGAGGCCTTGAAAGTTGTCTTTCTTCATACGAAATAATAAAATAAGATAATACATTTATTATTATTTTGTTTCAAGTTTGTTATCAAGCAGTCAGGTGAAGTATTTTTAGCCAAAAATAACTTATATTAAATGTCGTTATTTTTTGCAAATTAAACTTTTGTTAGTTTAGGATGTTTTTCAGCATAAAATATTGTTGGTGTTTTGAAGATTTCACTGTTAACAATAACCAGATTATTTTTGCGAACTCATAAAAAGAAACAGTAAGGAATTGATCAATATAAAAAGAAATTTATGATTTGAAAATTTTCAAACAAAAATTAAATTTTATGTAGAAGTAAGAAGGTCAGATCTGATTATATATTTTCACAGCCAAAAGTATTATCGTTATTTATTTTTGGGGTGTTATGCCGTGTTGGGTCTTACGTCTCAGAACACAGCTCTCCTGATTATGGACACTGTAACACTGTACAAAAAAAAATGATTAAATAAGGAGGTAGCCTAACACGTCATAACACCCCAAAATCAATAAAAAAAGTAAGGAGGTACTTACGAAGAGCTTATGAGATGTATTTATTGATTACGGTACAGAATAAAACATTTTATTATAAAAATGGTTTACAAAACAATTATAGAGCGTAAATATACTAAAGTTAGAAGCCAAAGGGAAGATAACTTCATAATCTGGTCACCCTTCTACAAAATTCATATTCATAATGTTGAAAGAATTCAAAGAAAATTTCTACTATTCGTAAATTTTAAGAGGGGTAAGAGGGGGAAAACACCTCACTTTATATTCAAATCTAAAAGTTAACCACCACATAATTAAAATGTACACCTTTATGTAATCAAAGTTTTCGACCGCATTTAAAAAAAAAAAAAAATGGAATTTTTTATTAATTATTTTTATATATAACGTCGTAATCAGTAATTCTTGTTAGAAAAAACGTAAGGTGAGCCATTTTTTTACACTTTGTTATGTTCGCATTCAAAAATTTTAGATTTAAAAAATTATTTGGTTTATTTAAATTACAAAATTTGAAAGCGTATTTCATCACCTTCCAAAAACAGTGTTTAATTATCGGATACGTTTCTATTTATTCTATTATATTTATTCGGATTTTATAGCTAAGCGGAAATATTTTGACCTTCCGTCAAAATAGGCCAAATAGGGGGTTAACTATAAATATGAAACGAATTTGAGTAGGTCGGTGAAGCGCGCTTTCACCCCGCTACAAAACATCCTCCGACAAAATACCCTAAGGAAAAAACCTTCCCCAATAAAATATCTACTAAAACAACCTAACCTAACTTGACCTAACCTAACCCAACAAAAATTGGGCCTAAAATAATGCAGACATCCTGTAAAGACAATAAATTATTTTTCCAAAATGATAAAATGGGACAAAAATAATACAGACTACAATACTAATTGTGTTTACAGGATGTCTGTATTATTTTTGTCACATTTTTTGACAGGTAAGGTAAGGTTAGGTTAGGATTTAGTGTATGTTTTGTGGGGGGATGTTTTATCCGGAGGGTATTTTGTCATGAATTTTTGTTGCAGGATGAAAAGTCGTGGAACCGAGTAGGTCTGCTAGATATACAAAGTATATCACAAAGTTTTTTCTCACTAAATAAAACAATGTTTCCACGAAGAGTTTTTCCCTGTGTATCAGAGTTGTAGAAATAATAATGACTTGAGCTCTATCATTTTTATCGCCTTGTCTATCAATAACGGCAACATGTTGCTTTGCCAACACAATAATGAGGGATAATATTAGAAACGATATTTTTATATAAATATCTTCGAATTTGGTACAAAAAAAATCCTTCAAGATTATTTTCGATGTGGTAGTGTGAGAATGTATTTTTCAAGTTTTTCTTTATAATAATAATTTATTTTTTTAAATTTTTTATTTATTTATTTAAAACATGAATTATTGAAATTCCATATAGTTTTTTTATGATATTTCACCCTCCATGCTAGGGATGACCCTGTGTTATGGCAGATGAAGTTTACAGTTTGCGGATATACATTCATTAGTATAGGTTGAAAAAGAGTTTATGTAGTTATACTGGATTACAAGAATAAGGTGAAGAAGTTAAAGAATTATTGGAAAAGAGAAGTTATTATTAATATATTTAGGAATTATTGGTATATAAATCACAGTTATCAGTCTTATATGTACATACATATAATGCTGCTTAGATTGTTAATAAAAACATCATGTTTTGCCTGCTCTTAATACTATGCACAAAGATCTTCTATAAAAAGAAAATGATATATAGTTAGATATATATACATATGATAGATAGATGAGTGTTTCAGGCTGATAATTATTGTTTATAATAATTGTAACCCTTTTTGCTATGCATAAAAATCGTTAAACGTTAGTTTATCAATTAATAATAATAATAAAGAGCAGAACTAGAAGGCTTTATGCTTGCCATTCAAGATAGAGTCATTAATACTAAAAATTATAGGAAGCATATCATCAAAGATGCAAATCAAATTGATGATTTATGTAGAAAATGTTTGGCTTATCCGGAAACTATAGAACATATTATATCGGGATGTTCTGTATTAGCGCCGTCCGAGTATACATTTAGGCACAATCAAGTTTTAAAAATAATTCACCAAAGTTTGGTTATTAAACATAACTTGATTGACTGCCGTAATGTACCATATTATGAATATGAACCAAATTCATTTTTAGAAAATGAATTTTATAAAATTTATTATGATAAAACTATTCTAACAGACAGAACAATTAGTCATAATAGACCCGATATAGTTTTACATGACAAAATTAAGAAAATAACTTATATCATTGATGTCGCTATTCCAAATTCTTGTAATATTCAGAAAACTGTTTCTGAAAAAATAAGAAAATATACAGATTTAGGAAATGAGATTAAAAGAATTTGGCATTCTCAGACTATAAAAATATTACCATTTGTTATTTCGGCTACTGGCATTATACCTAGCTCTCTCATTCAAAATTTAGGCGTATTAGATTTGTCAAAAAATTTGTACATAAAAATGCAAAAGTCGGTCATTTTAAATACATGTAGGATTACGAAAGATTTTTTAAATATTTATATTGAGGGATCAGTAGGATTTATCGGACCAGTTAGGATTTCATCAGAGCCGAACCCTCTGATATGAAAATATCTAGAGTCGGTGAAATATTTTCCCATTATGTTTCTGGTGGATTGACGTATTGTTCTTGTATTGTTTTGTATTTATTATACTTATATAGTGCACTTACATTGCGTGAATTTACTAGATATTCATTTGTGGAAAAGTGTGTGGAAGGGTTTAGTCTTTCATTTGGGAAAGATTCAACCCGGACATAAAATCTGGAGCACCGTAAATAAAAAATAAATATTTAAGATCGTTCTCAATTCGTTTAATTACTTCTGTTGGAAGGTCGCAATCTTCACTTATCAAATTAGAGCCTAAAATAACGCGATGTTATGTATATATATGGCGCAAATATGAAAAGGTAGAAGAAATCGTGGATTTGCAAGGAAAACATCAGAATAACAGATTAATGTGTATGAGACGAAGTAAGAATGTGAATGAAACAAGAAGTGTGTGCCAAGACAGAGTTGTTTCACGTTCCATTATCTCTGCCTACTGCTGCGGGGAAACGGCATGACGAAAAATTAATTAGTTAATATTATTTTAACATTTTGTCGATATTTTTTTTTTGGAAATTGAGTTAATATTATTTTTATTGACTTTTCGGCAGATGATGATTTGTTTACGTAGGGTAAGAAACAAAAGCCTTATTTCTCATAACTTCATAATTTCGGCATGACTGAAATTTTTCATAAATTAATAACCTTCATCAATTCAACCAATGAATAAGGTGCACAGTTCATTTTGGTAGTATGCACTGAACAGTTTTTCTCTAGAAGTGAGATTAAACCATCACAGACGATTCTCTACAGGAGTGTGCGTACAGGAAGGACTACTGTTTACCTTCGTATAGAAACACATTATTTGCATCGTTTACATTCATACATTGTCTCAAACTATTATAATTATCCTATATTATTCTGTATATACTTAGGCACACACATTCCTTGCTCTAATTACACTTATACGTGCACTTTTGTTGTTCTGCTTATACGCAAATTATTTTATATCCTAAAATCTCACTTTCGCATAATGTACAGCTAATTTATTAGTTTGAAAATGGCTTTGTCAGCCAAAACAGCCGCAATAAAAACTAAAAACTAAAATACTTGCAGAACTTATTAATAATATTTATTAAATTTAATTTTAATTGGATTTCTACGAATTAAACACGAAACTTATCAACTAATTAATTAAATTTATTTTTTATTCCATTCGTAGTCACCTCAGCATAAAACTCTTATAAAAAAAGGTGGATTGAATTAAGCGAGAGTTTTTACAATTTATTAATTTTATGTTAAATTAGAACAAATTAACTACTTTTTTTAAAGTGTAGATGAGGACCAACAAAGGCGACCACTCTGATAGACGATGTGTTAATTTTTATTTAATTTATTTCTATATTTTACTTGCATTGTAAATAAGTAAGATCTATGGCAATTTGTAAGAAAACTACTATAAATTGACAGCAAGGAAAAATAGAGCTTACTTCTTGCAAATGGTCACGTCCAAAATACAGTTTCTGTTTGTTTATGACTTCATTGGCAAAAGGGTATTTTTGAATTGAGCTGACTTGAATTTGAGTAAATAAAATAAAACTTTAATGACACGGTCGCTTGCACCAATCAAAACTCAATCTATTCTAAGACAAGTAAATATTTAGCTTTAGAATAATTTAACTGTTTTCCATTTCACAATATTTTTTGCAGAGCGTTTCCAAACCATTTACTCTTGCTTTTACGATGACCTTAGAAGCAGAGCGGGAAACTCCTTGGCTCCGAACCCAGATCATTTCCTTGGGACAACCTTTGCTGCATTTAATGATCAGATTTGAATATCTAGGTAATTCCAAACCTTCGTCATGCCCATCACCTTCCCATCCGCACTTACTTCAGCCCCACAATGTAGGGTAACATAAGGTAATATGGCAGTACACGTAATTTTCCAGGGAAGTAAAACTAGTAGTATACAATGAAATGCTGGTTCTCACCCTGATGTACATATGACAGTGAGACGTAGAACAGGTAGCGAAAGAATGAAAGTAGACCGAATACTGTAAATATTAAATATTTGGGCGATGTTTTTGTTTTTTTTTTTTTCATTAGCTCCTTTAACGTTTCTCTCGAGGTCTGTGTTATCTTTAAGGATTTTGTGTGAAGTGTCTATTTAGGGAAAGGAAGGAAAAAGTGTGAGGGGAGGGTCTAGGGATCAGTATGTCCAGAAGTGACGGGCGTATGAATGTATTTATCCTTCCCACTGCGGTGCATGGCAATGGGTTGAGATATTTTTAAAGGTCTCTATCAAACAGTCTTTCTCGAATCTCCCGGTAAGGCTTTTGACTCACTTTTATTTTTATTTTTTGTTATTTCACAATTAATTCATTTAAAAATAATATAAAATATATTTGCTGCACTTTCCAGAGTAGAAGACACTCTCAGAATCACACACGCGTAAGCCCACCATTCAGAATTGAAACGTTGCTGGAAATAGCTTTAGCCGTGTTTAGTTACCAGATCTGAATAGCATGTACTTCCCCACCTCTATCTTCCCCATCCTTCCTCTCCCCACTACCTTCAGCCTCACAACATTCCCCAATTTGGGATGCCATAATCTCCCTGGCTCCAGACGGGAGCAGTTGTGACGCTTGTGAGGAATTCACAAAAAAAATAGGGGGGGCATATTCATCCAAGCCAAAGGTAGCGAACCGCTTGGGATGACCTCGGACAGAGGTATTGGATATCCAATAAATTGTTCCCGGGGCGTCGACACCCATACTACTCACGTACCAAATTAAAAGATTGACTACGTGATGAATTATATCGCGTAATGGCGCAAAATGCCAAATGATGTGAATTTTTCATTCAGTATAATGCGTTTTCTCCCTCTTAAATGAACAAACGAGATGTTTTTGATTAATTATTGGAGAGTGATGATCAAGGGCAAAATAACGGATAGATTAGCGATGCCAATGAATAAAAAATGTCTAGAGGTCTCTTGCTCGTCTCTGGATGCCTAGAGTCCGTGTTAATCGAGCTCCTTTTATGAATTCTTTTGTTTTCAAAACAAGTGGGGTTGTTCGCACATAGGTATTTTCGTTTAGATTATTAGAGTTATCTTCTTCTTCAATGATATATTACATTGATGGGAATAACATTCAAACGTTATAAAAAGAGAGTTGTTCTTATAAAGAAAAATTGTACAAAGACGGAAATGAGTTAAGATGAATTTAAATATAAAATGAGAGGTGGAAAATGACGTTAAATATTTCAAGAAAGGACGACTCAACAGTCTAATCAATACTGATTTGAACTAAATCTGGTTTCGCCAATAAAACCTTTTGTCTTCTTAGCCAAAGAAACGCCAATGAATTGGTTTATTCGCTCAAGGAAGAAAATCAAGCGTTGAGAAGGATCAATTTCATCATAAATGAGAAAAAATGGAGCTGACTTCAAGGAAAACCCTACAAAACACTTCTATCTGCGTATCTCTTCAGTGTACTTACCTACCTAAATAACAGTCCACTAATACGAACGAGGGTTGTCCAAGAATTAAAGACCTTTCCTCATTTTCGGCGACGCGGACATTATTCCTCAAAATATTGCAGTGTTTAGCTCAGACTTTTCCCTAAAAACGGGCGGTGATCCAGTTTGGTAGCTGCTTCAGTGCGATATTTGCGTCCGTTTGAAATCTGCCGAATTCCACCGCCTGCTAGGTGCACTCAATTATTCGCTTTCTCAATTGAGGGAGTCCGCCCTGTTGAAGTTTGTAAGTTCGCAATTTTGATCCCAGACGTCAGTAAGTCTACCACACAAATTATTTTGAAGTAAAAATGGCGTATTCAATTTTCGTGCTCGTTGGGTTGCCAAAATACTGAAGAGCAAAAATGTGTGGAAAGCGCTCGGGTATCTTCGAACCGGTTTTCCAACCAAGGCGAGGTTTTTTTGAGTTAAAACATAGGTTCACGTTCACCACCTAACCCCGGAATTGAAAGGTAATCACTGACATGATTTGCATCTTTTTCTTCAACTGAAGCAACATTTGGCCGGAAAACCTTTGGAGATTGACTAGGACGCGGAGGAAGAAGTGGTAGCATTTTTGGCGAGAAGGGAAACAAGAACCTTGTGCCACGGCTCACCAAGTATATATACATCGATCGTAACGGGGATTACCTATATCGAAAAATAGTAGGGATAAAAATGTAAAACGATTTTTTTAAATATTAATTTTAACTGGTTTTTAAATTAAAACGATCTTTAATTCTTGAACAACCCTAATATTATTTTTGTGAAGAGAGTGGGCACAAATTATTTTGATATTTATTTGCGTAGTAGGGGTGCGTTGATTAATTAGTACGTTAAGAAAAAGCTTTGAAATACTACGTTAATTATTTTCCAATAGTTTTTACATTCACTATATGAGTGATGCTCAACTTTTTTAGGGGGAGTGGCAATTTATTCATTTTCAACTTGTTTGTGGGCAGTAGAGTGTAGGGTAATATTGTAGCTTAACATGGTTAACTTTATAGTCGGTGGTAACACCAATGAAATTTGATATTTCCAAGGCCAAACTAATAAAATCTAACGATTTCCATCATACTTATATGTTAACCACTTGGCTAATTGGTTCGGTATTAGAAACAACTCATATAGGTCTCTTAGAAATATTAGTATCTCCCCAAAGTCAGTAATATGATCTAAACGGTGTTAGAAAGAAAAAAAAATCCTGCTATATTCAAATATAAAATCTTAAAAAAATAATTAAAAACATAAGGAAATCAGAGTCCGAACACGGTTTGAAAAAAAAAATGGGAATTTTTTATCAGTGATTTGTTGACAACGTTTATAATCTAACTAACTAATTTTTATATTTAAAAAATTATAAATTTATTTCGAATTTTAAAATTTGAATGCGTATTTTATCACCTTTTAAAAACAATGTTTAGTTTTCGGATGCGTTCAGAAGTATTCCATTTACTTGGATTCTATTGAAAAGCGGAAATATTTTGAGCATTCAACAAAATAGGCTCGAGGTCTGAGGGGTTAAAGTACACAAGACAAATACTTGCTCTAACCGATATAAATGTAGCTGATTTTTTTTTTTTTTTCTTTTTTTTTTACATTAACTCCACACAGGAGGCCCTGAGGAAAATAATTTCCCTCAGGGCCTATGTCATCTTTGAGGATGCTGTGTGGAGGGTCTTTTTGAGGAAAGGAAGGAGTGAACATGGGTCTTGAAGAGACCCATGTTGTAGGAGGGAGGAAACACAGATGCTGGTAAATCATTCCATATCCGAGCTGTTGAACTCAAGAACGAGTCGTAAAAACGACCCGTTCTCATGTGACTAATGTCAACTGTGTACAAATGTTGGGCGCGTGTTTCCCGACTATGCACCGGTGCCGAGGGGATCAACGACGCTGGTTCCTCGGAGCATTTTCCATTGTAATACCGGTAGAACAAGGACAGCATTCCCACCTGACGCCTGTGCTCTAAAGATTGCAATCCGTCTGTTAAGATGGGAGAATCTATCAAACGGACCGCCCGTTTCTGCACAGAGTCAAGGGTTTTTTTTAAGGTATTTTTGTGAGCTCCAGACCAGAGGTGGCTGCCAAATTCAACCGTGGGGCGCACTTGCGATTTGTACAGGGTTAGCAGTTGTGTACTATTAAAGTATCTGCGGGCCCTGTACAGTACGCCCAGTTTAAAGCTGATTGTATCATTCGGAAAGTTAAACAAAATTACCAAGAAACATTTTTATATTTTTCTAAATCTCAAAAACTCGCTGCGCAGCGAATTTGAATTTTTTCCTACATTTACGCTCGAATCACAAAATTCCGTATTTTTTAGAATATGCTTGAATGCGTTTGAAAAAGCTTATTTGCGACCCAGTAAACCCTTGCGCAAAACAGAATGGAAACTTATGTACCAAAAAATTTAAAGTTCATTTAGCTAAGTATGTTTGAAAAAGGCTCACGAGTTGCGGGTTGCTCATCACTACACTATACTATATTTTCAGATCCTTAAAATATAAGATTATTAACATTATTGGTAACGCATTAACCAGTTTACTATGGAGAAGGAAAGGGGGAACGGGAGATAGTCGTGACCACCAAACTCCGCAACCACCCTGGGTAATTTAAATTTCAGCTTATTTTTACAAAGTTTTTCTCCGTCCAATTATTTTTATCTCGCTCAAAGATTTAGATTTCAAGATTTAGACAAATGGACTAAAACAAGTTAAAATTAATTTGGAGAAAATTCACTTTAAGAGGAATATACAGGCCAAGGTCGTATAAATTCTTAGTGTGCTTCTTACCACTATGAATACAGATAAAATGTATACCAATCGCTTGGCTAACGTAGTCTAGATGCAGTAGATTTTAGCGCATTTTGTGAATAATTTTAATTTTAATAATTTGGAAAGAAAAAAATAATCTAGGGAAACTGTTACAGATAATCTTAGACACAAACATCTGTTTTAAGATCTTGGAGGATAATGGTCTACAAATCAGCAGGAAAAAGACAAAATATTTGAATTTGCCATTTGAAGACATAAATGATGCAACTCCTTCGATGCAACTGGATGGAGTAACATTAGCCAACTGTGACTCATTTAAGTATCTAGACTCTTTCATCCACAGATACGGAGGATTTGCAGCGGATATCATCCATAGAATAAGAGTGGGATGCATTAAATTCAGATCCGTAACAGGAATGTTGTGTGACTCCAAAATGCCTTTAAAACATTAAGGAAAGATATACCAGACTATTGTTAGACCCGCGATAGTGTATAGCTCCGAATGCTGGACTATGTACAACTCCTACTCTAGGCAACTCGAAACGGCAGAAATGCGAATGCTTAGATGGTCGACAGGAGTATCACTAAAATATAGGATTAAAAGTTCACGCATTCGTGGTAGCCTGGGAATCACGGTCATAAACAATAAGCTGGAGGAACGACAATTGAAATGGCATGGGTACATAAGATGGACCATCAGACCATACAGTGAAGCAGGCAATGTCTAAGGAGCTTTATCGACAGTCATCCAGAGGAAGACCAAAGAACTCCTGGATGACTCAATGCTCCAAAATACTTCAGAAAAATGGCCTGGATGAAGGTAATACTCAGAACCAAAGAAGTTTAGACCGGTCAGTGGTTGAGATGCATAGCGCTTGGGTCCCACCCGGGCGTCGCATGTTCGATTCCTCGGCTGGCTAAGTCCTCCATCACAACACAAGCAACATTTTTGGCTTTCTGTGGTGGTAGTAGGAGATTTTCAAACATTGTTGGGTTATTCGTAACCCGGGAATGTTTGTCTTTCTTTATAAAAAAAAAAAAAGTTATAGTCTGAGAACAAGAAGAGCCGATCCCAACATCCTATCTAGGCAATGAGTTGGGAAAAAAAAGACCGAAACATGTGTTTTAAAGTTTTTTCTTGTATGCATTCATACCTTTTTCATAAAGTAGCTAACAATTTAATTTTAATTCGACTCAAGTAAAACGATAAAACAGGCAATTAAAATAAGTTATTTAACACAATAATGCTGCAACTCTTTCAAAAGATGAGATACACAATGTACGACGTACAGGTCTGATTCCTCTAACGGAAAAAGTCATAATTTTATTGCATCTCTCTCACACACCGCACCGTTACGTATCTTTAGACCCTGTAATGTGTTAAAATCTTCAAGCAAACCATGAGCAACGCAAACCATATCGGAACGAGTAAACAAACCCCTCATTCCGCTCCTTCCCGGTTCGCGCTAGGGACAGAATCACGCGACCGTTGGATGCAGCACCAGTATAAAGCAGCGCAATTGGAACGGACAGGAAACCCCGCACACCTCCCCATACTTCAGTCAGAACTAGGAAGCGAATAAACAAACCCTTCGCCCCGCTTCTTACTTCGGTTCGCGCTGGGGACAGAATCATGCGGCCGTTAGATGCATCTCCAATATAGATCACGCAACCGTTAGCTGAACAAGCAAGCAACAACAGGAAGCCTCCCGTTCGCCCGCCTCAGGCAGTCGCGCCCAGGATTCCAGATAGTAAGGTCACTGCACCTCCGCGTGCCCGGAGCGCAAGCTCCGGGCTGCCGCCTAATTTCGTCACGAAGAGTCGCGCCCAGAATCCCAGATAATAAGGTAACGTCAGTACGCACCGCGCCTCCGCGGGCCCAGAGCGCAAGCTCCGGGCCGCGACCCAAACTTGTTACGAAAAGTGCTATGTGAGTGTTATTGCCCCAAGTACCGGCAAACCACGGACCTCTGTCAAGTGAACCGACCAATTTAATCAGATCAATTTCTTACTCGGTCAGCGCGTACATATACCTAGACTTTTTACCTAAGTAATTTTTATTTTATTTTATTTTATTTTATTTTATTTGGAAAACCAACAGTTTATAACAATAATGTTTGATGAAATACATATGAATAAAAATTTAACCAATAACAGGTTTTCACTGATGTATATTAAATTATTAAGTGCGTAAGTATAAAGAAAAATAGTTAAATTAGGTTATGTGGATGGGATGGTGGAAGGGAGGGGAAAGGGATGGATCTATTCTGTGTAAATAGTGGTATGTATGTGTAAATGTTATTTATTCATTTTAGATTTGAAAATGTTAGGTGCTGTGTTAAATAAGTCGAATTCACTGTATGTCATGTTAAAGATGAGTGAAGCGCGGTGAATGAATGTATTTTGTTTAGAGTTAGTGTTGCATTGAGGAATGTATAATGCGTGGTTTTGTCTTGTTTGTCTGATGGGCACTCTTAGTTGAATTCTTTCTAGTAATTCCGGGCAATCTATCATAGAGGTAGCTATTTTTCGTAGAAATAGTACGTCTGCCAAATTTCTTCGACTTTCCAAAGAATATATCTTGAAGAACGTGGCTGACTCTTCGTGGCTTAGATGAGGACGATAGCTCCGAAAATCAAGGTATCGTAGAAATCGGTTTTGCACTTTCTCAATCCTTTCTATGTGACATATGTACTTGGGATTCCAGATTTGAGAGGCGTACTCCAGAGAACTGCGTACGTACGCAAAGTAAAGCATTTTCATGGTTTTTACTTTTTTTAAATCTTTGCAGGTTCTAAGTACAAAGCCTAGAACCTTGGAAGCCTTTGATACCATGGATTCGATGTGGCGGTCAAAAAGTAGTTTCTGGTCTAACACTATTCCCAAGTCCTTGACCTCCGTCATTTTTGTAAGTACTGTACCGTTTAGGGCATAATTGAAAGTGATCGGGTTTTTATTGCGGGTGAAACTGATGGCGCTGCATTTTTTAACGTTTATTTGAAGGTTGTGCTGTGCACAATAAATATTGAGACGATTAAGATCTTCTTGTATGCCGGTACAGTCGTTGGTAGACGTGACAGGGGAAAATATTTTCATGTCGTCTGCGTACAACAACGTCCTGGAATGGCGAAAACATTTTCCAATGTCATCAATGTATATATTGAAGAGTAATGGTCCCAATAATGAACCTTGGGGTACTCCCGACGGTATGGTTACCCAGTCTGACTTGTAGCCACCAACAACTACTGCTTGGCTGCGGTTTGCTATATATGACGAGAGCCATCTGAGGAGGTCTCCATGTACGCCGATTTGTGAGAGTTTGATCAATAATATATCATGAATTACTAAATCAAAAGCTTTGCTGTAGTCTGTGTATATTGCATCTACCTGTATGCGCTGGTCCATATTGTCTTGTAAGAATTCGGTGAACGCCGTTAAGTTCGTTGTTGTAGATTTTCCCTTCATAAATCCATGTTGGTTGATATTGAGTGATGATCTCAAGGCCGAAAACATCTGGTTATACACAATTTTTTCGAAAACTTTACTGAAGATGCAGAGCTTTGATATTGGTCTATAATTTTCGACGTCAGATTTTTGGCCATTTTTGAAGATAGGAGTTATAAAGGCTGTTTTCCAGGTGTTTGGCACTATCCCCTCTTTAAGGGAGCGACTAAAAATAATAAAGTGATTTCACTAATAATCCATACACAGAAAGACTCTAATAAATGACTGTTATAATAAAGGCTAATTCGTATACGCAATCGTTCGTGTAAATACCTAAGGCCGATCAAAGCTCAAACCGGAGGTTCTGGTCCCGGTTGTGAGTTCGTAGGGACACTTTTGCATCACTGGCAAGGAGACCCAACTGCTCACTTACTCTACCGACGTCTGGGCACTCAGCCTACAGGCGTCAGTATTCCACATCTCCGGCTGCATACAACCACTACCGAAACCACCAAGAAAGGACCACGGCAAAGCGTATGATTTCCCCATTAACGTTATTGTATAGAATTCGTATTGAGCCAATATAGGTAGGAATACTTTCATACCTGTCATACATTCAGATTCGTAATACATGTTTTAAAGTAAATAACCTGTTTAATTTGACAATAACCTAACCTGAACAATGATATGTGGGTTGAGGATCCGCCCCTGAGAGAGTCATAGCCTGGGAGAGAGTACCTACACGATAAGAAAGATGTAGAAGGAGATAAGGTAAGAATCCCATAACGTTACAACCTCTACAACACTTACTTATCGTGACGATAATTTTGAAAGTATGGAAAGTAGTTACAAGGATAATATTGAAGTGTGAGTGAATTCTAAAAATTCAAAAACGTAACCATTTTTTTGTTCTTAAACAAATATTGTGGTATGTCTGTGGACCAGTTGATTTTAGTAAGAACTTTCTTACGCATTTTCCATAACATGCCTACCAGTACTTCACTCTAAAACTATTAATGCGTTAGAAATCATAGGTACTATCATATCGGTCAACATAACCCAGGATTCTTACTTTTTATATTCATATTTAAATATTTGTATGTAGGTACCTTTTAAATATATCTATCTTGTATTTCTACATTTTACTTTTTATTGTTTTATTTCTCACTTTTAATTTTTACGTTTTACCTAATAATTTACAGTTTGTACTTATAGTTTATTCTTTACACTTTATAATTTACTTTTATACATCTTTTACTCACTTATTACCTTACATTTATACTGTTATTCTTCATCAAGAAATGTCAATTATGGTAATGGCACGTGTTGTGCCGTATATAATATGTTTTGAAATAAATATGTGTAAATAAATAAATAATAGTAATTTAGCAAAGTAAAGTTGGACCCCATCACCGTACTGTCGTTTCAAATTATTTCTATTTTTGTATGTATTCGGTGAGACAATTTTTTTCATTATTGCAGTTTGCAAATTTCGTATACTTTATTATTATTTCCACTTCATCCCTGCAGGGTCAATCCAACTACTGTAGACCGTTGCGAAATAGAGTTTGCATTACGTAGCATTTCGTTTGTTTTGCAAACTTTACCATCAAAGAGAAATGATTTGTTACAGTGGGATATTCAGTTTCGGAAAGCAAAACTTTTTTAATTATTATTTTTTATTTTTTTTATTGATCTATATACGTGATGTTTACAATATATTATTCGATGCCTGTCTCGCTAGGGTATACCTGTGTTGAGACAGGCGTAGAGGTACATAATTACATATTATATATAAGAGTAATATAATTAACAATTAAACATAAAGATGATAAAAAACCCACTACCTCACTTTCGGGAAAAAAGATTATATGAGCATGAATATTGCTCTTGGAAATGAAAAGCTCCAAAATGTACAAGTAACGAAATATTTGGGGTTATTCATAGATTCTAACCTATCGTGGAACTCTCATGTTGAATATGTAAAATCCAAAATTTCCCCGATTACTGGTGTACTCTATCGACTTCAAGATGTGCTCCCCATAGCTTTACTGCGTGCCACATATTATGCTCTGATCCACTCTCACCTAAGTTATCTGGTTAGTATCTGGGGCACCATTACTAAGAAACAAATATCCGAAATACAAGTAATCCAAAATAGAGCCATAAGAAATATATACCATTTACCATGGGATACACATGTCAAAGATATATACTCACTGACACAAATACTTCCCTTTACCATTCTGCCAAAATATAGCATCACCACTGCCATCCTACAAATAATTCAACACTCCTCACACACCAACACTAAACCAGCCTTTAATTCCGATATACACCAGCACAAAACACGATCCCAAAATCAAATACACTTAGCATCATCTACCCACACAACTAAATTTGGTATTAAATCATTACAATATATTGCAAATATACAATACAATGCATTACCTAATGAAATAAAGCAACCAGTAGATAACAAAAAAAAATTAGTTAAAACGCTTAAAGAACATTTCCTGAAAATGTTTTTAAACCAGTGAATATTTGCTCGCCTTCATACGTTTTGTTTATTTTTTTATATGTTTTATGTGTATGGATGTCCTCAGTATTTCTAAAATCTCTATTCTTGACAATGCATTTTTTTTTCCCCTTTTTATGTTGTATTTTTTAAACATGTAATATTTGTGTAAAATGTACTCTTATGTGTTTGTCCTTCCCGTAATGAGTTTTTTCTCAACTCGTTGGGAATAATGTGTTACTCACCATGTTTTTGTAATACATTATAATTAAATAAATAAATAAATAAATGATTGAAAGTGTGGGTAAATCACATAAAGAGAGTTTTCTTATAAATGAGGGAAGAGATACAGTACAGTAGTAAATCCTGTCAAATCTATTTATGGATTTAGATTATTTAGGATTTTATAATTTTAATTTGTTTTATATGGGTAAGGACGTATGTAGATGGATATTTCTGTCTATTTGTAGTTTATTTTACAGATGTTTGCAATAGTGTGACGACCAGTACTTATAATCCATTTCTTTACAACTTGTTTGAATTTGGTCATTGATTCGGTTTGTCTAATCGTAGCTGGTAGTGTATTGTGTAGTTTGCAAGCTATGTATTTAAAGTGTCTTTGTCCAAAGGTGGTTTTAGTTTGGAGGAGTTCTTTGTTTTTGGCTCGGGTATTGTGTATCGATTGTGTTGCTTTGTATAGGGTTATGTTGTTTTTATGTAAATTAACTAAGATGGATCTTGCGTAGAGCTGTTTAATGTCCATAACGTTGAAGGTGTTAAAGATCGTATCCGTGCTGGTAGTAAGAGGAAGTTTAAGGATTATTTTTATTATCAGTTTTTGTGCTTTAATGATGGGGTCGAGGGCACTAGAATAAGTGTTACCCCAAGCTAAAATTCCGTATTCGATGTGTGATTGGCACAGTGAGTAATACACTGTTTTTAAAAGGTGTAGGTTGAGGAAATTACGTGTTTGTTTAAAAAAGTATATGGATTTGCGGATTTTGTTGGTAGTGTTAAGTATATGTTGCTTCCAATTTAGGTGTGTATCAAAGGTTATTCCTAAATATTTTATAATGTTTACTTGTTCAAGGCATGGGCAGTTACAAGTCAGGTTCGGAGATGAGTTTTTACATTCGTGTATTTTTAATTGGGGGTGGAGGTTTGGTTTTGTGATATTGGTGAGACTAAACAGTAAGTATTTTGTTTTCTGTACATTGAGAGTTAGTGTGTTTGAGTCAAGCCAGTATTTAACCTTTTGAATGCCTTCCTCCGCTTGCGAATAAACGGTAGGCCAGTCATTACAATTACAACTACAACTATTTAAACGAGAATGTGATTCCATTTACAACTCATTTTAAAGTCTTGATTTAAAATTTTTACGTCTAAAAATGGGGTGAAATAATAATATTCACGACTCATTGCGGTAATGATGTTGAAAATATTGGCGTCGACCTCTCTATACAAATTTAATTTTGCAATTTTTCGTGTAAGAGGACCGGTTGTGCGGCCTTTTTCATACAAAAGATCTTGTGTCTAGATTGCGTGTTGTTGTGTTCAGACAAACAGTTGTACTCCGACTTGTCTTGGGAGGAGATTACTTTGGAAGTTATTTTGTGTTAACATGGTATTTATTCAATAGTTCGCGTGTACAAGTGGTGACTACGATAGTCGACCTAACTGGAAGCTGGCTGAATGGGATCTGAATTGAATGAGCTCCTGTAGTAGCACCTGGGCCCTTGGCCCCCCCTGGTGCCTAAACTCCAAACTAAACTAGCTGCCATCTAGCGGAATTTTGGACAGCTCTCAGCACTGCCCTCTATGTGACAAGCTCGGAAGCTTTTAGATGTACCACACGTGTGGTTGGCAATACTTTCCCAGAAGTAGTAAATGTGTTCAACAGAACGGATTATATTTACAAACAGGCTAAAATAACACACCCCTAACTAATTAACTAACTAACCATCACGCCGTTTCCCCGCAGGGGTAGGCAGAGAGGACGGACCGCCAAACAACTCGGTCTTGGCACACACTCTTTGCCTCACTCACATTCATACATCGTCTCATACATTCTCTTCTATTTTTCTGACTTTTGACATGGCCCGACTCAAGTATCTGATTCACTTGATCGTGCCATGTCTTCCTCGGACGTCCACGACTTCTTCTACCATTCACATTTGCGTCGTATATTCTTCTTACAGTGCTTTCTTCGTTCATTCGCTCTACATGCCCCAACCATCTGAGGGTCCCTTTCTTAATCTTACTCATTATGCATACATCAGCCTTACATTCTTTGCGGATATCCACATTTCTCACACGATCGTACATTGTTTTACCACACATACGCCTCAAGGATCTCATTTCAACAGCATTCTGTTTACTTTCATCCTTCCTCTGCCAGTTCCATGCTTCACTGCCATACATCAGGGTAGGTACCAGGACTCCATTGTGGACTGCTAGTTTCGCTTCTTTTGACAGTTTTTTATTAGCGCCAACGGCATTCAGTCCTCCATTAATGGAGTTACCAGCATTCACCCTTCTTTCAATATCCCTATCAGCCTTCCCATCTCTCGTAAACATACTACCCAGATACACAAACTCATCCACCTGCTCCAAGTATTCATCATTCACAACTATATTGCATACTGTTTTCGTACTCTCTCTTTCAAACACCATGACTTTAGACTTACTTACATTCATCATTAACTCATTCTTCATACATACTTCGTTCATCCTAGATACGAGAGACTGTAGATCTTCCATAGTGTTAGAAATCAGCACCGCATCATCAGCATACAACAGGCAACATACTTTCAGATTACTCAATTTCGCGCCCAATCCCACTTCTTTCAATTCTTGCATACAATTATCCATGTACAGATTGAATAACCATGGTGACATTACACAGCCTTGCTTAACACCTTTTGTGATGTCAAACCACCCCGTAAAACCACCGTTCACCCTAACACATGCAACGCTTCCCTCGTACAGAGACGCAATTGCCTGTATGAGATTTGTATTCACTCCATACTTGGACAACACCTTCCAAAGCTTTTTCCTATCGACTCGGTCGTATGCTTTTTGTAGATCTACAAAGGCGCAGAAAAGTTTCTGGTTTTTCGCCAGAAACTTCTCAGTGAGCATACGCAAGGAGAAAATCTGAACACCCCAATTATAATAATCCATGTTCGTTACGCCACACGGCCGAACGGATGTTCTACCACAGCATATATCATGACAATAGAAATTGGTTCTATTGAATGAAATTTCTGAAACGGTAGTTATTGAAATATTCAATAAACAACTTTGTGTTTACGTATCGATCGTCCAGTTGAATAGTCGGATATCTCCAAATACTTGTTATGAGATAGTGAGGAAAGCTATAGTCGAATGCTCACTATAAATCAAATACTATTTACCCATGTCTTTGTTTTACATGTTAAATCTAATGTATACAATTTTTTTGTTCATATTTTATGCGCTGCCATACCGTTCATCCGATTGCGATGAAACTTTGGTAATTTGTTGTGCGAACGTCCGCAAAGGTTTCTATATAATATAATGGTAAGCTCTGACGTTATGAAATTTGTACAAATTTATTTTTATCTTAACAGACGGATTGTAATCATTACAGCACAGGCGTCGGGTGGGAATGCTATCCTTGTTCTACCGGTATTACGATGGAAGATGCTCCGAGGAACTAGCGTCATTGATCCCTTCGGCACCGGTGCATAGTCGGGAAACACGCCAAACGCGTGCCTAATATTTGTACACGGTTGACATTTGTCACATGAGAACAGATCGCTTCTTCGACAACATGGGTCTCTTCAAGACCAATGTTCATTCCTTCCACTCCTCAAAAAGACCTTGTTCTACCGGTATTACAATGGAAGATGCTCCGAGGAACTAGCATCATTGATCCCCTCGGCTTATTTTATTTATATAATTTTTTACTTTTTAGTGCATTTTTTAAAGTCGTTTTTTGTTTAGTTAAAATTTTTGTTTATTTTTTGATTTTTAGTGAGGAGCGTGCATAAAGAAATTTTACTTCAAAAAAAGAATCATCAAAATCTGTTGGCGTAATATTGAGTTATTCGTCCATTTGTCGCGCACATACTTATTAAAAATTTAAGACATATATGGTTTTCTCATGGATTTTATTGTCAGAGCTCGACCAAATTAATTAAATAAATGGGACTACACGGGATGTACCAGCTTTCTAATAAAAAAAGAATCATCAATATCGGTTCCCCCAATCGAAAGTTCTGAGGTAACAAACATTAAAAAAAAATAATAATAAAAAAATATCGTCGAATTGATAACCTCCTTCTTTTCGAAGTCGTTTAAAAATAATAAACTTCTCGTGATTTTCTTTTATGGGTATGCCAAATATCTACATTTCCGACGCCTGCGACTGTAGGTACAGTTAAGTCTGTCGATCTGTAAATATATCGCATCATGTACAAGAAACCTCTTGTAATATGTACATACAAGAATTCACAATATTCATATACTTAATATAATGCTCCAATCCTTTCATCTCTACGCTCTAAACTTCCTTTGTTATCCCTTTGTATCGTGAATTACTTCTCGTCCTGCAATCAAAAGGAACCACACTCCTAAGCTAATCAAAGGAAAATCTAATCTAATTTTGTTACTCTTAAACCAACGATGCGTTAAGGATTTGTACGAAGGTTTTTGTACAATGTGTAGGAATGGAGAATTATTTTTAATCATTGAAGACAATATGAACTTAATTGAAATAGAATAGTCAGAAAAAGGTACGGTTGCGTCTAGTGGTATGTCTGTCTAAGTCGTTATAATGCACAGCAGTGAAGATTTGACATTAAAGTTACAATGACCACAATAAATTTTAAATTTAAAACAGATAATATTATTTTTTAAATAATTTTATCTGGCTTCTTGCTTCTTATTCCCCTTTCTTTCCTGCTTCTTTCTACTTGTTTAGCTTCTTCTCACAATTTATTGGTGCTCTTTTTACTTCTTCTTAATTCTTCTAAAATTTTATTGGTCCTTTCTGTTTCTTCTAGCGTCTTCTTACTGATAAATAAAGTTTCTTCTAGCTTCTTCAGGCGCTTTCTTAATTCCATCGCAGTAGCAATTTCAATTCAATTGAAATTTGCTTATACTTGCTGCCTTTTGCTCCTTCTTATTTCTTCTATATACTTTTTGATCTTCTTCTTCTTATTGCTTCTGTTTGCTCTTTCTTGATCCTTATTACTCCTATTTGCTGCTTCTTGCTTCTTCTAGCTTTTTCTTACCCTTAAATGATTCTTCCAGCTTATTTTGTCTCTTTCTTGATCATTTTGCTGCTACATGCTCATTTTTGCTCCTTCTTATCCCTATTTACTGCTGCTTGCTCGTTCTTCCTTTTAGATTTTTCTTACTCTTAAATTATTTTTCTAGCCTCTTTTCCTTTTTTGATCTTTTTGCTGCTAAATGCTCATTCTCGCTTCTTCTTCTTTTTAGCTTTTTCTTACTATTAAATGATTCTTCGAGCTTATTTTTCCTCTTTTCTGATCATATTGCTGCTAAATGCTCATTCTTGCTCCTTTTTACTCATATTTACGGCTTCTTGCTCCTTATGATTACCCCTTTATCATTCATTGTTTACACTTAAATGATTATTTAAGATAATTTTTCTTCTTTCTTGATCTAATTGCTGATACTTGCTACTTTTTGCTTCTTCTAGTTTATTCTTAATCTTTGTTGCGTCTTCTTGGTCTTGCTGTATTCTTCTTTTAGTTTCTTTTAACTCTGGTTTTTCGTTCTTGTTGTTTCGTACTCCTATGCCGCTCTTTGAACTATTTTTTTTTTATATTTTAAAATAAGAAAGGAATATATTATTCATTCAACATGCACGTTGATCAACGGTTTCGACAAAAATAGCCATCACAAAAAATAACAATTCACTTTCTTTCTGAAAAATACCTAAAAGTTTACATGATATCTCTTTTCTTTCAAAACACCACTAATTTTATCAAAAAATAACGTCAATTCATCAAAAATAATTGGCCAAAAATAATGCAAAGTTCGCAAAAAATTACCCGAGTTTTTCCGGTCCACAATTTTTTAGGTATATATTATTATTATTGACGTTTTAACATAATTGTAGAAGAGAAGGTTATTCGTGCGTGGAGATTTTCTAGTAATTGGAATTTGTGGAAATCGAACCCCCTAGAATTCTCAGAAATGAAATGTGGGAAGTTAATAAGATTTAGAATTTAATCTCAAATTAGATTGTTCTTTGTATGAGTATTTTTTTCTTGAATTTTTATTCGGTGTAAAACAATCTTGTGTTGGGATGTAATGTCAGATAAGTCGGTAATTCAAAATTGGTTTTGTGAATTTTTAAATCTTTCCTAACTCAATGTGATGCCTGATGAAGGAAATATCAAAAGCAAAGAAGATTTATCACACCAATAGGATTTTTTTTCTGTTATGGATATCAGATAATGCTTGATGTAAACTTAATGTATAGAATTAAGAATGAAATACTTGGTACAATGAGGTGGATATTTTTTTACATTAGCTCCACACAGGAGCCTTTGAGAAAAATAATCCTAAGTATCAAATTGACAGTGGGTAGGTATATTAATGTTTTTAATTGGTATATGAAATACAAAAAAATTGAAATTGATTAAAGGTTTATTGAAATTGATAATAGATAAATTGAAATTGAAAATAGATTTATTGAAATTAATAATAGACGACAGGTAGGTATCTACATTGAAATTGACATTGGTATCTAAATTAAATTGATGATGGATGTATTAAAGTTGATGATGGGTATATGAAATTATAAAAAGTTTTATTAAATGAAAAAAATAATTATCGATCCTAGGTCTCCTATAGATCCTAGAATATAGAATGCTATAGATCCTAGAATAAGGATAGATCCTAGAATAATAATAGATCCTAGGTCTGTCTAGGATCCAGGAGTCGGCAAGATTTATGTAAACTGACGAGTTGAATTGCCTTAAATTTGCTTACGTTCTGCTTAAATTTATTCATTTAAACATAATGAATGTACACTTTTTGATTTCTAATTAATATTTCTGTACCCGAGAAGCATACGGATGCAAGTCCAAATTTTGAAGAAATGAGTATTTGATGCAGACCTGAAGTAAATAATCATGTTTAAATAATATGAGAAAAAATTGGATTTTCAGAATAGCATACAGATGCAACTTCCATGATGCAACAACTATCTTAGAAGCAGAAGGATGTACCATGGACTTGCATCTCTATGATTTAGTTGCATTTTGAGTATCATGACTCAAATCCTACATATTATGTAGTATTATGACTCAAATTATAAATTACTACGCTATCTGTGGAAGTAAACAACTTTTAAAAATTGATCCCTTCATTATACACCATATTTCATAACAAAATAGTCCATTTCATTTAGAAACAGAAAGACTCAAGTCCATGTTTTTGGTTGACTCAAGTTACACTATTTTTAATTATCGTTTTTAAAACAAAACGAATTGATTTAATAATAACTTTTTTATCTATCAGCAAGGATATCCGAAGAAGTTATGAGACCATAGTTAGTGAAAAAATAGTTTTTTGAATCTCCTGAACATTTCGACTTGCATCCATATGCTTTTCGGGTACAGATGTAAGCTTTTGATTTTCGTTAGACAATTTAAATTTCAGCTTAAATTTAATGTTACATTTTCTTATAATTGTACCTTGTTCAAATCATAATTTTTTTCATTTCTAAGAATAGTAATATAATATTTAAGATTGTAATTTATGTAATGGTAAAACTAAAGAAAAGGATTTTAGCGTTTCTACATACATTCTTACATATTTGATATTTCTATTTAAAACAATAATGCTTTGAAACAATCTCTACTTGTTTCAAAGATGGGAGAAATGGGAAGAGGAAGGCGGGGAAGTTGTTGGCTCCTCAAATCGGGTCAATAAACACAGCTTAAATTATTTTCTGAAAGGTAGTCTTTGCTGATGATGCGGGGCTGATATCTAACAGTATGGAAGATCTACAGTCTCTCGTGTCAAGGATGAACGAAGTATGTATGAAGAATGAGTTATTGATGAATATAAGTAAGTCTAAAGTCATGGTGTTTAAAAGAGAGAGTAGGAAAACAATAAGCAGTATAGTTGTGAACGATGAATACTTGGAGGAGGAGGATGAGTTTTTTTATTTGGGAAGTATGTTTACGAGTGATGGGAAGGCTGATAGAGATATTAAAAGAAGGGTGAATGCAGGTAACTCTATTAATGGAGGACTGAACGCCGTTGGCACCAACAAAAAAACTGTCCAAAGACGCGAAACTAGCCGTCCATAATGGAGTACTGGTACCTACCCTGATGTATGGCAGTGAGGAATGGAACTGGCAGAGGAAGGATGAAAGTAGACTGAATACTGTAGAAATAAGATCCCTGAGGCGTATGAGTGGTAAAACCATGAATAACCGTGTGAGGAATGTGGAAATCCGCAAAGAATGCAAGGCTGACGTAAGCGTCAGTAAGATCAAGAAAGGAACGCTCCGATGGTTTGGGCAGGTAGAGCGAATGAACGAGGAAAGGAGTGTAAGGAGAATATATGACACAAATGTGAATGGTAGAAGAAGTCAGGGACCAAGTTGTTTGGCGGTCCGTCCTCTCTGCCTATCCCCGCGGAGAATAGGCAAAGAGGACGGACCGCCAAACGTCCGTCATTCCTGGACACATTGACCACCAGATTCCTTTCTACTCCTAATATCTTTTTCCTTCCCAGAATTTCGTGTTCCCTTAAAAAGACCCTCTACGCAGCATCCCCAAAGATAAAATTGACCTTGAGGGATTTTTTTTCCTGAGGGCCTAATGTATGGAGCTAAAAATATAAAATTGCGATACTGAGAAATATAATCGCTTGTTCATTGCTATTATTCACGACCTTTGGATTCATAGTGGAGAGCCCTACCCCTCGATCACGGAGGCCGTCAATAAATGCAATTTAAAAAAAAAACAGCAAGAACCCTGTAAAGCAAGCTTGTATTTTTAGGGTCGGTTTGCCGAGAGCACTTTAAATTACCGCTTGGTTTATTAAAATCAAATGCTCTATTAGCCCCGAGCGAGTTTGGTTTGCACTGAAGAGATAAATGGATAGAAATGTGTTGTGAGCGTGTCCGTGTGGCTGAATTAAGGTCAATTATGCATTACTTATTATATGTAATTTGGCCTTTAAGCTCAAATTTTTGATACGTCTACTGAAAATGATAAAAATTTATGTACGGTGCCCGGGTTAATGGGGTATGGGGTGAGGTTTGTCTAAGTCTTGGGGGTGATTGCATTTTCCTACCTACTGCGTGGCTGGCCGGATCGTGAGAGTCTGGTTGAGGAACACCTAACCTAGACATCTCCAGCCGGGTTTTCAGACAATCGCCTTGCATCGCAGTGGGAGGGATGGTTTCATACGTCCGTTAAATTTATTTATTTATTTAATACATGAAAAATCGAAAGTACATATAGTTTTTTTATGATATTTCACCCTCCATGCTAGGGACGACCCTGTGTTATGGCGGGTGAAGTTTACAGTTTTCGGATTACATTAATTAGTATTGGTTGAAAATATTCACTAATTAATACTATGCACACAGATTCTTCTACAATAAGAGAGTTTATTTTGGAATTTTGGATTATAAGACTAAGGTAAAGAAGTTAAAGAGTTATTGGAAAAAATAAGTTATTTTTAATATATTAAGGAATTATTGGTATATAAGTCACAGTAATCAGTCTTATACATACATACAAAGCTGCTTAGATAGTAAATAAAAATATGTAAAAAAATATACAAAAATTATAAAATAATATATATGCCTGCTCTTAATCCTCTCCCTTGAATGGACACATTGGCCCCCAGATTCCAACCCACCCCTTATACTTTTTTGCTTCCCAGAACTACTTCTCCTCCCTTTCCCTACAAAGACCCTCCACATAGCATCGCCAAAGATGATATAGGTCCTGAATAATTAGAGGAAGTTCTGGAAAGGAAAAAGGTATTAGGGATGGGTAGGAATCTGGGATTCAGTGTGAACCACTCATCCGTCGCTAAGACCTAGACAAACTTCACCCCATGAATCCGAGCACCCCTTCTACGTCACCAAACGTAGCGAACCACTTGGAGTGACCTACGGCAGAGGTTATCCAATAAATGGTTCGCGTGGCGGCGGTACTCATATCCGCCTCCCTAATTGTAATATGGATAGCCGCCAATAAAAATATCCGTTAGGTAAATTAAGGTGATGTTGGTAGTTATTATTCGAAGTTAAATATGAATTAACTCAGTGATTATAGCAAAGCCCAGGCAAGGCTAAAGTCCTGAGTTCGATACTTAGATGCGACCGAATGTTTTTATTTTTTAATTTTTTGTTTGAGAGTCGCTAATATTGTCTTCGATTAAAATTTGTGATGTTATTCATTAAGTTATTCCAAAAATAAAAACTGTTTACAAAATCAGTTTTTTTTTAAATCGGTACCTACCGAGATTGACGTCACTTCTAGGAATAACCTGTTCTGTGTCCGTTCGCCTAAGGGCTTGAAATAAAACCGGCTCAATTGTTTGCCAGACAATTCCACTGGAGTACAAACATCTTACGGGAATCATTGAACTGCCCTTAATTAGATTTTGAAAGAAAATCTTTGATGTTTTGTTACAAACTAACGTATTTTATACCGTTGGAAGTTCGAAACCTTTTTTTCTTTGATTTGATATAATGCAATTTATTTTTTTACTTTCATCTTCAATTTGGGAGATGGGTATGGTTACCACCGACCCGGGTATCATTTATCGGATAACCAATACCCTTGTCATAGGTTACACCAAGTGGTTCGCTACGTTTGGTTACTTAGCAGGGGTGCTCGGATTCATAGGGTGAGGTTTGTCTAGATCTGGGGGCTGAGAGTTTTCCCACTTACTACACTGCGGGTCGGATCAGGAGTCTCCAGTCAGACTCTCTCGACCCATCGCCTTGCACCATAGTGGGAGTGATGGATTCATACTCCCGCCTCTCGTAGACACCCCCAAAACGACATGTTATCCTAATACCGTTTTCTTTCCAAGAACTTCATCTCTTTCCTTTCCCTAAAAAGACCCTCCACACAGAATCCCTAAAGATGACATAGGTTCTGAATAATGTGTGGAGCTAATGTAAAAAAATGCAGTATCAGCCTTTTGGAGTATAATCATTTAAAATCAAAGCGTTTACCAGATTCGAATAACCAAGTTTTTTTTACAATAGCTCCACACAGGAGGCCCTGAGGAAAACGTTTTCCCTCAGGGCCTATGTCATCTTAAGGAATGCTGTGTGGAGAGTCTTTTAAAGGAAAGGAAGGAGAGGAAGTTCTGGAAAGGATAAGGTATGAAGAGTGGGTAGGAATCCAGGGGGTCAGTATGTCCAGGACGTATGAATCGATCCCTCCCACTGCGTTGCAAGGCAATGTTCCAAAAGAGTTCTGCTTGAGAGGTTACAAGGTCTCCCATAACCTGATCTCCTGATACGGCTTGCCACGCGGCTGGTGAGTAGATGCATCCGCCGCAAGACCAACCGGGCACCCTGCTAAGTCACCAAACGTAGCGACCACTGAAGTGCCCTATGGCAGAGGTATTGGTTATCAAATAAATGGTTCCCAGTGCTACAAATCAACACTTGCCGTATTTTCCCACCTCCTTCAGTATCACATTGGGAATCTTGTGTGGTGTGGTGTTGAGAAATTTGTGAACACTACTATAATACATTGCTTGATATATATATTGATAATTAATTCCCTGGTTTTGGCCTCCTAACCAATTATTTTTTTTTGTTACAGGTAAGGATTACATCCATCGTAACCCCTTCGTTGGAGATATCTTTTCGCAAAACAGCAAGTATTATCATAAATACGCTACACAATATAAAGTCAAATCACAGCGCTGGAAAGAAGGTGAGAGAGCATTAACATTGCGGCAATCCAAAGTTAAATAAAATAAATAAATAATTTGATAAAAATATTAAATCCAATTGTACCGCCTACTATTATGCATTTACGTACCTCATCTTCATCTAAAGTTACTTACATATATTTTTAATTAAATAGAAGTATGCATACAAGTATATATCAGGCACTTCAACGTGGTATTTATTACACAGGATTTAATTTTGCTTTGTTATTTATACAAGTTCATAATTTCTATTTGCTATCCTTTGCTGTTTTACACGCTCATGGCTCTTTATTATTTACGCAATTCTAATTTATCTTGAAGAGTTTATGACTTATACTATGTTATATTATGTAAACGCCGAAAGACGTTAAGAGGAACATCTGCGCGGTCCGAAAATTTCATTTGGGATTAGAGATCAAAATAACCAACCAAACTGAAAAATATATATTTTTAATCAAATTTTTTATTACACATATATATGTGCAATTTTTGTTTTAAAAGATGATTTATTAAAAGGTAATTAAAGAAAGAATTTTTTTGTGAGTCAATTTATAATAATTAAATATCGTAAATAAGCGTTTTTTTAAAGTAATTTTAATTAATATACGACTAATTTGTGTAAAGTCAATATTCAATCTTCAAACCACTACAAAATGAACAGGCAAAGAAAAAGCGACATCTAGCGACTCCAAAGATGAAAACACAAATACTAAGATGATGAAAATACTAAAGGAAAAATTTCACTGGAATTCGACGACAGAAATACGGAAAAATTATCATTTATCTAGTTGAGAATGCCCTACTCAACTAGATTCAAAGAACATTTACGATGTTATAAAAATAAAAACACCTCTTCAAAATTCGCGGAACATCTCTTAGTGAATAATCACGTTCCACTTAAAAACAACCAGCCAAAACCATTACATATAGAACGAAAGGGTCTTAGATTAATTTTGCTTGAACAATTAGAAATCAATAAACGAACGAATGACCCCAACATAACGCTAATTAATAAAGTAAGGAAAATTATTTATTCTCCATTTCTTAGTATTTTTACCAAACTTAAACAATTTAATGCACTTAAATGAGTCGTAGAAATAACATCATTCTAAATCAATTAATAAAAACCTTACACTTAGTGCAAGGGAAACCAAAAGGGAAAGATTCGGAATCCCACATAATCAATCTTTCAATTAGTGTCTCTGCAAATTGGATTTACCGGTAATAAATCAATTTAGACACCTTCATAAATTGACATTTAAAATATTATAAATAAGTCGTCCATACGTGGCTTCACCACAGTTTGAAAATGACCTTACAAGTCGAAACAGCTGTAACTAAAAAACATCCTTAAAATACTTGCAGAACTCGACAATAACATTATCATATTTAATTTTAATTAAATTTCTAAGAATTAAAATGGAGTTCTACGAATTAAACACAAAAACAATTAATCATTTACATTGAAAAATAAAGTGCTTTGTAGTCTCCCCAGTCTTGTCTAATTTAGTTTTCTGATGGTTTTATTCCTACCCCGTTAAAATGACACACGCTGAATCTATAACATTATCGCGCTCCCTCTTAAATTCATATTTATATATCTCCCTTTCTTCTTATTTTTGAACGCTTAATACCCGGCCTTAATATTAAAAATAAATAAACAAATAAAGATAACTTACGTAATTAATTAAATTAAAAGCAAACACTTTGGTATAAATATCTTGCTACAAAAACAAGCTTACTGTTAAAACCCCGTTCTAACGATTTTTACCTTCTTTATGATGTTTTCTCCCCTAAATTCAACCCTCAGTGAGGAAAAATAAAACGTATCCTAAAAGCAACCCCAGAGGGAGTTTGAAGGTCTAAATCACCGATGAAATTTACAAGGTAGATTTTATTCCGTTGCTTCCTGAACGGTAAGAGGTTTCCACGTTTTTTCAACCTGCAAAATTCTCTTATTGTTTTATTTTTTATTCACAATACCTTAATATTAGATAACGTGTAGTATTCGAGTAGCGATGCTAGGGATAATGTTAAAAAAGAAAATACGTATATGCAAAAATGTGTTTAATTTTTATTTATTTTTTTTCAATTATATCTAGTTTTCACCCTTCAAGGGTGTTATAGGCCATCATTTAAAATTACAGAGAAAAGAAAGGTGAATTTATATATTAATTTTATTTAAATGTACAAATTTCAGAATTATATGGAAGATTGGAGTCGAGTTCAGACTTAGAAGATGAAATGTTGAATGGAGGGGAGGCAATTTTAGAATTTGGCAATTTTGTTTATTTATTTTATTTTAAATGTACGTTTGCATTTAACATAACCAATAATAAATATGTATTATATTTTGTTAAGTAATAATAACATTTTTAATTTTTTACAAGAACAACTTTCTTTTTATAACTTTTGAAGGTTATTCCCATCATCCCAAGATATGGAAAAATTAGTCTAAAATTAATAATATATATGTATATATATACATATATATATATATTTAATATGATTTAATTCTTTTCTATTGATTTATAAATAAAACACTTGTGTTGCAAAGTTTAACAAAGAAACGACATTTATGTTTATTTATAATAAAATAATAGAAAATAAAAAAAGTGACAATTGATAATTACATTCCAAGTATTCCAACTGACACTACAGGATTCAAATTTAAATGGAATATATTGCCATTACATCTCCCCTCCCCCTGGAAAGAAAATTACTGCAAAATTTTCACTCATCTTCGATGTCCTCTTCATGGTTCATAAATAAAGGTGCTGGAGTTAACTTCGAGATGTGGAAAAAATTTGATTCAAATTTTTTTCGACCAGTGTTTATCTTGTAAATTGAGTTTGATAATTTTTCTATGATTTTGTATGGTCCGATTCTCAATTCGTCGAGCTTCTTCCTGTTAAGTTTGTTTCCATTCTCCACAAAAACAGTATCACCAACTTTGAAGTCAAAGTGTCTCCTGGTTTTATCGTAAATTATCTTGTTGTAATTATGTGACTTCATAGTATTTTCTAGAGCTTTTTTTCTCTCTTGAATCAAATCGATGCCGGTCTTCTTAAGTTTTAACTCATTTGGCAAAATCGTAACATCTGTGCCGTCAAGTAGGTACTGTGGCGCATATCCAGTAACAGTGTGCTCCGTTTCATTATAGTTTTTAACACAATTATGCGCTATAGTTGTCCAAGCTACTTTTGAGTCATTTTCGTTGATTTTGCATCTAATTTTATTGACCAGCGTTTGGTTCAATCTTTCATTTAATCCATTTGAGAAAGGTGAGTTCACTGCAGTAAAAATTATTGGAATATTTTTTTCATCCAAAAATTTTTTGAATTCTCTAGAATTGATACCCGGGTATTGGTCTGAGAGTATCATGCCAATGTCATTAGTTTCTGTGGAGTTTAAGAGTT
This sequence comes from Limnephilus lunatus, assembly GCA_917563855.2. Taxonomy (NCBI): domain Eukaryota; kingdom Metazoa; phylum Arthropoda; class Insecta; order Trichoptera; family Limnephilidae; genus Limnephilus; species Limnephilus lunatus. Next base: position 122,960,886 of record OU830592.1, read on the forward strand.
TGATGAAATCATTGGTATTTTGAGTTCTTGACGTCAAAATATATGCAAACCTCGTGAAATGATCTGATAACAGGTGCAAGTATCTCTTTGTTGATCGTGAACCCCCAAAACCGCCTATTGTTTCAATGGAACATATTTCAAAAGGTTTTGTTGCGGGACCCAAGTGGGACATCAATCCATATTTATTTTCACCTCTTGATTTGTTCTTTAAACATACTGCACAACTTTCGCAGGTTCTCTTTATATTATTTGTCATGTTTTCTGCTGTGTACCATGAGCTTATCATTTTTTGCATTTGTGTAATTCCTATGTGACCTAGTTCTGTATGAACATTTCTGATAAAGTCTATGCTGAATTTTTCTGATAGAATTATTTTTTCTCTTTTTTTTACTTTCTTGTAATAAACATTATTTTTCGATATCAATTTATCTCTTCTGCACTGTATCTTCTCATTTTTTACCTGATCTTTTAAGATATCTTCTAATTTTATTAAGTTGACAATTTTTAATTGCTCGTCTGTATTTTCATTTGATTCCAGCACTGGGTTTCTGCTTAGACAGTCAGCTTCCAAATTTTGTTTTCCTGGAGCATATTTTATGTTAAAGTCATATTGAGAAAGATAATATGTTAAATCACCTAGCTCTTCATCGGTTCTAGATTTGAGATTCATGCTTTCCAGTGGTTTGTGATCTGAATAAACTATAAATGGTTTACCTATCAACCAGTATTGCCAGTATCTCACTGCTTCTTTTATAGCTAAGCATTCTAAGTAAATTGCTTTTTTCTTTTTCTGGGCGCCATTTAGTTTTTTCGAAAAGTAAGCTACAGGTTTTTCTTTTCCATCAGACTGTGTTTGTTTTAAAATAGCTCCAAGGCCTTCTAGAGAAGCATCTGTATATATATTAATTGGTAAATCTTGATCAAAAATTTCCAGGATTGGTTGTGAGCATAGTAGGTTTTTCATCGTTTCAAAAGCATTTTGGCATTTATCAGTCCAAATAAACTTTTGGTTTTTCCTTAGTAAGTTATGCAAAGGATCTAGTATTATTGCACTCTTCGGAATGTACTCATGATAAAAGTTGATTTTTCCTAGAAATTGTCTCACATTCTTCTGTGTTTTTAGAATAGGAAAATTCTTTATTGAAATCAAATTATCCTTTACTGGCTTGACTGAATTATTCTGAATTATATGACCCAGATATTTTACCATGTCTGATGCAAATGTGCATTTTGTAAATTTTAATCTAAAACCTTCAGTTTTGATTGCATTCAGCAACTTTGTTAAATGATCGATGTGTTCAGCAAAAGTTTTTGAAAATATAAGTATGTCATCTATGTAATTGACAGCAAAATCGATTAGTTTATATTTTCTCAATATATTGCTTAATATCCTCTGAAAAATTGCCGGAGAGGTCTTTAATCCAAAAGGTAGGCAGGTCCACTGATAATGCCCCTCCTGTGTTACAAATCCTGTTTTTTTTTTGTCTTCAATCCGCAACGGAATAGACCAAAAAGCTGAGTTTATATCCAGCGTTGAAAAAAATTTGCAATTTCTGGTCTTTGTCATTAGGTCTTCAATCAATGGAAATGGTTGAGCTTGAGGTATTACTATTTTATTTAAGTCTCTGAAGTCTATGCATAATCTGGATCTTTTGTTTTCTTCTTTTTTAAATTCTAGAGTGACAGGTGCAGCAAATGGGCTGTACGACTCTTCTATCAGTTTATTGTCTATTAATTTTGCTATTTGCTCTTCTATTTCCTTTTTATCTTCTACGCTGCATCTGTAAGGCCTCTTACTACAATATTTATCCACCAATAAGTCTATCTTCGCTTCATATCCATTAACAGTACCAACATCGTATTTACTTTTCGCAAACACTGATGTGTATTTACCTATTAGTTCATTTATTTCTGTTTTTTGATCATTATTTAAATGATTTATTGTTATTTTAAAATCTTCTTCTTTAACATGTTCATTAAAATTAATTTGGTGTTTTTCTATAATGTTCTTATTTTCAGAATGTTTAAATTCAGTATTTGTTTTCATATTTGTAGAATTTTCTTCTTTTTTATTTGTATTATTCAGGCAGATTTTCTGTGATATTTGTAAGTCTTCACTTTGGATTAGTTTGAAGTCTTTTATCATGTCTAATCCAATCAAAAAATCATACTTAAAATTGTGTTCATCAATAATGTACACATCAACATTTTTCTCCAATTCAAAAATTTTAATCTTCAACGTTGTCAAACCACTCGTTTTTTTTAACACCATTAATCGTTACTAAATTTGCTTCATTCAAATTGTTTCCTTTTCTTTTTAGTTTCAAAAACTTAGAATTAATTAGAGAAACATTTGAACCCGAATCATAAATTCCGTATATTTTTAATTCATCATTTAGTAATAGTTTGACTTTGATTAATGGTGTTACTATTAGTTTTTTTGATCATTTTCATTTATCTCAGTCTCTATCACTGAATTGTTTACATGTTTAATCGCATTTCTCTTAAATTTTTCATCCTCTTTTGTTTTGAACCAGCATGTGGCTTCAGGGTGGTAACGAGTGCCCTTATTCAATTTTTCACAAATTTTACATGGCTTTTTATCCTCATTTTTATTATATTCTGCATTCCCAAATGTTCTCCTATTCATGAATCTTTTTTTGTTGACCATATGTTCATACTTGTTTATTTCATTAAATAAATCCACAGTATCTTGTAATCCTTCTCTATCGATCTTGTTAAGTATGAATTCTGGTAGTCCGGAAGCAACAAGATCTATCAAAGTACCGGTGTCGATTGATCTTCTCATATCCAATAGAAGTTTTTCTTTTCTCATAGCATAATCCAACAGAGAACCATCTTTGTATCTAAATAATAGTGCGTAGGTGACAGGGTTCCATCCTTTGTTTGCGAATGATTCACAGAATTTGTTTTTCCATGTTGACCACTCTGAGTTCATTGTTAGTTTAATAATCATGGAACTATACCAATCTACACAACTTTTATCCATGAACAATCTTAGTATTTCTATTTTTTTTCATCCATGGTCACATCAAATCGTAAACATTCTTTTTCAAACACTTCTATCCACTGGCTTGCATTTGTATTTTTACTACAGAATTTTTCTATAACAAAATTCTCAGCAATGTTTTTGAGGCTCTGTTGCTTATCTTCCATTAATTTTACCATCAATCTTCCCAGTGTATCTTCTTTTTGATGTACTTGTAAACTTTCTTCTTCCAATTCTTCGAGGTATTGGTCTCCGAACTGTAGGTTTCCATCTTCGTCTACATATGTTTTTTTTAGTTCTTCTGTCATTGTTACCCAGACTCTTCTAACCTGGTATCTTCTTTTTAAACTATTTTTTACTTTGCCAAAAGCACCACTTTTCATAATCTCCTTGTGATGGCTGGTGGATTGTAACATTTCTGGTATTGTAAACACTTTTTCATCACTTGTGACTATTTTTGTAATGCTAATAATATTTGACTTGCCATCGCCTCCAGGTAGTAGCGTAAATTCAAATTGAAGTTTCTCCATTTGTGGTTACGAAAAATGTCGTTTTTTAATATGATTTAATTCTTTTCTATTGATTTATAAATAAAACACTTGTGTTGCAAAGTTTAACAAAGAAACGACATTTATGTTTATTTATAATAAAATAATAGAAAATAAAACAAGTGACAATTGATAATTACATTCCAAGTATTCCAACTGACACTACAGGATTCAAATTTAAATGGAATATATTGCCATTACATATATATATATATATTTTTTTTACTTTTATGAGTAAAAACTCAAATTATAATATTTAATTAAATGAAGACAATATTAGCGAAACTCAATCAAAATCTGAAGACAGAAAAATCAGAAAAAGATATTGGTTCCACTGGGACTCGAACCCAGATACCTTAGCATTCATGGCCAACTGCTCTACCGATTGAGCTATGAAACCCATTTCCAATTCGATCACTTTTAACTGTATCATACTTCGACTAAGAACTACCAACACTATCTTCATTTTTCTTAACGCGCATATTTTTGGCTGCTATCTTTATATGTATAAAACATTCATCCTAGATTTGCAGAAAAGTCAATAGAAGTCGCGTATTAAAATTAAAATGGATAAATATTTATCCAGACACTATCGAGATAGCATTTAGTTCCGGTTGAATCTTGCAATCATAGATATTTAAAGATAGCAGCCAATAATATACGCGTTAAGAAAAATGAAGATAGTGTTGGTAGTTCTTAGTCGAAGTATGATACAGTTAAAAGTGATCGAATTGGAAATGGGTTCCATAGCTCAATCGGTAGAGCAGTTGGCCATGAATGCTAAGGTATCTGGGTTCGAGTCCCAGTGGAACCAATATCTTTTTCTGATTTTTCTGTCTTCAGATTTTGATTAAGTTTCGCTAATATTGTCTTCATTTAATTAAATTTTAAAATGGATTTATTGTTATAGAAATCCATTTTAATTTAAATTTATTTTATATATTCAATAATATTATTATTTTATCTATAAAAACAGTTTATTATAAGCAAGTTCTTTAATTTAATTTAATATCAACAGTATACAAATACTTATTTATAAAATCCCTGAAATCACATCGAGACAGCCAAACAACCACTGTAATATAAATATTTTTAATTTATATTGAGATAAAAAAGGGGGTGCTTTAGACCACACGACTGAAGTAATACTTCACAAATTTTTGCCGGGTATAATGTATATAATGTTATATAGTGCAGGCGCTTGCATTATAATGTAGTTTCCCGGGACTTGGGATGGAAACATGACAGTTTAATTGACCCCAAGGTTAATGTGCCTAGCAACGCATGCCGGGTACCCGCTGTATATAATTTATTTATTGATTTATTTATTTACGACAAATAGTCCATTAACAATATAACAATATCACTACTAAAATAAAGGCCCGACCGTTCGCCTCACCCGATCACCGTTCGCATCGATCACCGTTCGCATCGATTAGCGTTCGCATCGATTAGCTTTCGCGTTAAGTATATGTATTCTTTTTCGTAACGCATTCACTAGTTTACCCCCAAGTGTCGATCGTGGGTAAAGAAATTTTACTTCAATAACAAAAATATATTATGTTGCCCAACCAGTTAATTTCCATGGAAAATCGTGTACAAATCAAAGCCTCGGTACGTGACATTGTCGTTTATAACAATATTAGGTATTATTAATTACTCGAGTGAACGCTATTGTTCTGGGAATTAGTTCATTATTATGGAATACAATGGGATCCCCTGTACTGCGTAAGGACGGTTTTCCTATTGAATTGTTTCTAAGTCTGTTTGGTTAATACTTCGAAATGTCTGCATCTGTTATTTAATATTGGTCTGATTTTACCCATTATACTGGCAAAGCATACAAAATGTAAATGGCAACCGTGAACTAGTGGTACAGATGAGAATCTGGTGAACCTAATTTTTTTTTTAATATTTGTTATCTTTGACTCGAAATTACGCTTCTTGAATCACATTATTAGCATTACCAGTAAGGGATTACAAATCCTTGGATTTATTCTCAGAATTGCTAAAGACTTTAATAACATAAAAACCATAAAATTACTATACACGTCTTTCGTTAGAAGTCAGGTTGAATACAATTCTAGCATTCGGTGTCCTCATTTTAACTCTCATTGTTTACAAATTGAAAAAATTCAAAATAAATTTTTACGTTTTATTAATTTCAAAATTGGTATTCCTATTATTGAAATCAATTATGTCAATTTACGCAGTAAACTTAACTTATCGAAATTATCTGAAAGGCGTTTAATATTTGACCTCCTCTTATTATTTAAAATTGTTCATTCAAGGTTGGACTGTCCTGACGCTAATAACTTGCTATCCTTACATATACTTCCAAAATATTCTAGGCGGAATATTTTATTTTATAACAATAAATTCGCTATGTATTCTGTGTTAGAAAGAATTCATAGATTGGGCAATGAACCAACTGATTTTGCTGACATATTCAATTAAAACTTTGTAACATTTAAAACCAAATTAGTCCACCATTTTATAGCTGTAAATAATGAATTAGAAATCATTTTATTTTATTTCTATTTTTTGTTTTTTTTTTTGTTTTTTTTTATTGTTCGTTTTCTAATTGCACGTGGAATTGGCATTAGATATATTCTTATTTATTATTTTGAGTTTATGCTTTATTTGTATATTTTGTAATCTTTTTATTTATTAAAAGAAGGATATTGAAAGAAGGGTGAATGCTGGTAACTCCATTAATGGAGGACTGAATGCTGTTGGCGCTAATAAAAAACTGTCAAAAGAAGCGAAACTAGCAGTCCACAATGGAGTCCTGGTACCTACCCTGATATATGGCAGTGAGGCATGGAACTGGCAGAGGAAGGATGAAAGTAAACTGAATGCTGTTGAAATGAGATCCCTGAGGCGTATGTGTGGTAAAACAATGTATGATCGTGTGAGAAATGTGGATATCCGCAAAGAATGTAAGGCTGATGTATGCATAATGAGTAAGATTAAGAAAGGGACCCTCAGATGGTTTGGGCATGTAGAGCGAATGAACGAAGAAAGCAGTGTAAGAAGAATATACGACGCAAATGTGAATGGTAGAAGAAGTCGTGGACGTCCGAGGAAGACATGGCACGATCAAGTGAATCAGATACTTGAGTCGGGCCATGTCAAAAGTCAGAATAATAGAAGAGAATGTATGAGACGATGTATGAATGTGAGTGAGGCAAAGAGTGTGTGCCAAGACCGAGTTGTTTGGCGGTCCGTCCTCTCTGCCTACCCCTGCGGGGAAACGGCGTGATGGTTAGTTAGTTAGTTAGTTAGTTAGTTTATTTACGTTTCACTGCTGTTATAAATGAAATTTGTGTATAGTATGTAAAATCCCGATAGGACGTCATTAAATAAATAAATACATATGAAGCAGATACTTTGTGATGTGATATTATAATTTGAAATAAAACAATAACTTTGTAAACACCACTTCTATTTTTTATACTTTATGCCGAGCGGGTTTCGCTACAATTGTAGCTTCTTCAGGGCAGTATATGTAAAACATGTGTTACAGATAATGTATGTATGATTTAAAAGAAAATGGGAAATGGGAACAAGTGAAGGAGGAAGTAGTCGTAAGTGTAGATGGATAATTAGAAAGGGAGAGGGAATGTTCTTTGCCAAAAGGGAACAACCGTAGTATTGGACTTTTATTTAAATTTATTTGATTATTAATTATGTAATTACCTTACTATTAATGTTTTTGGCTTTCCTTAGTTCTAGTGCTTCTAAGTTATCCAACTTGATACCTTTCGTGTTTTTATGAATTAGGGTCACGCCTGAGTTTTTATCGAATTTATGGTCTGTTTCAATCAGGTGGATTGCAAATTCTGAGAAGCCAGTAGGTACTGTGTAAACATCTAAGACGTTCTTCGATAAGCAGGACAGTCACTCTATTAGAGTGGATATTTTTTTCGTTTCGTTATCAGTAATTTTAGTTAGAAAAAAACATAAGGTGAGCTATTTTGAAAACTTTTTTTTATTTCTAAAATTATATGTTCGTTTCGAATTATAAAATTTTAAAGCGTATCTGAGAGGTTTACGCCAGGATTCGATCCAGCGGCCTTCAGATTGCGAGTAAAGAGCCTCATCCCTCGACCATGGAGGCTGTAAAATACTTACACGTAGTTACATGTAGGTACACTTTATTGATTTGGCCTTGAGGGATATACAAATGTCTCCCAGGCATTAAAACAAATGCTTTGAATGCCGCAATGAAGTAATCCACCTCTCTGACATCCCTGACGTAAGCAGATGTGGTTATCAAATGCAGCATCCATCACTTCAAAGGGGCGGTTTTAATGTAAATGTGTGTGTAGTTGTGTAACGTACAATATTACGAGTATTTTCGTAGGACTTTCCCGATATATCTGACTTATGATTATTGCGCACAGATTTTTCCACACAAATTTTTGACGAACTGTATCTGTATAAGATTGAGAACTGCCTTATTGACTCACCAGGACTATTAGAAAGAATTGCATTTCGTTGCCCTGAACGCAATAACAGATTGAATAACTTATTTTATAATAGGTATATCATTTCAAATTGAAATACGCAAAAAACAAATTATCTGTTTAGTTGTATGAAATTTGTAGATGTATGGTAACATATCATATTACGAGTCTTTTCATAGGATTTTCCTGACGTATATGACTTACGATTATTGCGAATAGATTTTTCCACACACAATTTTTGACGTACGGTTTCTGTTTAAGATTGTGAACTGCCTTATTAGAAATAATTGCAATAATAAATTGCATTTCGTTGCCTTGAACGCAATACCAGATCGAATAACTTATTTTATAATAAAAATTTCAAATCGAAATACGCACAAAAATAAATTTTCTGTTTAGGTTTGGGTGAATGGAATAATCTGCTTTTAAGATTTCCAATTGCTGCACTTAACTTGCTAAGGTATTTTAGGTATGCATAATAATTTGTGTACGGAATGATCCATGAAAATATATTTAAATGTTTGCAATTATCATATGTAAAGTTTCCATTGAGAAAAATCTAACTAACTAACTAACAATCATAACCAGATAGGACAAACCGCCAAACAACTTGATCATAGCAAACACTCCTTGACGCGTTCACATTCGCACATCGTCTCATACATACTCTTCTATTATTCTGACTCTTGAAACGGCCCGTCTGATTCACTTGGTCGTGCCATGTCTTCCTCGGGCGTCCCCTTCTTCTTCTACCTTTCGTATTTGCGTCATATATTCCATACGTCCCTTTCATCGTTCATTTGCTCTATCTGCCCAAACCACCTGAGCGTCCCTTTCTTAATCTTACTCATTACGCTTAAATCAGCCTTGCATTCTTTGCGGATCTCCACGTTTCTCACATGATCATACATGGTTTTATCACATATATATCTCAGGGATCTCATTTCTATAGTATTCAGTCTCATCCTTCCTCTGTAAGTTTCATGCATCACTGCCATACATCAGGGAAGGTACCACTACTCCATTATGCAAGGCTAGCTTCGCTTCTTTGGACAGTTTTTTGTTGACACCAACGGCGTTCAACCGAGCGACTCTCTATGTTTTGTGAGATCGAGATAGATATTGGGCGAGATTTCTTGTCAGATTTGTGTAATTTTCTTAGACAGTTAAATGAATAAATAATCACACTTGCATGAATTCGTGTTTAAAACGGCCTAAACTAAAATACGTGCTGATATTATGACATCGGCCAATAGAAAAAACAAATAACAGCCAAAGAAAATCCAATAATGGAGTTTTTATCTGCATTTACCCTTTTTTCAATATCTCTATCAGCCTTTTTAAAAAATCTGTGTTGGAAAAATCCGTGAGCGAAGAAAATCGTGTACCCAGTTTTATAAGTGCGGAAAAATCTGTGCGCAAAATTCGTGGTCGGAATAAGCACTGAAACTAAATATATCAACTTCTCTTCATCCTCATTCTATTTCTATCAACGATCAACATTTTCTCTACACTTCTTTAACGTGCATTCATTTTTCTCCCGTGAATTTAAGACTCAAATTTTTCATCTCGACAATTGTTGGAAAATAAGATTACGAGTATTAGCACCGAAGAGATACAGAGTTAGAAGTGTGTTATGAGCGTGTTTTTGAGTAAAATATATATTTTTTCTTTACTTTAGTGAAATTAATCAATCATTTATGTTATGTCATTCTCAAAGTGAATATGGAATCATAGGATGGGGATCTGCTGCACATACGTACCTACTCAATCTGAATACGATTCAAAAAGGAATCATAAAAACCATATTGAAAGTAACAATTAGAACGCCTTCAATTGAATCGACTAATTTTCAATAGCCTTGACGTACCAAATGTACAGCAAATATATGCCAAAAATAAATTATTGAAGCTTTTCAAAAATAATGAATCCTCTACTAGACCATGTATGCATAACACTAGATCAAATAAAAGTGATATAAAAAATATTCCAAGTTATAAAATTACATTAAAGAAACTATACATACTTTGCAACAAAACTCCCAAAACTCCATAACATCCTTCCCCAAGACATAAAACTAGGTAAAAATTCTAATGAATACAAATCAAGAATAAAAATATGGCTGAAAGAGGTCAATGAACAAACCTTAAAGAAGACATTAAAAACGACATAGAAGACAAATAAACTATATTTAAATAACTTTAGTCCTCCTCGGCACAGGACCCACTAGTTAGGAAGACTGAGAAATGTAATTATTTTACTTAATAGCATCATTATATTTTGTATGTACAATTATTTATAGTCGCTAAAATAAAAATAAATGAAAAAATAAAAACAATTCAAATTTCAGTATTAGATTTGTCAAAAAATTTATTCATAAAAATGCAAAAGTCGGTTATTTTAAATACATGTAGGATTACGAAAGATTTTTAAAATATTTATATTGAGGGATCAGTAGGATTTATCGGACCAGTTAGGATTTCATCAGAGCCGAACCCTCTGATATGAAAATATCTGGAGTTGGTGAAATATTTTCCCATTATGTTTCTGGTGGATTGACGTATTGTTCTTGTATTGTTTTGTATTTATTATCTTATATAGTGCACTTACATTGCATGAATTTACTAGATATTCATTTGTGGAAAAGTGTGTGGAAGGGTTTAGTCTTTCATTTGGGAAAGATTCAACCCGGACATAAAATCTGGAGCACCTGAAATGATAAACAGTCTCAGCTCTTGAAATTGAAACGTGTTAAGTGACATTGGAGGTTATCCACCACTTACCCGCCATGCTATAATAACAGATGGTTACTCCTTCAAGGCTCTCGCAAGATTCTAATTTTTTTGTTAAACGAAGCTATATTTATTTATTTTGAACGAATCTAGGCCTCCAGTGTCCCTGCATACGTTATGAGTAAGCAGTATGCAAGTGATTAGCGGGAAATCAAGATAAAATAAGTGTTAGTATGACTATAGACAAGACAATGGGACAGGTTGGTGAACGTTTTAGGTACCAAGAATAAACATCTTGGAGTGTGCCCAAAGTAGTAATTTTTTTGTTGCTTCTGTTGATTTCAATTTAGGAGGCGGGTACGGGTAACTCTTTATAGGATAACCAACACCTCTGCCATAGGTAACCCCAAGTGGTTCGCTGCATTTAGTGGCTTAGCAGGAGTACCCAAGTTCATGGGGTGAGGTTTGTCCAGGTTTTCAACCGATTGGTAGGCCGGATTAGGAGAGACTTGTCGAGGGACACTTTTGGACCTCTCTAGCAGAAATCTTTCGGAACATCGCCTGTTACTGCATTGGGAGGTATGGATTCATACGTCCGTTACTCCTGGACACACTGCCCACAGATTTCTATTCATCCCACATACATTTTTTTCCCAGAACTTCCTCTCCCCAAAAATACCCTCCACTCAGCATCCCCAAATAATGTTCTTCGACTCAATCTCGGCTGTGGAATTATTTGCCGGCCTCTGTGTTTCTCTGGGTCTCTTCACTATCCACGTTCACTCCTACCTCTCCTCAAAAGACCTTCCACACGGCATCTCTGTTCCACAGCATAGACTGTTTTATCTCCCGGCTTGCATAACTAGCTTGCCAATGGTCATGCCAGTCGAGAGAGTTGTCTTGCTGTTAAATAGAATCACTTCGAATATCGATATGTTTAACATCAATGAAGCACAATTTAGACGGCAAGCTTTGTTGCTGTTAGTCTAATTGTGTATCATTAAATTTTAAATTGCTTAAATATGCTTATCTAATCTTAATATTTTCTCTTTTTAAAAACGAGTTGAAATTTTAATTTTGTAATGTTCAAATTAAGAAATTGCATTGAATTGAATTGAATTTAAAAACAAAAGTTTTAACAAAACAAAAAATGACTTCAAAAAATGCACTAAAAAGTAAAAAAAATATTTCGTACGATTGTTTTTTTTGAAGTCGGTGTCAGCCAAGGTAACTACATACATAGGTATTTATAGGTGACATGTGGAGATCTTGGCTGACACCGACTCCAAAAATAACAATCGTACGAAATTATTTTTTTTACTTTTTAGTGCATTTTTTTAAGTCGTTTTTTATTTTGTTAAAATTTTTGTTTATTTTTGATTTTTAGTGACGAGCGTGCGTAAAGAAGTTTTACTTCAAAAAAAAATCATAGAAATCTGTTTGCGTAATATTGAGTTAGTTATTCGTCCATTTGTCGCGCATATACTTATTGCAAATTTAAGACATATATGGTTTTCTCATAGGTTCCATTGTCAAAACTGAACAAAATTAAAATGGGACCACACGGAAAGCACCAGCTTTCTAATAAAAAAAGAATCATCAATATCGGTTCACCCAATTGAAAGTTCTGAGGTAACAAATAAAACAAAAAAAATAAAAAAAATACCGTCGAATTGATAACCTCCTCCTTTTCGAAGTCGTTTGAAAATAAGACAAAGGCCTCGAGGGGAATCATTTTTCATGGACCCTTTTGTAAAACAAAATGTTATTTAATTGGCGACCAATTTTATTTTAACTTGCTTCAGATCACACTTCTAGGCATTGTCTGGCCAGTGTTTGTAAGTATGTTTGCCGTTCTTTTAGAAAGCGTATCATTTCTTACTTCAACTTGAGTTGAATAAAAAGTGTTTGAGTATGTTCAAACAAGAAACATGTTCGTGAGAGATGGAACGGAAGATACAGACAATGACAAAAAGATGAATTCAAGCAATACAAATAACTTTTTCTTATTTTTCGTAAAACATAATAAGCTCTATTATTTAAAACTACTGCTGCCGGGTAGTGCCATATTTGTCACTATACGTAGTGCTATATCTGTCACTACATTACGTGCTATATCTGTCACTACATGTAGTTCTATGTCTGTCACTGCACGAAGTGCTATATCTGTGAATAGTGTTTCAATGTGGGTTTTATGATATTAAAACACTTGTGACTTATTACACAGACGACATTTTATTCAGCTCTTTATTAGCTCCCTGACATTACACAAGTGAAGTAGACCATAGACATGTTACAATAATCTAGTCATAGTTTATTCATAGAGATGTGACATCCCCCTTCTTAATTTATAAAATAAAATAAAACATAAAATACATTAAAATTTCATATGTCACAATACCTATCCGGTTGTTTGACAACTCTTCCATATCTCGTAATATATGGATTTTGTGAATTATTTTCTCCTACCTGTCCCTCATCTCCAGCTTCTTTCGCTTCTTGTGCTGGATTAGATCGCATGGACAGATGGTCATTATTGATTCCAGTATTGTATCTGAGTCTTAAATGTATTCTATTTCGTCTATACCTATTACCATAATTATCTTCAATAATATAAGACCTGTTACATTTTAATATATCTTTAACGACAGCTGGTAGCCAATTACTTTTGGGATTTTTCTTAAAGTATACATGATCCCCTGTTTTTAACAAAGACAATGGTTTTACATTTTCATTATAATATTTGGAATTTTTTGAATTATTTTTATCAACACACTTTTTATAATCTGAAAATCTTACAACCTTAGGTTTTAATTTAATTTGAGTTAAAGGAATATTCATTCTCAAAGTTCTAGACATTAATAATTGAGCAGGTGACGGTAAGTTGGCTTTCGGTGTGTTCCTATAATGCAATAAAGCGATATAAGGATCTGCATTTTTTTCTTTACACTTTTTTAGAATATTTTTTACAATTTTTACAGAACTCTCTGCCTGACCATTAGATTGTGAATGATATGGACTTGTAACTACGTGTTCTATATCCCAATCATATAAAAATGATTTAAATTCAATAGATTGAAATGGCGGTCCACCATCTGATACTAAAGACATTGGAATACCATGACGCGAAAAAATAGATTTTAAGTGTATTATTACATTTTTGGATGTAGAATCCTTATTCAATAAAGCAATTTCTATAAACTTTGAATAGTAGTCTGTTACAATGAGATAAATTACATTATTAAAATACATTAAATCAATACCGACTTGTTGCCATGGAAACTTATTTATTTCATAATTTATTAATGGCTCTTTCTGATTAGATACTTTAAATTTATTACATACTTGACACTGTTCAATTAAATTTTTGACATCCACAGTAATATTAGGCCAATATAAAATATCTCTAGCTAATCTTAGACATTTGTTTATTCCTTGATGTCCTTCGTGTATCTTATTTAACATTTCTTTTCTCAGAGATTCTGGAACTATTAATTTATTACCCTTAAAAATCAAATCATTAATGACATTAATTTCGTCTTGAAAGTTATAATATGATTTTAACATACAGTGAACTTTATCTTTACCATTTGGCCAACCTTCGTAATAATATTTTTTCAATGTTTGCATAGCTTCATCCAATGCGGTAGCATTACTTATTTTTTTACGATATTCTTCAGTGATAGCTAAGTTCATATAGACTGAATTGACATGACAATGTAGATCAGACTCATAATCAGGTATATAATGATCTTTCAAAGCGGCTCTAGACAAAGTATCCGAAATATACATTTCTTTACCTGGGACATGTACAACATTTAAATCATAAGATTGAAGTGCTAACATCATACGTTGCAATCTAGCAGGTACATCATGCAAAGGTTTTTTAAATAAATAGACTAAAGGTTTGTGATCAGTCTGTACTGTCACTCTGTTACCGTAAACATATTGGTGAAACTTATTACAACCAAATTGTATGGCAAATAATTCTTTTTCAATTTGAGCATAATTTTCCTGCGACTGCGTCATTGTTTTAGAACTATATGCAATTGGATGATTATTTTGCAAAATGACTGCACCTATAGCTGATTTTGATGCATCAACTGACAAAGTTAGCGGTATTTTTGGATTATAATGACTTAAAACTGTTATATTTGAAATAGCTTCCTTCAAAATCTTAAAACATCTTTCATTATTCTCGTCCCATGACCATACTACATTGTTTTTCAATAAATTTCTCAAGATTTGTGACTTTTCTGACAAGTTTTCTATAAACGGACCTAGATAATTGACCATTCCCAAGAATCTTTGCAAATCTTTGACATTTTTGGGAGACGGCAACTCCACGATTGCTTTGACTTTCTCTTTGTCAACTTTTACACCTTCCTTACTAAAAATATAACCTAGGAAACATACTTCTTTGACAAGAAATTTACATTTTGACTTATTTAATTTTAAATTGACTTCTCTAGCCCTTTCCATGACTTTTCTTAACCTAATATTATGGATTTCTTCAGTTTCTCCATAAATTAGAAAATCATCGACAAATATTAAAATACCTTCTATATCTCCAAATAAATCTACCATAATCCTATAAAAAATCTCAGTTGCTGCATTTATTCCAAACGGCAGTCTTAAATATTTGTACCTTCCAAATGGAGTTTGAAAAGTACATAAATCACTACTTTCTTCATCTAATTTTAATGACCAAAATCCTGAATAAGCATCTAAATGCGAAAAATAAGCAGCTCCTATAAGTTTAGATCTAATTTCATCAATGTTTCTTAATGGAAAATGCTCTCCCATTATACAATTATTAAGTTTTCTAGGATCTAGACAAATTCTTAATTTACCTGACTCTTTGACTGTTATGACCACAGAATTTACCCAAGAAGTAGGTTTAGTGACCTTCTCAATGACCTTCATCTTTTCCATGCGATCTAATTCCTCACGAAGACTGTCTTGTAAAGCAAAAGGAACTTTCCTCGGAGGATCAACGCATGGGACAGCATCTTGGCGAAGTTTGAGATGAACGACAGGTGGTAGGCATCCTAGACCCTGAAATATGTCATTAAATTCAGTTAATATAGTGTTACGATCAGATTGAACATTAAACACTCTTTTTATAATACCAAGCTTTATAATAGTTGGAAGACCTAAAACTGATTGACATTCTATATTAGTGACAAAAAATTTTATATTTTCTACGATATTTCCATTTACTTGACATACCAGATCACATTGACCAATGATCGGTATTTTATTACCTCCAAAACCTGACACATTTACGTGACCTTTTTGTAGATTAGTATTTAAATTTAAGTTTCGAAAGTTTGACAATGAAATTACATTTATATCAGCTCCAGTATCCAAAATACAGTCTAATATTTTGTTATTAATTATTAAATCTGGTAAATATCGGTTGGGACTGGACACGCTTATTACGAATAATTTTTTAGAAAAAAACTTTAGATTCGCCTTAATTACTATAAAAGGAAACTTTTTGGCTTGGGGGCGGCGGAAAATAATGCATTTTAATTTTCAATTGCGTAAATTAAAATTCACTTCGCGAATCTACACGATATCAAATCGCGGCTATCAGGTACGTCACTGTTATGTTGGTATCCCTGATACATTGCAAATAACTGAATACTACTGTGGCCAACTTCGTGGGATACGTAAAAACACGGTTAAACTACGAAAGCTGCATGTCATCAAACTATAAAAAAACATCCCAGGTTTTGAATGGTTTGTTTGGCAAAGCAGGGTTTGTCTAGCGGGTTTGTGTAATTATGATTGATTGTCTGTGAAATAAAAACAAATGTTAGTTCTTTGCAATGTATCAGTGATACCAACATAAAAGCGACGTGCCTAATGGCCGCTGACAGTCACCGATCGGTTCGCGAAGTGAGTTTTAATTTTACGCAATTGAAAATTAAAATGCATTATTTTCCGCCGCCCCCAAGCCAAAAAGTTTCCTTTTATAGTAATTAAGGCGAATCTGAAGTTTTTTTCTTAAAATTATTCGTAATAAGCGTGTCCAGTCCGAACCGATAATTACCTTAAATCTAAATGCCATGCTTGACTTAGATAATTTATATTTTTAATATTTCTTATTGTTCCAACATAATGACCCTCAGAGCAAAAATCAATTTCATCATTAGGTACTGATGTTTGTGAATTTAAATTTCTTACATTATTGCGACAATTTTTATTTTTGTAACAAAATTTAGCAAAATGACCAAAGGAATTACATGACCTGCATCTGACATTGACGGCTGGACATTTGAATTTATGATGTTGACCACATCTTCCACAGCGTATATGCCCACTTGACATTGACGGTGATGATGACTGCGACGTAGACCCATGACGATTGTATTGACTTGACATTGACGGTGATGATGACTGTGACGTAGACCCATGACGATTGTATTGACTTGAAGATCCATAATGACTTGGACTTGATCCTCTTGGACTTGATCTTCTTGGACTTGATCTTCTCGGACTTGACCCCCTCGTTGCACTTCTATGCCGACTAATCTGATGGATATGTTCTGGATTTGTTTGATGTGCAATTTTTTCAGCATTCCTTTGTGACATTATTATGGTTCTTGCAATTTCTACTGTTTTTTGAAGCGATAGTGTAGAATCTTGCAGAAGACGTTGACGTACATGACTTAAATTTGAGTTCATATTCGCAATAAAAATATCTCTTACCAGAGATTCCCTTAAATCTCCAAATTCACATTGCTTGCTTATATTTTGAAGATCCAATAAAAAATTGTCGATATTCTCAGCATTATTCTGACATCTTGTGAAAAATGAGTTTCTGACCATTGTTAAATTCTTTTGTGGTAGAAAATAAGCATCAAATTTTTCTTTTACTTGTTTAATTGTAACCTCTTCAATATTTATGTTAAATGAGTTAAATATTTCCATGCCTTTTGATCCGATGGAGTGTAGTAAAATAGCTATTTTTCTCTTTTCTGATGCATCCTCCAGGCCTGATGCCAGCAGGTATATTTCAAATGATCTCCACCAATCCTTCCATTCTTGATTATTATTCATACTGTCTGAAATAATCAGACTTGACAATGCATGAAAATCATGCTGCATGTGAACTTTTGAATCCTTCGACATTCTGTGATATTATTATACACTTTTTATACTTATGACACTTATTATTTTTATTATCTCACTTCTGACACCATGTTTCAATGTGGGTTTTATGATATTAAAACACTTGTGACTTATTACACAGACGACATTTTATTCAGCTCTTTATTAGCTCCCTGACATTACACAAGTGAAGTAGACCATAGACATGTTACAATAATCTAGTCATAGTTTATTCATAGAGATGTGACAAATAGAAGTAGTTCTATATCTGTCTATACACTTAGTTCTATATTTGTCACTACATGTAGTGCTATATCTACAACACTCATCGCAATATCTGTCACCAAACGACAAGTCCTCGTTCTGTATCCATATTTAAAAAAAATATTTATAATAATTCTAATAATATTCGGATAATTTGTAGAGAGCCGTTTTGTGAAAAATCACCCCGAGGGTGCTTTGAAATTTATTATGAATTCTTAGGCTATATCTAACTTTATTATTTACAATTAGATACAGAGGCAGGTAGGTTAATTCCGATAATCACACTTAATTAGAAAGTTTACGCTTGGAGAAGTCAAGGCTTTGCACCCAGTGGACACCATATTTTAAACACTGGATATTACATGATTTTTACATTTGCTACCCCCGTAACTATTAGTATTACATTTATAAGAAGATTAATGGCAAAGTTGAGTTAATATTTATTTTGAAAGACTTGAGAATTTAAGACTCTTTAGGACTGGAGAGTTTCCGTGAAATAACCTTTACAAAGGCTTACAAATAAAAAAAATTGCTTATATTTGTATAGGTACAATTACTTATTTACAATGTCGCGGGCAATGAAGGCGAAGGAGAAAGGTTTTTTTACTTACGGATACGACTGTCTGAAAAGGTGAGTTTTAAATTTAGCTTTAAATTCCGCCAAGTCTGTCGTCATTCTTAAATTGTGTGGCAGTCCATTCCAGGCTTAGGCCCTGAAACTCCGAAAGCACGATCACCGAACGTAGTATCTGGTGTGCATTATGGTTCCTTCTACCTTCCGATAGCTGATGATGGTACTACCATGAGGGTTGATGGTATATACTTATGTTTACATTAAAATGAATATGTAAACATTTATTATAAAGTCAGAAACACAGCAGTTAAAACAAATTAATACTTTTTAAATCCAACAACCTACAACACTTTCTTCATTGTGAAAGTTGAACGAAACTTCATAATAAACAAGATATTTGAGAAAACAGCCTCTGGCGATTCGTAGAATACGAAAATAACGAAGAGTCGTATGAGAAGGAATCTCAAAATAAAAATAAAAGTTCATTTCAAGTTTTTCTTCTAAAGTATCAAAACTTTCAATAAGTTTTTTTTTTTTTAGAATATTTTAAACATACATTCGTTAAAATGATGGATTTAATAATATAACGTTTGATTACCATTTGAATGACAGGACAATATGTTTATTTTTAAGTGAATACATCACGCGAGTGGGTTATGACAGCCCCTGTGTTCGAAGGGAAAGGCTCTAGACTCGCGATCTGAAGGTCGTGGGATCGAATCCCAGCGTGAACAAATAATTTTTTGCTATTTCGCAATTGATTCATTAAATACAATATATAGTACATTTGCGGCACGTTCCAGAGTGCAGGATACTCTCAGTATCGTCCTGGTGTGAGACCACCATTTAGAATTTAAACGTTGCTTGAAATAGCTTAAGCAGTGTTTTGGTGACTAGATCTGAATAGCTAGGTACATTCCCACCTTTCCCTTCCTCCCCCACCGTACTACCTTTAGTAGCAGAGTCCCAACTGCTCCCAGTCGTTGGCGTCTGAAGCCAGTGATATTATGGCTTCCCAATTTTTTTATTACTAACCTAACTTATAATCTAAGTCTATTTATATTTTTGGTTTCGTAATTGTAATGTATTAGG
This sequence comes from Limnephilus lunatus, assembly GCA_917563855.2. NCBI lineage: Eukaryota > Metazoa > Arthropoda > Insecta > Trichoptera > Limnephilidae > Limnephilus > Limnephilus lunatus. The sequence goes on from OU830592.1 coordinate 122,980,700, forward strand.
CAATATATGTAGATCTTTTTTAAAAAATTCATCCTTAAAGTATTTTGGCTTTTGGTTTTTCATAACTATATGCACCGAAATGAACGCATCAAATTGCAGTAGGTAGTCTCTTTTACTATCGGAATCCAATTTAGCTCCTCTCTCATTCAATTAACCCTTGCATACTTGCATTTCCTCAGTTTACATCTCATAGCTCTGTTTTGTATAACTTCTAGCTTGTTCCGTATAACTTATGGCTTGTTCTGTATAACTTCAAGCTGGAGCTCAAAGTTTTCTTCTTATATAATTAATATAACTATAGTTTTAAAAACGAGCTCTGTAGTCTGTAATATTTCAAGTTCGTGTATTTTTTAGTCTTAGAAAAAAGAGTATTTCTTCTTTTAGAAAATTTATTTTTTAATACCTTCTTAAGCACATATTCAAAATGTGCTGTGAAAGTTAGTTTTGAATCCAATATTAAACCCAGGAATTTGGTTTCATATACTTTTTTTATAATTTAATGAGCTCTTTAATTATTATCGTGACGACACCGTAACTGCATAAAAGGCAATAAATATACGTTTATTATTGCTATAATGCTGCAGCTCATTCTTACACATTAAATAATGGTGAGACAAAAGATGAAACACACAAAATATGTGTGATTGTTTCCTCCAAAGTACCTTTCTTTTTTTTTTCTTTGCAAGAAACAGATATCCCTTATTATTATTTAAGATAATGATTGTAGGTTTCCTTTGGGGGGTGCAGACATACGTTCACCGTTTATCTCATTTTCGACTGTTGTTAGAAATGTTGTTGCAGACTTGTGTGCAAGAAAGAACTTCAGTATTTTACGTCTAAGAGCAAAAGCAAAATCATCAGCGTATTGACAGTTGATGTTTTTATTTTTGGAACTCACTCATACTTCAATATAATCCTTGTAACTATATTCCATGCTTTCAAAATTATCGAGACATCACGGTGCGGTGTGTGAGAGGGATGCAAGAAAATGATTACTTTTTTTCCTTTGTAGGAAACAGACCTACGTACATTGTGTATCTCAGCCTTTTAAAGAACTGCAGCACTATTGCGCTAAGAGAAGCTAATAAGCGCTTATTAGCTTCTCTTTTTTCAATAAATAATAATTTAGTTATAAGATTATCGCCGCCACAAATATCAAGAAAATGTCGACAAAATGAATATTTATTTCTAAGAAGTAATATATCAACACAGTTCTAAGATGAAGGGAACAAGCTTCGTAATTCCGATTAGGTATATTATTCAAGTTTAGGTATAATCCCTCTGTGCTTTCTTCCCTCATTCTCTGCCATTACGTCTCATACTTCATCTTTCCCATTTCTCGTACCACTGATTATAAATTTTCTAGAAGTGCTATCTATCTGTACCAAATTGAAAGATAATTTTGTAGAGAAAATCAAATAAATCAGGATTATATAAACTTATATCACGTAACGATTGCAATAATTTTTATAGTAGCGAAAACCATTGAAAAATCAGGGGATATTATAATTATATTGCATATAGATAATATTGAATTCTGAATAATAATTCCCCTCAGGGTCTATGTCATCTTCGAGGATGCTGTGTGAAGTGTCTTTTTATAAAAAGAAAGAGAGAAAGTTTTGGGAAGGAAAGCAAGTATGAGGGGTGGGTAGGAGTCTGGAGATCCGTGTGTCCAGGAATAATGGATTACAACCCTCCCACTCATAGGCACACCTGCTAAGTCACCAAAAGTATCGAAACACTTGCGGTGACCTGTGGCAGAGGTGTTGGATATCCAATAAATGGTTCCCAGGTAGGCGGTACTCATACCCGCCTCCCAAATTGTAATTCTGCTAATTTGATACAAAATCAATATACGACGTGTTTTAACGTTTTAAATACAATTGGTATTTCAAAGCTCTGCAGCTCGCGAAACAACAGAAAGTTGCTTTCATCTGGAAATTCTAGATTCTAGACAGTAAGAGCTGTATCCATTTAAAGACGCCAGATCTAAATGTTAGAACTTTAACTTACTAAACAGATTTTATAACGCAAGAAGTAGTTTATATAATAATACAGATTGTCTAATTCACCTTTTGACTCTTAGGTCCCATAGAGTCTTAGAAAAACGATATTTTTTTAAAAGAATTTCAATTTTAGAATTTTTTTTCTTATTTAACCCAAAGTAAGATAGAATTTAGCCTACTTATATGCTTATTCGGGCATACGTAAATGTTCAAAATACACTTCTATCGTTTTATCGTTCTGTACAGTGCATATCTAAGACCATTGATGCATAAATACTAGAAATTACATGTAGATTGTTCATAACATAAGATTATCTGATTCTTCTATGGTAATTTTCTTGCAAATGTAAATATAAGTATGTATACCAAAATCCAATCATTTCAATTTGGGAGGCGGGAATGGGTACCGCCGTCCTGGGAACTTTTATTGGATAACCAACACCTCTGCCATAGGTCGCTCCAAGTGATTCGCTACGTTTGGTGATTTAGAAGGGGTACCCGGGTTCAAGGGGTGAGGTTTGTCTAGTTCTTGGAGGTGGATGACCAGGACACACTGAACCCTTGATTTCTACCTACCCCTTAAACCCTCTTTCTTCTTAGAACTCTCCTCACCTTCCTTTCCTTTAAAAAAAACCCCCCACACAGCATCCCCAAAGATGACTTCGGCCCTGAGGGAAATTATTTTCCTCAAGGCCTCCTGTGTGGAGCTCATTTAAAAAAAAAAAGATACCCAAACTCTACAAATACGTAGTAGGTACTTATACCTACATAGGGGGCACGTTCTCATGCGACCTACTAACGTAACCGAATTCTTGAATTCGAAACCGAATTACGAAAGTAGCGTTTTTGGCGAAGATATTAATAATAAAGATGGCAGCATTTCTGTTTTTTTATCTATTTGTGAATCGAGTGTGTACGACAGACGCAAGACTATTAATACTGTTTGGTGATGATGATTGTTTTACTGATTGTCTCAAAACTTTGCATTTTTTTGAGATGTCTGACTAATAAATTGGACGATCGATATGTTGTAACAAATTAATTAAAGTAATTGAAGTCTCCTTCAGTTAAGTTTGATGAAAGCGACCCGCTGCTGAAGCTAATTGGACCCACATCACCAGAGGAACCCGTCCTTTGTTGCGATATCACAAGGGAATTCAATCAACCTCAATTATGTATAATTATTATTTTAACAGAATTTGGAAAGGCGTGCTAAATTTCACTATTATTCAACGTAACAAAATGAACGCTGTATTGACAGGCATTAACGCAACAGTAACGTCACGCGATAATGGGATCTATAGTAATCTACTTTAGAGTTCATTATCATATGATGTTATCGCATCAGATGGAACCTTGTTGTTTCAAAGGGTCCAAATGTAATGAAACTAACAAAGTAAGTATGTGATGGTGTTAGTAGCCTGCTTTTCGTACTCAGATGTATATCTACTTCTACTACACTATATAAAGAGGAAAGATTTGTTGCTTGTTTGTTTGTTTGCATTGAATAGGCTCCGAAACTACTGAACCGATTTGAAAAATTATTTCAGTGTTGGGAAGCTACACTATTCCCGGGTGACATAGGCTATATTAAATTTTCAAAAAAATAGGGATACTTACTAAAACTCAAATAATGTAACCCAAGGTGTAAAAAAATTACCCAAAATATTATTTACATCGCGTGCGCTGCGAAAACTATTGATGATAGAATAAAATAATTTAAAACGACTTTGCAGAGCACATCATTATTTACAAAAAATGTCGGGACAGCATATGTCTAACTATTATGATTATGCCACAATAAGTATTCTTTTATTTTAAAAAATTAATTAAAATGTCGCCGCTTGAAAAGGCTCTTTATTTGTATCTTGGTTTTAATCCTTATCAAAATAAATTACTTCATATTCAAGACAGCTTCAATACCTTTATTTAACTTTTTGAATTATTCAATACGGACATACCATTCGAAAGATACCACGAGTTTAAAAATGTAAGTATTAGAAACGTAAAAAAGTATTAGACCCAGGAGAGGAACGGGGATGCACGGGAAGGTGATTCCGGGAGAAAAATGTATTTATTTAAATATGGCAATGCAACGCATGCCGGGAACCAGCTAGTCTTAATATATAAAACAAAGTCGGGTTTATTACACCATTTTTAACTCAAGAACGGCTGGACCGACTTTTATGATCTTTAATTTGTTGGATTTGTCTCCGCCCCGATTAGCAGAATAACTATTAAAAATAGGAATAATTTACGAAAGACAAAATATGAAGAAAATTCCTTTCCTCGTGCGTTTTGTGTGGAACAAATTCTCATCTTTTGAAAGAGCTGCAGCAATATTGTGATAAGTATAATATGGAATAGTGAGTGAATTCCAAAAATTCAAAAACGTCAAATGTCAATGCGCTGATTATTTTGTTTTTCTTCTTAAACATATAAGGCTGCCCCTCTTTCTTACACACTAAAAGTCAACAACAACAAAAGTGTATGTCTGCAGTCTGCACCCCTCCAAAGGAAAAATTCAATAATTATATTAAATCTCCCTCACACGTATAAGAAAAATGAAATGTAGTTCCCGTGAGTAAGTGGAAAAGTAAGAAAATCACAAAAAATCTAAATCAAAACTTACCAACCAACTCCATCTCTGATACTGACAAAAACAAAACACGAACAGTTGTGCATCGATAATTGCTTCATTGTGTAGTTTTTAACTTAATAAAAAACTGAATTTAATTTAGCTAATAGGTTAAAAACAACAATTTGATTGTGAGGCGGTACGAAGTTCCCCGGGTCAGCTAGTATTGTTTATGTATGTGAGTATATGCGTATGTGTATGTGTGTGTATGTGTTTATACATATATTAGTACAAAAATTGTCACTTCACTGTTCATGCCTATTACATTCACAAAAAAAAATTCAATGACGTAGAAAAATTCGCGACAAACTGAGAGGAATTATAATAATTTGTTTTTCTAAATTACAACTAAATAACATTTCTCCCTGCGTGTCCTTGCCTTCCCCTTCCCTCGACCCCCCTCTCGTGAATCCCCTCCCTCATTTCCCTCCGCCCCTAAAATACACTAAATTTTCAAACAACTCGCGTGCCACCCATTGCAATTTTGTTATTCAAATTTTATAATGCCAAAGCTCACAATTATATATAGAAAACATCGCGGGCATGCACACATCAAATCTCCAAAATTTCATCGCAATCCAATGAATGGTTAGCAACGCATTATTTAAAGATGCCAGAACTTACTATTATATATAGAAACCATTGCGGGCATGCGCACATCTAATCCCCAAAGTTTCATCGCAATCGGATGAATGGTTTAGCAACGCATAGACATCTCATAAACATAGATATAAGCATATTTTGATTTTTATATATATACTTGGACGCCCGGTTTCAAATCTGTCCTTAAACGGGTCTAATGGAATATATGATGTTTGTGACTAGTAACGTCTTCCGAGGCTTGAGAGCTTTAATTACATTAGAAGTTCTTCGATCTACAAGTCCGCTAACTTCCTTCACGTCCCTTCGATTAAATTAGGCGTACCGATGGCCTTCGATTTAACTCGATTAAACTCAATATCACCACGTTATTCGGCGGCTTTCGAGCTTGGCCTTTGTAGAATTAATTATTGTCCATTTCAGTTCGATTCTTGGGTCCCCGGAGGCGTCAGGTCAGAGTTTCAAAGCTTTCGAGAGATAAATCGATCTTTGATGCTTTGGGATCTGATATTTTATGTGTTTGATGTTTATTATGGGATTTTTATTTTTGTGATTTTGAATACATTTTAAATAAATTATTTTCGTGGTGCCAGGAAATCTCATTAAAAAATAAGTATTTGTCACTGTCGCTGGTATCCCCCCCTCCCTTCGAATACTGAGCGGAAGGGATAATTGATTGAAAGGAGCAGCTGATCATCTATTTACACATATAAAAATGAATGTATGTTTGCTTGCATGTTCGTGCGTGCCTTATGCTTTCGTACAGTTTTTTTTATCGCAAGTTTTTATTCTAGTAATAAAGAAATAACATTTTTACTTGTTTGACTAGAATATTGAATTATGTACATTTTACATTATATTACATAGCTTTTACATTACATTACATTACATAGTTTTTTTTCATTTCATAACCTTAAATTACATTAGATTACAGTACTTACAATTACATTACTTTATATTACCATACGTTATGATTCACTTTCACTACTTTGTTTTTTGTGAATAAAAATGATTTTTTTTTAAATTTTCACACACTTTTTTCGTTTTTGTTATCATCTGGAAAGCAATTACATATATAAATTGCCCCCCTTGTAACTAATTGATGTACTTGTGTCCGCGATGGTTTCTATATATAATAGTGAGCTCCGGCGTCATTTAATTATGCGTTGCTAAACCACTCATCCGATTGCGATGAAACTTTGGTGAATTAAGGTGCGTACGTCTGCAAAGTTTTTGATATATTCTGGTGAATTCTGGTGTTGTTTAGTTCTGAAACAGTTTAAAAACTAAACCCATGTTCCCAAGTTCTTCATTGTTATTTTATTCTTTGTCTTCCTCCTTTCCTTGAAAGTCCCTACTTATTAGGAAAAGAAGAAGATTTTTTCATACCTACGTGGAACACATTTTTTTTTTTTTTTTACAGTAATACCGCACAAGAATCTCAACTGCTCCCGTCTGGAGCCAGTGAGACTATGGCATCCCCAATTGGGTATGTTGTGAGGCTGAAGGTAGTTGGGAGGGGAAGGAGGTGGGGAAGAGGAAGGTTGGGAAGTACCTGGTTATTCAGATCTGGTCACCAAACACGGCTAAAGCCATTTTCAAGCAACGTTTCAATTCTGAATGGTGGTCTTACACCAGCCGAGCTATTCCCTAATTTTTGTGAGATCGATAACGTGTGAGATCTCCTGTCAAAAGAGCGTCAGATTTGGGTGGTAGAGTTGGCAACGCTGGCTGTCATAGCTGTCACATATTTTATGAATGCGTGATTATTTATTTTACGTTTTTAATTGCATACTGTGGTAATTTGCACGACAAAGTTATTAAATAAAAAAAGCAACGGGTGGAGATGTCGAATATTCGAATTTCATACTGACGTTTGGCTGTCATCTAGTTTACTGACATACGTTCAAGTAATACAAGTTTGAAGTTCTAAAGTCACTATTGCGACGATTGTACTTCGCCTGTGGTTAGATTTCTTCTAAATAAAGTGTTTTTTCCGGCGTTATCTGCCACTAACAATTATACATTCAGCAACTAAATAGAATAAACAAACTTGATTCTCTCAAACAAATACGAGTGAAATATAATTTGATTAATTTTGATAAACTAAGTAATTCATGCGAATTTAGATTGAAATGAAATTTCGCAAATGTCAAATCCACGGTATACAACTTTAAACATACTTTAAGTGGATAAATAATCATGTATATTTACAGTATTTCGTGTAACTATTTAAAACGGCGAAGCTGGCTGATATCCATAGAAAAAGCAAATAACAGCCATGGAAAATCACCCATATCTGAGTTTATGACAGGCAGCGTTGCCAACTCTACCACCCAAATCTGACAATCATTTGACATGAGATCTCGCACGTTATTATAAGATCTCACAAAAATTAGGGAATAGCTCGGCAGGACGATACTGATAGTATCTTCCACTCTGGAACGTGCCGCAAATATACTTTATATTATTTTAAATGAATTTATTGTGAAATAACACAAATTAATCAAATAAAATTTATTTGCGCACGCCGGGTTCGAACCCGCGACCTCCGGATTGTGAGTCAAGAGTCTTAGCCACTGGACTACGGAGGCCGTCATAATATTGACACCAAAATCTAAAATTACCTACATAAAATGAATTGGAAATTCGGAGTGATACGTTCACATCTCGCCATTGAAATCTCGCTATTAATCGCAAAATTTACTATTTAACTAACCCCAGAGTCGGTAATTGTGACCTTGCGTTGTGCTGTTATCCTTGGGACTTTTCCTTCCATTTGCTATTTCCTGTGATTGAGTTAAAAACGCAGTCAATTGTTGTCTTGTTTTCGCAAAATTTAGATTTACAGTCCACGATCTCTCTCATGTTACGACATTGTTCGTGACAGGTGTTATGAAATTTTTATAAAAAAATTAAATTAGGCGGTGCGTGAATAGCTTGAAGAATGTATGTATTTCATGTAGTTTAATGGTAGGGAGGGGGTGGGGAATACGAGAGCGGCGGAGGGGAATGAATGAGAGGGGGGTTCGAGGGAGGGAAGACAGGGAATGTGTAGGGAACGCGTGCAGGAGGGAAATCGGACGCGGGAGGAGAAGGAGAGGCGGAAGAGGAACAGGAACGAATGGGAAAGGACACGCAAGGAGAAACAATTTCTTCGTTTAAGTCGCATAACTACACATGGTGGGAACTTGCTACTATCTAGATATAATCGTCTACATCGAAGTTTTTGCATTTCCCTTTTTTCTCCTCCGAAACTTCACCGATTTTTACGAAATTTTTCATCAACTATATAAGAAGAAAACATTTTATATCTGAACGTTTTGCTGATTCTTAAATTCATTGTCCAATTTGTATACTGATAGTCTGTTGACGGCGTTCAAAGTAGGCAAATTCGTGGATTTTTGGATGTTCCTAATTTCTATAAGAAGTAACTCATAAAAAAAACGGGTCGACAAGCTATAGTCTAAGCTATAGATTAACCACTCAGCAACATGAGCAGATATACACGTTAATGCCGACATCAGTTAAGTACAATAAGCGTGTTTACACGTCAACGCGTATGTTTATACAGAAATCGTCATAACTCCGTTATTGTTCTAGTGACATCCCTAAAACAAAAAGGAGAAGCTCCATAATAAATCAAGCTACCCATCACTATTCAAGATGTCCATAGAAATAGATAAAAAAAATCTTTTCTGTCAGATACATGATAGACCGCCAAATTGCCTATCCACTGTTCGCCATCGTTATTTTTTTAATAAATATTCTTGTATGAAATGATAAAAAAGCGAGGTGACCAAATTGTTTATTATACATTTATAAGATAGAATGAATTTTGTCTTTAATATAATCCATGATTTTAGTACCGTTTTCACATAAAACATCACGTGAGTCATTTTTTCATTTTTTTTATGTTTGCTTTCTAAATTTTAATGTTTACAAATGTTAATATTTATTTGTAACATAACAATTTGAAAGCTTATTTCACATCCTTTCAAAAACAGTTTTTAGTATTCGGCTCAGTTCGGAAATGTTTCATTTATAGAGCTTTAATTGTGAGGCGGAAATAACATAAAGTTTTCTTAAATCTGACATGTCGTTTAAGACGTAAAAAGTGCATATTCGCGAAGTATCGGAGAGGTTAACGTTCAGTCAAAACTCCGAAAAACCCAAACTCGAAAGACACTTCACCATTATATTATTAATATTTTATTTTGTGAAATTTTGGGAGTACATTTGGTATCTGTTCGACTATAGTAATCGACACCTATATAATAAAAATAAATAAAAAAAACAGATTGTGCAATTCACACGCGGTAGAATTGAAACCTTCAGAAAACTAAAGTAGACAAGATCAGGGAGACTACAAAGCACTTTTATATCAATATGAAGGATAATTTTTCCCATATTTTTTTCGTCGAATTCCAGTGCACCTTTTCCTATACATTTGGTCATCTTATTAGTATTTGTGTTTGCTTCTTCGGAGTCACTTTCTTTTGTGTTTTCTTTAACTGTTAATTTTGAACTTGTTTGAAGATTGGATTTTGATTTTACAATTTTTTTTGCCGGATTCGATCATTGGTCTACTGAATGTCTGGCCACTGAGGTTCATCAGGTGATTTATACTACTAGACCAAAGGAGACTTGCGTGAGATCGTGGATTTATCGTATTATAGTGAAACCGAGTACCCTTGAAATAAATAAATATTTTATTGCCATCTCATTCTCTCGCAGGCTAAATTCCATAAATGTATCTGTTTGTCTCTTTTGAGTGTCGCTCGCTTCCGTTACATCGAGTTTCAAATCGAAACGGTGCTAAAGAAGTTTTCACAAGTGTCAAAATCCAGAGAAGAAATAGGGGTTTACGTTTGTATGAGTGTGTTATCTGTAGGTAAATGTATAATAGGAAACCAGATTGCAATGGGAAGCCAAAAATAAAACTAAAACGTAAACAATGCCCGGTCTGTCGTTAAATTCAGCAACAGTGCCGCTAGTAAAAAATATATACACAATAACCCCGATGTGGTTCGGCTTCACAGAGTACCACTATTTTATGGCATTTTCATTAAATATGCATGAAAAATGGGTAGGATTTCAAACTAGGCAAAATCAGAACAGGTTAATCCTGTGTATTCAGACTTTTTCAACATACGCTGTGAAATGATATAAAAATTAACCTAACCTAAGCTTGATACTTTTATAATGTTCTGTTTTGTCACTGTACTGTTTTGACGGCCTCCGTTGTTGAGTGATTACGATCCTTGGCTACCAATTTGGAGGTCGCAGATTTAAGTCCCGGCGCACACACATTGTCATATGCAAGTTGATTTTATTTAATTAATTTGTGTTATTACACAATTCGATCATAACTAACTAACAAACTAAACATAACGCCATTTATGCAGGGAGGAAGGACCGCTAAACAACTCGGTTTTGGCACACACTCCTCGCCTCATTCACAATTATACATCTTCTCATACATACTCTTCTACAATTCTGACTCCTGACATGGCCCCACTCAATTATCTGAATCCGACTTCCTCAATCATGCACTTTTGCTTCATATATTTTCATAACACTCCTTTCCTCGTTCATTCGCTTAACGTGCCTAAACCATCTATCTGTACGACCCTGTTATGCTTGTACGACCTGTTATGCTTGCATCAGCCTTAAATTATTTGCGGATCTCCATATTTCTCGCACGATCATAGATGGTTTTCCAACCACACGCCTCAGGGATCTCATTTTAACAACAATCAGTCTAGTTTCATCCTCCTTCTGCAAGTCCATACCTCACTGCCATAAATCAGGGCCGGTACCAGCAATCCATTGTGGACTATTAGCTTCGCTTCTTTGGACAGATTTTTGCTAGCGCCAACGACGGTCAGTCGTCCATTAATAGAGTTACCTGCATTTACCCATCTTTCAATATTTCTATCAACCTTCCCATCTCTCGTAAACATACTACATAGATACCTACACAAACTCATCCAACTGCTCCAAGTATTTATCATTCACAACTATATTGCACACTGTTTTGGCGCTCTCTTTCAAACACCATGCCTTATAGATTATTAATATAATACTGTTAAAATAATCTGGCGATGATCATTCATGTAAAATTGGTTACATTCATAAAAATCGTAAAAATTCTATATCGATGTTTAACGCACGAATGTATGGCAGTGTATTGCACAAATGCACTATGGCAGGAACCTCCTCTGGTAGAAATCCGTATTGTAGGAGGGAGAAGGGAGACCAGTAAATTGTTTCACAGTCGAGCTTTTGAACTCAAAGAACAAGTTATAATTTGATAAACTTTAATCGTGTACAAATATTGCTTGCTTATTGACGTTATTCTCGACTGTGCCCCGGTGCCAAAGCGATCAAAGACGCTAGTTCCTCTGGGCATCTTCCATTGAAATAACAGTAAAATAAGGATAGCATTCCCGCCATACTCTTGTTCTCTGAAGATTGCAATCCGTATTTTAAGATAGGGAAATCTACCAAACGGACCGCCCGTGCCCGTTTCTGCACATAGTCTATGTGTGTATGAGCTTCTTTCCTTAGTTTATTTTAACATACCTTTAAGACGTACACGCCATACAGAACTGTTCCATACGTTTAATTGCAAGATAAATGCAGCAAGTAATTCGCCAATCAATCGTGCTCTTCTTAATTAACAATAATACAGGTAACAATATTTTTGAATGACAGATGTTTGTTTTATTTTGCTCCCGTATAAATTGATAATAAAATAAAGTTTACAAGTTGCAAAAGCATACAAAGTGTTATTTAAAGTGAAAGTTATAACTATACAGTGATTCAGCATTATTTACGAACCATATAAACAATAATACACTATCATAAGTGCAAAATTGGGCCGGACAGTATTCAATATAGTTGAGGTTATTTTTTGACAGTTGCTGCAGTGCACTATCTGAACAGTTATGGCCGAGAAACAAACCAGGAGCAAAGGTCTAGGTCTGAATATTCCTGACACCAGTGAGACCAACATTGGAATCTTCATGAAGCAGATGGAGAATAAATTTGAGACCATGAAAAAAGAAATGTTTCAAAAAATAGACAGTGAAAATAAAGATGCACAAACTTCTAGAGATTTTATCAGCAGCCAATATGACGACCTCAATACAAAATTGAATACTATTGCAAATTTAGTATCGGAAGTAGAAAACTTAAGAAGAGAATTAAATGAAAAAAACCTTATTATAAAAAATTTCGAAATTCGCCTGGCCAGCCTCGAATAGACTTCTAAGGAGGATGCATTAGAGGTCGCAGGAATACCACTAAGTGAAGGTGATCAACCCTTGGAGACCGTCAAGAAGCTAGCAGCGGCTGTAGGTGTAGAGCTTCTTCCCCACGATATCCTGGAAGCCAAAAGGATTCCCGACAGGCGACCCGGAGCTCCCCCGAAAATTTGTATCAGATTCACGGATATTCGCAAAAGAAACCTACTACTAGTAAACCGAAAAAAAATTCACCATGATATCTTAAAATACTTTAACTGTGAAAAGATTTTTATAAGTGCTATTCTCAATCCTTATTTTAAAGAACTTTTATGGAAAACCAAACAAATATGCAAGGAAAAAAAGTTTTCGTATGTTTGGTATAAAGACGAAAAAATTTTGGTAAAGAAATCAGACACGGATAAAATAATATACATTAAACATTCTGATGACTTGTGTAAAATTATTTAGGAGGTTGAAGAGCTCTGTCACATGTCGAACATTAGACCGATCGCAGGGGCGTGCACAGAGTTTTAGATCAGGGTAGGCAGTAGGAAAATACAACAAGTTTCACAGGATAAAATTGACATATTTTATCAGATAATTTCAGAATTAAAGTACGACAAACGTTTTTGAGACAACTATTTGATAGAAATACATAATAACAGATGTTTTTGTCGTCACTGATTGCCATTTGCTAATTTTGTTCTAGAAAGCACTGCTTAATCCTAACAAAAAAACCTCACATATGCAAATTACTCTATGCTTTGTGCATTTCGTAAACATTGAATTATATTTGTTTGCCGCATTTTAGTGAGGCAGTCGGAGGGCGCGCTTGTAGTTTCTAGTTGTAGTATGCCGTTTGATGTGGCGCTTGCGTAGTTTTGGTTGTTCAGCTTTTTCGCGCTTATTTTTGAAAGGGTGTATTTATTTTTAGCAATAATATAATACATTATATTATTATTTTCATGCTTATGTTTTATAAAAACGGCAGGGTAGGCAGTGCTTATGTGCCTATATGGAGTGCACGCGCCTGACCGATCGCTCTTACCATACAAAACCTGATCCTGACTGTTCACTGAAATTCTTGTTGTGAAATCATTCTACAATGATTGTTTCCAAACGGTCAGAAATCATATATTTTACCGATGTACTACTATCGGGTATAGGGCGAACTCCCAGTTTTACCACTGTGACGGGGCTCCCAAGACATAATAAAGTTCCATTGTAACTTGTTCTTAAAAATGGCTAGACTGATTTTTGATAATGAAACAGTATTTTCTGATAAAATTAATAATTATGTATCTTCAGATATAAAGTTTTGAATTTACTAATGAAAGACTACACGAACCTAAAAATTTTTCACCATAATGTTCGATCCATAAATAAAAATTGGGAAGAAATACTCACTTTACTGAATAATCTAAAGGTTAAATTTGATATAATTATTCTATCAGAATGTTGGATTAATGAACTATATGTACCAAAACACCTTCCCGATTACACTCACTTCTCCACAAAAACCCATCACAATCAGAATGACGGCATTATTATATATGTGAATAATGTACTGAATGTTCAGACTTTGGAAATATTAATCCCGGGTGCAAATTGTCTACAAATATCGTACGGTGACACGTGCATACTAGCAATGTATAGATCTCCCTCCTACCACAATATAACCCCATTCATACAAAGCCTAAATGAAAAATTATCACAACTTGCGCATAAAAAACACTTAATTTTAGTCGGAGACATTAATATTAACACTTTACCAAATAATTCACACCCACAATGCCAAGATTACTTAAACCTACTTAGTTACCATGGATTGATATCTACAATAAATCACCCAACTAGGGTCACCAAAGAATCCAGTTCTTGTGTTGACCACATTATGATAAAAACGAATAATCCATATAAAACACTTGTTTTTGAATCTACTATTACTGACCACTATGCAACTATGATTTCATTAAACACACCGTCAAAAAATACAAAAATGAAACACAGTTATTGCATAAAACGAGTTGATTATGAGAATCTAAAAAAATCTTTTACCTGTAATTATTGGCACAACTTACTACACATACCCAACGCTGAAGATGCATGGTCTTACTTCATAGACAAACTACAAACTGAAATAAATAACAACACTAATTCTATAGTAAAAACAATCCCTCACAAATTTAAACCTCTAACTCCCTGGATAAATCACACCATTATAAATTGTATAAGAAAAAGAAACTTACTCCATAAAAAAACTTCATTGAATCCTTCTGACACTATACTTAACAACTTTTACAAAAGATATAGAAACATATGTACAAAAGTCATCAGAAATGCTAAGGAATTATATTACAGACATAAAATAGAAGAAAGCAAAGGTAATCCAAAAGAAATGTGGAACATTTTACGCGAAGCTACTCATACTAAGCCTTACTTAAACACTGACCTAAAACAACTCAATATTGATGGACTGACTGTCGACTTCTCAAAGAATCCGGAAAAAATTCTAAACCATGCCAATGATTTTTTCACTAATGTCGGGAAAAAATTAGCAAACAAAATTTCCTCCCCGAATTCTAATACAAAATTACAGGAAAAACCACATATACCCCATTCTGAACAATTTAAATTTCAAACGGTTACACATGACGATATTAAGAATACAATTAACTCATTAAAAGACACAAAGTCCGCCGGTATGGATGGCATCACCGTAAATTTACTCAAGACACTTGTTCATGAACTATTGGAACCTCTCACTTACATAATTAACCTCAGCATATCACAGGGAATTTTTCCTAAACAATTAAAGCAAGGGCTCGTCATACCCATATACAAAAGTGGTCTAAAAGTGGACATTAACAATTATAGGCCCATAACAATACTTAACTCACTCTCGAAAGTAGTTGAAAAAATAATTAACAAACAACTGAAAACATTTTTGGAAAGCAAGCAACTACTCTCCGAAAATCAATTTGGCTTTCGGTCAAATAAGAGCACTGCCGATGCTATTATTGCTGTTACAGACTTTCTTGTTTCAAATTTAGATAAGGGTAAAAAATGCATTTCTATCTTCCTAGACCTCTCAAAAGCTTTTGATACTATCTCCTTTGACATCCTTGTTAATAAACTAAACACAATTGGTATAAGAGGGAAAGATCTAGAATTTCTTCAAAGTTACTTAACTAATCGAACTCAAAGTGTTAAAATCGAAAACAAATTCAGCCAACCCCTCCCTATAACCTACGGAGTTCCCCAAGGAAGCGTATTAGGCCCTACTTTGTTTCTCATATACATAAACGATCTTTGTAACCTAACGATAGATGGAAAAATTGTAAGTTTTGCTGACGATACTGTGCTACTCATTCAATCCGACACTTGGTTAGACGCATACAAAATGGCTGAGACATCAATTAACTCTGTTAAAAAATGGCTAGATATTAATTCTCTTGCACTAAATACTACCAAAACAAAATACATTACTTTTAGTATTAATATCGTTGGCCAACCTAATCAAGATGTTGAAATAAAAGTACATGAATGTTCTTGTATTCATGATACATTCTGTCAATGTCCTTGCCTAGATCGAACGGACCATATCAAATACCTTGGTCTTACATTTGATCAATATCTTAAGTGGAATACACATTGCCTACTCATCACGAATAAACTTAGAAAACATATTTATTTCTTCAAAAACATTAGAAACAACCTAGATTCCAAATCTATGAAAATTGTTTATTACTCCCTTTGTCAATCAATCATTGAATATGGAATAATCGCATGGGGAGGTGCAACACTATCCGCTATAGATTCATTATCGAAGGCACAAAAATTAATTATGAAAGTTATTCTTAAAGTTCCCATAATAACAAGTACTGTAGATATATTCAACAAATTCCATGTATTAGATATTCGACAAATTTACACAAAAACAATCTTAACTCATCTGTTTAAAAATAAAACAAATACATTTTATGAAAATACCCAAAATATTGTAAACACGCGGCACAAAACCAAAGAACTCATACAAACACCTAAAACAAACACAACATTTGGTCAAAGAAATTTCAAATACATTGCGTCTAAAATATACAATAACCTACCTGACAAAACAAGACAATCGAATAATATTAACAAATACAAAATTCTGATAAAAAAATGGATCATCGAAAAAGGTCGTGCAATAATTAGTCACCTCACCCAAATATAATACTCCTATCCAACTATTGTTATTGTTACCACTACTACCAACCTGAAATTTTTTGTCAAATATTTTTACTTAATTGAAAAATGTATTTTATTTAATATTTATAAAAAATATTTGTAAACTAGTCTGTCTCGACACAGGATTTCCTAGTGAGACAGGCAAGGCCAAAAAAAAATGTTAACTTTATTGTATAGATGCATAAATAAATAAAAAATATGTTCCATAATATAGGTCTAAATTCTAACATCGACATTTTTTCCGATTCACTGCCTAAATTTAAAAAGAGCATCATGTCAATAATATAATTTGATCAATGCACATACATACATACATACATACTCTCACACACACACACACACACACACACACACACACACACACACACACACACACACACACCTTCCTAGTACGTACATCAACCAATACTTACCATAAATAAGACACTACAAAGAAACACATCATAAGCACCCACCATGAAATATACTTGAGAATTATAAATTATTTTCACCACTGTAACTAATGTACTGTTTATAAATAAATGTCTTTTTTTTTCAAGCAATGCTTCTTTTATGACTGGCGACCTTTTACCAGAGTTTTTGTAAGTACCCAATTTAAAACTTTTGTTTAAAACCAATCAAAAACTTTCAAAAACAAACAAAGAACTCGGCTTATTGAAAAAAAAATGATTTGCTAATGAGGTCCTTAAATTAAAAACAAATAAAAATTGTTATCAGGCCTCTTTTCCGCCTAATCCTGTTTCAATAAAGAAAAAGTTTTGATTTATGGAGAAAAATTCGGACCTCCTCCGATCCGCCTCCGGATGCCATTTTGTTTGTTTACGCTTTCACGTTATTTATTAAAAATTGTGGGTATTTTTACGAAGAATGCTATTTATTATTCGACCCTCGGATAAATATTTTAAGCATTTTTCATTTTTCAAATGAGAAGGAATTTTGTAAGACGAATGGGTGTATGAATTTTTTAGGACCTCGGAACAAAGCTAGACAAAATATTTAAAAATAGGCTAATTTATTGAGTTTACAGCATTTTTTTAAATTCATTCATATTTATTAATTAAATTCCATTGGTGATGTACTGTGCCAGTCTCACTAGGAACTCGTGTTTTATTTATTTATTTATTTAAACGCCATACACTTGGCTTTTACATTCAAGTGATACACGATACAATGGTACACAGGAGGATATCAGTATGTTAAAAATAACAGAAATAAAATAGTTAAGCAATATTTAAATAATATGCGAGGTTTATAAAAGACCTAACATAAAAAAAATGTGAAGTATGTATGATAAAAACTAGTATATACATTGGTATATGAAACAAATATGTGTTACAACCAAACAAATAATGTGGGCATTAACATTATATTTGCGCAGAATAAAAATATGTAAAATAAAGGTGGCTTGTTAGCAAGTAGAATCGAAAGTATGGAGTATCGTACATTCATACATTCGCGTTTATTTGCAAATCTAGGAGTTGATTATAAATAGAATAATTTTGTAGAAGGTTTATTGTTACCTTAAAAATTAACTTTGCTTAAAATGACTGGGCAGGTTGGCAGGTATAGTTAGCAAATTAGCTCTATGGTTTCAGGGCTGTCAGTTGGAGATTTGAAAATAGTTATGGATTAGTTTTGAGAGAAGATGCAGTTTAACATAAGCAGTTTATGTGCATAGAAATAAAAATAACAACAATAATATTTTATTTTCATTAAAGCAGAATATGAAAGAGAACAACAACAGAACAGAAAAATATAAAAAGATAATGGTAACAACTGGGGCTCGAACCCAGAACCTCTCGTCTAACCGGGACGTTCGCTTTTACCAATTCAGCAATTGCCACCTTCTGTCAAACCGTCGTAATTATCAATATAATAGTACACAACTGCTAACACTGTATAAATCGCAAGTGCGCCCCACGGTTGAATTTGGCAGCCACCTCTGGTCTGGAGCTCCAAAATACCTTAAAAAAAACCCTTGGCTCTGTACAGAAACGGGCGGTCCGTTTGATAGATTCTCCCATCTTGACAGACGGATTGCAATATTTAGAGCACAGGCGTCAGATGGGAATGCTGTCCTTGTTCTACCGGTATTACAATGGAAGATGCTCGGAGGAACTAGCGTCATTGATCTCCTCGGCACCGGTGCATAGTCGGGAAACACGCCAAACACACGCCCAACATTTGTACACGGTTGACATTAGTCACATGAGAACGGGTCGTTTTTACGACTCGTTCTTGAGTTCAACAGCTCGGCAGTGTGTTTCCTCCCTCCTACAACATGGGTCTCTTCAAGGCCCATGTTCACTCCTTCCTTTCATCAAAAAGACCCTCCACACAGCATCCTCAAATATGACATAGGCCCTATGGGAAATTATTTTCCTCAGGGCCTCCTGTGTGGAGTTAATGTAAAAAAAAAAAAACTCATATTTTAAATTTTTAGAAATGTAACAATATTTTCTTCGATTATTTTTTCTATATCATAGGCAACTACTCTTTTCATGCTAATAACTGGTTTGTAACCTCGATAGAATCTCCGATACTTATAATATCATATGTTTTAGATTATTAGTGTTATATTCTTTTTCAATAATATATTTTAATGATGGGAATAACTTTCAAAAGTAATAAATGAAAGTTATTCATATTAAAAAATTGGATATTTTATGTGTTCATATGATACTTTGTAATATGTCATTATAATTAATATTAAAACAATAACTCGAATAAGTGGAAAATACTCTCAGTATTGCCCTGGTGTAAGACCAAATCAAACGTTGCTAGAAATGACTTAGGCCGTGTTTGGTGACCAGATCTGAATAGCCAGGTACCCTACCTTCCTCGAACCCATCTCTTTCTCCTCCCCACTACCTTCAGCCTCACAACATACCTCAATTGAGGATGCCATAGTCTCACAGTGTCCAGACGGGAGGAGTTGGTACGCTTGTGCGGTATTCATGTAAAAAAAAATGCTGACCGGGTTTTGCTACAATCGTAACTTCTTCAGGGTAGTATAATACTCTACTAAAGTTTACGTACGTGTGTTATAAATAATATATTTTGTTTTCACTGTGGGTTGAAAAAAATGGGCTGGGCTCCTCCAGTGAATGAAATAGTAAGAGTTTGGGTAGATAGAGAATTGGTAAGGGAATTTGTTATCACCTGCATCAATGCCCGTGTCAAAGAACACCTAAGATGTGTACATAGTAATGGCTTCTCCGAATTTGCGAAACATATTGTTGAAATAGACATCATAAATAAATTATAAATTTAATGAAAACCATAAGCAATAAGGCGTCGCCTTTATGGGACGAAAGGAGACGAAGTCCTGGGAAGGAAAAAGGCATGAGGGTGGGTAGGAATCTAGGGGTCAGTGTGTCCAGGAGTGACGGACGTATGAATCCATCCCTTCCGCTACGGTAGAAGAGAGAGGCCAGCTGGAAATGTCAAAGGGTATGTCACTAATTGTAGCGAACCGTTTGGGGTAATTTTTTTTTTTTTTTTTTTTATAATTTTTTTTTATTTTCATTAATATGTTTTACATGTTGCTAAATGATAATTTTAAATCTTAGGTTTTTTACTACTTTTCCATTTTTGCATATGCTTGTGTATGGAAAAGGAGTGTACATAAATGTGGTTATTACTTAGTACTTAAATAATTCATTTACATAAATATATGTGTGTTGTAATAGTATATAATAGTATATATTTAAAGAAAAGAAAGAATATTATGGAAAACCAAGGATATTTGTATATAATAAAAGAAAGAATATTATGGAAAACTAAGGATATTTGTAAGGATAATTAGGTGGCATTAGTTTTTTTTTCAGAATATTTTTAAAATGTCTCTTGACAGAGAGCAGTATTTGGGTTTTATCATTAATGCTTCTGATTTCTTCTGGTAGACGATTGAAAAAAGTTCTTCCCTGGTAAGTGTAATGGTGTTGTGCAAAAGACGTATTTAGTTTTGAGCATATAAAAACATGTTTAAGTCGCGTTCTGTTTTCGTTTAAAAATTGATATTTATCTTTTTCTTTTATAATTTGAATTAATGAATTTTTAATATATAAATCTTTAAATGTAGGTACTTGGAATTCATCAAATAGGCGTTCTGTTGGGTGTCCATGGATTTTTTTAATATAATTTTAATAATTGTTCTTTGTACAATTTCTATTTGAACAAGGTTACATTTATATGCGGATCCCCAAGTAATAATAGCGTATTGTAAAGTGGGTTGAACTAGCATAGTAGATTAAATATAGATTTTTTATCGACGAAAAATTTCTAATTCTTAAAAATATGTATATTAATTTTCTAATTTTGTTTACTACTTGACATATTTGTTCCTTCCATTTCAGATTTTTATCAATAATTACTCCTAGATATTTTATTTTATTTGTTGTTTTTAATATTGTACAGTTTGATTTGCAGTAGTTTTGGCTGTGAATTTTAGTATTTTAGTAATGTTAAAATTTTTGGAAGCATCGTTTAAATGTATTGCAAATGGAATTACAAATGTCTTTTTACTATTTAGTGATAGTAAATTAGTGTCGAAAAAATTCTTAAGCGTGTTAATGTCTTCTGTGGCCTTTAATTATACATTTTTCCAAGTCTTTTCACTTATTATTAATACTGTACTGTACTGTAATATAATAATAACTGTACTGTAATAAATCCAATAAATGGTTCCTGGGGTGGCGGTTCCTATACTTACCTCCCAAATTGTAAATTGTTTTCCAACCACAAAATTTTAACGCTTTAAAAGCATATGTAGAACGTTTTTTTTAATCTTTGTTTTCAGCAGTTTTAAGTGATTGTCAGATTGTCTTTATATTTGTCAGATTTATAAATAGGCTGATTGAGACATCTTTTATACGGAAAGGTCAATATTGTGACAAGGAGTGTTGTTTATCGATGAATTGGATTGTTTGAGGCGGATTTCTGGGTGAAAATAAAAAGACGGGATGAAAATAAAGACCGGAGGGCATAAAAATATCATCTGAAGGCTGTTTGCAATAATACACAGAGGCTTTTTCGTTAAAATATATTACCAACGTTTACGAAATCTCTTTGTATCCAACTTACAAAAAACATTGCGAAGTTATATTTTTTAATATACATATTTTTTAATGTCTGCAAACATAAAAAAAAAATATGGCTCCGCATTTCAATAAAATCAAAATAATTTGAATATTTCTGAACGTATCCAAAAATTAAAAACTGTTTTTGAAAGGTGATTAAACAAGTTGTTTTATTAGAAGTAAACATTTAATTTTTTAAATATTGATATTTTGAATGCAAACGTTAAAAAGTTTTATAAGTGACTCACCTTACATTGTTTCCTTTAAAAACTGAATTAAACTAACTGATAACGTAAAAGAAACTAATTTGTTAATAGTTAATATACGCTTTCAAATTTTATTATTAGAAGTAAGCTTGTTATATTTGAAATATTAAAATTTTGACTGCAAACATTATAAAGTTTCACCTTACATTTTGGTGAACGTATGACGTCATAAACCCGAATAATTTTATATTTTTTGCGGATATTCGTGGAACTCAAATCGTAGTGTAGGGTTGTCTCTTTCTATCACTGTTTATATCATATATCTCGTCATTAGAGTAAGGGAGCTAAAAGACTTTTATGAGACCAGATGAGCTGACCCATATATGGGTCAAATTTACTTAACAGGTTAAAGTGTACGTTTGAATTATTTTATAGTTTAATATAAAGCATGGTTTTTTTTCTGTCTAACACCGTTTAGATCATATTTCTAACCAGAATAATAAGGGAGACACGACGATTTCTTTGAGATCTATACTAGTTGTTCCGAAAAACGAACAAATTAGTCTGAGGGGTTTATTACCTAGGTACTAATAAATCATTTGATTTTAGAGGAAATTTTGGTTCTGACTTATTAAATAAGAGAAAATTGGAAATATGTTTTTTTGGGGTCTACTGTTCACAGAATTACAAGTTCTATGGTTAATGTTATTTTAGGATTATAAATATCAGCGTATAATCATTACATTATTATTCCTAGAACTTATGTAGAACTGGTCAAAAGCTTAGAATAATATCAGAAATATAATATTAACCCTAGAAAGATAACCTACGCCGCAGAGGCGCCCGCGAAAAAAATATCGCCCGCTCATCCTTCATCCAGCCCATGAATTAACATTAGCTTCACACAGGAGGCCCTGTGGATAATAATTCCTCTCAAGGCTTATGTCATATTTTGTGTGGAAGGTCTTTTTAGGAAAGAAAGGAGAAGAAGTTCTGGGATGGAAAAAGGTATGAGGGGAGGGTAGGAATCTAGCGATGTTCCGAGACAGTCCTGCTGGAGAAGTAAAAAGGTTTCCCTTCACCAGTCTCTCCCGATCCGGCCTGCCACGCAGTTAATTTCATCCAATATCCGGATAAACCTCGCATAATGAATCAGAGCACCTCTACAAAGTCACCAAACGTAACGAACCACTCTGGGTGACCTATTTCAGAGGTGTTGGTTTGTTTAGAGTGATTATATATTATTGTGATAAGATAATAGGTTAGAAAAAAAATCGAGTGCAGTTAACACGCGGTAGAAGCGAAACTCTACTAAAACAATCTCAACCAATGAAGAACTAAGGAGCCTTGAAAAGTGAGGTGATGATAAAAACGAGCAATGAGCGGCATACCTTGCATCATTTCTATCTCAACCAATAGGAGCCTTGATAGGAGTGTGATGCTTGGCAGGTGCTTTTAGGCGTCATTTCCGTTTCATCCGAATTCCAAATCACAACGGGGCAATAGAAGTTTCACTTCAAAAAAACTATTTTTATTTCCTGAGCATGAAATCCCTAAAAAAGAACACAGTCCATGTTATTACTAAATTTTGATAGAGATCTCTCGATATGAGTAGATATTGTTCCGGTACCTAACTGTTTTGTAAAATCTAAAAAATTAATAAAATGACTAGCAAAATTGCGTTTTATTTACAAAACTAGAACTAAATTTCATTGGCGATAAAAAAAACTTATTTATAAACATAACAAAAATTAACTAAATCTTCTTTTTAAGAAAGTACGCCTCTGAAGCGCACGGTTGTCTTTGTGGTATCTTGAGTAAAGTTATCTTACTAGGGTTAAATGCGATTTAACCTTTCCACTACAACTTAACCTTCCAAAACAGATGTAAAAAAAAATGAACTTACATAAATAAATACCCCTTTTAAAAAAGTGCGCCTCTGAAGCGCATGGTTTTATTCATAGTACCTACCTTAAGTATGGTTATCTCCCTAGGGTTAAATGCGATTTAACCTTTCTACTATATCTTAACCTTCCAAAACACGTCTGTTACCAGTCTGTGTATATTGGAAACTCGAAACACAGAAACTGGTAACAAAGTTCTGAGCTCACAGACCGCCATTTCCCGGAGGGAACTTATAAGTTAGTATTTATGAGTTACACAACTCTAATAATGTATGTCCAAGTGATTGATTATTTAATAATTGAATGCTTATGTAACTCAATTAGAGATGGATTCATATAATAAATGTATGTATATCAACTAACATTACCATAATATGATAAATTATTTTCAACCCACTTACCAATAAATGTGTTTTAAATTTTATAAAACACTAGTAAGCCTAAAAAATATACATTGACTATGTTTTGGAAAAACCCTTGAAGATATTTTTTTAATTTTTTTTATTTATTTATTTTATAAATTCAATAATATTATTTATTATTTAATGTATAAAAACAGTTTATTATAAACGAGTTCTGCTTCGTAATAATAAACTGTTTTTATACATTAAGTAATAATATTATTGAATTAATAAAATAAATTAGATTGTCAAAAAATTTGTACATAAAAATGCAAAAGTCGGTCATTTTAAATACATGTAGGATTACGAAAGATTTTTTAAATATTTATATTGAGGGATCAGTAGGATTTATCGGACCAGTTAGGATTTCATCAGAGCCGAACCCTCTGATATGAAAATATCTGGAGTCGGTGAAATATTTTCCCATTAAGTTTCTGGTGGATTGACGTATTGTTCTTGTATTGTTTTATTCTTATATAGTGCACTTACATTGCGTTAATTTACTAGATATTCATTTGTGGAAAAGTGTGTGGAAGGGTTTAGTCTTTCATTTGGGAAAGATTCAACCCGGACATAAAATCTGGAGCACCGTAAAATGGAGTTCTACAAAATAAACTTAATAACTATAAATAAACCCTACAAGATATATTCTTAGGAATTTTACTTTTAAATGGTTTCTTTTAGAATAGTCTTCGACAACATCGTAAAATAATATTTGATAATTTAAGCATTTTCAATACTAAAAACAAAATCATTTCTGCTTTGAATTTATCATTGCTCGAGATTTTTTGGTGACCATTTTGAATATTTTCCGCCCACTTTAAAATAAATCTTACCTCCAAATATTAATATTGAGACATGTAAACTGATTATAGTTCTATATAGCCAATGAATTCACCTATCTTTTGTCGATTATTACATATTCGTAGGATTTATGAAAAAAATATAATACAATCGTAAGCTTTTACTTGATTACTTACAAATAAGGAAAAATTTGCCAAAATTGGCAGCAAAGCAATCTGAGGTATTTGAAATAGTGCCATATTATGGCAAAAAGCGCTCCAGTGGTTATAATCCTCAAATCTTTTAGCCCTCCGAAGGATAACGCTGACTTTTGGGACTTTCTATTTGTAGAATTTGCATAATAATAATAAAAAAATGTTATAAAAATAGCAGTCTATTGAAATGGTAGTTTTATAGCGAGTAATGCATATGTTCGTATAAAAAATTCTAATTTCATTTCTTAAATAGAACAGCTGACGAATGGAAGAAATAATAGTTATAAAGGTGTGTTCATACGAACGCTTTGCAAACCACACAAAAAATTTTAAAAAAAATCAGAGTGTGCAATTCACATGTGGAAGAAGTGAAACCGTCAGAAAACCAAAGTAGACAAGAGTGGGGAGGCTACGAAGCACCGCACAAAGAAGAGACCGATAGGCTACAAAGCACCACAGAAAGAGGAAGACTGACTGAACTATCTCACTCTCTCGCAGGCTACATCCTATAGATCTATGTGTTTGTCTCTTCTCTGTGTGGCTATTTTTCGTTTCATCGAGTTTCAAATCACACCAAAGCTAAAGAAGTTTTTATTTCAAAATGAAGACATTTTTTCTTTTTCATGAATGATCGCTCACCAAAGTTTCGCGGTGTGAGCGTGGAAAAGGTGTATTATAGTGGTGTTTCGTGAAAACCTCACTAGTAGAACCTTTGCTGAGGTGTTCACGTGCTTTAGATATAGTATTGTTGTGAATTGATTGTATCAGAGCCGGTTTTATAACCATCCGTTCGTTACGCTTGATAAAAATGGATATAAAACCGGCCTTTTTTATGTGAAAGAATATTATATTCAACGCAAAATTCAATTTAACACCTTCCAAAGAGAAGATCCCCTAAAAATAGTCTATATTGTAAGTGAATGTCGATTCAAATATACGAGGTTCAGTCAAAAAGTAATGCCTCCTATCTTTTTTCTGTATTAATTTTCAAGAAATAAAAAAGAAACCCACATAATTGGCGATTAATTTTTCACTTTCCAATATAATGTCCATCATTTCCAAAGTTTTGGTCTATCTTTTAAAAAGGGAATGTAGCCTAGAGTGGTAAAAAGCACGGTCCTGCTTCCTAAAGCCATCTGCCATAGCTTTTTTGGGGCGAAAAAGAGTTTTTAAGGGTTGTGACGTATTTTGTACCCACATCCCTGCTCCAAAAAATCAACCATAATCAAACCCCCTGCATCCTTGAACACTGTTGTCATAAATTTCCCTGCCGATCGCACAGTTTTAAATTTTTCAGACCCCGGTGAGCTCACCATCGACTGCCTTTTTGATTTAGGTTCCATGAAACCCATGTTTCGTCTCCGGTTACAATTTTTGTGCAGTTGCATCACCGTACAAAATTTTCAGTCTTTCATGAAAACAAATAGGCGTTTCAGCTTCTGCATTCAAGAATTCAATCACAGAACTCTGACTTATTTGAACCTTGAAATCGACTGCAGTGCTGCCGTCTGTTACAGTTAAAGTTACTATTGCACTAGATTGTAGATGAAGGTTTGAGGATTAGCACCAAATAAAAAATTTCACTTAACTAACTTTATTTAAGTATTAAAAAATAGGAGGCATTACTTTTTCACTGATCCTCGTATATCAAGAAGTTGGGTGAATGATAAATGGAATCGATTCACAGAATAAGGGTTCCCATTGAAATTGGCTAGGGCGAGGAGCCGTAGCTAATTTAAACCGAGGCCAATAACCGAATCTCTTAGGAGTTTGCTCTAATGGCAGCCAATCTTCGACAGATGAGGATAGCGGAAATTAAAAGATGATTGCTTTATTACTTTGGTACTATTCTAAATTTAATCTTTGTCAGGATTGTATGTAGCATTGTATAAGATTTTGACGCCTTCAAATCTTCCATTGATACTAAATCAGTGGCGGTTAATACAATAAGGCAGGCAAAGCCATGCCTCCCCAAAAATAGAGAAGAAAAGAGAAAAATACTTCCAAATTAAAGTAACGCGAAGCCTCCACTGGGGCGACAACGCGAAATAAATAAGATCATTTTTTAAAACACTCTACGTCTGATTTAGCCGGCGAGAAAATAAGAAAGTATTATCGGTCTCCTATTTGTGCGGTACTTCGTTGCCTCTCGGTCTCCTTTTTGTGCGGTGCTTCGTAGTCTCCCCACTCTTATATTCCTTAGTTTTCTGAAGGTTTTTTTATAATGGCGCGCCAATAAAACCCGTAAGTATTCAAAATTAAAGTCCTCCGCCACGTCTGTCTGTCTGTTCGCGATAATCTCAAAAACTACAGAACAGGTTTTCACACGGTTTTCACCAATAAATAGACTGTTTCATGGGGAAGGTTTAAGTATATAATTTGTCAATGTTTTGTGTAAATTTGTTGAAATATATAATTAATAGAGAATGTCTGTATGTGGTGGACAAGTGGGCCGGAAAGCGGGTGGTGTAGATTTGATTTGTAAGAAATTAACAGATGGCGGTGTGTGTTAAAAGGTTGGGTAACCATCCAGCAGATGGCGTCGTGTTTCCTTAGCCACAGAAACGTGTGGTCGGATCAGCTAATCATTACATAGTATAAAATGAAGTCGCTCAAAATGTATGTGCGCTTAGATCTTTTGAACTATGCAACGGATTTTCATGCGGTTTTCACCAATAGATAGAGTGATTTAAGAGAAAGGTTTATGTGTGTAATACAAACTTATTATAGTAAAGAAAAGCCGAGAAAAATTGAAATATTTAATTCAGGCAGCGGGCAGCTGGCAAGCGGGTGGTGTGGATTTTATAAAGGTTGGGTAATGGACTTGTGTTTCGTTAGCCACAGCAACGCGTGGCCGGATAAGCTAGTTTATTATAAAATATATCCCTGTGGTGTTTCCTGTGCACTATACGCGGGTCGCGGATCACAATATTTGAGTTGTGTTTTAACCGTTACGTTGGCTGGTTGCGTCGTAAAATATCGTAAGTTTTATGGTTTTATGGCTTCATAACATCGTACTGCGACTAGCGGAAGAGGAATGCGTCAACAGTCAACAGGAGCGATGGAGCGAGCCGATCGATTCTTCGGTCATTAGCTGCTGGACCTACCCAGTTATAGTCAATAATAAGGAGAACATTCATTATAATTTAATATAAAATAACCTAAATGGACAGAGTTACGAACAAAGATGTTATGGTTCGGATTAAAAAAGAAAAATGAGTTATTCAAACAATAAAAATCCCTCCAAAATCTTTGTTTGATAAAGACAGAGATGTTAAAGTACTCCATACTTGTAATAAAGGTCGTGAACTAGATAGACTGGAATCTTTAGAAATAACCCACTTAACTAAAAAATAGACCCTAACTTTGTAATGAATAATCAATTAGAATCATTTTCTAAGTCTCTGCTTTTATATCCATTGTAATTTTCATAATAATTTCGAAATTAAATATGTACATAGTTTAGACCATTCCTAATCCAATGTTAACATGTTTATATCCCTTCAAAAAGCAGTAAAAATCCCATACATCATAAATATAATAATGATTTGACAATAAAATTAGGTCATTAATAATGCATATTACATGAGAGATTTTTTTCCAAACAATATTGAAGTGAGGCTACAAGCCCTCAGGGGAGGCGTCTACTAATATCTACAGGAATTCCAAAAACTGAACAAATCAGACTAATATCTATGAGAACCAAAGTGAGGACAAATGTCTACAGCTCAAACTGCTGACTAATATCTATGAGAACAAAAGTGAGGACGAATATCTACAGCTCTAACTACTGACTAATATCTATGAGAACCAAAGTGAGGACGAATATCTATAACTCAAACTGCTGACTAATATCCATGGAACAGGTGATGTCGACGAATATCTACAGCACTGTCAGAGGTTGGATTTGCAATTATGTATAGCATATTGGCATTACGTAATATTGCGTATGCAGTTTAAAAACTTAATTTATGTATGTATGTAAAATAAATTTAGTGATGACGTTTTCAACCTCTTGCTTAGCTGCCCTCTGTAGATATTAGTCCCACCTACGCTCCATAGATATTCGTCACCACTGGGACCGTAATAGATATTTATCCGACCTTAGCTCTGTAGATATTAGTCTTCACTCTGAAATTCATAGATATTTGTCCAACACATGAGCTGGCTGTAGATATTAAGGTCTGGAGTCGCCCTCAGGTAATGAAGCCAACTGGAAAAACCCAAAATAATTAGAAATTCAACAGCTAAAGACCACTCAGTAGCAATTGTAAAAAACCCATATATTCGAATAACATCATTGTAGACCCCTCTCCCCCTACCCGTTATTTGTGTATATAAACCGTGATTTATGAATAATTAGTACCAGTCTGAAGATGGCCATGGCAGGCTGAAACCGGTTACGGTCAAATAAAATTAAATGGAAAAAAGTTAAACATTCGTTTTATTATAATATACAATAAAAATCCGTAAAATTCAATATCTAGGACATGTGATAAGACATCCACATAAAAACGAAATCTTGCATCTCATAATGCAGGGAAAGATTGCCGGAAGACGGGGCACTGGAAGAAGGAGAATATCATGGCTGAAAAACCTGAGACGGTGGTTTGGCCAGTCTACTGTAGAGCTGTTTCGGGCCGCAGTAAACAAAGTCCGCATAGCCAATATGATAGCCAACGTCCGTTGAAGGGATAAGACACGAGAAGAAGAAGAATGTTATACTAGCGCATACCATTATAATTGTAGGATTGATAATGCTAAGGCTTTTGACAAAATAATTCATGACATACTGCTAAATAAGCTATCAAATATTGGAATAGGTGGAAATTCTTCTAAGATAGTACTCATCTTACATTAAAAATACAAATCAAGCTCTTGAATTAAAAGGTTAATACTAGAGGACTCAGTATGGTGCGTTGAGATACGCCTGAAGGAATGGCAATAATTTGTGACATAGAGGCCTGAAAGTTCAAGTATACCAGGTCAGAAAAAAAATCTGAGATAATCCACTTCAAAATCTTAACAAATATAAATAAATGTGTTTGCAAATAAATTAAAAATAAGAAATCTTTTCCAAATAAATTAGAAATGTTTTTGCAAATAGAGATAAAAATAAGTCAATGACGTTTAATGATAAGACTTGGAAGTGGGTTATCTCAAAAATATGTTTTTGTCCCCTGGTCTTTTTCATTCTTCTTCTCAAATTTTCAGGTTCCCATGTCACAAATTATTGCAATTCTCTCAGGCGTACCTCAAGGCACCACAATGGGTTCACTATTATTATATTTGTATATATATATAATATCAAACGTGTTATAATTCATCCATGAATCTATTTTTTGATGAAAAACTATATGTAGAATCTCAAATCCACTGTGTTCACCATTATTTTTCTATTGTTTTTATTTTATTTTAGATTAGTTTATTAAAGTTCTTAGTCCAGTATGACTGACAGGATAGGGTAATCCCAGTCTCCCATATTACATGAGATATATAGGTTCAACTTTTACATTCTTTTTAGAGAAAAAATAAACCGAAAAATAAAAATTATAAAAAAATAAACAAAGAATTTTCGTTATTTATTTTTGGGTGTTGCGTGTTGCGCTGCCTACTTACAGCGTTACAGTGTAACGTAAAGTTGGCTAAAGAAGGAAGTAGCGCGACACGGCATAACACCCCAAAAATAAATGACCAAAATAGATAATTTATTGGTAGAATTTTTCAGGCACATTTTTGGTTTTTTTAGGAATTCTTAAGACATCAGTTTTAATTTTGAAAATGACAACTAAGATCTAGGCAAAAACTCTTACCTCACGAACTTGGGCAATACTACTAAGTCATAAAAAGTAGCCAATCACTTAGGGTGACCTATGACAGAGATGTTTGTTATCCAATGAACGCGCGCGGTACCCATACACGCCTCTCTAATTGATATTCACTAACTAGATCTGAAGTACCAGGTACTAATGCCAACATTCATCTACTCATGCTCTTTTAGTCCCATATTAAAATACATTATTGTTGCAAAACTAACAAGGTTAATTATTATCCCATATCACCATACCGAACTCACAACCTGCGGTATGTTGTATTCTACTAACCATAATTATAATTGTATTACGCTAAAGGGAAAATTACTTATGCCTCGTTCTGGTATCATGATAAATTCCAACTTAATCAGGTAGGTTATCATTATTGCGTTATCATAGAAACTCGTTTATCTAATTTGGGAGGCGAGTGTGAGTACCGCCGCCCCGGTGATCATTTATTGGATAACCAACATCGGGGCCATAGTTCATTCCAAGTGAGGGTCCTTAGCAGGGGTGCCCGGATATTTTTACCTACAGCAATCTATACATATAAAAATTTTGGTTCCGTATGTTTGGGTTCGCAGATCTCAGAAAGTAATCGATGGATTGACTCAAAAATTTTACAAAACATTGAATTTTAGAAGGAGAGTGTTTCTATATATAATGGTAAGTTCTGGTGTTATGGAATTTGAAGAAAATAATTACTACACTCAAAAATCGCTTTGATGCTGAAAAAATCAAAAGTTGTTAAAGTAAACCCTGAATATATCACAAAACTAAAGTTAATGTTACACATTTATATCCATTAAACACAGAAAACGTGAAATTTTGCCGGATACATTTTTAAAAGTCTCGATGAATTTAAAATTTTAAGAAAAAATACGTTTTGAAAAATCGTTACTTTAATATTTTTATCACACTAAAACACGAGTTAAATAGTTATGATAATCACCTGATTTCCTAGATTTCGTCATAATAATTTTAAAAAAAACAGTAGTTATAGTTGAATTATCACGTTGACGTGCACACGTCCATCCGCGGAGAGATCTAAACTTAACTGATATAAAATTACTCGTTCGCGTTTTGAGGTAGTGCATATTTGCGATGTGCCATAGGTCGCAAGCAGCTAAAATATATTTTTTTAATTCTAACAAGATTAGACATTTAGGTACCCAATTAAATTAAAATAAAGTCCTGAAAGAAACCTATGATTTTATAATAAAGTCGAGCTAGATACCTTGAATTGTTAACTGTGCGGTCAGTGACTGAGTTGGCGTTGCATTTGGGTCACACCCAGGCGTTCCGTGTTCGATTCCTCGGCTGGTTAAGTCCTCCATCACGAAATTTTCCGCTTATTGTGGTGGTAGCGGGAGATTTTTAAATATTGTCAGGTTATTCGCAACCTGGGAATGTTTGTCTTTCTTTAAAAAAAAAATATATATGTATATTATTACTAGCTTTTACCCACGGCTTCGCTCGCATAGTATTAGTGGGAAATTACTGGCATAATTATTGGCATAATTGTTATTATTCTTGCTATTTTGTCTAATAGAAAATAATTATTGTTTAATGGAAAATTTCAAAATTTGAGAATGATATTTCGCAAATAAAAATTCTATTTTAGAAAATATTTAAATTATAGAAATAGAAATTTATTTTAAGTACCTACTCCCTTTCTTAGTATTTTATTCATATTTGAATCCAGAGTAACCTAAAAAAATAAGAAAATGACAGTCCACTTCAAACGCTATGCTTTATAGCTACGTTATGCTTTTTGTTCGGAGAATAAACATTTTTAGCGATATGTAGATATTAACTACGACGCCAAAAAGTAATCTTTTTAATCACAACAGCGCATTCTTTTTAAGCCTAAAATTAAAAAAAAAACCATTGTTTCCAAGGTAACAATTTGTTTGACGTTTGCAATAACTCGATTTTGTTAGGGACAGAAAACGTAACATACATAATTTCACAACGCCACAGCTCATTCATAACGCCAGAGCTTACCAATATATAAAGCCGTTGTTACTCGCAAAATAATGTAGCTTTCGATTAGTGAAAGAATTTTTAAATTCCATTCGATATTTATTGCGTGAAAGAGTAAGGACCATCCATACAAACTTTCGCATTTATAATATTAGTAGGATTATTGACAAATTCATATAATCAAGCGCTGAATTCTCCTTAAAATTGAAGCCAAATATTTGCCATCGTCCGACAACGCTAATTGCTTGACGTCATAGACCTTCGTAATACCAAAAAATAAACATATTTGAAGAAATATTTTCGATCGCAAATTAATGAAAAATTTATATTTTTTAATGAAAAATACAGATGAATTGATGGGCGGAAACGTATTCCAATATTATTTTCATTAAAATGTACTTTTTCTCGAGTTTTTCAATTTCAAAAGTTTCATTAAACTTCTCAAATTAAACGCTTATGTATTGAAAAATTTCTCCATTAGGGTGGAGATTTTTTTCCACTTTCAAACGCATGACGAAATAAAGTTTTGAAGTAAAATTTCTCTTATCAATTCGCCCGTACAAAGATTGATATGAACTTATCAGGGAAAGTTTAATTTTAAAATAAAATATTTAAAAAAATTACAATCACAACTTTTCAACTTTTCTCAAGGTGGGTAGTCGGAGAGGATGGACTGCCACGCAAGTAAGTGTTGGATTACTTTATCGTGCCTGACCTTCTTCGGACGTCTTCGATTTCTTCGATCAATATTTTAATTTCAAATGCAAAATTTATTTTTGGAATAACATAATGAGTAAAACAGCAAATTGTGATATTTAATCATTGAAGACAATATTAGCGGTTCTCAATCGTAACCACCATCCCGGGAACCATTCATTGGCTAACCAACACTTCTGCCGTAGGTCACTCCAACTTAGCAGGGGTGCCCGGATTCGTAGGGTGAGGTTTTTTCAGATCCTAGCGACAGATGCGTCTGACCACAAAAGGCGCTGAAGTGGGAGGGATGGATTCGTTTGTCCATCACTCCTGGACACACAGTTCCCCAGATGTCTACCACCCTTCGGACGTTTCCCAATCCAAGAACTTAACCTCCATCCATTTCTTAAAAAGCTTTCACACAGCATCTTTTCAACATATTGTCTTAAACCATGAAGTAGGCGTCCTGGCGTAGTCTCGGGAGGTCTCCGGTCAGGTTGTAAGGCTGACGCTGCTTTTTTGACCTCTTTCGTATCAACGCCAAAATGGGCGTACTGGGAGGATGAGATTGAGGGTTATCCTTGAAACACTTATGTTCTGGATATAATTGTAACTTTATTTAATAACTTTACAATCGAGGTGACTGGCAATTAGTTCGTTTAATTGAGTCGGTAAGAGAGAGTGATACGAGAATTTTGTCTTCCCGCATTTCTACCGATTTATTAAATATTTTCCTTGAATACCAAAATACTTATAAGTTTTAAAGCTCTTAAAAAATATATGTTATTCATGAAAATAATATCTACGCCCCAACGCCGAAACGGAAATTATATTTAATTCTCTCAATAGAAAAAAATCGCAAAGTACGCTCCAAAAAAACATTATATACAAACACGTTTTTTTCAGTTATTTTACAAGTTGTACGTATAAAAAAATACGAGCGTGCTTTCGACCACACGACTGAAGTAAAACTTCACTAACTTATGCCGTCCATTAACAATATAACAATAACAGGAATAAAAATATCCCCATCCCCTCAACATCCCCATCAACTCAACTCAACTCTCAGCTCTCAGCTCTCAGCTCTCAGCTCTCAGCTCTCAGCTCTCAACTCAACTCAACTCAACTCAACTCAACTCAACTCAACTCATATCATTGATTAGCGTTTCACATTGATAACATTTCATATTGATTAGCGTGTCACATTTTTTCGTAACGTTTCATATTTTGTCTTAACGTTTCATATTTTTTCGTAACGTTTCATAACGTTTTCATCATTTTACCCCCAAGTGTCGAGCGTGCGTAAAGAAGTTTTACTTCAAAAATTCACAGTGCTCTTTTAAATGCAACTTTCGACATTCTTCACAAGATTTTTGCTCTATTTTAAACGAGTCGTGTTTTATTAAACATTTTCACAGTTTTTGCTTAAATATTATCGTTTTTAACATTCGTATTTACGTTTCTCTCCATCTTCTTCTTTTTGAGCGGGTACCCCGGGGCTTAAGATACTCCTGTGTAGAAAAAAAAGGGAAAGCTATAGTCCTACTTTCTTCGAAAATTCGGAACTCCTTTACGGAATTCACGTAAAAAGCCGAGAACATCAGTTTTCTTCTTATTAATTAAAAATAGTAATTACTTCTTATATTGAAAATCTGCACAAAATCCGCTCATTTTTTGTATAAAGTCCAACTTTCAGACATTTTACGAGATGGATTGGTCAATCAGTCCCAACTAATTAAGATCTCTCTCGAACCGGAAAATGAAAGGCGGCGGTTTTATAAAAAGACCAGCAATTTTGAATTTTGAAAACTGGCTGCTTTGGATTGGCGCTTCGATTAATGATTTCTTTTGAAATATTAGAGCCTTTTTATGGATATAAAATAACAAATTTATAAATTATTTTTTGAAAATCAGTGAAATATTAATAGCACCTGCTTGATATATTATGGATGTAATATTTAAATCAATTTGATTTTTTGTGAATGTGAATAGCAAGCTGCTCCCGTCTGGAGTAAGTGAGACTATGGCATCCCCAATTGGGGTATGTTGTGAGGCTGAAGATAGTGAGGAGGAGAGGGAGATGGGGAGAGGAACGTAGGATTTTTTTTTAATAAGTTTTTATTCCAGTAAAAAAGAAAATAACATTTTCACTTACTCAACTAGAATATTTAATGATGTACTTTTTACATTATATTTTATATAGTTTTTACATTTCATAACCTTAAATTACATTAGATTGCAGTACTAACATTTACATAACATTATATTACCATACGATATTATTCACTTTCACTGCTTTGTTTTTTGTGAATAAACATGAATATTTTTTTTTTGAATTTGCACATACTTTTTTCGTTTTAGATATCATCTGAAAGGCAATTATATAAATTGCCCCCCTCGTAACTAATTGATTGCTTACCGTAGTTAGTATGAATGGTGTTTAAACGTATGTTATCGTGTTGTCGTGTAAAATGTTTGTGTACTTAGGACGTTTTAATGAATTCTGTGTTTGTATGTATTACTTTATTATTTATTTTGTACAATCTAACTATTCGGATCTGGTCACCAAACACGGCTAGAGCGTTTCAATTCTGAATTGAAGGCGATACTGAGAGTAACATCCATTCTGGAGCGTGCGGCAAATATACTATTTATATCATTTTAAGTGAATTTATAGTGAAATAACACAAATTATTCAAATAAAATTTATTTGCTCACGCCGGGATTCGATCCTGCCACCTTCGTATTACCGCTCGGTCACGCCGGCCGTCATGTTCATCTATATCTACAAACGTATTGCAGTAAAGGAAATAAATTCCCTCTTGGTTGATTTAATCTTTGGGGATGCTGTATGGAATGTCCTTTTGAGAAAAAAAATGACATATAAGAGACCCATGTAACGGCTTCCATCTGGAGCCAGTGAGACTATTGCATCCCCAATTGCGGTATGTTGTGAGACCGGAGGTAGTCGAGAGACAAAGGAGTTAAGAAGATTAAGATGGTGAAGTTCCTGGTAAGGGTTGCAATCGAACCCAAGATCGCTGTCTTACCCAT
Source organism: Limnephilus lunatus (assembly GCA_917563855.2). Classification (NCBI taxonomy): domain Eukaryota; kingdom Metazoa; phylum Arthropoda; class Insecta; order Trichoptera; family Limnephilidae; genus Limnephilus; species Limnephilus lunatus. The sequence goes on from OU830592.1 coordinate 123,017,572, forward strand.
TTGGGATCGTAACATTTTTTTTTATATTCTGTTTCTAGTTCTTTTTGCGTTTTTTTTCTTTTTCACTTATTCCAATAAAATAAAATTACGTTTTCAAATAACCAGAAAATAACGATTTATTTACAAACCTGAAATATTAAACGGACTTAATTGACATTTCAAACGTTTGAAGATCCGTAATTAAAAATAATAAGAAAAAATAAATGATTTCCACAAAAAAGGCGGTTGGATATAACGACGTTTATTAAAAGTCTTTTCTTCTCTTTGATCCATTTCATTGATTATAATGCGAAAAGATATCAATTCAATTTTTATTTTATCCAACTGTTTTATTTTTTATCATGCTTCAAGCAAAATGTAGAATTGATGATTGCTAAAATAACACCAGCGTAAGTTAAGGTATAATATAATAATTTTTTTCATTATGAGTTTATGTACACAATATATTCATAATAGCTAACTAACCATCCGCCCATCATCATGCAGGGGTAGGCAGAGAGGACGGACCGCCAAACAATTCTCTGTACTCAGTGCTTCTTTTGTAGGTTCATTTTTATATTTCTTTTAAGTTAAGGTATATGTATGTTTCTTTTTTTTTAAATTACTTTATTGTAAAACTGCATATCTCGATACAGGAATGCCCTAGTGAGATGTGCAGCTTATGTTTTCATGTATTTCTTATTTTTTTCAATAAATAAATAAATAAATAAAATTCGGTCTTAGCAAACATTATTTGCCTCGTACACACTCATACATCGTCTGATACATACGCTTTTATTATTCTGACTCTTGACATGGCCCGACTCAAATATGTGATTTAATTGATCGTGCCAAGTCTTCTTCGAGCGTCCCCGACTTCTTCTACCATTAATATTTTCGTCGTATATTCTTCTTACACTCCTTTCTTCGTTCATTCGCTCTACATTCCCAAACCATCCCTTTCTTAATTTTACTCATTGCGCTTACATCAGCCTTCATTTTCTCACATGATCATACGCCTCAGGGATCTCATTTCAACAGCATTCAGTCCACTTTCATCCTTCCTTTGCCATTTTAATGCCTCACTGCCATAAATCAGGGTAGGTATCAGCACTCCATTGTGGACTGCTAGCTTCGATTCTTTTGACAGTATTTTACTAACATAAGCAGATTGAATATTTACAACATAAAACACGTGAGCTTAGAAGTTTCACAAAAACAGAATGAAAATTTACAATATGAAACACGTGAGTGAATAAATTTCACAAAAACAGAATGAAAATATACAATATGAAACACATGAGCAAAGAAGTTTTACATAAACAGAATTAAAATTTGCAATATGAAACACATGAGCGTAAAAGTTTCACATGAACAGAATGAAAATTTGCAATATGAAACACATGAGCGTAAAAGTTTCACATGAACAGAATAAAATTTACAATATGAAACACTTGAGCATTGAAGATTTACATAAAAATGTACAAATGACATTTGACATAATAAATGTGAATTGCTGATTCTTGACCAATTAATTTTATTTTTATTACTCACCCAATTTTGCAAATAACACTTAAATTCAAAGCATATTTGCGTTCATTGATCCATATTTCACAACATTCAGAGACAAACAACCATGAACAGATGATCTAAATAAGAATGTTTGATGACTCTGTGTTATAAAAATTGAGTAGTTTAGAAGCCAACATTCAGAATTTTGAAAATTCAGAAAATACTTTAACAGAATTTTGTGACCAAAACTTAATTAGGTACCAGGTTCTTACCAATCTTCCTCTTCCAATTTCCTTCCTACCTCCAGCATCACAACATACCATACCAAATGGGATGTTATATTCTCTAGTTGGAATTCTTGTGCGGTATTAACTTTAAAAAAAACCTGCACACAAGCTACTTTAGTTGCGGCGACAGTATTTGGCAAAATTTTGTACAACTCGCAATTTGAGAGCACTCGAGACTCTAATTCACATAGTTCACGTTCTATTGTGATGACTCCAACACAGAATCACAATTGTATACTCCCGTTCGCCGTATACAAAATTTGGGTAATGACTATAAAGATGTTGTTGATATATTCAACACATCATTCACCAAATATAAACAAGTCATTACCCAATTTATATCGGAAAGAAGAACATCACATGTAATTTAATTTAACTAGCTTCAACTTACCTTACCAATGTATTGTACTTTTCATGGTTTAATATTTTTGGGGGCTCCATCGAAGCCAGAGTAAAGTTATGTGCGTAATACAGGAGCCCGATTTTCAGCCCGATTCCAATTAGATACAAAAGTCAACATTTTTCGCTTTACGCGATCGCTGTTTTCAACTCTATTTTCATACCTATGATTTCAGTAGGCATCACAACAAACAGTATGGTTCATGTGTTGTTTGCAGTGATGACAATTGAAATCCTAGATATGAAAGTAGAGGTGAAAATAGCGATCGCGCAAATCGAAAAATGTTGACTTTTGTCTCTAATTGGAATCGGGCTGAAAATCGGGCTCGTGTGTTACGCTCATTAGTCTCTCAAAAACTGGGCGTTCTATACAAGGCCCGCAGATACTTTAATAGTACACAACTGCTAACCCTGTACAAATTACAAGTGCGCCGCATGGTTGAATTCAGCTGCCACCTCTGGTCTGGAGCTCCAAAATACTTGAAAAATTCCCTCGACTCTGTGCAGAAACGGGCGGTCCGTTTGATAGATTCCCCCACCTCGACATCAATCTTTAAGCATAGGCGTCGGATTGCAATCTTTATAGCATAGGCGTCGGGTGGGAATGCTATCCTTGTTCTACCGGTATTACAATGGAAGATTCTCCGAGGAACTAGCGTCATTGATCCTTTCGGCATTGGCGCATAGTCAGAAAATGCAAAAGTATGAACTCGCGTCCAACATGTACACGGTTGACATTTGTCACATGAGAACGGGTCGCTTCTTCGACTCGTTCTTGTGTTCAGCAGCTCGGGTGCGTGCCATTGTGTTTCAGATTTCCTACAACATGGGTCTCTTCAAGACCAATGTTCATTCCTTCCTCTCCTCAAAAATACCCCTACACAGCATCTCCAAAGATCTCCTGTGTTAATTTAACGATAAAAAAATGTTGACAGCAGTGGGTCACTTCAACGACTCATTATTGAGTTCAACAGCTCAGCTCTTAAACGACTTGCCGGCCTCTGTGTTTCCTATCTCCTACGTTACGGATCTATTCCATGCTCACGCCTTCCTCTCCTAAAAAACATCCTCTACACATCATCTACAAAGATGACATAGGCCCTGGATGAAATTATTTTCCTAAGGACCTCCAGTGTTATGTCAATGAAAAAAAAAATTAAGAACTCTAGGGATTCTCATTCACATAAAAAATACACCTCTAAGGGTGATATCAAATAATTTAAGAAGATTTTCAACCGATATCGACTAATGTATTCAAATTTATATTGTAATGTGGTAGTTTAATAATGAATCACCTAGTTAAGAGAATTCCAATTTCAGACACGTCCGCCTTCGTTAACTTAAACTGTAGGCAATGAACGGAGCGCCGATTAATAAAGCCATTTAGAAAAGTCGTTTAAATTGAAAGGAGGTAATTTTTGGAACATGGCGATCTTGCCATTTCTATAATTACAAGACTAGCGGTAAAAAAGAGAGGACAAACAACCTTATTTAACGTAAAAGCCTTATTTTTAAGGAGTAAATGCGTGGGAAGGTAAGATAAAGAAAAGAGGGATGTAAAGTGTTACGTAAATAAAAATCTGTGTTTATGTGTCCCACCTTGAAACAGCCCAAATTTGGTTTTTTACAATAACTCCACATAGGAGACAATGAGGAAATTGGATTTAGACACAAATATTAAAATGTTATATGATCATTTTTTAAAGAATTAAATTTCCCACATTAAATAATAAAACCAAAACCGAAAAGGATTTTGTAAGAAGAAAATTTTGATTTTTAAACTACTTCGAAAAGGAGGAAGTTATCAATTCGACGGTATTTTTTTTTTTTTTCATGTTTGTTACCTCATTACCTCAGAACTTTCGATTGTGTGAACCGATATTGATAATTCTTTTTTTATTAGAAAGCTGGTGCTTTCCGTGTGGTTCCATTTTAATTTTGTCCAGTTCTGACAATGGGATCCATGCGAAAACCGTATATGTCTTAAATTTACAATAAGTATGTGCGCGACAAATGGACGAATAACTCAATATTACGCCAACAGATTTCGATAATCCTTTTTTGAAGTAAAACTGCTTTACGCACGCTCATCACTGAAAATCAAAAAATAAACAAAAATTTTAACAAAACAAAAAACGAATTCAAAAAATGAAATAAAAAGTAAAAAAATAATTTCGTACGATTGTTATTTTTGGAGTCGGTGTCAGACAAGATCTCCACATCTCACCTATAACTACCTATGTATGTAGTTACCTTGGCTGACACCGACTCCAAAAATAACAATCGTACGAAATTATTTTTTTACTTTTTATTGCATTTTTTGAAGTAGTTTTTTGTTTTGTTAAATTTTTTGTTTATTAAAGCAGTTTTCATAACAAGCAGTTTGCTTAACAACGGTAAATACGTGTTGTACTGGCCTTATTTAATTAAAGCATCTAAAATATTTGTAGATCTCATTTTCACACCAAAAACACATGATTTTGGATTACTTCGTAGTTTCGCATAAAATTTCGTGCAGTTTACTAAAAAAAAACATTTAAAAAAACTTCTGCTCTGTTTGTGCTTAATATCTTAGTATTTTTAATTGTATACGTCTGTGTGCAAAATCAAAATTTGATAGAGAAATTAATCGCTTTCAAGTACAGTATTTCGTTTTGGGACTGTTTAAGGCGAGGGATGGCTGAGTGGAGATGCGTGAGGGGAAGGGGAACGGGATGAATGGAAAAGAACATGCAGGGAGAAAAAAATTCATTATTACGTAGCCTTGTATATTATATAATGTTAATTTCTAATAATGGAAAATTATATAATAATCTTTAATTTTTATAAAAAAACTTTCTTTTTATACTTTTTAAAGGTTATTCCCATCAGTGAAATATATCATATTAGAATAAGTTAACAATAATAATCTAAACGAAAAAATGAAAGAGGACAAGACACAGAAAAACAGAAAAAAGACAATGGTCGCAACTGGGACTCGAGCCCAGACCTCTCCGTCTAACCGGGACGAGTGCGTTAACCAATTTCGCTATTGCCACCTTCTGTCAAACCGTCATATTTGTCAATCTCATATTTTCAAATTTTAGAATTACATTTACGGTGCTCCAGATTTTATGTCCGGGTTGAATCTTTCCCAAATGAAAGACTAAACCCTTCCACACACTTTTCCACAAATGAATATCTAGTAAATTAACGCAATGTAAGTGCACTATATAAGAATAAAACAATACAAGAACAATACGTCAATCCACCAGAAACATAATGGGAAAATATTTCACCGACTCCAGATATTTTCATATCAGAGGGTTCGGCTCTGATGAAATCCTAACTGGTCCGATAAATCCTACTGATCCCTCAATATAAATATTTAAAAAATCTTTCGTAATCCTACATGTATTTAAAATGACCGACTTTTTCATTTTTATGTACAAATTTTTTGACAAATCTAATACGCCTAAATTTTGAACGAGAGAGCTAGGTATAATGCCAGTAGCCGAAATAACAAATGGTAATATTTTTATAGTCTGAGATTGCCAAATTCTTTTAATTTCATTTCCTAAATCTGTATATTTTCTTATTTTTTCAGAAACAGTTTTCTGAATATTACAAGAATTTGGAATAGCGACATCAATGATATAAGTTATTTTCTTAATTTTGTCATGTAAAACTATATCGGGTCTATTATGACTAATTGTTCTGTCTGTCAGAATAGTTTTATCATAATAAATTTTATAAAATTCATTTTCTAAAAATGAATTTGGTTCATATTCATAATATGGTACATTACGGCAGTCAATCAAGTTATGTTTAATTACCAAACTTTGGTGAATTATTTTTAAAACTTGATTGTGCCTAAATGTATACTCGGACGGCGCTAATACAGAACATCCCCATATAATATGTTCTATAGTTTCCGGAAAAGCCAAACATTTTCTACACAAATCATCAATTTGATTTGCATCTTTGATGATATGCTTCCTATAATTTTTGGTATTAATGACTCTATCTTGTATGGCAAGCATAAAGCCTTCTATTTCTGCGCTCAACTCTCCAATACTCAACCATTTGTTTGACGAAAATTTGTCAACATATGTTTGGTTGAGATAATTGAAGTGTTTTATCAACATTATTATTTTTCTCCATATTACGGGCAACTACCCTTTTTATTGGAAACAATCATTCTAAGAATTGGTTTGTAACCTGGATAGCGTCTCGGATAGATATATCCGAATTTATTTATATGGAACAATTGACTTTTTATAAAAGTCTAAATGAATATTCAATTTTTATAAGAAAAACTTTCTTTTTATACTTTTTTTAAGGTTATTCCCATCAGTGAAATATATCATATTAGAATAAGTTAACAATAATAATTTAAACGAAAATATGAAAGAGAACAAGACATTTGCAACATTTCCCAGTTGCGATCATTGTCTTTTTTCTGTTTTTCTGTGTATTGTTCTCTTTCATATTTTCGTTTAGGTTATTATTGTTAACTAATTCTAATATAATAATATTTACTAATACAATTAAGGCATTAAATGACCTCGAGTGGTGAGTTCTGTCTTCTTGATAAATTCCCACATTTTTCTATTTTCTATGCTATTTAATGCCACCGCTCAGTCAAGAGTCAGAATTATATATGTTAGAGTCTGTATGATAATGAGACGATGTATGAATGGGAATGAGACAAGGAGTGTGTGCCACGATCGAGAGTTGTTTGGCGATCCGTCCCCTCTGCCTACCTCTGAGAGAAACGGCGTGAAGGTTGGATAGTTATTAAATTAAGAACATAAATATTTTTTACACGTTGTGGAATTTAAAACATGGGTAGCAAACCCCAGTAACTTCAAATAATTTTAAAGTAATTTAAATTTCACGTTTCAAAACGGGTCTATTTCGAAGGAAGTAGGCACCTATTTTCCACTTCGTTTTGTACTAAGCATTTATAATAAAAGCCTTAAAAAATAACAAGGGTAGAACTACACAGTAGAGTTAAACACTTGAATTCTTAATTGCGGGTATAATGCCTTCATAACATTTTATGCAAACTGTTTTCCCTTTATATTTTTACATTGTAAATGTTTTCGATAACTAAAAGAATTCTTTAGAGTTTAGTTCTGGCTCTTTCTTTAAAAGTAATGTTTAGATATATTTTATAATTTATGTAAAAAAATAGGTGGTTCCTGGCATGCGTTGCAATGCCATATTCAAAGAAATATCTACAATTGTTCCCCTCCCGCATTCCCTTCCTAACTTTATAAATTACTAGCGAATTCCCGGCATGCGTTGCTAAGCCACTAATAAAGAAATTGTTTATCCCTGCGTGTCTTTTCCCATTCGTCAAGTTCCCTTTCCGTCTCCCTTTCCCTTTCATGTCCCCTTCCTCTCACCCATTCCCCCTTCACATTCCCCCCTTCCCTCTCCACTCCCCTCCCCTCTCCCGCGTTCAATATATTCAGTCCCGGTACATTCTGATTTTCAAACAGCTCGCGTGCCATCTATTGCAATTTTTTTATAATTTTTTTTTTTTACATGCAAAAAACATTCATTTTTGTATATTATAAGAACAATCAATCAAATTTGGTACCTAACATAGGTACCTATTTAAAAAAAATATAATTTACAATTAGATTCAAATTATTCGATTTTGATTAGTACCTTAAGTGAGTACTTCGATTAAATTCATTATTTTAAAAAGTTTATTTGAATATTGAATTTCGATTGAACAATCGATGTTTTAAAAATGTCATTTTCAAATTTTTACATTTTTGTAAGAGTTTTTTTAATGATTAAGAAAAACTTTTCAAATGTATTGTCATGTGGTTGTAATAATCCAGAAACCTTCGCGAGGGTTAAAAAAAAGTATTTTGAAAGTTTCACACATTTCCTACGCATAGCGGACCTACATACAAACAAACATTTTTTGCCTTTATGTTATTCTTATGTATGAGCTATATTATTGTAAAGTTTAAATAAAGTTTTTGCGTGAAAGAGTAGCAAACACACATCCATAAAAAACTTTTGCATTTGGTATAATATTAGTAACTAAATAAATAACTTGCATATAAGATTGTAGAATTATATTACAAGTTTTAAGAATGCTCTTGAGGTGGTTTTTCACAAAAACGGCGCTTTACAAATCATCCAAATATTATTATTATTATTATTAGTAAGTGGTATTAATGGAAAACTGATGAATCTAGCAGAATCAAAAATTTGGTCTAAATGGCGCTAGTAATGTTCAGTTACCACATATAAATTCCCAACCTTACCACATATAAATCCCCTCTTACCCTTCTCCAACTCTTCTCTACTTCCATCAACTTCACAGCTTACCCCTATTGAAGATTCCACAATCTCACTGACTCCTGATGGTTGGGAGTAGTTGGGATTCTTTTGTGGTATTTACTTTAAAAATATATATAAAAGAGTTTTTAAAAACTTGTGTAATTCGGTTCATGAGTGTGTAGCAGTGTTATGTTGGTAGATACGTGTAATTCTAGCCTGTGTAATTTTGTCAGGTACTGCACGTTTTCATCCTGCGACAAAATATCCCCGATAAAATATCCTACGGACAAAACATCCTCCAACAAAATATCTACTGCAACCTAACCTCACCTAACTTAACCTAACCTTATTTTAGATTTTACTTTTTTGGAACAATCATTTATTGCCTTTATAGGACGCCTGTATTATTTTTGTCCCATTTTTTGTTAGGTTAGGTTGGGTTAGGTTTGGTTAGGTTAGGTTAGGTTAGGTTAAGTTAGGTAAGGTTTTAGTAGATATTTTGTTGGGGGATTAATTTTTTTTATTTTTTTTTTATATGAATACCGCACAAGATTCCCAATTGCTCCCGTCTGGAGCCAGTGAGACAATGGCATCCCCAATCGGGATATGTTTTGAGGCTGAAGGTAGTGAGAAGGGGAATGAGATGGGGGAGAGGAAGGTGGAGAAGTACCGGGCTATTTAGATCTGGTCACCAGATACGGCTAAAGCCATTTCAAGCAACGTTTCAATTCAGAATGGTGGTCTTACACCAGGGCGATACTGATAGTATCTTGAAACGTGTCGCGAATATGTTATATATTATTTTAAAATTAATTAATAGTGTAAATACACAAATTAATCAAATAATACAGGAATATTTTGTCCGAAGGATATTTTGTCGGGGATATTTTGTCGCAGGTTTAAATTTCGCTGAACCATTTTGTCATATCACCATTTTACCAAATCGTATCAATAAATTCTATACGCAGTGCTAACATGTTTATTTTATTGTTACTCTTACGCAATGAACAATAATTTAATTAAACATCAGCGCCTCTTTCCCAACTTACGATTTATTCGTGTAACCATCGTTACGAGCAAATAATTAATACAATTTAAAAAAGCAAGTCGTTTAATTTAAATACAGGTTCCGCAAGTTAGTTAATCTGTTTGTAAGTCTCAAATTATCAGCCTCAATGGATTTTGATAAATGACAGAACCATTTCACGACACAGTGAACCAGCTTGTAAAATTAGCAGAACAAAAATTCATTTAGATTCAATCATACCTACGAACTTTTTGAAATGATAACAGGAATACAATTTGAATAACACTTTTGTTTGAAAAATCTTTTAGATGTTTTCTGTAATTCTGTGAATCTGAGGGTTTATTTTATACCTAAATTCAACAATTTTGAAATAATGTTATCATTTGGTAAAATTTCTAAATTAGCGATAAAATTTTTTGAGCCTAAAATATCATATTCCATCATGCGTGTGACTCTTCTACCTAATCTAACTTAATTTTTCGTAAGAAATAACTTATATGATTGTGTAAAAATCGTTTTCATTTTGAGCTCGTATGAATTGGTTCGGAAGTACGGTTGTTTCTGTTTTGAAATGAGTTCCTACCGGGATGTTAATTATCCAGTTCCTACTTCTACCTATACATAACCTTGGTGGAAAATTATTTGAAATTTGGATAATGGCAAGGCACATAGTGCAAATTCGAGTGCATTTATATTAAAAACCAGAAGAAGAATTGAGGCTACCTTGGAAACAAGCAAAAAGGAGGAATTTGACCATCACAAAAGTTCATAAAATCTTTTGTATTAATTTGCTTTGTTGTGGCAATAATTACCTCGTGGTATCGCGGTGGAATAAAATTATATAACTGCATTTTGATTATGTCGTGTGTCCTTTGCAGAGATACGGTGGTAAGTGATTGGTTATTCCCTTTTCCGTGCATACCTTGTTTTTCTCACATATTACCCAATTGCAGCAAAACATCATTTGCAAGCACCATAAACTACACCTCACCCCACCAAGTATTGAAAGAACGGCAGCATAATTTTCATTATGCAGGTTCTGAAAAAAAGAGTTACGTATTTTGAATTTTAGATTTAGATATAATTTTTAGAATATTACGTACTCGCATACGAAATAGTATTGTTCTTTCAATAAATACTACTAGATTTGTATTGACAGGAGACCATATTTGTCCCAGCTCACACAGATCTCAAATAATTCGCTGTAAGTCACTTACTATCATAGTGAGAAATATGTTCTAAACGGTGTTAGTAACGCAAAACACCATGCCTTGTATTCAATTTAAAAAAAATAACCACCAAAAAACCAAAATGTACAATTTTATAAAAATTGCAATTTGAACAAAAAAATTTAATTTTGTGAATTTTTTACTAATTATTTTTATATTAAAAACAAAAAAGTTACTAGAGCGTTTATAATACACTCGTTTGATAAAATATCTACATGTTTTTATTTTGTTTCGTTATCAGTAATTTTATTTAGAAAAAAAAGTTAGGTGTGCCATTTATAAAACTATTTTATGTTTGCATGCCAAATGTTTGTATTTCAAAAATATATATTAATTTCAAGTTATAAAATTTTAAAGCGTAATTCATAATTTTTCATAAACAGTTTTTAGTTTTCAGATATGTTCAGAAACATACCATTTATTTGCATTTTATTGTAAAGCGAAAAATTTTGACCATCTGAAAAATACTCCAAATTTCTGAAGGGTTTTAAGTATTTTTTTAAGAAACCTTCTAAAACGTTGGACATTAAAATTACTAAAGCGGATTTTAAGATGTATCTTAAAATTAAATAATGTATAAAAATGATTATGGTATTCAAACGTTGATATTTGCTTATATTATTTAGCGATTGACCAAATATGATTCTGCATATATTCTTAAATATGTCCTGCTAAATGCATTTCCTTATTTACAGTGCTGGCGGAGAGGGGGGGGGGGGTGTAATTAGTGTCCCTAACCTCTAGGGGTCCGGTGACTGGTCGAATACAAGGTGTTGTAATGTGTTTTATATGGCTAATGATAACGTCAAATAACTGTGTTTTATGGGTTCTGGTGCCCTACTTTGTGAAAGATTTATGCCGGGGTTTAAATGGATTATTTCGGATTTTATTGGCCTTAAAATAGGGTTTAAATCTAAACCAGGGTTTTATACGTTCAGATTTTCGACAGGTAAAATTGATACCATATACTACGCAATTCAATTTTTGTATAGATCAATATATTTCCCGGAAAGTATGCTGTTGTGTTGCTTAAAGTTGATGTAGCTGTGCTTATTGACTGTATCTGATTAGCTAGGCACTGCCAAACGTTTCTATTTCTTAGTGAATGTAATGTCTCTTCTGTTCAATATTAGACAACTGGTGTAGAGTTTTATGTTTCTTCCAATAATTATTAGGTTTGATTGGTTACTATTTTATACTGGTTATTTATTTTATTTTAGTAAGTTGTACATTAAAGTTACCAAATTGCTAATTAATTATAACATTACATATTGCATACTTTATTTTTCCATTTTGATGTACATAGCTCCAAAAATACATCTTGAACTTTCCGATTGATGTGGACTTTAAAGTTTCTGGTAGCGTGTTATAAAACTTCATCCATTTGTACAGTAAACTATTCTGCGTATTCGCTTTGTTCTTTTTTGTAGCCTGATTTCCTTGCGTGTCCTTGTGTTATGTCTGCGAATGTCCTTGTTGTATATTATTTTATTTGATAAGTATTTTGGTAACAGGTTGTTTACTATTTTATGGATAAATATCTTCGTGTTCAAAGTCAGTGAATCTGTTTCACGGTTAGCCAATTTAGTTCCTTATCGTGAATATTCACAATGTATTCCATACTAGACTGTCCACTAATTAGTTCTGAAGCAGCTGCCGACTGAGAGCGGAGGCTTGCTCTATTTACTAAACCCTTTGGCCCTCATCATAATTATTGTATCGTTTCAATTCTGAATTGCGGTCTTACACCAGAGCGATACTGTAAGCAATTTCCACTCTGGAACGTGCCGCAAATATACTATATATTAATCTAAATGAATTAATTGTGAAATAACACAAATTAATCAAATAAAATTTATTTTTCCACGCTGAATTCGATCCCGCGACCTTCGGGTTGTGAATCGAGACACTTACCCGTCAACCACGGAGGCCATCAAAATTACAAGTGTATAATCAAGTAAAATATTCTGAATATTGAAGGAAATTTGCTTTGTGATTGCCTGCTATTCTCGATTCCTTTGACATTGTTTTTATCAGCTTCTAGTGCATTAAGTCCCCTTTAATTTAATTTTCTGCATTTACCCTTCCGTTAACGTCCTTTTGAGAATTTACGTCCCTTTGTCATATTTTCCTAGTACGCAAAATCGTCCACTTGTTCCTAGTATGCGCTTTTTACTTTATGTGTTTATTTTTCCATTTTTAAGGGTCCGTAGCGAGAAGATGGTTTTTTTATATATTTTTTTTTATTATAATATTTATTTATTAAGATATACAGGTGATTGTGCTGTGCCTGTCTCACTAGGAATTCCTGTGTTGAGAGCAGGCGCATTTTAGCATAAGAAGTTTAACACAAAAATAAGGATAACAACAACAATGTTATTTACATTTAAAGTAAAAGTACAAGGACAAACAGCATTAAAGCATGCATTAGGAGGTTCTAAAAATATTGTTATTATATGATCTGTCTCTGCTAGTGAAATTGAAAGTGATATAATATTTAAATATTAAAAAATAACTATAATTAAACAAACATTGTAAAAATATTTATTAAAAAACGACTCGAAAACCGAAAATTTCTCAGCAAATGTCTAAAGGAGCATTTATATTAACACCATACCTTTATTATGTTAAATGACAAAATAAAAATGTGTTTTTAATACTTTCGGAGCATACTTTGCAATTTTTTTCTGTAGAGGGAATTTCAATTACTTACTGTTTTGGCTGGGCAAGTGTACAAGTGTGGGCAAGTGTATTAACTTAAAAAATAACATATACTATTTTATGAACTTAAAAATTAAAGTATTCAAGGAAAATGTGTAATAATCGGAAGTTATTAGGAAAACCGGGTCTTAATTCACCGCTACCCGAATTTCTACCGGTTTTTTTACATATCTCCCTTAAACATTTGAAGTTTTTAAGCTCTTAAAAAAATAAAGGTTATTTTTTAAGATAATATCTATACATTCTCACGCCGAAACGCAAATTATATGAAATTCCCTCCATAGAAAAAAATCGCAAAGTATGCTCCTAAAATTATTATAAACATGTTTGTTTCAGTTATTTTACAAGTGATATGTATGAAAAATTCACAGTGTTTATTAAATGCTGTTTCAGGCAGCACCCAAAATATTTTTGCTCTATTTTAAACGAATCGTGTTTTATTAAACATTTTCACAATTTTCGCTTCTGTTTTATCGTTTTAAATATACGTGTGCTCTCTCCAACATTCGTCATTAAATATCTCTCCATCTTCTTTTTTTGAGCGGGAATACGGCGCCTTAACTGCATACATTAATACATTTTCATTATATCCTAACGAAGAAACTATTGATTTCGAAATATGTTGATGTTGGACCCGCTGCAAAAATGGGTGGACCTTTTTATAGATTCTCCTATCTCAACAAACAAATCTTTAGAGTACAGGCGTCTGGTGGGAATGCTATCCTTGCTCTAGAGTCGTTGATTCCTTCAGCACCGGTGCAAAATTCCACAATTGTGTGAATTCCGTTGCCATATATCTGTTCTAACAGTAGAAAGGTCGTAAGCATTGTTCAAAACATCGCTCTTCTTTTAATTGTTTAAGAAATAACACTTCTAGATCTTTAATGTTCAGACGTTCAAATGTAATGCTGGAACCGTGAAAATTCCAATCAATAAACAAACTGATTCGTAGAAATCAATCACTTGTGGTTTGGTATAATATTTTTAATTGACAAAAATACATTGTTTTTTATAATTAATTTCCTTCACTTTAATCACTAGTATATCGGACTTATGTCCTCTATATTATGTGCTGGTTTTCTAGTCGGCGAGCTGCTGTGCACGCTCAGGGCCTGGTCCGGTTGCTGTGAGTATCCGAGAAGAGATAATTCAGCTGTCCAAGGAAGTGCAAGGTCGGAAGTCAAAGAAATTTGTAGAGTTCAGGAAGAAGCGGTCCTAGAAGATAGAGGCGGTGAGAGTAGACGCGACGATAAAAGTTCGAATGAGACTGATTTGAACAGAGCTTGACGCTCTATATATACGCTGCCGCGTGGCCGTGCCCAATATTGGTTCGGATTTGACAGGATTACTCCTTGAACGTTGCTGCATTTCTTTGCAGCTTCGTGTATCCTTATATAAGAATGGAATGACAAAATTGAATAACATAAGCAAAACTACTCTCTTTGCCGCTCTATCTCATGTAAACCACTTCATTCTAGCAGTTTTATTAAATTCAGTAAAAATTGTACAATGTTAACCAGTGGGGTTTTAGCCCGATATCTGTATGAAAAAAACCCTTATATCTATTTAATGGAAACATTTACATATTTAATTTTATCTTATCAGTATGGACACAAGTCCAGCCTTTTAATCTATATACTTTTATTTGAAATAACTCTAGTAAAACTTGCATAAATTCAATATTAATCTTACACAAAAATGTTCATAAGAAAGCCACCATGCAGTTGTTGGCGGCCATTTTGAAACAAGCTTCGTCATTGGCTGGCCGTTCTAGAGCGAAGTAGTAGGAGGGGGTGGGGTCAACGTACGTCCCTGCGGTTGGTCAGCAATGGTCAAGGTGGGAGTAATTGCGTATATATCCATGGCGTTTTAGAGACGCCATCATTGTCCATGCGCCAATCATAGAGTTCCCATAACGGTGTTTGTAGGTGACATGACAGAATGGTCGGAGGGGGAGGGGACCTTTAATTCACGTGGCGTCTTGAAGATGCTACCATTCTCTCTAGGACGGCCATTGAAATGACATATAAAGCTGTTTATTGGTAGATTACACGTTCGATATAACTAGTTTCGCCAGGATCTGAAGCTTAATCAGAGTAAAATATTAAAAAGATTAAATTGGTGAATTAATTTAAACCAGGAGATCAGGAAAACGAAAAATCTTCTTACAACTAAAATTTCCGCTGACATCATTAGATTTTTAAGTAACTCTCTATTTAACTAAGTAACTCCCGTTTTAGAATAAGTTAACAATAATAATCTAAACGAAAATATGAAAGATAACAAGACACAGAAAAACAGAAAAAGACAATGTTCGCAACTGGTACTCGAACCCAGACCTCTCCGTCTAACCGGGACGAGCGCGTTAACCAATTTCGCCATTGCCATCTTCTGTCAAAGCCGTCATGTTTGTCAATCTCATATTTTCAAATTTTAGAATTACATTATTATCATCTAATTATTTTTCTCCATATTACGGGCAACTACCCTTTTTATTGGAAACAATCATTCTAAGAATTGGTTTGTAACCTGGATAGCGTCTCGGATAGATATATCCGAATTTATTTATATGGAACAATTGACTTTTACGAAAGTCTAAATGAATATTCAATTTTTATAAGAAAAACTAGTTATTTCCATCAGTGAAATATTTCACTAATGGGAATAACCTTCAAAAAAGTATAAAAAGAAAGTTTTTCTTATAAAAATTGAATTCCCTTTTTAATTAAATTTCACATTTATTTTATTTTTGTTGGTAATTTCCGATATCGATTTCCACAAATATTAAAGATTAAATAAAATAAAAAAATCTTCATATTGTTTGACCGTAGGTTGTATTGGCGTTACTTCAGAATTTTTATTATCTTCGTGTTTAGTTGGCCATACTTTAATATCGTTTTTGATCTTTTATCCCTATGGTGTGTTTAATTTAATTTAGATGGAAAAAATGGTTTTTCCATAGACATACAAATAGCTAGACGAGAACTTACAGATGAGGGGTAAAAACCGACTATGGCGGGACGAAGAGAGGAAAAAGACTTGTGATTCGCCAATAAATCAATCTAACAGTATATAGGCACCTCGCACTATAATATTACCATTTAGTTCTTGAAAGTAAAATCTGCTTTTGAATGAATAGACCTTTTTATATGGGAGCGCGAATTGATTGCCACGTTATGAACAGATGTGTCAAGTCCAAATTCGCAAAGTAAGGTTCTGAGTATTTTCATAGTCGAATATTTTGTTTCCGTAGACACTTTTACAAATGTTTCATGATTTACTTACCCCAGTAAACAGCGGCTTTGTGTTTCGCATTGCCATGTAACTCGATGTCATAGTATGTGTTCCATAGACATACAACGTCCATGCGTAAAATGTACGATAAGAGCTCGACACTGGTCCGGACAAGAATGATGACGTCACATTTTTTAGATTAACGAGGGGTTCTCGCAAGCCCAGCCGGTTCCGAAAAATGGTTCCAATGGGAGGGGGAAATAACATGCCTTTTAGTACGTAAGGGCAAGTCCATATATTTTGTACGTCCGTGGGTTTTTCTAATATTTCTATTTTTGAAACCGACAATTAGTGGTGGAATTCCATTATAATATATTATAATAATATAAATTCAGAACTTTACTCCACTTAATTTTATTGACCTTAACCGGTTTCAGCTCGTCAGAGTCATCTTCATCAATTATTTGTACCAGTCTGACGATGGCTCTGACGAGCTGAAACCGGTTACGGTCAATAAAATTAAGTGGAATAAAGTTTTATATTTGTTTTATTATAAGTGAGGTACTCAATTTTCCATTCAAATTTGAGTAGAGCATTTTTAATGGAATTTTATAATACTGAAAATATTAAAGTTTTTATAAATTTCTTCTGATGGAGTTCTTATTGGTATCAGGATTATTTCTATTATCCTTTTTTGTGTTTTAACGAGCTGCTTCATGTGGGTGCTGGAGACAGATCCCCATCCAATAATTCCCTATTCTATAGTGATTGGCAAAGAGCATAGTAGACTTAAGAAGGATTATTTTATTGTGTATATTGCATATTTTTGTAAAGCAGTACTTGAGCTTTATAAGTTCCTTTGTAATGCTATTTGTGTAGAAGACCCATCGAAGATTTTCATCGATTTCAAAGCAAATATATTTTATTTTATTTTTTTTTTTTTTATTTATTTATTTATTTCAAGAATTTTGTTTTTACAATACAAATGGTTACATGTGCAAGGTTATACAATAATTCATTTTATATTACTACTACTCCATAAATTGAGCTCAAGAGCTCGTGTTTATGGGAGGAGTATTAACATGCAAAAAAAAAATTAATAGTGTTTTAGTGAGATGTTTAAACAATGATCAAAGAACTTATGAAAATAAATACAAATATTACTTGACAAAGGTACATAATTTAGAAAAAATAGTTTTAGAAGGACAAATAACAGTATATATATATACTTTTAATATTAGATATTACAGTTCAAGTAAGGGTAAATTAAATTAAATTAAGGGTACAATATATCATTATCCAATTTCAGGGACTTAATTTGCTTTTTAAATTGTTCATATTTCAATGTTCCCGTTATATTAATTTTGTTTTTGGACAATAATATATTGTACCATTTTACACCTAAATACAAATAGTGATGCTGAGCCGTGGTTGTTCTAAGCACAGGAATGGCTATTAAGCCATTAGTTTTAAATCTATTGCTTATGCTATCAGAGGGGTGAATTTTTTGTATAAAATATTCTTTATATATTTGATATAAGGCGTTTCTCTTATACAATTCTATGATTGATGGTACATTAAATTCCCGAAATAATTCTATAGTAGGGAAATCGTATGGTTTCCTAAGGATGATTTTTATAATTATTCTTTGAATTATAATTATGGGCTGTAAGGAAGATTTAAAGGCCCCTCCCCACCCAATAATGCCGTACTGTAATAAGGACTGAATTAATGCATAATAGACCATTTTTATAGTTTTTTTGTTTAAAATATTTCGTATGTTATAGAATATATAGATTAGTTTTCTTATTCTTTCCACAGTGAGATTAATATGATCTTTCCATTTAACATTTTTATCTATTAGGATTCCAAGATATTTTACATTTGATTTATGATTTAGTTTAGCGCAGTCCGTATTACATGTATCGTCATTTGCACAATTTTTGGAATGAATTGTTATGTTAATTAAATTATTTGATACATCTTCTTGTAGAGAGAATGGAATAAAATAAGTTTTTTCTGTGTTGAGTGATAATAAATTGTTATCGAACCATTTTTTTATAACATTCATGTCTTGATTGGCTGCAATGGTAATATCGTTCCACGTTTTTTTTTCAATAATTATTGCAGTGTCGTCAGCAAAAGATATAAGTTTACCATTAAGTGATAATTTAAACATTTGGTTAACGTATATTATAAATAAAATTGGTCCAATAACAGTCCCTTGGGGAATTCCAAATTCTAAAGTTTCATCCACACTTAGTGAGTTATTTAATTTTACTTTTTGACTTCTTTGAGTTAGATAGCTTTGTAGCCAATATCTAACGGTACCAATAATGCCGATATCATTTAATTTATTAATTAGTTTTGTATGGGAGATACTATCAAAAGCCTTGCGTAAATCAATGAAAATGCCAAGGCATTTGTTTTTTTTATCTAATGCATGGTATATATTTGATGTTAGTTCAGCAATGGCATCATGTGTGCCTAGTTTCTCTCTAAATCCAAATTGGTTAGGACTAAGTATTTTATTATTATCAATGTAGTACATGAGTTGCTTTTTTACGATTTTTTCAAAAATTTTTGCCACGTTTGAGACAAGAGATATAGGTCGATAATTTGATATTTCTTCAGGGCTGCCTGATTTAAAAACGGGTGTTACGATAGATTTTTTATAAATGGAAGGGAATATTCCACTATTCAAACTAATATTTATAATGTGTGTAATTGGAATGCTTAAAAAATTGTTATATTTTTTCAATATTTCTACTGTGATTCCATCAAATCCTGGTGCAGATCCACCTTTTAATTCATTTATAATATTTTTTATGTCATTTGTTGTTACTGGTTGGAAAACTGACAGATTATTTTGTTTAAGGCAGTCCTTCTCGAAATTATCTATTTTATAATTTTCATCGATCCGTGAAATTATTATGCTTCTAATAGAGCGTTTTTTGTGGGGTAGGGGCAAGATTGCGTTATGTTTTCCCTCAAAATTTGCTCTTAATTTGAGAGCAAAGTCATCAGCTGGAAAATCTCTTGGAAATTATAAAAAACGTCTAATATTTAGGTTTGTTGATTTTAAGTGAGTTTTTCTTAAGCCATTTCTGCAGAAAGTCAAGCCGTGTTCAGCTTCTCCTTTCATGTGTAAGGTGCAACCGGTGCAGGTATCGTTGATATATATCAGAAATAATAAAGGTTCTAAGAGACTTCCTTGCGGTACACCATATTTTTGCTTTTAAATTTTAAAACACTGTGAACGTTCTGATATGTAACTCATGATCAGGTTTAGAGTTGTGTTTGACATCCCTTTTTTTTAGCTTCCTAAAAAGAATTTTACTGTCCATACCAATTTGGGAGGCAGGTATGGTTACAGCCGTTCCGGAAACCATTTATTGGATAACCTACACCTCTGCCATTGGTCACCCCAAGTGGTTTGCTACATTAGGTGACTTAGCAGGGGTTCATGGGTTGAGGTTTGTCTTGAATTTATGACGGATCGGGAAAGACTGGTTGAGGGAGATCTTTTGACCTCTCCAGCAAGGCTCTCTCGGAACACTGCCTTGCACCGCAGTGGTAGGAATTGTAAT
Organism: Limnephilus lunatus; assembly: GCA_917563855.2. Classification (NCBI taxonomy): domain Eukaryota; kingdom Metazoa; phylum Arthropoda; class Insecta; order Trichoptera; family Limnephilidae; genus Limnephilus; species Limnephilus lunatus. The sequence continues at coordinate 123,037,841 of OU830592.1, forward strand.
AGACAACCTCTTCGAGACTGTGATACTAATGATAAATTTGTCTCACTAATTTTCTTCCACTGAGTATAGTATATTTGTCTATATGTATAAGGCATGTTTATATAGGATTTTATTATTTTAATTTGTTTTATATACGTAAGGACGTATGTATATTGATATTTCTGTCTATTTGTAATTTATTTTACAGATGTTTGCAGTAGTGTGACATCCAATACTTATAATCCATTTCTTTATATCTAATTTGAATTTGGTCAATGATTCAGTTTGTCTTATCGTAACTGGTTGTGTATCGTGTAGTTTGCAAGCAATATATTTGAAGTGTATGTGTCAAAAGGTATTAATTTTTGTGCATAAAATTATGAAAAACCAAATGCCAAAATACTTTAAGGATGATATTGTTTTTAATAGAGACGTACATAATTACGAAACAAGAAATATAAACAAAGTTCGATTGTCACAAATGAAGAAATCAAAATCAAAGAACTGCCTAATGTATAGAAGACTAAATATGTATGATGAAATGCCTGAAAGTATGAAGAATGAATGTATTTAAAAAGAAATGTTATGCTTACGGTAAAAATATTTAAATTTATCAAATGAAATGTTACATTGTACTTATTAGTTTAAATTCATGTAGTATGAACCAACTCAATAAATAAATAAACAAAAAAGGTGGTTTTAGAAAAAGGAGTTCTTGGAGAAGTTCTTTGTTTTTGGCTCGGGTATTGTATATCGTTTGTGTTGCTTTGTATAAGGTTTTATTGTTTTTATGTAAATTAACTGAGATGGATCTTGCGTAGAGCTGTTTAATGTCCACAACATTGCAAGTATTGAAAATCGTATCAGTGCTGGTATTGAGAGGAAGTATAAGTTTTTTTAAATTAGTTTTTGAGCTGATGGGGTCGAGGGCACTAAAATAAGTGTTACCCGAGCTAAAATTCCGTAGTCGATGTGTGATTGGCACAGTGAATAATACACTGTTTTTAAAAGTTGTAGGTTAGGGAAAGTTAGATATCACACTTCCAAAGCTTTTGTATTCAGTGGCAGAAAAGTAATAGTTATACCGTATAAAATCAACACGATCGATAAACAAACTCTGAAAGCTATAACAATCGTTAAGTTCGGATTGCAATTAGCAATTTCTTCCGCTTGATTGGCGTCTGCCAGACAAACTTAATACGACTCCATCAAACTGTATTTCCAGTCGGTCTATTTTAAACTGCACGAATAGTGCACTGCATGTGCAGTTTGCACTGAGCAAGGTCTAACGGGTGATGTGCGTTAGGGTGGACTCACAAAGCTTTTATTTTAATTTTGATTTGGTCAGAGACGCTAAAAAAAAAAATCAGTTAAAATATTGCTTTTAATTTAAAATAAAACAATAACTTTATAAACACCACTTTTATTTTTTATACTTTATGCCAACCGGGTTTCGCTACAACCGTAGCTTCTTTAGGGCAGTACAATAATCTACTGACTGCTTCATATGAACAAATAAAATATTGCTGTTGCGATTATCTGTTGGCGAAGCAATTTCAATATTTGAAAATATTTGCTCGATTTCGCCACAAAACCATGATCTTCTTGTTTTTTTTTTAGAAATTCAAATGTAACGTTGTCATCAAGTGGCCATACAGCGCCATTTTCTTTTTTTTTCATTTGAAAAGTTTTTTACAAAATATTCAATAATTATGATGTAACACAAGGAGTGTCCCGGGAAGTATCCTCGACAACAGAGGCCGCCATTCAAAATCAAAATTTAAAAAATCAAAAAAATATTTATTGTACATTTGGTGTAGCTTATGGGTAGACCCCATTTCTTTCAGCTAACCACATATAAAAATACAAAATACAAATAAAATACAAAAATATGTGTAATGACATTTGTCATCCACTTGTATCAGACTTGTTTCATTGTTTTACCACACATATGCCCGAGAAATCTTTTTTTTCATCATTCAGTCTACTTTTGTTCTTCCTGGTCAGTTCCATTTTTTTACAAAAGCTCCACACATGAGGCCCTGTGGAAAATAATTCCCCTAAGGGACTATGTTGTCTTCTTTGGGATGCTGTATGGATTATCTTTTTAGAAAACAAAGAAGAAGAAGAAAAGAAAAAGGTGTAAGGAGTGGGTAGTAATCTGGAAGTCAGTGTTTCCAGGAGTGATGGACGAATTTATCCCTCTCACTTTTCAGTGCAACGCGATGTTCCGAGAGAGTCCTGCTAGAGAGGTCCAAAGGTCTCCCTTCACCAGTCTCTCCCGATCCGGCCTGCCACGCATTTGGTGGACAGACTGATTCGCCATCAAGATCCGAACAAACTTCACCCCCATGAACCCGGTCACCCCTGCAAAATCACCATGTATAGCACCACCCCTGCAAAATCACTTGGGGTGACCTATGGCAAAGGTTTTCGAAATACCATAAAAGGTTCCCGGGGCGGCGTTACCCATAACTGCCTCCCAAATTGCGCAAGTGAATTAACAGCACCGGAATAATGAATTGATGGTTCAGCCTAATGCACAGTGTTTTAAAGTGCAGTGAGCATGTTATCTGAGAACGCTCGCGTGTAATGCATCTGATAGTTGCATCTAACGTCAAAGATTTACAAAGAAAAACATACCGAGCATTTGATATAGTCGGTGTACTACTCAAAGAAGAACTACTGTGAAAAGTATTATGGCTTATATTTTAAACATATATTTTCTTATAAGTTAAAAAACTTTGATTCTGAATATATAAGTTTTGTCACATACATGGTGAACCTGTTTATCATATTATTTCTATGACTCGTTCTTTAGTTCAACAGCTTGGCTGTGGGACGATTTGCCAGCCTTTGCGTTTCCTCCCTCATACAACGTTTGTCTTTTCAAGACACAAGTTCACTCCTTCTTTTCCACAAAATACATTATTTGAAGTAAAACTTCTTTACTTACGCTCGACACTTGGGGGGTAAAATGATGATAACGTCCAAAAAAAATATGAAACGTTACGAAAAGTGTGATTGTTACGAAAAGTGTGATTGTTACGAAAAATGTGATTGTAACGAAAAGTGTGATTGTTACGAAAACTGTGATTGTTACGAAAACTGTGATTGTTACGAAAGGTGTGATTGTTACGAAAAATGTGATTGTTACGAAAAGTGTGATGCGATCGGTGATCAATAAAAAAGGAAACGAAGCATGTGCAACTTTTGCCCACGCTTCGTTTCCTTTTTTAATGTGTTTCAATGTCATATGTTCTTTTATAAGTTAGTGAAGTTTTACTTCAGTCGTGTGGTCTAAAGCACACTCGTTTTTTTTATTAATATCTATTCTTCTTTGAATACTTCTCCATTGCTCTCTTTCTTTCAAAACTTTACATCACGCGTTTCATCTTTATTGACTGTTCCATTTTTATTTAAAACTTTTGACTCTTTAACTGTTTTCGGTTTAAATTTCAATTTTAAGCTCAAGATACATTATTTTAATGAAATAAATATTTTCTTAACAAACTTTACATATTTACAAGTTTTCTTAACAAACTTTATATTTTACCCATCTTGGTTCTAAAATTGTTTGCATGTTGTATTTTATCATAACATAACTATCAATTCTGTTAAAAGCGAACTTGTGTCCAAAAATGTATGTTTCTAATTTTTTATCATCATTAAATGGTTTAAAATGTAGTCGCTAAAAATGTTTGTGCGCTTAGATCTTTTAAACTACGCAACGGATTTACATGCGGTTTTCACCAATAGATAGAGTTATTTAAGAGAAATAATTATGTGTATAAAAAATTCTTATTGTCGTAGAGCAAAGCCGATAAATTCTTATCTTCATCATTACATAGTACAAAATGAAGTGACTCAAAATGTTTGTGCGCTTAGATCTTTTAAACTACGCAACGGATTTTCAAGCGGTTTTCACCAATAGATAGAGTGATTCAAGAGGAAGGTTTACATGTATAAAACATGTTTAATTATAGTAGAGAAGTGCCGAGAAATTCAAATATTCAATTCAGGCATTGGGCAGCGGGCAGCTGGTAAGCGGGTGGTGTGGATTTTATAAAGGTTGGGTAATGGCATTGTGTTTCGTTAGCCACAGAAACGTGTGGCCGGGTCTGCTAGTTTTTAATAAATCGATACAAAAATTTCCACCGAAATCATATTTGTAAGTAGTTGCTTAAATACCAATCTACTTAATAACACTAATATAAAATATGTATACATCTCACCTTTTTATTTTTATATGAAGAGTCCCAACTGCTCCAGTCTGAGGCTATGGCATCCCCAATTAAGATATGTCGTGAGACTGACGGTAGTGGAGAAGGGAAGTAGATGGTTTAGAGGAAGGTGGGGAAGTGCTAGCCTATTCAGATCTGGCCACCAAACTAATGGTTAAGAAGGCCATTTAAACCAAAATTTCAATTCTGAATGGTGGTCTTTCGCTAGGACGAAACTGAGAGTATCTTTCACTCTGGAACTTGCCGCAAATATACAAAATATTATTTGTATGAAGTAATTGTAAAGCGTCACAGATTAAGTAAATAAAATTTATTTGGAAATATCTAAGAGTCGGGTATGGGTACCGCCGCGCCGTATCGGAAACCAATTATTTAACAAGCAACACCTCTACCATAAGTCACCGCAAGTGGTTCGCTACGTTTGGTGACTTAGCAGGGGTGCCCTTGTTCACGGTATGTGATTTATCCATGTCTTGGCTGCGGATGTGTCTGCCCACCTGCTGAGTGGTGGGCCGGATCGAGAGAGACTGGGTTAAGGCCTTCTGGCCTTTTCAGTCGGATTTTCTTGGACACACTGACCCCCAGATTCCCACCCACCCCTCAAACCTTTTTCCTTCCCAGAACTTCCTATCCTTCCCTTCCTTTTAAAAGACCCTCCACACAGCAACCACCAAGATGACATAGGCCCAGAGAGAAAATATCTTCGTCAGGGCCTCCTATGTGGCGCTAATGTAAAAATATATTTATATATTTATATATATATTTGCGCGCGCCGTGATTTGAACTCGCGATCTTCCAAATGCTAGTCGCTAATCCTTATCCCTCGACTACGGAGGTATTCAAAATTCCAGCTGTACGAGCGTATAAAAGAGCAAAATAAAAATAAATAAAATGAAAAACTCGTAACATCAGTTTAATATTCGAGATTTAACTCTGACAGTCATATTTTTAGCTTTTTCCTATAAATATGCAGTCACATATCAAATCCAACACCAGTCGAATTACCACCACTTTATTAGAATTTTTATCGTCATTTTGATGATTTTCCACTGAACGTCAAAAGATGGCAGCTGTCGGCACCGTCGCACACAACGCCGAATTATAAATTTACGACGCCAAAATATTTTAAATTTAATATTCCGCTCAGAAACGCTTAAATGCTTTCGAGGAGTCTACCTAGGAAAATCTGTCAGAAAAATACCTTATTAGATTAGATTATATCTGTATTTTGAATAAGTAAGATAGGTACATCATTTAATATATAAAACAAAGTCAGGTTAGTTACACCATTTATAACTCAAGAACAGCTGGACCGATTTTGATGATATTAGAGAATTGTAGGATTTGTCTCCGCCCCGAATAGCAGAATAGATATTAAAACATCGGAATAATTATACATAAAATTATTTTCCTCATACATTTTGTACGGAACAAATTCTCGTAATTTAAAAGACCGGCAGCAATATTGTGATAAGTATAATATTGAATAGTGAGAGAATTCCAAAAATGTCAATGCGCTAATTGTTTTTCTTTTGTTCACAAATAATGCTGCCCCTCTTTCTTACACACTAAATGTCAACAGTCGAAAATGAGACAAACGGTGAACGTGTATCTGCAACCCTCCAAAGGAAAAATACAATAAGTAAAATAACTTCCTTCTACCTACTTAATGACATTGAATTATGCGTCCCGGAAAATACCGGTCCGAGGCAATTAACCCTTAGATCGGCAACTTCATCTGCTATAGGCAGACTAATAGAACCCAAACGAAAGCCAAATACTAAGTTCGGAGATCGTGCTTTCGGAGTATCTGGGCCTAAGGCTTGGAATAGACTCCCTTCGGAATTAAGATGCATAAAAAGCCCAACAGAGTTTAGGTCCAAACTAAAAACCTACCTTTTCGGGCTCTCATACCCTTAACTTAATTTAAATATACCTATCTGAGAGTATCATACTTGTATTGCCTATGATATGTCTTAATCACACTTTTCATACTGAATTAAAATTACTCGAATCCTTACACATCAATCTGTCTTTCGGAAGATCAAATCCTTGTATAACTGCACCGCCCACCATTAAATGTTGCTTTTACTTTCCAAAATACACTCATTAAAGAATATATTACATATTAATATTAAAATATTTTCAGGATTAAACAATATGTGTTCACAATTATGTCCTCTGCGTGCGAACTCTATCTAAATTTCTGTAAATAGACAATAAACAGTGTTAATTTCAAGCGACCTCCCAGGTAAGTATGGTCCTGTATTAAATCATTTTTAGGCAGCATCGCGTTCATTGGTCAAAATATTGTACATATATTTTCGTATCGGTGATCAATGAACCGGTGTATGCAATTTTTAGCCATAAGTTGTTTTTAATTGTTTGTCTAGCTTCTAGTCTTTCTAGATTTTAGGCATGTATGGTAAGTTTGTACAGCGCCCTTGAGGTGATTTTTCACAAAAACGGCGCTTTATAAATCGTCCAAATATTATTATTATTATTATTGTAAAACAGCGCAGTGACGACTTCCAACAATCAAGCAGTGTATTATTATGACTATGTTTCTACGTTGTATTTTTGCGTGCAAATTACCAGTTTACTATAATCATCAAAATTATTCTGTTGGTTTAATACCTATTACAATCTGTGCATAGTTTGAAACATTTTATGTGAAATGTAAATCTTATGTTGGACATTATCAACCAGCCTGCTTCATTAGCCTATATTAAGTAACGTTTCCTTAATTTCCCACCCAAAGAAACAGAAATTGAAAATGAAACGAAGAACAGGTTGCATTTACGAAACAAATTTTTGCACTTCATTTTGAACTGGTTCGTAAAGAACATTTTAAAGGTATTTTTGATTGAAGACAATACATTTAACTATTTTTGTCGCCGTAATTTTCTTTGGCCGTCCTACGTGCAACGATCTAGTTCTAATATGATGGGAATATAATTTTGGTCACGTTCGTGATGAACGTCAACATTTCGTAAAAACCCCCTCTTGTGGCTTCAAGACACGGATTCCGGATTAACTGAGTAAGTTTCGTGATTTGAATACTGGCTTGTCTAATAGATTTTTAGTTAGTCTTCCTCTGTTTATCTTATTGTTATTAGGAGAAAAATCAATGTAACTAATTAATAAACAAATATTGACAAAGAATAATGGACAACATGATACCCAATTGCTTAAATATTACGTAATTAAAAAAAAGTATAAATAATGTAAATACAAATACTATGTTGAAAAATTGGCACGCTGTAAGAAATACTTTGTATTTATTAGATTCTATCACAAAAAAATCTAACTGAATAAAAAAGTAAAATAAGTTTAATTTTTTTAACTTCAAAGTTAAAGCACCCATTGATAAACTACCAATAAGTAGTTCATTGGGATTTTTCTTTTATATTTCATATTTGGGATTTTTTTCTTCTTTATAATTAATAAATAAATTTAAAAAATAGGCGATTCTATGACCCTTGATCCCCAGACAGCTGCACCTCCCCCAGGCATACTTATATACAATATGCAGTCGGTTTAGGGAAATACATAAATAATTAAATAAAATATAACTTAATGTCCCCCAAGAGTGTGCATTTATGATGTACCTACCGCCGAATAACAAAAGCATAAAACATATTTTCATTCAAACTCATTAAGGATAACACTTTAGCTCCACATTGGAGGCACTGAGGAAAATATTTTCCCTCAGGGCCTATGTCATCTTAGGGGATTCTGTGTGGAGGGTTTTTTAAGGAAAGGAAGAAGAGGAACTAGGAAGGAAAAAGGTATAAGGGGTGGGAAGGAATCTGGGGGTCAGTGTATCCAGGAGCGACTGACGCATTAATCCATCCCTTCAACTGCGGTACAAGGCGATGGGTCGAGGGATTCTGGCTGGAGAGGATAAAAACCTCCTCAACCAGTCTCTCTAGATCCGGCCCGCCACGCAGCAGGTGGGCAGACACATCTGCCGCTAATACCTTGACAAACCTCACCTCACGAACCCGGGCTCCCCTGCTTTGTCACCTCTCCCCTGATTATCGCCTCCCTCGCCTTGTTTTTATACTGTGTACATCAGCTTATAAGTACAAAAAATTTCCTTTTAAGCCTTTCAATTCTATTCACTTTTTAAAATTTTATTTACTTGCATCTTCTTCTTGAGACTGGGGCGAAGATGTTTAGCGATATTTTCCATTTTGAGCAGCATAAACCTTATATTTTCCAAAACTGTCAGGTTTTGAAAACTCTGAAGGGATTCATCGTGATATAATATACTGCAAATAATAATATACTAGTCCCAGCGAAAGATTGTACGTGACATCATCTGTGTTTTTTGTTTCCGAACAAGACGCGTGAGAAGGAAGAGAACGACGTCGATGTCGTCAGTACTAGAGATAAGAGAGTTCTGCATTTTGCCGGAGGCCTCCGAGGCGTGCTTTCTTTTAAAAGCACTCGAGCTCTAGAAGCAAGTCCCGGGTCTGAGCTATTGTGTGCGGACTGAGTACTGGGTGCTGTTGCGGCTACTGGGACACACGGGTTAGCCGGAACCGAACCTCGGAGCCGAGCCCAGATATAAACCGTATGAGAACTTTAACTCGGACAAGAACTCGATTTCCGAGGGCCCCGGCTCCGGGTCCGGGAACGATTTCCGGGTTTGGATCCGAGTCCTGGACCGGGTTCTCTGGATGTAATCGATTTGAAAAAGGATTAGGAGTAAGATCCGCTTCTCGCGATGAACCCGGTCAGTACGAGCTCGTTTACTGCCATTTTTACTGAATAAAATCGCTCACAACATCACATTATTTGACGTCAGTAAGGAGAAATTCAAAATTGAAAACCTTTTGATTTCAAAGAATCTCATTACTTTTGTATATTTTTATAAAAGTATCGTCAGTCACGCGTAACGATACGATACTGTACAATAAATGATGCATTCACCTAGAAATCTTGTATCCAGTTAGTTTTCAAAAAGGTGAATCAAACGAATCGATGGTCTTAAAGAATAGTGTCGGATGTGCGATATTGCAGTATTGCAGTAGAGCTGTTCGACGGTCCGAAGAAAAATGTCGGATCTGCTAAAAATTTAACATCGTTTCGTTGGCTCATTTATTGGCTTTTTTGTTGATTTAAAATCCGTATTTTAGATATTTTTAATGAAATTAAAGGAAATGCAAAAGTCATAAAAACACAATATTTCTCTATGTTAAAAACAATAGAAAAATGCAGAATAGAAACTTTAAATAGCCATACTGCAATAATACAAAATCGCAAATGGAGTAATCCCAAGGGATACATAGTAACGGTAGGGGATAGCAGGGGGGAAATTTGTATGCTATATGTGGCCTGCTCACGCGTCGGAAAACCTTCTGATATTCGTGTACGCACCAGACGGAAAAACAAAAAAAAACAGCATAAAATTGAGTGCAGTTCACAAGCGGTATAAGTGAAACCTTCAGAAAACTAAAGTAGACAAGAGTAGGGAGGCTAAAAGCACCGCACAAAGAGGAGACCTATTAGTCTATGCATTCTCTCGCATACTAAATCATATAGTCGCTATATCGTTTCATAGAATTTCAAATCACAACGGTGCTTTGAAAATCTTTCAATCACAAAAAGTTTATCTAAAAGCGCTATAATAAATAGAATTAATACACAAACATGTTCTTTCTTTGAGTAGAATTGCAACGTATGCCGAATACTTGCTAGTTTTATATTTATATTTTTTATATGAATACCGCACAAGAGTCCCAACTGCTCCCGTCTAAAGCCAGTGAGACTACGGCATCCCCAATTGGGGTATGTTGTGAGTTGTGATGCTGAGGGTAGTGGGGGGAAGGAGATAGGTAAGAGGAAGGTGGGAAAGTACCTGGCTATTCAGATCTGGTCACCAAACACGGTTAAAGCCATTTCAAGCAACGTTTCAATTCTGAATGGTGGTCTTACACCAGGGCGATACAGAGAGTATCTTCCACTCTGGAACGTGCCGCAAATATACTACTTATATACCGGTCAGTGGTTGAGTGGGCATAGCGCTTGTGTCCCACCCGGGCGTCGCATGTTCGATTCCTCGGCTGGCTAAGTCCTCCATCGCAACACAAGCAACATTTTCGGATTTCTGTGGTGGTAGTAGGAGATTTTCAAATTTTGTTGGGTTATTAGTAACCCGGGAATGTTTGTCTTTGTTAAAAAAAAATATATATATATTATTTTAAATGAAGAAATTGTGAAATAACACAAATTAATGTGAAGTTATACGTGAAATCCTATTTAGATTAATCTTTACGACGAATTGGCTTACAATATGAACATTAAAAAATATGCCACTGATAAATTTAAGCTTCTACTAGCTTTTTTATGTATTGGAATTACAATAAAATTATTATTTACGTTACAAAAAAATTAAGCGTAAACCACAAAAAAAAACTTTTTTCAAGACTTAACGATAAAGCAATACAAGAAACAATTTTAAAAAAAATACCTCTTTATGTCTAAGACTATTTTTGAGGTTTTCTATGTTCCAATTTTTTTCATTCTTATAAAATTATGCACAGAATAAATAAAAACCACTTTTTCGCTGAATTGCCTCGCGCAAATAAAACGCACGATTTTAAATTTTACAGGCATAAGAATCGAAATATTTCTAGCGTTTATATTCCTCTTAATCAAATAAAATTTATTTTCCACGCCGGGATTCGATCCCGCGACCTTCGGCGTGCGAATCAAGCGCCTTACCGCTGCGTTACGCCGGCCGTCGGCAGTAATAAATAAAGCAAATAATTTTTAGTGAAAAAATATTTTCCGTAGCTTCCATTTAAGCTTAATACATGTAATATCAAATCCAACAATATATATTTATTATGTTCCATGTACTTCCAAGAATTTTCGCTGCGTTCTAGAACTATTGAAGTGAAAGGAAAATCGATGTGGACGTTTTCCGGGAAGCAATTAGAAATTTATTGCACGAAGAATCTAGATATTGAAAATGAAGAAAAGAAATACGAACATAGCACATATATAATAAGTCTTACTAATAAAAAAACGCATCCTTATCCGTTACCGGCCCCAAAAAGAAGAAGATATAGAGATATGAAATTACGAATGTTAGAGGAGAGCGATAACATTTACAGCCCCAAAATCGATGCAAAAATTGCGAAAATCGTTAATTAAACACGACTCGTTTAAAATAGAGCTAAAATCTCTTAGAGGCTTTGTAAAACAGTATTTAATGAAACACTGTGAATTTTTTCATACATATAACTTGTAAAATAACCGAAACAGACATAAAATAAAAAAAATTGGAGCATACTTTGCGATTTTTTTCTATCGAGGGTTTGCGTTTTGGCGTGGGGAATGTATAGATATCTTTAAAAATGACATATATTTTTTTAAGAGCTTAAAACTTCAAATGTTTAAGGGAGGTTTGCAAGAAATCGGTAGAAATTCGGATAGCGGCCTCTTAAGCTGTGTTTTGGTTATACATTGAATGAAGACTGTACAAACTCTGTTATATTCTAACAAATTTTTTTTTACTGGGCTGCGAAAGATCTGGCAACGTCGCATTTTTACAGATTGACATGAGATTCTCGTCTATAAAGAATTACGTTATCTCTGACATATTATATTTTTTAATTGACAGTTATCGTATGAATTTTACAAGATTTCCATGAAAGGCGATTTTTTTATATATTTTTTTTTTTATATTAGTAACAAATACATACATAAATTACAAATAAATTTTATACAGTAATTAATTACATGGTAGGATATATTTGATGTCCCCCATAAGTAAGCAGGACTTGTGTGTATGGAGGGGGAGTATTACAAAATAACGTAATTTTGGTTTGAAAATTATATGGCTTAGAAATATTTTAGATGCTTTAATTAAATTCTGCAAGAAAAACACACATATTTGCCCTTGATGTAGTCCAGTATTTTTTTATTAGTCTTTTTATTAGCTCAGGAAAAAAGTATCAGGCCTATAAAAACTGCTCTAAAGCTATAAATCTTCAACTGTTAAATGGTTTGACGGAAGGTGGCAATGGCGGAATTTGTAAAGGCTCATGTCCCGGTTAGACGAGGGGTTCTGGGTTCGAATCCCAGTTACAACCATTATATTTTTCCGTGTCTTGTTCTCTTTCGTATTCTTCAATGATGTATTAAAATTGATGGGAATAACCTTCAAAAGTTATAAAAAAGAGAGTTTTTCTTATAAAAATTGAATCCATTTTAAAATTTATTAACGATGATTTTATCGTTCATTTTTACATCTCCCTTTCAAACCATCTTCTTCTTCTTTTTAAATTCTTACTACGAAGTCTTAAGCGCTCTTTGTTAAAGCATAGTTATCCACCATATTGCAATAACGAACAACGTTACCTAGAAAAGTGATTTTACTGCATTTTCTTCGCTTAGAAGTCGTTATTCGTTATGCCCTCGGTCATCGTTACTAGTTTCGCTATCCGTTATCCGTTACCTGTCAGGGGGAGATATATTATAAAGGATCGTTACATCGGATGCTACTTCGCGTTACTTCCGGTGCTACTTGTAAAAGTTTCTATGTAATATTTTTACGACCAACGCTATGATAGAAACACAACAAAGTCTTTAAAGATTCTGTTTTTATGTGGCGCCTTACAAGAGGGCCCTATTGAATTCAATTCAAATTATTAATTTTATAAACAGTTCAAAGCGTTTTTAAAGGGGTGAAAATATTTAAGGTAAGATAAACAGATTTAAGCTAACAGCAATTAAGCTTGCCGTCTAAATTGTGCTTCATTGATATTAAACATATCGATATTCAAAGTGATTCTATTTATTTATCAACGGACTTATTTTTTAATTTATTTATTTATTTCAATTTTTAGGTCCAATTCACAACATAGTATCACGAAATTCGGAAATGTACATTGTAAGGATAAAGGATGGTACATAAAACCAAAGACAAACTGAGAAAATAGAAGTGTCAAGTCATGTCAACACTTTACAAAAATTACAGATTATATAAAATATCTTCAATTATTTAAAGAGCGTCCGAAATCATTTAAGCTTTTACCAAAAAATCAAGGTCAGGACGTGAGTTGACCATTCTACACATTCTGGACAATAAGACAGTTCTCCAGATTGGCATGACTATTAGCAAGTTAGTTCTGCAAGTCATGCGATAAAACAGTCTATGCTGTCGGTGACTGAGATAACCATCGGTAACATAGAAAATAATGCTCTCCATGATAGTCTAGAGTAGTTCCCATATCTTACAGTGTAAAAACATGGGAACAATGTCGCCACCCGATTGGGCAGTGTTGTGAGAGGGTTAAGGAAGGGGCTGTAGGAACGAATGTATTAATGCTGGCCATGCGATGCTGGTAGCTCTTTCCACGTACGAGCCGACTTCCAAAAACGAGTCAAAGAAACGACCCGTTCTCATGAAGCCAAGATCAACTTTGAATGAGTGTTACGCTCGTGGCTGTACGCACGTGTACGTACGAGCACATCATGGATCAATGCTGCTAGCACCTTAGAGCGGGCTCGATTAAAGTAGGTAACAGACTCAAAAGGCCTACATTGCGTCTGTGCATTAGAGATGGATATCAGATCAGACTAATCTGACTTTATTTTGGTGGTTGTGTATTTATCAACATAATATATACCGTCCCCTTTGTCGTTTGAGTGACAGGTAAAAACACTTTATAATTTTGTCGAAATATCAAATATTTGTTGTAGGACATTTTATAAACGAAATTTACATAATATTCTTTTAATATAAATTTCATTTGAAAGCCTATCGATTACAATTCATCGTATTAAAAAAATAAATCAGCGAAAATATCTCAAATTCAATATTTGGTTTAATATTAAATTCAAAATACCTTGTTGAACGAAAATCGTTTATAAAATGTTGAAAATAATGTAAATACCAAAAACATCAAAGATACCCTGGTTATTTGTGATATCAAATAATTATAAAATAAATTTTTTTAATGTTACAAGTGGGAGTAAGGTATTCCCAATTTTGTGGAACGTTGTGTGGCTGAAGGAAATTGGTAGCAGAGGAGTGGGCAAATATGTCGGGTTCGTACAGCGAACATTTCATGTTTCAAAGACCTCATCATGTCTGATTACGGGATCGAATTGACAATCGATTCTCCTTCAATGAAAGCAATCTACCCAATATTCCTTCCATTGATATGCTTGGTGTAACTCTTAATGACCTGCTCAGTGCTCAGATACGGGGGCTCCATCGAAGCCAGAGTCAAGTTAGCCTCTCAGAAACTGGGCGTACTGTACGGGAAAGGCAGATACTTTAATAATACACAACTGCTGTTAACTCTGTACAAATCGCAAGTGTGCCCCACAGTTGGATTTGGCAGCCACCTTTGATCTGTAGCCTCAAAATACCTGAAAAAAACCTTGAATCTGTACAGAAATGGGCAGTTCGTTGAATATATTCCCTTTTTTAACTAATTGCAATCTTTAGAGTGCAGGCGTCAGGTTGGTATGCTGTCCTTGTTCAATCGGTATTACAATAGAAAACGCTTCGAGGAACCAGCGTCGTTGATCCCCTCGGTACCGATGCATAATCGGGAAACACGCCAAACGCGCTTCCAATATTTCTCACATGAGAACAGGTTGCTTCTGCGACTCGTTCTTGAGTCCAACAGCTCGGCTATGGAATGATTAACCGACCTCTGTTTTTCAAGACCCATGTTCAATCCTTCTTATCCACAAAAAACCCTCCACACAGCATCCTTCAAAGATGACACAGACCCTGAGGGAAATTATTTTCCTCAAAATAAAATAGACGCTCCTTCAAATACAAATACCTTCCAAGTAGATTCGAGTGGAAACCAATGTCGCCACTGACTTAATATCTACATTTTGACTGAGATAACCAATCAATATTGCTTACTTTGTCTCTCTTGCACTGCCTGACATCTTAGTATATTGCCATCACGTTTGATTTTAAGTTTGTACTCAGATCGAATATTTTTTTACATTAGCTCCACGCAGGAGGCCCTGAGGAAAATAATTCCCCTCAGGGCTTATGTCTTCTTTGGGGATGCTGTGTGGAGAGTATTTTTAGGAAAATTATGAGAGGAAGTTCTAGAAAGTAAAAGGGTATGAGTATTAAGGGTCTAGGAGTGACGGACGTATGAATCCATCCCTTCCACTACGGTGCAAGGCGAAGTTACAAGAGAGCACGGCTGGAGAAGTCAAAGGGACACCCTCAACCATTATCTCCCGATCTTGCCTACAATGCAGCTGTTGGGTAGACGCACCCGCTGCCAAGACCCGAACAAACCTCACCCCATGAACCTAGAAACCCCTGTTAAGTCAACAAACGTAGTGAATCACTTGGAGTGACCTGTAGCCTTAGTTCGCATTTGTCCAAAAGACAATTAGAAAATTTTACATAAGGAGAAGTTTTTCTTTCTTTATGTCAATGAAACATTTTGATAGGTGTTTAAGATAAAGCTAATTCCGTAAAGTTAAAGGTCTCATTAGTTTAAATAATTCTTAGTTAAGTTATTAATTATCATTTTATTTACTTTATTTTTAGTTTTAAAGTGGAGATTGAACAAAAACTAAAATGGTCTGTTGGACAAATAAGAACTGAGGTGATGGTTATCCAATAAATATTTCCCGGGGCAGTGGTACCCATACCCACCTCCCAAATTAAAAATCAAATCGAATTTCTGAATTAAAAATTTACGCAAATAACGGTCGGACTTTTCGATCGCTTTTGGGATCCTTCTTTATTTTACGTTTGGTTTAATGTGTTTAACTGACGTATATGAACTGTATTAATTTGGTTAGAGCATCTGTTAGCCGCAGTAAAACTGTTAATGGCGTTCAGTGGGTTTAGCTAGGATTTAACTTCCTAACCAGACTGTAGTTATTAAAAAGCGAAGCGAGTGATGAAACACCCGGTATCATAAACCATCATTTCAAATCGTAAACGTGAAAAATGTTTATATTAACCTGTTAACAAAGGAATTTTCTTGAGGTCTTAAAACTTCTGAAAATACAGCGTAGAAATATTGGGTGTATAGAATTAAAAATATGTTGGGATGACAGAATAAAAGTCAAAATATTTTTATTTTATTTTTTGCAGTGAAAACTTTTTTAGCACCGTTGTGATTTGAAACTCGATGAAACCGAAACCAGCGACACAAATAAGACACAAACATATATATCTATAGGATTTAGCCTGCGATAGATTAAGATAGAGTAATCGTAAATTCGGTGAGCGTGCTTTCGGAGTGTCAGGACCTAAAGCCTGGAATGGACTGCCACACGAGTTAAGAATGATCACAGATTCAGCGGAATTTAGAGCTAAACTAAAAACTCATCTTTTCAGATAGTCGTATCCATAAATAAAAAATTAAAAAATTATAAAAAACACCTTTCAACTTCAGCTTCACGGCTCGCGACATAGTAAATAACTAATTTTGTAAAAATAAAGCAAATTCTTACAATTCTCCAGTCTTTCAAACTCAACTTTGGCATTAATCTTCGTATAAATATAAATGTAAAACCAACAGTAATGAGGGTAGCAAAGGTAAAGTCATGCAATGTCCAGTGTTTTGAATATATTGCCCTCCACGTGCAAAGTCGTACCTTTCCCAAGCATAAACTTTCTAATAAAGTGTGTTTTTCGGAAGTGACCTGCAGGTAAGTATGTTTTTGTATCTTTCTGTAAATAATAAAATTAAATAGAACCTAGGAATTCATAATGAATTGTAAAGCGCCCTTGAGGTGATTTTTCACAAAAACGGCGCTCTACAAATTGTCCAATTATTATTATTATTAATCGGTGTCCTCTTCGTGCGGTGCTTTGTAGCCTGTCGGCCTTCTCTTTTTTCTGTGCTTCGTAGAACAAAATGTAAAATAATTTTTAAATTTGGTACAAATCTTAATATTTAAAATAAAGTTGGGTTAGTTACACCATTTATAACTCAAGAACGGCTGAACCGATTTTTATGATCTTTGATTTGTTGGATTTGTTTTTGCCCCAAATAGCAGAATAGCTATTAAAACGTCGGAAAAAATCACAAAAAAAATCTATGAAGAAAATTATTATCCTCATACATTTTGTATGGAACGAATTTTCAATTGTTTGAAAGAGCTGCAGCAATATTGTGATAAATATAAAATTGAATAGTAAGTGAGTTCCAAAAATTCAAAAACGTCAAATGTCAATGCGCTGATTGTTTTGATTTTGTTCTTAAACATATAATGCTGCTTCTCTTTCTTACACACTAAGTGTCAATAGTCGAAAATGAGACAAACGGTGAACGTATGTCTGCACCCCCCCAAGGAAAAATAAAATAATTATAATAAATCTTCCTCACACGTATAAAGAAAATGAAACGCAATTCCCGTAAGTAAGTTGAAAAGTAAGAAAATCACAAAAAAATTAAATTCGTACACATCGCCATCTCTGATTCTAACAAAAACAAAACACGGACAGTTGCTCATCGATAATTGCTTCATTGTGTAACTTTTAACTTAATAAAAAAGTGAATTTAATTCAGCTAATAAGTTAACATAACAGTTATTGATTCTGAGGTGGTACAGAGTTCACCGGGTCAGCTAATATTATAATAAATAAACCCTACAATTATCCTAATCCTGATACTTTGCATTCGTATCATTCTCTTAAAGTTTAGTTTACCTTACTTCTACCGCTTGTGAACTGCAAACATGTTTATTTTCTTTACATTAACTCCACAAAGGCCTATTTCATCCAAGTGTGGAGGGTTTAATTAAAAAAGAAAAAGGAGAAAAATCTGGGAAGGAGAAAGGTATGAAGGATGTGAGGGAGTCCGGGATCAGTTTGTTCAGCAGTGGTGGACGTATGGGTCCATCCCTCCAACTGCGGTGTAAGGCGATGGGTCGGGAGAGAGCAGATGGAATTGTCAAAAGACGACCTCTTCCGGTCTAAACACACATCACCCGATAAACTGGACACCACTGTAGAGTGGCAATACGTAACAAACCATTTGGGGTAAATTTGGGATAAGAGATGGTCATTTGGAATAAGAAATGTTGTTTATCTAATAAATGTTTTCCGGGGCAGCGGTAACCATATCCTCCTTCTCAAATTATGCATATAATTTAAAAAGATGTTTGAATGGCGGAATTATAGCCAAGACACTTTTCATTTTCATTTTTTTTAAAAGAAAGTTTAAAATTCCAGGAGGTCTAGCATGTAAGATCGATAAAACCCTATATCAATACGATATTGACTAAATCCGTCATTGATGGTCGGTTATCTATATTTGAGAGCACGGTCAACAATCGATAAGAGATATTTCGACTGACGATCGATAATTTTTTGCGTTGCCAATATCGTATCAGATAAGTTTCAGTTAATTCTTGATATACACGTTACTTCAATATCGTCGTTGAATATACAAAATTACTGACTTCTTAATGAACGGAGTTGAACTAATGAAACTTTTAGATTTGAAAGACGCGATCAATTTATTTCTTGAAGAAACTAAATGGTTGAATATGAATAAAGTTGTTGAATATGTTAAATATGAATAAAATATTCCATATCTATCCTATCTGAAAATAGATGCCAATATTATCTACCTGTGACATTGTGGTACAATAACTCCCAAGAAACAATCAGTCTTTTAAAGTAACTAAGACCTAAAATATTATTTCTTATTAAACATTCATGCATACATTAGAGACAGACGTAAAAAAAACGATTTAACTTTTTATTCAAAATACTCGTACTAACCTCTTAATTCGATTTTCTCTCCGATACAACGATCTCACACTGACACACAATACTTAGGTGATGTTGAAATATTTAATACCAACTTGGCGAGTTTTGTGGATCATATTAGATATTCCAACACTATTCCTAAAGACATATTTTTTTAAATCTACCTAATCTCTGTATTTTTCAGTTTTTGTTTCTTGTATTTTTTGACTTGTGTGTATTTTTTAAGTAATGTAATTTTATTTTTATCATTTCATTCCTTCGACCAAGGATATATGATCGATCTTGTTCGGTGTTTCATTCTCAAGTTTAAAAATTATCTGTCGTGTTAAAAATGTACTACCAGCATAAAAATAAATTTTGAAAAACGAAATTTAATTGATTACAATCATTGATCTTCGCAGCCAATCTTTGCAACTACAGTGGCAGTATATCCTCTGTGCCTACCCATGCCTAGTTAATTATGTCTTTATTATACAATGGTGTTACTGAACGTAACGTCCATTCTCCACCATTTAAACACGATAAAATACAGCCATTTAAATTTTCATCAGTTGTTGAAGGGTTGAAATTAAAATTACCATATGATATTATTTTAACCTCACGCTGGGGTAAAATTTAACAAAACACCCCCTAGGGTTAACTTCATATTCCTCAGCTAAAGTTAACAGCCTCAGGCATTGAATGCCTAATTCCTAGAAGTGTTATTACACCGATGTAAGACTAAAATATTTGGGGGGGAGAGCAAAATGCTGAAGAGTTATGGTGGAAAGTAGAATGGATGTGATTATCTTTAACAAAAATTCATTCATAATCGCCGTTTTATTAACGTTAATACCTGTATTCATGGACGGATCTAACGGTTAGCATTTCTGCATATGTTTGCCCTCCCTCTTCCCCCGCCTCGAGTGGCCCACCACAGCATAGAATTTTTTTTTGCCCAACAAACGTTTTTTTTAATATATTTTTTTATTAGTCACTATTTAATTACAGATTTGATGAGAATTACAAGATATGATAATGTAACTATACAACTATTTCATCTGTTTGTTCTTAGTCCTCCTCACTAGGTGGTCCTGTGGTGAGGTGGACTGGTAGATTTCTTTGATTTTCCGTTATTTATTTGAGTTTGGTACCCCTGACTTAGATACTAATAGGCCACTTTCATCACATTTAAAAAAAATCCGGTTTAGGCAAATATTCTAAGACATTCGGTTTTTTTTTTTAAATCGTATTTTTTGAAACCCTGGCGATTTTTTGAAAATTTCAATCTGAAAAACCAGACCTTTTTTTTTAAATTGGAAAGACGGGACATAATTTTATGGGTGCGAAAAAACGATAATTACATAGCCGAAAATCATTTAACAAAAGAACGTTTTTCACACGAATAGCAATAAATTGTACGGGGTTCCCTTCGTAACATCTGTAAAAACACCGCCACCTTTATCAAAAAATCAAATCAAAGGATAAGTTCGCGTAGAACAAACAATAAATCTAGTGAACGTTAAACGCAAAATCAAAAATTCGCCGGAAATCAAAGTGTTGCCATATAAAAAAAAAATAATCAGTGTGGAATTTAAAAAAATTAAGGGAACATAATCGGAGACGAGACATTTTCATGTAGTGACGTCACGAGCTCAAATAATGGATTTATTCATTTAAAAAAAAAACTATACATTTCTAAAAAATTTACTAACATTTTCGTAATCATAGTAAAAAAATCTATCAACACGATTTTTTCCAAGTCGTTATGAAATCTATGCAAGTGGCCTATTGTCCTATTTTTGTGTGTTTGAATTCCTTGCCCAAGACGTCAAACTGGTTGCACATGCCTCTAATATTATGTTTAATTTGTCAAATAGCACCGCCAGAGAATTATAGGGGTCGAGGAGAAGAATTTATACGAAACGATTATTAATATCAATTTATTCATAATGAAAAGGAGGATAACAATAAATACTCCATCCAATTTGATTCTAGACAAAGATATTTCGACAATCTAAATGTGATGGTATGCTCTACTTAAGTTCAGAGCATATTTGTGATTGTAAGAACTTCTCTTTTATTGTGATGGTGGCGAGGAATTCACGATTATGATGAATTCACAATATGTTTTTTTAATGATTATGAACTTTTGGATATAAACAAAGTATTAACATAAATACTTACGTTCTATAATGAAATGCCCGGGAGCCCGCACACTCTCATTTTATATGTTGACGTCCTCTACTTCTCTTGCCATCTCTGGGATACCAGTCAGTGACATTTTTGCACCATTTCTCTTGTGGATCACGGATCAGGTCACCTGTCCATCTCTCCTTTTTTTGGTCTATTCGGGTAATTATATCGGCAACTTTAGTTTTCTCCCTTATTATGCTCCATCTCACTCTGTTAAATTTCCTTATTCCTGTCAAACATCTCTCCATGGCTCTCTGGCAGCGTTCCAAGTTTTCTCTGTGGCGTTCGGTGAGTGCCCAAGTTTCACATCCAAAGGTGATGACTGGAAGTCGTTTTGAAGACTTTCCTTTTTATTTGCATACTTAGCTCCTTGGATTTCAAGACTTCTTTTTTCAAAGACCAGTATTTCTTCCATCAAGTTGCTACTCTCATACATACTTTACGTCTCATACATACGTGTTTTATACATTTTTAAATTTTTTTTAAAATTTTTTTTTTATTTTTATTAAAAACATACAACGAAGTTGCACTCCCATGAGTTACCAAAACTCATTAAGTGTGTTAAACACAACAATTTGTGAACTGGCTTACAAGTCCATTTTCATACTGTGGTTAAGCCATTTTGAAACGACTTACTTATGCGATTGCAAATGTAAATTTTTGGAGGTGTCTAAATTGATTCATCACCTGGTAAACCAATTTGCTGAGACACTAACTGTGACAGTATACATCCTATAAAGTGAGATTCGGAATCTGTTTTCCCCGCACTAAACGATAGGGATTTTTTTATTGTTCTATAATGACATTACTGCTCATTTCAGGTCATTATATTGTTAAGGTTTTGTAAACATACTAAGTAGTGGGAATAAATGGTTTTCCTTACTTTATTAATTAGAGTTAAATTGGGGTCATTCGTTATTTTATTGATTTCTAATTGTTCAGGCAAATCTAATCTACGACCCTTTCTTTCTATTTTTAATGGCTTAGTTTGGTATGTTGTTTTTAAGAACGTGATTATTCACTAAGAGATGGTCTGCAAAATTTGAAGAAGTATATATATCATTATAAAAATAAAGTTTTTAATTGTTGGGTATCTATTATGAATTTCGACTAGTTTTGATGATTTGTTGACGGCTTCGATAAATTCAAATGACAGATGTTTTATGAGATCTACGGTTATCACATTTGACGATTTATTACCGTCCGAAAATGTTATTTCTCCTCCGTGTGAAATCCCAACTATCCGTGTGAAATCGTAAGCGGAGAAATAACGATCGTGTATGGGTCCCGATATAGATTTCATAAGGGGATCCCATTAGTCGCCAATTTCCATTAGACCTTTTGAACGTTCGGCTCCAGTCAGTTCGATAAAATAGATAATTTCAATATTTGAAGTGTGTGATTAATAATCCCCAGAAGTAAGAGAAAATTTATCTTACACTGGGCAAACGGATGTGCCCACAATACATTTCTTTCGGTTTATTTCATCAGTGGCCTCACTTGGCAATATTCTCTGTCTGCAGTGCCTAGCTTGTCGGAGACATGGTGTGTTAAATTACATTTCTATTTTTATTATTGTTATTTGTCCCCAGATGGTTGTAGTAGAGAGATCATGGAACCGAATTTCAATTTTATTGCATTGCTATTACAGGCCTATGAATTTTCTAATTTATATCTATACTTATTTCGACATGCAAAGTACTTTATTGCAAATGATACGGTAGATAATATGTCCCTCGGGCCACTTAGTGACATATCTGTAACCATACGGCACGACCTCATAAATCTTCTTTTCTATTATGCCACCAATCTTTTTCTTTATCAAATTTTCTTTTGAGAGTTGCTGATATTGTCTCCAATAATTAAATATTACAATTTGAGGTGTTACTCATGAAGTTATTATGCCAGATAGGGTGAGACACACAAGTACCGTAAAAAGGCTAGAGGTTCCAATCCACGGAGGCGCAAGATGTCGTTTTTTTCAACACGTGTGAAGGAAGAACATAGTCTCTTTAGCAGCTATAGAGCTGGTCTGATACGTTGAAGAAGCTCCTTTCTTTGACGTAGCGAAGTCTGATCCAGAGAGAGGTAGGGTATTCCGTGGTTCAGGGTGAGACGATGGTCAGAATAGAAAGAAGATGGTTGAGGCATGGTCGAAGCGAGGTAGATCGGGTAAGCAGAGAGAGAGAGAGGTGTAGACTAGGCGATGGTTGCTGGTGATCTAATTTTTGAGGGTTTGTGTCCCGTATTTATAGTGGGTTGACAGCAGTAATACACGGTTGCAGCTGCCACAATTCTTGAAACTTGAAAATGAAAGTGCTCGGCAGTATCTGATGTCAGTGTACGGCCGGTAAGCTTTTTCTATTATAACCTCTCTATGCACTTGCCACTCTACCTCCACTCTGACGTTTTATTTATTTACATATAATAATGGCAACACAGTTTACAAAGTTTTACACAGTAGCTGGTCAGTAATTGCACTTGGGCTCGAGTTCCCTGTTGTAACCTTGTATTAAATGCTTATATGATCACACGATCAGCACATCCTTTACAGTTATTCCAAAATTAAAAAAAAAGTAATTTAATCTTTTACAACCTTCGGTGCAGTATGCCACACTATTCCTGTTAAAAACAATGTAGATATTTTTTATGACATATTTTTTTATTTTTTTATTATAAAGACAAAGTAACACAATATGACCCAATAAACCAATTTTAAGTAGTTTGTCAATGGGTGCTTTTACTTTGATGATAAAAATAAAACTCATTTTACTTTACAATGCAGTTAGATTTTTTTTGTCTAAGAGTCTAATACAAACTATTTCTTTCAGCGAGCCAATTTTTCAACATAATATTTGTTTTTACATTTATACATTTTTATAAATTTCGGCAAGTAACCTCGTATTAAAGCAATTAGGTATCATGTAGTCAAGCGTTCTTCGTACATATTTGTTTAAATGCTTAGGTACGATTAGTCCTTCATTTAACATAAAACGAGTATTGTAAGTGTGGTCCAGTCTATTTATGTATGTAGGGTTATTCATTATGCTGAAATATAATTTTATACTACAGAATTGCTCTTACTTAGAGAATTTTGAGATTTTGGTAAAAGTATAGAACAATATGCCTTTCTTCGTATAAACTTTTATGAGCTAATATTTAAACTAATGAATTTTGAACTGATTGAATATTATTTAAATTTGTTTTACAGGAAATTCCCCAAGCTGTAATTCCGTACCTTTTAATAAATTCAGCTAATGATAAATAAATTATTCGAAGTGTGCATTTTGGAACATAGCATTTTAGTTTATATAATCTACTAACAGTACATCTCAGTCGTTCACATATTTTGGATTAAGTAAATGCCATTTGAAAAAGAAATCGATAATAACACCTAAATAAACCAATTAGCCCAATCAGTTCTACAATACGGAATAATAGGCTGGGGAGGAGCGTACAAAACCAACTTGAAATAGTACATAGAAGACTCATCAAAATTATTCTAAAGAAACAATTAGACTATTCAACCCAAAAATTATTCAATGAATTCAAAGTATTTTATTTATTTATTTTTTTATTTTTATTTAATATTTGTTTGTTTTTACAACAATTATACGTTTTTTTTTAAATATTAAACAGATTTGTAATATTAATGTAATAAAAGCCTTTCCTCACCATAAAGAGACAAGGCTCTTGTGTTTGGTGAGTGAATTCATACTCAATTATGTTATCAATGTTATCATTTGAGTAGATGAATAATAATATTGCAATAGATATAGTAAGAGAAACTTGAGATGTGTCGATTAACAGATTTAAATGAAGTGAAATAGTAATGTAACTCTTACAGTTGTTTCAGGTAATTTTTTAATTTAGTTTGGAATTTACTTTTATTTTCAATAATTTTTACTTCTAATGGGAGTTTGTTGAAATAATTTATACCATGATACAGATAGGAATTTTGGATGTGCTTGGTATTAAATTTTGGGATTTTAATATTGTTTTGATTTCTTGCTGAGATATTGAAATGTAATTTTTTTAGCTGTATTTCTTTGAAAGTTTGTAGAATTGAATATTTTTTATATTAATTTTCTATTGTAGTTACTTTGAATATTGAAAAGATTTTTTCGGTAGAAAATGTAGATGGTTTTTTCAATATAATCAGAATTATTAATCTTTGAACTATTTTGAGAGGATTTAAAATAACATCATATGTTCCTCCCCATCCTATAATACCGTATTGTAATATAGATTGAACAATTGCATAGTACACTCTTTTTAGGTTTTCCAGTCTAAGAATATTTCTGAGTCTTATAAATATACATATATATACATATATATATATATACATTTCCTAATTCTTTTGACAAGTTCACAAATATGTGTTTTCCATTTAAAATGTTGATCTATATATACACCATGATATTTAATTTTGGAAGTTGAATTAAGTGTAGAACATTCTGGAGTGCAATTAGTTCCACCACTAAATTAGTATTACCACTAAATAAAATTTATCAAAAAAATGCATTACTTCAGATCCACAAAGATAAACTAACAACAAAGTCATTTAGCACCAGGCCGAGAACCTTAGGACAAATAATAATCCCTAAACTTAATACAACAACAGCCTAACATCATTACACACACCATAAAATGCTTTTTTACGAACTCCCCAAAGAAATACAATCCGAAAGGAATTATGAAATTTTTAAACAAAAACTAAAAAAACATTTTACTATTAACTAGATTTTGGTATGTGTTACGATGTGCCAACTTCTATTTCCATTATGAACGAAAAAATGCCAACTTATATTTTCATTATGTATAAAAAAAAGTAGTTGTACATATATCCAAATTGTAACAACTGTTAAGTATGTATAGTACTGTCAATCTGATAGTGCTCCCTCTCTAAACACGGGAATTTCTCAATTAGGGAGGTATTGTTACCACTGATATTATATATTTTTAATTGTATAAAATATGTATTGGTTAATAAATTAAAAATAAAAAAAACATTCTTTCACCAGTTCAATATTTTCACATGTAGGTACACAATGCAGGAATACCAACATGTAATTTAAACTAACTATCATAATAAATATAATATAATTAATTGGATCTATTGACATTCACTCCGTATCTCACTCCAGTGCAGAGATAATACGTTATAATGAAACATATATCTAAAAAACATATATATATCAATCAGATAACAAAAGAACCTTCACTACATTATACTGCGGAATAAACATATGTATTGTTAGCAGCATATTTAAATGTTGCCGCTTCACACGTTTGGTTTGCTCATCTGGCGCCAGAGGTACTGCTATTGCCTCTGGCGGCCAACAAGGAAACTACACCAGCTATGGCGGCCGGTAAAGAAGGGAATTACTAACGCTTCCTGGCTGGCGGCACTGGAGAAATACCAACAGCACGGACAGCGAACGCAAGCAATCGGCTCCGGCTGGATTTACAAATGGCGGATTGCGGAACATAATCTTTCTGATTCTTGAATGTTTTTATTGTCAATTAACGCGGAGACAATATATTTTATCATGAATATTAACTTAGCGTTTTATTATTGCTAACAGTATGTATGAGAGCAGCACAGATCTTTTGATTGAATTCGTAATGCCTAATAGAATATATAGGTTATGGCATTGCAGAGGATCATTTCGTAATCGACAAAGGGATTATGCTGTTGATCTATAACTACTCAACTGTACTTATTAGGTTTAAGCTGCTTAATTTCGTATTATATAATATATTATATGAGTGCAATATCCCTAGTGGTGAACGGTTTATACTTGAATCAATTGTTAGTGTTTGTATAATTATGAATTATGTTACTGAGAGATAGAAAGGTTGGTAACGACAATGAAAAAGAGATTACGACGCGGATTCCCGCTTTTCTACCGATTTATTACATATTTTCAAAGCTCTTAAAAAATAAAGATACAAATATGTTATTCTTGAAGATAATATATATCGCGCCAAAACGGCATTTGAATGAAATTTTCTCGATAGAAAAAGATCGCAAAGTATGCTCCGAAAATTATTACAAACTCGTTTTTTCAGTTATTTTACAAGTTATGTATGAAAAAAATCACGGTATATTTTTAAATGATATTTTAGACATTCCCCACGAGATTTTTGTTCTGTTTTAAACAACCGGCTGGAAAGATCTAGTTTAAGTCTCCCTAAACCAGTCTCTCCAGATCCAGCTCGCCAAGCAGTAGGTTGTCGAATGCATTCGTCGCCAAGACCTAGACAAAACGTAGCGAATTACTAGGGGTGACCTATCGCAGGGGTGTTGGTTATCCGATAAATAGTTCCTGGGGTGGCGGTACCCATACCCACCTTCTAAATGCTTGATACTCACAACAATCCTTATGTATTAGCAGTGAAGCATGGAGCTAGCGGAGAAAAGGTAATCTGATTGCTGAAGAAATGAGATTCCTGAGGCGTATGTATGGTAAAACCATTACTGACCGTGTTATAAATGTTGAGAACCTAAAAGTGTGCAAAGCTGAATAAAGCGTAACGAACAATATTAAGAAAAGAACACTTATGTGGTTCGGAGGTGGTGTGAAGTAGATGAACAGAATGATAGAAGTAGTCGAGGTCGCTTAAGAAAGACATGACATGACCAAGTGCATCAAAATTCAATTTGGGAGGCAGGTATGAGTACCGCTGTCCAGGGAACCATTCTTTGAATAGCCAACGTGTTCTACCTTTAGTGGGGGTGCCCGGGATAATGAGGTGAGTTTATCGGCGGATTCGCATGCCCACCAACTGCAGGGAGGGCCGGATCAGGAGAGACCGGTTGAGATCTCTGATGACCTCTCTCTTATTCAATTTCTGCGAAATATTTTGTTATTTTAAACATGATCAACTTAAGTTCACAAACATAAACCTTTTCTGACCTTTATTCTGGAAGAAATGTTAAATAATCCTCTTATTTCCTTAGAAAATATTTTCGTTTATCAAATAATCAAGATTGTATTTTTCTATTTTTTCAGAGAGCCACAAAAATGCTGTAAATGGCAAACACCTAAATAAGGTAAGCTAAAGTACACTTGTTTTAGGGTTTGTTTTTACCTTTGTTACCGAAACATTTTTCTTATCGAAAATTGAAAATATGGAAGAAAAAATAATATGGCGTCTAATACGTGTTGACAGTTTTTTGGTGTTATTGTAAATATAGTGTGATAACCCCCCCCCCTCTACGACATAGTAAAACCTTCCTCTTGGTTTCCAAAAGCTTGTTACAGTGCTACAGCTACAGGCGCAACCCCGGCCGGCCTTTAAAAGCTCGTAGCTCGACCGTTCTCGCGTCTCTCCCCTGCATTTCTTTTGCAGCGCCTTTTCAACCCCATCACGTAATACTTTTATGCAAACGTGACGAGATGCTCTCAATTAATCAATTGTAATTAACCCCACAACGTTGTGTACTTTTTTGTTTGAGTGGTTTGGTATAGTTAATCCAATTTAATTAATAATTTATTTGTGGTAAACCCTTGTTCTTTTAGATATGGCGTGTTACAATTTGCAAGGCTTCGAATAACAATGACTGAGTCTGACTAGCTTGAAAACTAACTAATTATCTATCTATATTCGTTCAGCTTCCTCCCCTAGCACCTGTTGTACACCTACGCTCATCGACGACTATTTTTATTGAAGTAATCTGCATTTTCCCTCCTAGCATCTAATATATAAATTTACATTCAAACGGCGAATTGAGAAGATCCTACCTTTCGATGCGATGTCACGTACTCTCTGCAGCTCTATAAAATGCTATCATGAAAATAATTTGACATTTATGTACATTCTAACAAAAGATTTACACTCAAAGCAGTACGGAGTGCAATAATTCTACACTCACAGTTCTAGATGCAGTTTGTTAGTTAGCTAGCTTGTTTTATTTTGTTAATTTGATTCTACGGGTAGGTATTTTGGATTAGCATGAGACAGAACATGTGCTGTTTAAATAATTGGACTCCTCCATAGCCCAACTGATAAGGTGATGGTCATAGACCGCCGAATCAGCTTCCAATTCCAACGCCTCCGGAGAATGTTAAGGTCGCAAGCGACGAATGAAAATCGACATGTTTTGCCTTCTGTCGGGAAAGGGTTTGATGTGTGTTTCTGGATCATAGAGTGGTAATGGGAATATTATCGACCAATAAGCCGCCAAATTATAAATATGTTGATGATGATGGTGAGAGGTCATCTCATACCGTTTGATATGAGGGTCTGCTCCGATTAATGGTGTGATAGCCGATGT
The DNA here is from genome assembly GCA_917563855.2 of Limnephilus lunatus. NCBI lineage: Eukaryota > Metazoa > Arthropoda > Insecta > Trichoptera > Limnephilidae > Limnephilus > Limnephilus lunatus. The sequence continues at coordinate 123,067,269 of OU830592.1, forward strand.
CAGGAACTGTTCAGGAAATGTGTGGGTGGCACGAGGTTTTGGATCGTGACATCCTACTCTGGATTGATGATGATGGTGATGATTTTGAAGTTCTTCAGCATGCCGATGACTTGAGTTCCATTAACTCCTAAAGCACCGGCATAAACATTAAACCGAAGTTGATTAGACAATCGGCAATGTCAGGAGATCGGTGGGGCCGCTCTCTCCTCTGATCTGGCGAAGTATGAATTTAATTAAGGAAGATTTTGATGTCACCGATCCTCGCCTTGGCAGTCACTCATGTCCTCAATAGTCCCGTTCTCCGTCCAGCACGCCGCCTCGAACCAGTAGAAATAATGATTACGTTTTTCCTAGGCACGCTACAAAACATGCGCCAGCCTGCAATCGCGATGGTCATCGGTATTTGATTTGAATGAAAAATACGTCCTCTCGCATAACATACACAAGCGTAACGTGGGACCTTCCCCGAAATGTCACGGGCATATGCTCTACGATAAGCGTACCCCAACCTCAAACTCAAATATCAGCTCAAAGAAAGGAATGTCAAGCTCGGCTTCCGGGGTGCTGGGTCCAAGAATGAAAGGCACCAGGTCGTGAATCTGGCTTCCCTCCCTTCTATTTTCCCGGCTGCCCTTTCGTCCAGAGTACATTCCCACCCTGATGCTGGATGATCCCTATTCCTATTGTGATGGAGTTAAAAGAACTTTTGCTACTTATGTAGGTGGATATAACGCATTACGCTTAAAACATGAATACCTACTGACGGCTTCATTCAACCGACAATGTGAAAGTTTTTGGCTAAATCGAATATCGAAGGAAATATACCTACCTAAGCGTAAACCAAAAGTAGTTAAGAAAACTTATCCGGATTCCAACAAAGAACCGCCGATCGGTTGCCAAACAATTCCATATGTCATGTTCCCTTCGTTCCGCCGACAAGGCAGACCCCACACGAGCGTAACCTAAAAGGTAGTGAAGCCCACGCAAATTTCGTCACTTCGTTTCCCCCATGACGAAGGTAGTCCGGCCAGATCGTAATCTTCGTCCTGCATCAAACTGGCCTCCCGCGACGACAACTTTTATCCGCTGGTACCTCGGAGCGGCGGTAGAGGGAGGGCGAAATGGGTGCACGTCCTTTGTTCTCCTGAAGTCCCCCAATGCCTTAGTGACGTACATACGTCGACATCATGAAATGGCTCCGGCCACGCTTCCAATCCAGTCTAGAGCGGGTACGAGATCCACGTTACCGAGAAGTGATCACAAGGGATTCCAATTTGCTCGGACCAGACACGACCATCGCTTACTTCGCCTCCACATTAGAAAAATAGTGTAAGCCCACCTGCATTTCGATCACATCGCCCCCGATAAAGTCGCGTGAGATACTTCCTCATGGTGAAATAGGAAAGCCGGACCCGTTAATTCATTCGACAACCGCCGTCCATTCTCGAGTCGTAACCCGCTCAATTAAGTTTGAAGAAAAAGAGTTTGTTAATTAAGTAGGTGGATATAGCGCATCACGCTAAAATGTGAATACCTACCGACGGCTGCATTCAACCGACAATATGAAAGTTTTTTGCTAAGTCGAAAGAAATATACCTAAACGTGAACCAAAGGTGATTATATGATAGATTATCGAACCAAGTTTATGCAAAGTCCTATGTAGTAGACTTGTTGTGATACCTAAAATTTGGAATAAGGTGTGGGAAACTTTTGGAATGGGAATTTAATTATGTCAGATTTTGTTAGTAAGCAAAGATGCCCATGCTACGCACCATTCTATAAACTGTTAAATTACCCAATGCCTTTTCAAAAACCCTTTCCTAAATATAGTCCCCTAGCTACGTTTAAAAATATTATTACGAAACTCGTAAATAATAATTATCACCTCAAAGGCGCATTACACATTAATTTATACCTACATTCTATACCTATGTATTTTGGTACCCGTTATGTATTGGAGAATACCCAGTAACCTAATTTTCTAGATCACCAACAAAGCACTTTTAAAGGGTTTTATTATTGTTTTGTGGTTTCAAAATCCCGTCTTTTAAATGAAGTCTCTCGTCTAAGATTTATTGCCCGAAAGCGCACTTTGTGCTTCAAATGCTATTTTAGTCCATTGAACCCCAAATTATTATTTTTACAACGGTCTCGTCTCAAGAATAACTTCACCCAACAAAGGTACTTGCTAGCCGGTCAACCCGGAAACGTGCAAAGCTCCGCTCGACTTAAAAAAAAGGTCCTAGATTCCTAAGGCTTGTATATAAACCCTAATTGACTCTTTCCTGCAAGGCCCGTACTAAATATGTTAATAATTTTATACAAACTTACCAAATTCGCCTTGTTGCACAAAATAATTTCACAAATCAATTCACTACAATAATATTTAATTAAACAAGCACTTCTAAAACACAACCCGTCATGCAGTTATTTATTCCAAGATGCAGCCGTCGAACACAATTCTCGCGTTGATTTGTTTTATCCTGACTCTGCTAAGTGCCCCGTAAGTACGTCCCGACCGCCTCAATTTACAAATTATATTATCTAACTTTACAGATATGAACTCGCAAGCCTCAATCTCTGACTTCCTTATTCGCGTAGACTCTTTTTGTTTAATAAAGACGAACTATTCTTTGTTTAATTAAAATGATTTAGAAGCACCGAGCTGGTCTCCTCGCGACTCTCAGAACTTGACGATCTTAATTCTCAACAGGATCTCTCCCTGACTGTCCTCTAACACTTCCCTGCCCCGACTTCCTTTATTATTATATATAACTATCTGAATTATTCCCGGTTTACGCGCACCAAATTATTATTCTGCCGTTTATCAAAACTCGATGATTTTTATCCCCTCTGCGCGGCCCTAGGTTCCTTCCCTGACTGTCCTTTCTTATTATATATTACTATCTGAATTATTCCCGGTTTACGCGCACCAAATTATTATTCTGCCGTTTATCAAAACTCGATGATTTTTATCCCGTCCGCGCGCCTCCAGGTTCCTTCCCTCACTGTCCTTTCTTATTATATATTACTATCTGAATTATTCCCGGTTTACGCGCACCAAATTATTATTCTCTCGTCTATCAAAACTCGATGATTTTTATCCCGTCTGCGCGGCCCTAGGTTCCTTTTCCGACCGTCTTCCAACACTTCCCTGCCCCAACTGTCTAGTTCCAACCCCCTGCCTTCTGACTCCCACCCATCTACTTGTGTGGTTTCAATAATTTATTAGTCACTTTTTTCAAATCTTAAGTGATAAGCACATCTCCCAATATGCATATATCAACTTTAATAGTCAAAATGTCACACTTTAACTATTATTTCAGAGAATTTTGTGTAGGAACCATGTTCGCTTTTTTTCCGGTGTAAATTAATTTTGTCTGCGCCGGAGTCATAAAGTATCCCAATAACGCTTAAAAGAAGAGCTCAGTGGCGCACTTCAATTCACTACTCATCCTAATTACTTGCGTCGACTTTATTGGTTATATAATAACATTATATAAGCATTGTCTGTACACGTTTTCGTTCTTTCTGCGTGCGTCACTATTTAACGAATTCTGCAATCTTATTTTGACAAATATGTTAAATATTTTAACCCCTAATCGGCGCGTCGCTCTCGTATATTTAAATGCACCAACGATCAATCTTTATTGCCTAATTTTTCAACTCCCCACTGCCATAGAAAATTCACTAGATAATTGTTTCGTAAATCCAATCTGCTCGCGTTAAAGTCAGTCACCACTCGGGCAAATATCCATCGGCCGCCCCTGACTTGATAATGAACCTGAAATATCCATTAGGATTCCTCCTCCAACCAAAGTATTTTGGCACACGTGTTTTTCCTAGTAATGGCCCGGTTTCATAAATCACCCTTAAGAGTTGGAACAGAGAATTGTATTCTGAAACCATACCCTGTTACAAAATTAAATATATTTCTAAATCGATCTCTCAATTTTAAAAGAATTATTTCGTAGGCCTAAAGGCGAGATCATCACAGTAGATACCTTAAAACCGATTCAATCAAAAATCAAAGGATTTTAAAAATGCACCAGAAGCCATTTAAAAATACAATACTTCTTCAAACACAGCAAACTTATTTTATGGTACCATTTTAATTCAAAATGAATAGTTTTTTTTTTTCTCATAAGAGTCCTAGCTGCTCTCGTCTGGAGTCAGTGAGACTTGTGACCGGCCAACTCAGAATGAAACCAACTCACTACCTCAGAAAGGTCATTAAGAGTGATGATAAAATAATGGTCAATTAGGTTGAGTTAGGTTATGGTTACCGGCTATTTTTAAATTATTTTTTCATAGGTTTTAATGACCTTTCTGAGGTGGTTCTGAGTTGGTTTCATTCTGAGTTGGCATGGAACCAGTAAGACTAAAGCATCTCCAATTGGAGTATGTTGTAAGGCTGAAAGTAGTGGGGAGGGAAAGGAGATGCAGAAGACGAAGGTGGGGAAGTACCTGGCTATTCAGATCTGGTCACCAAACACGACTAAATCCATTTCAAGAAACGTGTCATTTCTGAATTGTGGTCTTACACCAGAGTGATACTGAGAGTATCTTCCACTCTGGAACGTACCGCAAATATACGATATATTATTTTTAATGAATTTATTGTTAAACTTAATTCATCAAGTAAAATTCATTATGTAAAATCCAATTAAATTTATTTACGCACGCCGGGATTTGATCCCGCGACCCTCAGATTGTGAATCAAGAGCCTTACCCTTAGACCACGGAGGCCGTCAACCACGTTTATTGTTATTTAAGCACTAGCTGGTTCCCGGCATGCGTTGCAATGCCATATTCAAATAAATAAATTTTTCTCCAGGAATCACCTTCCCGTGCGTCCCCGTTCCCCTCCCGCGTCTAATACTTTTTTTACGTTTCTAATACTTACATTTTTAAACTCGTGATATCTTTCGAATGGTATTTCCGAATTGAATAATTCAAAAAGTTACATTAAGGTATTGAAGCATTCTTGAATATGAAGTAATTTATTTTGATAAGGACTCAAACTAAAATACAAATAAAGAGCCTTTTCAAGCGGCGTAATTTTATTTTAATTTTTAAAATAAAATAACACTTATTGTGGCATAACTATAATGGTTAGACATATGCTGTCGCGACACTTTTTGTGAATAATGATGTGTTCTGCAAAGTCGTAGTACATTATTTTATTCTATCATCAATAGTTTTCGCAGCGCACTCGATGTAAAGAATATTTTAGGTCATTTTTCCATGTCACCCGGGGATAGTGTAGCTTCCCAACAGTGAAATTTTTTTTCAAATCGGTTCTGTAGTTTCGGAGCCTATTCAATACAAACAAACAAACAAACAAATCTTACCCCTTTATATAGTGTAGTAGATTGCTTACGAAAGATGTTGGTTTACATTGTTTACAATATCATATCGATAGACGTAACTTCCTGTCCACCAGCTGCATGACAGGATCTGGAGAGAGTGGGTGACGAAGTCCCTTTTACTTCTCCAATGTTGTCTTGTACCGCAGTGAGAGGGATCGATCCATACGTCCATCACCCCTGGACACACTGACCCCCAGATTCCTAACCACCCCTAATACCATTTTCCTTCCCAAATTTCTTCTCCTTCTATCCTAAAAAGACCCTCCATACAGCATCCCCAAATATGAAACAGTCCTTGAGGTGAATTATTTTCCTCAGGGCCTCCTGTGTGGAGCTAATGTAAAAAATAGTTAAAACGGTTTTAATCAAAAATCAAAGGATTTTTAAAATGCGCCACTAACCATTGATTAAACCTCATTTTTATTTAAAAATATAATTAAATTCTTTGGTGAACTAATTAAAACTATTTTTGAAAATATTTTTTGAATTTTTACACCCGACAATGGCTAAATTTACATTTCAATTACGGAGTTCAAATATTTTCGGTCAAAATTTTAATTACTGGTTGAATCCTTCTTCGCTCGTGGTTTTACAACGTTGAAAATAATTCGTTTCTCACTTTTAAAATTCTTGAATTTAAATGTAAATTTCTCTTGTTGAAAACTTGGCCATTCGACAAGTTTAGTTTTGAGTCAGATTCAAAATAAATCAGATTGACCTTAGCTTTTCAAAAGTGAACTAAAATACTTATTATTTTTTTAAAGCAATTTTCAATGTCTTTGCAATGGAATGTTAGATAATGTGGAACCATGGCTTTGCTATATCATTGACTGTAGGTAGCTCCACCCTGACAACCCCAAAAATTGAAAACCAAATCTGTGTATTGGCAAACATTTATTATAATTTAAGCATTTCATTAAATTATGGGTACGCTGAATAAAACTTGATTTCATACTTAATGAGGATTTTATTCGTTGATAAAAAATAATATGTAATTAAGGGGTCCATAAATTTTAACCATGACAATGACTGACAAACACTTAATGCGAACAACTTGCATCTCCTTGGAAAGTTTGGGCAAGTCGAGTTGATACGTTGTTATTCTTAATTTAAGGCAAGAGTCCAGGTTCTCATCAATAAGACAACTTCTCAATTTACTCTTGATAAAGTTTATGCTTGAAAAAGATAATTCGCATGAATATGTATAACCAAAAAGGGAAAAAACAGCAAACGCGGGTCTTTCATAACAGACCACTTATGTTGTGAACTTAGCTCAATTTGTTCTTCTCCAATATTTCCAAATCAACACAAAGACGTTCAAATTTACAGCTCCATATTTATGTGACCAATGTTACCAATGTCAATGCCAAAAAGAATTTTTTTTTAAATCTGTTATCGAAATCTTAAGATACTTTGGGATTACGATTGTTTTACTTCAAGCTTTCGAAAATAATGTTAAAGTTTCTAAAAATTTCTAAAGCGGCCCGACGAGTTTTTTTTCGAAAAAGGCTTGTATAAGCTTACCTCGTTAAAGCATTTACTAGAAATCTTGGGTATTATTTACCCGAAGAAAGTTTGAAAGAAAAATTGTCAGTGTTTTTTTTTAACAAATTGTGTAATTCCGTTTTTGAAATAAAAAATCATGAATAATTAAGAACCTACAGTACTGTGCGAATTAATGTGAACACGTGATAATTTGCACAATAATCTTGTTTTTCGCAGTTGTATGCAGCATATTGTAATAGCGGCCATTTTGTGTTCTTGTTCAATCATTCAATGAGTTACGAGACACACCAAACAACAGATGCGTTAAATTTAGTAATTTTTTAGAGTTATAGTTTTTTTGCAGAGGTAAACTTAACTAAATCTTTTTTGTTTCTAATTTTTGAAGATGGATATTTTTCTTAAAAAACGTACTAAGATTATTAATATTTCAAAGAAAAAAAATACATACCTTGAATAGCCAGGTAACTCTCCGGATCTTAATCCAATTGAAAATCGGTGGGCTATAGTTAAAGCAAGACAAGCACAACAAAAACCAAGCTGATTGAGACAGTAATTCAGATATTTTTTTTTTCTTTAAAAAGAAAGACAAACATTCCCGGGTTACGAATAACCCAACAATATTTGAAAATCTCCTACTACCACCACAGAAAGCCGAAAATGTTGCTTGTGTTGTGATGGAGGACTTAGCCAGCCGAGGAATCGAACACGGGACGCCCGGGTGGAACCCAAACGCGATGCCCACTCAACCACTGACCGGTCGGTTTTATATATTGTTTAGAGACACGCAAATATCAGAAAATTGTAAAAAAAACTTGCTGATTCTATGCCAAACCGTGTACAAGAAGTTAAAAAAGTTAAGGGAGGACAAGTTGGTATTAAAAAAAATAATTGTAATTGTTTCTCTATGTTTTTCCTCAATAAAGAATATTCATTATTTTTTTCCAATTGAACACTTGTGTTCACATTAATTCGAACAGTACTGTAATTACAAACGAAGAAAGAAATTTGATTGGTTTTGGTTTATTAAATACAAGAACATTATAAAAAGTTATCATTGAGCGCGAGTTCTCATCTTAATTTCCAAAATCTGGAAAATAGAACTTCTTGCCTATTAACCTTTAATAGACTACTTATCATTTCATATTTTATAAATTAGGACCGTGGACAAAGCCAGAAAGTTTCAATTTAAAAATTCACTGATATGAATATTCTTATTTTAACGAAAGGTTGTTTGGGAATAGGTCCTAAGTTTTTGATAAGCAGGTACTGCAAAGTTATTTCTAACTCCAGAATTGTTTTTTTTTTAACCATTCACGAGTTTATTTTGCGAAAGGTGCTTTGAATAAATCTTCAAGATTAAAAACCAAACTTTAAGATCTTGTTTACATCTCAATTACAAGCAAAAAAGAGATTATAATTGATTATATTTCATTACATAAAAATAGACAAACTTTTCTAGATAGCGAACAACTTGTCAAAAACTGTGTTGAAACAAAACGAAAATATAAATTATTACAGGGTGTATCGGAACGTATCTGAAAGGTTTTAATTAAAATCCCTAGAAAGGGCAGGGGGCGCCAAAATCGTAATTTATATGTTTGATATAAAAAAAAACTTGAATCACAAAACGCCTGATGTTCTATCGATTATTAATTTGATTTTAAAACGCCCTGTTGGTTTTTGAACACATCTTAAATTGATTTATGAACGGATTTTGAACGATAGTATACGTCATAAGTTTTCAACGTGTGCGTTTGGGCGTTGTGGGCGTTTGAGATTTTTAGGGGGGCAAGAGAAGACGCATAGAGTATTAGGGGGCGTTAAGATTGCACAGTGAGGGCGTGGCAGGTAAAAAATATGGTATAAAAAGAAACAAACAAAAAACACGCTAACCACGTAGTAATAAAGCAAGGTAAAAATTCGTATTCCAACTGTCGTTTGTCATATTAATGGAAGCTAACCAAAATGATTTTTTTGTAATTTATGTATATTTTAATTTGTATTTCATTATATTTACGTAGCACGTAAGGCAATATCATTTTTTTTTAAATATAATTATTAACTCACAAATAACTTCCACAGTTGCTTCCAAAATCGCGAAATATTTATTTCTTTACTGGCTTTCATTATTACATAATAAAAAGTAGCTCAAAATGTTTGTGGGCTTAGATCTTTTAAACTACGCAACGGATTTTCATGAGGTTTTCACCAATAGATAGATTGATTCAAGGGAAAGGTTTATATGTACAAAACATGCTTATTATATTAGAGAAAAGCCGATAAATTCAAATATTCAATTCAGGCAGCTTGCAGCGGGCAGCGAGCAGCGGGCAGCTTGCAGCGGGCAGCGAGCAGCGGGGAGCTGCAAGCGGGTGGTGTGTATTTTATAAAGGTTGGGTAATGGCGTTGTATTTCGTTAGCCACAGCAACGTGTAGCCGGGTCCGCCAGTTACATTATAATTTGAAACAAATATAAATAAAGTAGCTAATAGCACTTGAAATTTTCTAAAACTTTTGATTAACAAAATATTTATCAGTTTAAATAAGTATTTTGGCACCAAATCGATTATTTAGTTTTGTATGAAGAAGACCGTTTAAAGACCGACAAGTACATGTTGGACCCTCTTAGCGCATTCTAAGTCATTGGCTCTAGAGTAGACAAGTCTCTTAACAACTTGCTCAGTTGTTCCAAAGAGCTGGATAATCTCTAAACCAATCAACTTTCAGATGAGAATTTGAATATAAGATATGAACTGGGAAGATTCGCAAAGTACATAAAATCAAATAAAGGAAGACCCACTCTTGTACCTTGAGGAAAATAGTTAGAATAATGTAAAATTACAAAATGGAGAAAGGAACAAATAAACAAAAAATTTAACAAAACAAAAAACGACTTCAAAAAATGCATTTAAAAGTAAAAAAATAATTTCGTACGATTATTATTTTTGGAGTCGGTGTCAGCCAAGGTAACTATATACATAGGTAGTTATAGGTGAGATGTGGAGATCTTGGCTGACACCGACTCCAAAAATAACAATCGTACGAAATTATTTTTTTACTTTTTAGTGTATTTATTGAAGTCGTTTTATGTTTTGTTAAAATTTATGTTTATTTTTTGATTTTTAGTGACGAGCGTGCGTAAAGAAGTTTTTCTTCAAAAAAAGAATCATCGAAATCTTTTGGCGTAATATTGAGTTATTCGTCCATTTGTCGCGCACATACTTATTGCAAATTTAAGATATATATGGTTTTCTCACGAATCCCATTGTCAGAACTGGACCAAATTAAAATGGGAAAAAAAATTATAAATTCCGTCGAATTGATAACCTCCTCGTTTTCGAAGTCGTTTAAAAAGACAATATTACCAAAATTTCATAACAAAATAAGAATAAAACACATATTTACACGTAACACACGTAAAACCAATATAAAACACGTATCACTCACAATCACACAACACATAATGTTCACCGATATTTATAAATATAAATAATTAACTATTTTATGTAGGTAATAAAACAGTTCATTTTACCTTTAATTTTACCTTTTTTATAAATTTTTATTTTTAATTTAATTTTAGCTTTCTTTTATTTATTTTATTTTTATTTTACGCAACAGTATTTTTGTATTATGTATAAATTTTTGTTATATAAAACGGAGGCCTCAGCCCTCAGCACAGGTGAGCTTTCCAGTGAGGCCGACATTACTGAATTGTATTTGAAATGTAAGATGTTATCTTACTAATATTATAAATGCGAAAGTTTGTATGGATGGTTGGTTGGTTGGTTGGATGTTTGTTACTCTTTCACGCAATAAATATCGAATGGAATTTGAAAATTCTTTCACTAATCGAAAGCTACATTATTTGCGAGTAACAGGGGCTATATATATTCGTAAGCTCTGGCGTTATGAATGAGCTGTGGCGTTGTGAAATTATGTGTCATACGTTTTCTGTCCCTAACAAAATCGAGTTATTGCAAACGTCAAACAAATTGTTACCTTGGAAACAATGTTTTTTTTTTTAATTTTAGGCTTATAAAGAGTGCTTTGTTGTGATTAAAATGAGTACTTATTTGGTGTCGTAGTTAATATCTACATAGGTATCTATAAAAATGTTTATTCTCCTAACAAAAAGCATAACGTTACTATAAAGCATAGCATTTGAAGTGGACTGTCATTTTGTTATTTTTTTAGGTTACTCTGGATTCAAATATAAATAAAATACTAATAAAGGGAGTAGGTACTTAAAATAAATTTCTATTTCTATAATTCAAATATTTTCCAAAATAGAATTTTTATTTGCGAAATGTCATTCTCAAATTTTGAATTTTTCTAAAACAATAATTATTTTCTATTAGACAAAATAGCAAGAATAATAAAAATTAGGCCAATAATTATGCCAGTAATTTCCAACTAATAATATGCGAGCGAAGCCGTGGGTAAAAGCTAGTACCAAATAAATGAATTGACTATGCGTATCAAAATCTTGTTTCCCCACGACCGTTCTGCATTTTGTCTGTATGTTTTTTTTACAACAGCTCCACACAGGAGTCCCTGAAGAAAATAAATTCCCTCAGGGCCTATGTCATCTTTGGGAATGCTGTGTGGAGGGTATTTTTTAGAAAGGAAGAAGAGGATGTTCTGTTTGAGAAAGGTGACGGACGAATGATTCCATCCCTGCAATGCAAGGTGATGTTCCGAGAGAGCCCTGCTACAAAAGGTCTCCCTCAACCAGTCTCTTCTGATCTGGCCTGCCAGGCAATTGGTAGCAGACGCTTCCGCCACCAATACTCGGACAAACCTACCCCATCAACCAGGACATTCTTGCTAAGTCACCAAACGCAGCGAAACACTTGGAGTGACCTATAGAAGAGGTGTTGGTTATCCAATACATGGTTCCCGGTACGGCGGTACCCATACCCTCCTCCAAAATGGTGGCAGTAAAGATTTTTATTTTCAAAATAGAAATCTTCTTGTTTATTTGGAATTTTTTTATCCGATTTTCTTTATAGTACCTACCTGTCTGAAGAAAGTATGACCAAAATTAAATTATTATTGAGATAGTGACGTTTCTTTCGACATATTGTATAATTTGTACAATAAATATGTTTTGCTTTTTAAGTTAAAAATCAATTTAAGAGGCGTTTATGGATACCGCCGCCGAGGGAATCATTTATTGGATAACCAACACCTCTGCCATAGGTCACCCCAAGTGGTTTGATACGTTTGGCGATTTAGCAGGGGTGCCCGGGTTCATGGGGTGAGTTATGTCCAGGTCCTAGTGGCGGATGCGTCTGCCCTCCTGCTGCATGGCGGGCCGGATCAAGAGAGACTGGTTAAGGGAGGCTTTTTTACCTTTCCAGCCGGACTCTCGACCCATCGCCTTGCAACGCAGTTGGAGGGATGGACTGATACGTCCGTTACTCCTGGATACACCGACCCCCCAGATTTCTACCCACCCTTTATACCTTTTTCCTTCCCAAAACTTTCTACGCTTCCCTTCCTTAAAAAGACCCTCCCCACAGCATCCCCTAAGATGACATAGGCCCTGAGAGAAATTACTTTCCTCGGGGTCTGATGTGTGGAGCTAATGTAAAAAAAAAAAGTGCCTGGGATCATGGGTTGAAGTTTGACTATGTCTTGGAGTGGGATGCGTACGCACATCGAGAGGCTGGTAAAGAAGGTCTTTGACCTGCCGAACTCTCTCGACCTAACGCCTTGCACCGAATCTTTTTTTTTAAATTATGTAATTGAAACAGTGAGACTATGGCATTAAAATCGGGAAATGTTGTAAGGCTGAAGGTAGTGAGAAGGTGAAAGAGATTGGTAAGAGGAAGTACCTAGCTTTCCAGATCTAGTCACCAAACACGGCTAAAGCCATTTCAAGCAAAGTTTATATTCTGAATAGTGGTCTTACATCTTCTCTGGAACGTGCCGCAAATAAACTATATATTATTTTAAATGGATAAATTGTGAAATAACACAAAGTAAACAAATACAATGTGGAGTGATGAGTGTTTCAGGCTGATAATCATTGATTATAATATTTGTTATCTACCCTTTGTGCTATGCATAAAAATCTTGTTTAAACGTTAGTTTATCAATTAAAAATAATAATTAATATTTGACAAGTTAAAGTATTTCAGCAATAAATGCAGACATAATGAGTCTCGACGCCACTTAGCGGGAAATTTAGTACTTAACAATACCTCTCTCACAAAAATAAAGTTGGTTGTTTTCAGTTGGAAAAATGTAATAATGAGTAATTGTCGAATGAAACACTAGTATATATTGAATTATTTGGCGGGTATTAGATAAGCCGCCATAGCTCAGTGGTCAGAGCAGCTGACCGGCAATCATAGGGACACGGGTTTAATTCCCGTTGGCGGCCAGTATCTTTTCTCGGAAGATTTTTCAATGTATATGAGTGTTTCAGGCTGATAATTATTGATTATAATATTTGTTAAATACAATGTATTTGCCCACGCCGGAATTCGATCCCTTCGGATTGCGAGTCAAGAGCCTTACTCCTAGACCACGCTGGCTGACGGAAAGTTAGAAGGGTGGATTCATACGTTCGTCCCTTTTCCTTCGAAATAGCTTCCTCTCCTTCCTATCCTTGACAATCTTCATATCCTTAACAGCTCTTGCACACAGCATTCCTAAATATGACACAGACCTCGAGGGAATTTTTCCTCAGGGCCTTTTGTGGAGCTACGTAAAAATAAATCGTTGTGAACCATTAAAAATCCACTACTCTAACAATTATTATCTAATCTACAAAACGACCGAAAAGCACTAACCAATAAAGAAATAAATGACAGTTAGTTCTATTTAATAAATTACTCCTTTGTCCCTTCACAAAGGTAAGCTAATCGCCATCAGCTGTTGTGTTACCGCCTGCTTTTAATATTTGTATCACATCAAATACAATCAGCGTGTAAACGAAACACACAAGTAATATTATTCATTAGTACAACTGGAACACAGTTTTAACCCGTCGAAAGCCGAGCTTTTTTGGAATGCGTAATTTTTTAACAATATTTTGATACCTATGATTCTACCTGTACCTTTTGTATTATCTTTTGCGTTAAGACAGCGTTACAAAAAACAAAGAGTTATGTTAGGGTAAAAAAGAAAACATGGGATTAACGTGATTTATTTTTGGCGTATTATGTCGCGTTGCACTTCCTTCATCTTTAGCCGACGATTCGGACAATCAGCGTTACACTGTCCATCATCAGGGCGAGAGAAGATGATGGTCAAAAAATTGAAAATATTCTTTAAATCTCGCTAAACCTCTTTAAAAGAAAGTGCCGTTTCTTTTTTAAAATAAAATGGAATATATGTATAGAGGGATGTTTAATTAAAAAAGGTTCATAACGAGAGATTTATGAATTAAACTAAAGACAGAATATTTTTCTCATCTTTTACCGAGCATTACTTTTTTTCTTATGTGAATACCGCCCAACAGTCCCAACTGCTTCCAACCTTCTAGAGCCACGGGAATCCCCATCGGGGTATGTTGTTAGGCTGAAAGTTGTGGGGAGGGTAAGGAAATGGAGAAGAAGAAGGTAGGGAAGAACCCGGCTATTCAGATCTGGTCGCAAAAGCCATAACGTGTCAATTCTGATTAGTGGACACTGAGAGTATAGACAGTGCCACAAATATACTTTATATCATTTTAAATTAACGAATTGTGAAATAACACAAATTATAATTTTATTTGCGCATGCTTTGATCGCTAATCGAGAGCCTTACCCCTCAACCACGGAGGCCGTCATTACTACTTGTCTTGAAAATGTATTGAGTCGGTATCTACCTGTTGTGTGTCTCATACTCTAACCGCAAGACTGTTAGCCCAGCGTATCTGTAAATAATAAAATTAAATAGAACCTAGGAATTTGTAAAGCGCCCTTGAGGTGATTTTTCACAAAAACGGCGCTCTACAAATTGTCCAATTATTATTATTATTATTATTCTACCCGCCGGAATATTGACCAATATTTATTTTAGAATCTTTTAATGCATGATAAAATGATGATCATTTATGACGGTGTTTTCTTTTTGTTTTCGAACTATCGTCGTTGTTAGTTCTCACCCATTCAAACAACAACGTTAAATCGTTGCATGGCATTTGTAGGGTTAACACTTTCAGTCACGAACGTCGAAGTTTTATTTAGGAAGCCATTAATTAAAATTTCCCCCTCAGAAATTTCCAGCGAGTTAACGACGGAAATTTGTCGACTAACAACAAGTAGAGAGAAATATCGCTTGAAAGTGAAATAATAAGAAGGTAACTAATTGTTTGTGACATTGATGACTTCAAAACAACCTTAATTATAATATATATATACATATATATATAATACTATCACCTTTACACTGTGCTTCCTGAATTAAGAGCGAAATTCTTACCTATCTAATGTTAATTAATTTGAACACCTCTCAAGAATCAAATTCTACATTAATTGATTAAGTTATAAGGAGAGTTTGAAAATAAAATGTAGAAATTTTGTAGAATGTCTGAAACTTTTATATAATTGCCTTGTAGTTGCATGATTTGTACTGGAGAGCAAGATCGATTGATTATTTTAGACGATCCCGGTCGCTTACAACCCACTGGCGAAGTGATCGAGTCGAAAGTATCCGCTCTTTGATCGGGTACTTTTACACAAGAAAAAATGACACAGAGTAAAGAAGAGATTTCGATCTACTCGAGACCCGATCTGTGATTGGATTCTTTCGTGTGGCTTAAGCAGGTAGTAGATAAATGATATTTTTGATTTCAGAATTTTTAGGTATCTGCCATTTATTTATTTAACGTTTAAAGGTCTTTTACATGTTTGGTAGTAAAATTAATTCATGACAGATGATTTTTAAACATATATTAAAAAAACGAATAGATAAAAAATGCACCCAAGTCATAAAAATACAAAAATACAGATATGTTTAGGAATAGTTTTGGAATAAGTTTTTTACAAAATCAACAAAATTCGTTAAATATGTCAACATCACCTAAGTACTGATTTCCCATAGTGTGAAATCGTTGTATCGGAGCGTGGGCAATGTAGTTCCGCTTATGAATGCTACAGTAAAATAGTGTATTTTATCGTGTAGTTACTGTCGGCATTCGTAAGTTTATGCTTAGCAGGAGTTCTTAACAGTCGAATTTATAGTTATGTATTTTAAATAAAAATGTTAATATTTTTTTGTTAGTGGCGATAACGAGATTCGAGATATCCGGTCTACAAAATTCATTCATTCATTTATGGTAGCTCGCCACAACGACACTCACACGATACGAATGCTGAAAGCTGAGCATCAAATCTTTTTTTTAAGTTACCCGCTCGCTTATTAGTGGTTCGTGAGCGGATTACAATGATCGGGTAGCTCAATAAGAATAATAGTGGTAAGAATCATTTTCACATTCAAAATTTACTTGCGCACACTGGGATTTAAAACCGCGACCTCTGGATTCATAGCCAAGGATCGTAACCATTCATCCAACACTGAAATGATAGAAGTAAAATGCAGGGTTGTCCATATTTTTTATTATAATTTTTTATTTTTTATGGGAATACCGCACAAGAGTCCCAACTGCTCCCGTCTGGAGCCAAGGAGACTATGGCATCCCCGATTGGATTATGTTGTAAGGCTGAAGGTAGTGGGGATGGGGAAGAGGAAGGTGATGAAGTACCTGGATATTCAGATCTGGTCACCAAACACGGCTAAAAGCTATTTCAAGCAACGTTTCAATTCTGAATGGTGGTCTTACACCAGAGCGATACTGAGAGTATCTTTCAGACTGGAAAGTGCCGCAAATATAGGTACAACACATTATTTTTAATGAATTAATTGTGAAATAACACAAATTATTTAAAAATATATATTTTCCATGCCAGGATTCGATCCCGCGATCTTCGGATTGCGAACCAAGAGCCTTACCGCTAGACCACACCGGCCGTCAAAAGTGCCCGAATATACCCGAAGCGAGCTCAATTTTATCTTACTTTTAGTGAAATAGATTTTAAAAGATTAATTAGCGACTTCCGTACATTATCTGGCTACCTGAAAAGTTAACTATATCGTTTTGTGCTAGTTCTACGTTATCTATCATTGTACAAGTCCCTCTTGATGATAAATTGCTCAGGAGTGTTGATAGCAACGCGTATTTTTCTTTGTCTTTGGATTTCTTCGTCTATATTTTTTGGGCTGTATCTTATTATTTATGGGTAAAGTTCGTTCACCCTACATACACGGGTCAATAATACTCGTAAGATAATATACTCCTGTATGTACAGCGGGTTTTGTGTAAGTTGTCACTTTGAACGTAAAGTGTAGAAAAGTTCATAAAGAAGCACCGAAAGGAGGTAATAGTGGTTTATCGATAACTCATATAAACAGTGACCCCTTTCTTGTCTTGAATAAGCGTAAAAAATTTCGTCAATCTGTAAATAAAACTATAGATTTGTAAAAAAAAACAAAAACAACCCACAGGCATTCTTACGCAGAGCTGTAGCAAAATCGGATGTCGACAGTAATGTTTCACCTAGTTCATAAAATGTGCAAAATTTCACCCAGAAATACCTCTAATCCAGCTTTTCTGCTAAGAGAAGGTACTGCGCGTTTTCACCCCGTGACAAAATATCCCAGACAAAATATACCCGACAAAATATCCTGCAATAAAATATCTACTAAAACCAAACTTACCTAACCAATTCTTTTACGGTGATTCAGATTTTATGTCCGGGTTAAATCTTTCCCAAATGAAAGACTAAACCCTTCCACATACTTTTCCACAAATGAATATCTAGTAAATTCACGCAATGTAAGTGCACTACATTGCGTGAATTTACATAATGGGAAAATATTTCACCGACTCCAGATATTTTCATATCAGAGGGTTCGGCTCTGATGAAATCCTAACTGGTCCGATAAATCTTACTGATCCCTCAATATAAATATTTAAAAAATCTTTCGTATTCCTACATGTATTTAAAATGACCGACTTTTGCATTTTTATATACAAATTTTTTGACAAATCTAATACGCCTAAATTTTGAATGAGAGAGCTAGGTATAATGCCAGTAGCCGAAATAACAAATGGATATATTTTTATAGTCTGAGAATGCCAAATTGTATATTTTTTCAGAAACAGTTTTCTGAATACTACAAGAATTTGGAATAGCGACATCAATGATATAAGTTCTTTTTTTAATTTTGTCATGTAAAACTATATCCGGTTTATTATGACAAATTTTTCTGTCTGTTAGAATAGTTTTATCATAATAAATTTTATAAAATTCATTATCTTTTTTTTTTTTTTTTTTTTTATTATTTATTGAGTTAGTTTATACTACATGAGTATAAACTAATAAGCACAATGTAACATTTCATTTGATAAATTTAAATATTTTTACAGTAAGCATAACATTTCTTTTTAAATACATTCATTCTTTCTTCATTCTTCATACTTTCAGGCATTTCATCATACATCTTTAGTCCTCTGTACATTAGGCAGTTCTGTGATTTTGATTTCTTCATTTGTGGCAATCGAACTCTGTTTATATTTCTTGTTTCATAATTATGTACGTCTCTATTAAAAACAATTTCATCCTTAAAGTATTTTGGCATTTGGTTTTTCATAATTTTATGCACAAAAATTAATACATTAAATAGTAGTCTTTTTTTTATTGGAATCCAATTCAGCTTCTCTTTCATTTGATTAATCCTTGCGTATTTGCCTTTTCCCAGTATACATCTCATAGCTCTGTTCTGTATAACTTCTATTTTGTTTAAATTTCCTTCATTGGCCAAATATAACATTGTAGAGCAGTAATCCAAATGTGGAGCAACAATAGTTTTATAAATGAGCTCCGTAGTGTTTCTATTTAATTTATGTCTTAGTCTTCTAAGAAAATTTACCTTTTTTGACACCTTTTTAAGCACATATTCAAAGTTTGCTGTGAAAGTCAGTTTTGAATCGAGTATTACACCCAGGTATTTGATTTCATTTACTTTTCCAATTTTTTCACCATTAATTGTCAAATTAAACCCTGTGTTACGTTTTTTATTGCCTATTTCCATATATTTTGTTTTGTTTACGTTCAGTTTCAATTTGTTTAATATCAGCCATTTTGATATATTTTGTAGGTCTTCGTTTATTTTGTTAATTGCATCTATGTAATCTTCACACGAAATATAGATTAAGGTATCGTCTGCAAATAGTCTAATTTTGCAATGTTTAATTGTTTTAATAATATCATTTATGTAAATTATAAATAGAATCGGACCTAGTACCGACCCTTGCGGAACACCAAGGTTGTTTTCTATCGGTTCTGATTCTGAGCTTTCAACTTTCGTTACCTGTTTTCTTTCCTGGAGATATTCTTTGAATAGATTCAGAGCTACGTCAGAAAGACCTATGTCTTCTAGTTTTTCCAAAAGTATTTTCCTTTCTATCGTTTCAAATGCTCTTTTGAAATCTAAGAATGCTGCAATGGTGATTTTTTTTTTATCTGTTTCTTTCTTCCATGTATCAATCACTATATTTATCGCCGCTTCGCAAGAGTTGTTGTTTCGGAATCCTGATTGCTCGTCACATAATATATTATGTTTTTCCAAATACTCAACGAGTTGTTTTTTTTATTACAATTTCTAGTAACTGTTCGTATTTTGGTAACATATTTATTGGTCTAAATTCTTCACATTTTCTGGTATTAACAACTTTCGGAATCGGGATCACAGTAGAAGTTTTCCATGTGTTTGGAAATTTTCCAGTTCTTAATGATTCATTTATTATATCCAGTAAATGATGTCCTATCACTGGCATTGCATCTCTCAAAACTTTAAAACTTATTCCATCTGGACTCTCTTTTGATTTGGTGCTGTTAAGAATCTGTAAAAGATATGTTTCATCAATCTCTTTAAACACAAGTTTTTCTCGGTTTAGCCGAACATTTCTCACGTAGTTGTCTTTCTTCAGTATTGGTATACTCTGATGCAATTCTATTATGCTGTTTACGAAATATTTGTTGAAACAGTTCTGTATGGTACCCTGTATCTGATGAGGAAATTCAATGTCGTACTTCATCCCTTTATCTTCGGTTTGCAGTAATCCTTTTATGGTTTTCCACATTTTTTTAGTGTCTCCTTTTTCAGAGATAATTTTGTTTTTGAAGTAATCGTTCTTACAAATTTTCAATTTTTTTGTGTATTTATTTCTCATATTTTTGAATGCTTTCCAGTCTTGAGAGTTTCTTGAGATTTTCGCAATTTTGTACAATCTATCTCTTTCATTTTGTATTGTTTGTAGTTCTATATTAAACCATTTATTTGTTCCTGTTATTTTAGTAGTTTGGATTGGTGTTAACTTATCAATTACTTCTTGTAGGTTATTTATTAATGATTTAGACTTTTCGTTGTATTCCATTTGATGAAGTTCATCCATATCACCCAGAAGTTCAATTAATCTTTCACTGCTATATTTTTTATAGTTTCTGTTTGTTATTATTTTGCTGGTTTTCGTCTTATTTCTTTTTATGTTATCTGTAATGTGGATAAGGTTATGATCGGTTATTTTCGGTTCATCAAGAACTATTACTTTCAAATCCAATCTGTTGGATATGACAAGGTCAATTAACGTACTGGATTTATCTGTTATTCGTGTCTCACTTTTAACAAGTTGTTTCATTCCCAAAGTTTGAATAATTTGTTTTAGTCTTTTAGTATATGTATCCTTAAAGTTATTGAAATTTATATTGAAGTCACCAGTTAAGATATTATCTTCTTCTTCTTGAAGATTTAGGGTGCACCAGGTCTCTATAAATGATAGAAAGTCTATGGTACTTGCATTTGGAGAATGGTAAATTACTCCATAAACTCCTTTCTTATATCCAGAAGTTATCCTTATTGCTAGTATCCAGCAGTTCTTTTCGTACTGTGTGTTGGAAATTACTTCATAGAGTATGTCTTTTCTAATAATTATCACTGCTCCCCCTGTATGTCTACGGTAGGAGTCACAACGTACTGTATTATATCCCTGAAAAGTAATTTCGCTGTCTTCAATGTCGCATGTTACGTGAGTCTCGCTTAACATTACCATTGTGGGATTATTTCGTTCGATCAGTATCTGGACCTCCTCACTATTCGATATCAAACTTTGAATATTTAAACATAGAATTCCTTGTAGTTGGTTGCTTTTTATAAAAAATTAACCTTTTTCTTCTCCACTTCTAATTTTCTTTTATATACTGGACATTCGAAGCTCCATGCCGGATGATTTGAGTCTAAGTTTTTTTTTAAAACTGCTTTTAGCATTGATACAATTTATGCACTTTTCTGTTCCTCTAATAGTACATTCTTCACTTCTGTGACCACCTGTACATTTAGGGCATACAAAGGAGTCTCTTTTGCATTCGCTCCCTTTATGGTTAAACCCGTAGCATTTGTAGCACCTTTTGATGTCAAATGCATCAAATACTCTGACCCTTTCCCATCCAATATTTATTTTTTGCATTTGTAGCATTATTCTATGTGTTTGGGTGTCTACTTCCAAATAAATTATGTATTCGTCTCCTGTTTTTAATTTTTTGTTTTTTATTGCGGATACTTTCATTTTTTGTGGTTCTTCTGGAAAATCGTTCTGAATTTTTATGTTCTGAACGATTTCGCTTTCATCCATTTTGTGTGTTATTCCAACGACTTTTATTGATGGGAATCTTTTATCCGGGATCTTCGTTGTATATTTTTCGCAGAACTTTGTTTTTATGTCTTCCTGTAGTTTTTCAATGTGCTGACTGTTTCTGCAGGTAACAACAATTTTCCCATCTTTTGCATTTTTTATTCCCATCACTCCTGTTTCAATTGGGTTAATATTTTTTTTAATGTCCTCTTCGGTTTTCTCTGTTGTCTGTTCTTCTTTCGGAGAGATAATAATTTTTTTTCCCAAATTTTGACATTGCTTATTATTTCCCGTGATTTCTTTTAATATTCTATTTTCCCCAGAAATTTCGGCAATTTTTGCCGTCATTTCACTTATGACCCCCAAAATTGTAATTGTTTTCGGGGTTAATTTACTAATTTGTTCTTTGCTTAATTTTGTTGCACTGTCATTGATGCAATTTTGTAGTTTTTGAACCGCTTCTGTAGCTTTATTAATAAAACTTTTTGGATCCATCTTGAGTTACTTTTTTTAAATTTTAATATTCACAGAAAACTAAATTTTATATTTTTGATCTCAGGTCATCAGTCTATTTTGGTGCGTGTCTATGGTTTCCTTATGTCAAAAACTTTTTAAAACGATAAAATGCACTTTGTTTATTTGAGATAAGGAAAACTAATTATTTCAGTAGATTTATCTACTATTTCTCCGTATTGTTTGAATATATTTAAACACTATTAAAGCACTTTTTTGCTTAAATTTATAGATCACTTTTTTCGATATGTTCACTGTTCAAGATTCGGTAGATTTGGTTCATATTCATAATATGGTACATTACGGCAGTCAATCAAGTTATGTTTAATTACCAAACTTTGGTGAATTATTTTTAAAACTTTATTGTGCCTAAATGTATACATTTTACTATTTTTGAACATTAAATAATTTATTGTCTGTACAGGATGTCTGAATTATCTTTTCCCCATTTTACTATTTTCGTACAATAAATAATTTATTGTCTTTACAGAATGTTTGGATTATTTTCATCGTATTTTTTTGGTTAGGCTAGGTTAGGTTTAAGTTGATTTTATTGAGGAATGTTTTTTTCTGTATGTTATTTTGTCGGGGATATTTTGTAGCGGGTTGACAAGTGGCGGAACCAAAGAGAATGGGGTAATGTTTGTTACATAAAGAATTTGTAACAAGGTGTGTGCATACTTTTGCCTACGCCATATTATGGCCTCGGTATGTGGCACCTTCAGTATTTGTAATTTGACAATTGGGCATTGGTCGTATTGCCAGCGTTGGAATTTTTGTGGATCGGAACCGTTGAGAAACCGCATTTACCTATCTGACAATGTTTTGGCAGAGGCTTGGCATATTTCTAGTCAATCCAAGGAAGCTTTTTATGTCTCAATGTAAAGGACTATCTAATCAAAACCGTGGTTTTAACAATTCTCCCAAATTTCCAAAAATGAAATTTATTCACTTATTCGAATGAGAATTGGACATTATTTCGTTCCTTCTCACCTTTATAAAATTCATACCTTGACTCCCCAGTTTATACAATCTGTGGTCTAGAAGTGGGAACTGTAGTTCACACATTTTTGTTGTTCTCCCTCTTCTATTATTATAATTCTATGTTCTCAAATATCCTCTCTTCTATCCAGGCTTGTCTAAAATTGTTTCCCCCCATTCAACATCTCATCTTTTCTAAGTCTAAACTCGACACCAATCTTCCATGTACTTTAAAAGTATAGCAATTTGAAAAAACAAAATATCTTATTTCACATTTCCTCTCTCCTCTACAATTAGAAATGATGGCCTAGAACAACCTTGAAAGGTAAAAGCCAGAAACATTTGAAAAAAAGAACTGTTTGAAAACCTGCAGTCAACACACAAAACCTGGGGATTTTCAGTTCCACGCAGGAGGACCTGAGAAAAATATTTTCCTTCAGCACCTATGTCATCTTTGAGGATTCTGTGTGGAGGGTTTTTTAAAGGAAAGGAAGGAGAGGAAGTATTGAAAAGGAAAATGTATGAGGTATGATGGAATCTGGGGTCAATGGGTCCAAGAGCGATAAACATAAGAATCCATCCCTCCATCCATCCCACTACAAGGTGCAAGGCGATTTTCCAAAATAGTTGAGCTTGAGAGGTCACAAGGTCTTCCTCAACCAGTGTCTCGCTATCCGACCTGCCACGCAGTTGGTGGCAGACACATCCATCGCCAAGACCCTGGCAAACCTTACACCATGAACCCGATCACCCCTGATAACACCAAACCTGAACACACTTCACCAAAGGTAGCGAACCTCTTGGAGTGAACTATGGCAGTGGTGTTAGTTATCCAACAAATGGTTCACGGGGCGGCGCGGGCGATACCCATACCCGCCTCCCAAATTATTATTGAAATGAAAGCAAGATTCATTATTTGTGCGGCAGTCGAGAGTGATGGGTGCCATCTTTACTGACCTTAATCGAATCAATTATTCTCTCACCATTATTGAAATAGACTGGAGATCATTCTTGGACGATCTTGGAATGGGAAGTCATCAACTTTTCTTGCATCTGGACGGGCCTTTTGTCCGGTATCCATTGTTGTGCAGACGACCCAATCTCACGATATGAGGTTCGTTTTGGAAGCCACCCGATTAGTTTTCTGCAAACCACGCCATACAATCTCCAACTATGCTGCAACTTCAAAACGGTATCACACTACGAAACAATTTTATAAGCAAGCCCTTTGCCAGACAGCAATAGCTTCAGGGTATTATTTTGAGTGCTACTATAAAATTTGTAATAATTATTTTGTGCTTAAGGCGCCGTATGCCCGCTCAAAACGAAGAAGATGGAGAGATATGTAATTACGAATGTTGGAGAGAGCGCGTTAATGTTTAAAAAAGAGCAAAATTCTCTTGAGGGTTGTTTGAAACAGCATTTAAAAAAAAACTGTGATTTTTTCATACATATAACTTGTAAAATAACTGAAACAAACGTGTTTATAATTATTTTTGGAGCATAATTTGCGATTTTTTCTATCGAGGGAATTTCATATAATTTGCGTTTCGGCTTGAAAATGTATAGCTATTATCTTAAAAAACAACATGTATTTTTTTAAGACCTTAAAAACTTCGAATATTAAAGGGAGACGTAAAAAATCGGTAGAAATTTGTGTAGCAGTGCGGCTTAGTTCATAGAACTCCATTTAATTTTCTAAAATTTAATTTAAATTAAATTAAATTTAATAATGTTATTTTCAAGTACTGCAAGTATTTTAATTTTTATTTTTGTTACAGCTTGTCTGGCTCACAAAGCCATTTTGAAACTGTGGTTAAAAAACTTCGAGACGACTTATTTGTAAGATTTTAAATGTCAATTTATGAAGGTGTCTAAATTGATTTATTTTAGTTTTATTTTTATTGCAGCTTTTAGGGCTTACAATGCCATTTTCAAACTGTGGTTAAACCACTTTGAGACAACTTATTCATAAGATTTTAAATGTCAATTTTAGAAGATGTCAAAACTGATTTATTACCGGTCAAACCAATTTGCTGAGAAACTAATTGACACAGTAGATACTATTATGAAGGATAATTCGGAATCTGTTTTCCCCACACTAAATTTGAAGGTTTTAAATCACTGGAACGATCTCGCGAAATAAATTAATTTCCTCTATTGCTCGCTATTTCCCAGATGATCATTTTTATAAATTTTTCATACCTTCGAATTTTAGCATAAAAACTTATTATAGTGAGATATAGCCAATGAATTAAGGCGATCCACTAGTACAGGAAAAAATCGAAATCGGAATTCACGCCCTTTTATGGGAGGAGTTTAAAAATACTTGAGAAAAAGCTTTTGGAAAGGTTGGAAAAGATATTTGAGATTTTTTTTTACGTGTTGATTTCGTAAAGGCCTGTTAAAAACATTAATTCCTTTTTTATGCATTGTTTATAGCAATAAAACGGAATTTTTAAATTGATTTCACGAAAATAAGCGGCGCGGAGCATAACACGACCGCTCTCCGCTCCGTTCGGAGGAGTAATGACGGAAGACAGGGGGGCGGCTGCCAGTCGTTCTTCGGTGGACGGTATAAGGTTCACTTTGATATAGCAAATTCGTCGACTGCCGTATTGTCGTCGTGATGTCAAAAATACCAACGCGAAAATGCATATTATATTTTATTTTGTGAGGTTCGCGCGTAAATATCATTTTTTTTTCGCGATAATTATATAAGAAACTGAATTTGCCACATTATGCAATAAAACCATATCCGAAAAAGTGTTTATAAGTAGGAGAGTTTTCAGTTAAAAATGTTTTTTATAGACCTAATACTTTATTTTTTTGTGAGCTTATTAAAAGACTTATTAAAAAAATGACCAATATTTTTAAGGGCCAAAGTATGTTCTACACGCAGTATTTAATTGAAGCATCTATAATACTTCTAAGCGGTCAAATTTTCAAAACTAAAACATACGATTTTGTATGATTTTGCATTATTTAGTATGGCTTCATCTTAAGCTGTATTACACCATTTAACCACTTTATTTGTAGAATTAAAAAATAGCTTAATTCTAACCGTAAACAGCTTGTAGCGATTCGGCTCCCCATCCCTACAGTTTGTTGTATGCACATCACTAGGTCACAACAAACCATGTGACCAGCGAGCGTTTCCTGGAGCGCGTTGGCGACTCCACCGAGCAGTTTGGATTTGGGAACGAGTGAAGAAACACCCACCTTGCGAACGGAGGATCGCGTCTGGTTGCCGGACCTACAGATTCTCCTGCGGAAGAGTCATGCTGTAACCTTATCATCGCAATTCTACACGTAACGTTAATTAGCTGTATTATCATTTACCATGGTTTATCCTTAACTGATTGTTTTCTTATTCGCAACAAAATAAGATGGCGCTCAACCTTTACCACGTTCAATTCCTTAAA
Organism: Limnephilus lunatus; assembly: GCA_917563855.2. NCBI lineage: Eukaryota > Metazoa > Arthropoda > Insecta > Trichoptera > Limnephilidae > Limnephilus > Limnephilus lunatus. The sequence continues at coordinate 123,093,752 of OU830592.1, forward strand.
CTATTAACTACCTACTTTGTTTAAACATTCAGAAATACATAATCATTGACTCTTCGAGTGAATGACACGCCCTGTAGATTTATTAAATATTTTATCTTGGACTATGATTTAATTGTGTTAATTAAATTTTATATCTCATGCTCTGGGTTTTGATTTACAACATATTTCCTTGGTTCATTGTCTTACATAGCATCACTTTTAAGAATGCTATAAAAAGTAGCTACGAAACCTTTTCTTTTCTACGTTACAAATTTATCAAAAATCCTAAATGAAAAAAATATTTAAAAAATATATTTTTAACATCGTTCTAAAATAGCCTATGAAGTTCGGATTTGCGGAATCCATGGTCATAATAGACTAAGCATTTCAATAGCTTCGTTTTAAAATAAATGGTTGGCCGGAAAAATGTTCTAAATAATTACAATAAATGTTTTATGGATAGCAGGAAAATGTAGTTCAATTTTGGACCTCTATCAATCGCAGAAAAATAAATGCGGTCCATTTTTCGACCATAATCGCTCCAGTGATTTGGTTGATAATGACGTTACTGCTATGACTCTTTTAATAATAATAATATTTGGCCGATTTATATAGCGCCGTTTTGGTGAAAAATCACCTCAAGGGCGCTGTACAAACTTACCATACATGCCTAAAATCTAGAAAGACTACAAGCTAGACAAACAGTTAAAAACAACTTATGGCTAAAAATTGCATACACCGGTTCATTGATCACCGATACGAAAATATATGTACAATATTTTGACCAATGAACGCGATGCTGCCTAAAAATTAATTAATACAGGACCATACTTACCCGGGAGGTCGCTTGAAATTAACACCGTTTATTGTCTATTTAAAGAAATTTAAATAGAGTTCGCACGCAGAGGATATAATTGTAAACGTATTTGTTAAATCCTGATAATATTTTTATATTAATATGTAATATATTCTTTAATGAGTGTAATTTGAAAATTAAAAGCAACATTCAATGGTTGGCGGTGTAGTAGTAATAATAATAATAATAATAATAATAATTGGACAAGGATTTGATCTTCCTAGAGACAGATTTATGTGTAAGTATTCGAATAATAATTTAATTTAAGTGCGTTATATAGTGTAGGTTTTGAAAAACATACGAATGAGTGGGGAATACATATTTTTACTTTATTAATTAGCGTTACATTGGGATCATTCGTTCATTTATTGATTTCTAATTGTTCAAGCAAATTTAATCTAAGACCCTTTCTCTCTATATGTAATGGTTTAGGCTTGTTATTTTTAAGTGGTACGTGATTATTTTCTAAGAGATGTTCTGCGAATTTTGAAGAAGTGTTTTTATGCAAAATGGCATGCATCGGTACAATAATAACTAAATGGTTGATTGACTTAGGTAGGATTGAGTCTGAAAAATTATTAAAAAATGTCACTTAAAACTTAAAATTATACATGGTTAACTATTAATGGCACAATCAGTAAAACTTTAGTATAGTATATTTAAAATTAGTATATATGTAATCTACAAAAAAAAAACACAAAAATTGTTTTTTTTTTTCTTTTTACAGAATACATTTTTGGCATTTTTCACCAGCATTTGGTTCCTTAGAACAGGCAATCTGCCTAGTTTTATTTTATTTATTTTATTTTAAATACATAAACGGCTATACTGCCTTTTATAAATAAACATATAATCGAGTACAAAAGTAAGAAAAATAAAATTATTACATAATAGTAGTTTTAAACTTAAAAATAACATACAATCATTTTGTGTATCACAACAAAAAATAACAAAAAAAGAACAATGAGAAATATCATCATTTCATTTCAACATTTAATGAAAAATAATTTTTGAGTGCATGTTTATATTGCGCTAATTTTAAGAAATAAATGTCGCCGATGTTAGCATGTTCATTTCCCAACATGTGTAATCGACTGATTTGTGAGTAATAATGTGATAATGTATGAGTGTTATTATAGTAGAACGGTAGAGTGAGTCTATTGTTAGCGCGACCAGGGCAATGAAATCGTATTAGTTCTATTAAGTCAGGGGTATCCAGGACCGAGTGAATTATTTTATATAATATTAATAGATCACAGATTTTTCTGCGATCTGATAAATTTACGAGATTAGTCCAGTTTAATAACAAATTATAGTCCATGGATTCTCTTGGAATATCTAATTTAAAATTAATATACCTAAGGAATTTATGCTGGACTTTTTCAATCGCTTGAATATGGATATTGTAATGTGGAGCCCAAATCGTAGAATTATATTCCAAAATGCTTCTCACTAGCGTTATGTATAAAATGCGAATAGTATCAATGTTACAAAATTGTTTGGTTATTCTAATAATAAATCCTAAAATCTTCATTGCTCTATTAATAATATTAGTTATATGGCTAATAAATGTAAGTTTTGAGTTAAAAATAATACCTAGATCATTTATTGTTTCTACTGAGTTTAATATAATTTTGTCAAGATTATATTCATAAATGGTCGGTTTCTTTATTTTATAAAATCTTATTATCTGACATTTACTAATGTTAAGTGCCAGTTTATTGCTTATACACCAATTAAACAAGTTGTTTAATTTTTTTTGTAAAATTATGCAATCAGAAGTATTTTTAATTTTTTTATATAATTTTAAATCATCAGCAAATAACAGGATATCAACATCGGAAAAAACGTCTACAATGTCATTAATAAATAAAATAAACAGTACTGGTCCTAAATGGGAGCCCTGTGGCACACCACTAGTGGCAGAAAAGGCATCCGATATTACGTCATTTAACTTTACAAACAGTTGTCTATTTGTTAAATAACTCTCTACCCATTTAAGAAAGTTCCCGGTTATACCCATAATCCTTAATTTATTTATCAATATTTTAATGCAAACTTTATCGAATGCCTTGCTGAAGTCAGTATATATCGAGTCTACTTGACATTTATCTGCAAAGGCATTCGCTATAAAGTTTTCATATATCAGTAGATTTGTCAGAGTTGATCTATTCTTCATGAAACCGTGTTGAAACCTTGTTATAATCCCATTTAATTTAAAACTAATTTTATCCAAAATAATTTTTTCAAATAGTTTTGGAATAGTTGACTGTATACACACAGGTCTATAGTTGCGTATATCGCATTTGTCACCTTTTTTAAATATGGGTGTGATGTAACTATTTTTCCATGCAATTGGAAAATATCCCGATGACAATGACATATTAAAAATTAAATAGAGGGGATACGACAAGGCATGTATACAGTGTTTCAATAGAATTGGTGGTATTTTGTCAGGACCCGAACTTTTTTTTATATCTAATTTGTTAATATGGGTTTTAATTTCATTTATATCTATGTGAATATTAGAAATTTGTAAATTGATGTTAGATGAAAAAAAAGGAATTTCACTATTATCAATTGTGTTGTCATAAAGTTAGGAACTAATGACGTACAAGACATAATAACACTTGTGCACATTTCAAAATCTACAGTTATTTGAAATATTATTATTATGTAATTTTGCTGTGTAAATTTAACTAATGTAATAAAATAAATAAACAAATATTATTGGAAAATCGTAAATGTTCTTTGAATCTACATACCTTTCAAATACCTTTTTTTCAAATTAATAAATGACTTTGTTTTTACCACTATAATTGATTATAAAAAACCGACATGTTTCGTAAGCCAAGCCTTCTTCATCAGGGTTTTAATCAAACTAATTTTAAAAAATAGACATGGAACATGGTGTCAAAAGAAAAATAACAAAACATAGACAAATAATAAACAGAGACAATAGTAACAAAGTAAAAATGAGAATGGGTAGGGACAAAATGGAACAATTTACAAAGGAAATAAATTTAATATTGGATCATTAATTAATAATTTCCAAATAAGCATTCACACTCTTTCTGATCTCCAAAATTTCAAGTTTATCCAACTGAATACCATTGACACCACAATGCATCAATTCTATACCACTGTTGAAGTCAAAGGTATGACTGGTTTCCAACAAATGGTTGGCAAACTCAGAGAAACTATTGTTGTTTAATGATTTTAAATGCTCTTTAATCCTTATTTCAAAGTTTCTCAAAGTTTTACCTATATAAAAGAAACCGCAATCATTAACCTTTTTTCATTTAATTTGAATACTAAATCCTTTCTTTCAGATTAAGTTGCTATAAGCAGAGTTATCAATGTTCATTTTGGATAGACAATCATTTTAAAAGCCATGCTGTATAGATAGTATTTCAAAAATATATGCAGATACTTATATTGTTTCTGCCTATGTAAAAATGTTGTGATTAAATCACAATATTTTTTTCTAAATAATTTAAACAAGGGCAAATCTCTTGTTTTGAAAGTCAATTTCGAAATAAACCATAGATTTGTATTAAAAAAAAACCTTAAGATATTTTTCTTTAATATAAAATATATGTAGACATGAGATAAAATAATGAAAATGAATTCACCTGGATTTCTGATTTTTTTTTCAAAAGAATTCCAAAAAATAATTTTACATTTTACAACACAAATAATTATAAAAAACCATGTTTTTTTTTAAAAATAAATTCTAAGAAATCGTAAAAGGGAAAATGTTATTCGTTTTTTAGCAATGTAAATATTTTCTTGGAAATATAATTCAAAAAGGAAAAAAAATATGTAAATTTTCGTGTCTCTTATAACGTCGAATCTCTTGAAGACTCAGGACATTTACCTTCATGAGAAGACTCTCCGCACAGCATCGCCAAATATGTTATTATGCCTACAGTCGATCCCGCTTATTAATTAATTAATTTATTTATTTTTTAGGAACATTTATAAAGAGATAATGTGAAAAATTTATCAGATTTTCATTCTGAAGTGCGTTAATGTTAATAATCCATTTTGGGAGTTGGGTATGGGTACCGCCGCCCCGGGAACCATTTATTGGATAACCAACACCACTTCCATATGTTACCCCAAGTGGTTCTCTGTTTTTTATGACTTAGCAGGGGTGCCCGGGTTCACGGGGTGAGGTTTATCAAGGTCTAAGCGGCTGATATGTCTGCCCATCTGCTGCTTGGCGGGCCAGATCAAGAGAGACTGGTTGAGGGAGACCTTGTGACCTCTCAATCAGAACTCTTTTAGAACATCGCCACCGCAGAGTGAGGGATGGATTTACCGTCACGTCCGTCACCCATTGACCCCCTGATTCCTACCCACCCCTCATACCTAAGAACTTCCCAGAACTTCCTCTCCTTCCTTTACTTTAAAAAACCCTCCACACAGTATCCCCAAAGATGATATAGGCCCTGGGAAAAACATTTTCTTCGTGGCCTCCTGTGTAGATTTATTGTCAAAAAATGTTTATCCAAGACACTATCTAGGTAGGTTACAGTTTTTCTAACATTCGGTATATGAGAAGATTTTTGAACTTGTTATGCAGCCAAAAATATGGGAAAAACTTAGTCGAAGATAATATTGTTAATTCTGAATTTAAAATATCTGAAATTAAGTTCACTAAACTTGTTTATCTTAATAAATAAAACAAAATCGGGTTAGTTACACCATCAGGGGCGTGCACTCCATATAGGCACATAAGCACTGCCTACCCTGCCGTATTTGTAAAATATAAGCAGGTAAATGAAATTATAATTTACAAAATTATTGCTAAAAATAAATACACACTTTCAAAAATAAGCGCGAAAAAGCTGAGCAAACGAAACTACGCGAGCGCCACATCAAACGGCAAACGACAAACGCGGCATAAACTGTAACTAGAAACTACACGCGCGCCCTCCGACTGCCTCACTAAATGTGGCCTAAGCAGGAATTATTTCTGACTAGAGGTAACTTCATACAAGATATAATTCAATGTTTACGAAATGCACAAAGCATCGATTAAAACTGTCGTTTTGAATTTGCCTCTATGACGTTTTTTTGTTAGTATTAAGCAGTGCTTTCTAGAACTTATTCTTGTTATGTATTTCTATCAAATAGTTGTCTTTCATAAATGCTAATTGTCGGTTCAAAAACGTTTGTCTTATTTTAATTCTGAAATTATTTGATGAAATATGGAAATTTTAACCTGTGAAACTTGTATTTTCCTACTGCCTACCCTGATCAAAAACTATGTGCACGCCCCTGTACACCGTTTATAACTCAAGAACGGCTGCATTGATTTTTATGATCTTTGATTTGTCGGAATAGCAGAATAGCTATTAAAACATCGGGAAAATTCACAAAATTATGAATAAAATTCTTTTCCTCGTACATTCTGTATGGAACGAATTCTCATATTTTGAAAGAGCTGCAGGAATATTTTGATAAGTATTAATATTGAGTAGTGAGTGAATTTCAAAAATTCAAAAACGTTAAATGTCAAAGCACTGATTGTTTTGCTTTTTTTTCTTACACGCTAAATGTCAATAGTCGAAAATGAGACAAACGGTGAACGTATGTCTGCACCCCTCCAAAGTTAAAATACAATAATTATAATAAATCTCCCTCACACGTATAAAGTAAATGAAACGCAATTCCCGTAAGTAAGTGGAAAAGAAAGAAAATCACAAAAATAAAAATTCGTTCACAACGCGAACGTCGACGTAGTGCAGCGGTAAGGCGCTTGACTAGCACACCGAAGGTCGCGGGATCGAATCCCGGCGTGGTAAATAAAATTTTATTTGATTAATTTGTGATATTTCAATTTATTCATTTAAAATAATACATAGTATATTGCGGCATGTTCCGGAGTGGAAGATACTCTCAGTATCGCCATGGTGTAAGACCACAATTCAGAATTGAAACGTTGCTTGAAATAGCATTAGCCGTGTTTGGTGACCAGAACTGAATAGCCAGATACTTCCCCACCTTCCTCTTCCCTATCTCCTTCCCCTCCTCACTACCCTCAGCCTCACAACATACCCCAATTGGGAATGCCATAGTCTCTCTAGCTTCAGACGGGAGCAGTTGGAACTCTTGTGTGGTATTCATATAAAAAATTTAAAAAAACGCAATCTCTGATACTGATAAAAACAAAACACGGACATTTGCGCATCGATAATTGCTTCATTGTGTAATTTTTAACTTGCTGATAACTAAACACAACAGTTATTGTTTCAGAGGCGGTACGAAATTCGACGGGTCAACTAGTTTCTAATACATTTTACTCGTGACTTGAAAAATTGAATTTTGCCAAAAATAAAGAAAAATAATAACAGTTAAAAAAATATAAATTTCAACAATTCCAAATTGGTGTGATTTTTAACAAGCCACCGCGTATCATATATTTATGTATACAGGGCACAAACGCTTCAAAGCATCATAGTTCATAGTTCGTGATATATCTTCCCGTCGGTCTGAAGGATTAATGGTTGGGCCGGGGAGTGAGGCGGGGCAAGGAATGGGAGGGATCGACTATGGGGATGGGCCAGTAATTAATTCCTTACCTTGTTAAGCCGAGATTGCGGCCTGATAATGAAATAATTGATGGCCGAAATAAAACAGTTAGAAGCAAAATGTAAGATCACGCGAAAACTGGTGACCTAGATAGAAGAATACTGCAAATCAGGGCTTTTGGTGGCCTTAATTAAAAATGGTTAAAAATGTTATGTATGCGTTTATACGAGCTTTCTTTAAGAGGGAATAACCAGACAAAACAGGAAATATTTTAACAGTTTGAAATGATAAAGACGTAGACGGGTCCATTGATTTGACGTTTGCCAGACTTTTGCTTTGACAGTTCCATAACAACATTCAATGTTGATCAAAATATCATAAATCTTTGACAATTTTTGTAGTGTTTGAGCTTCCCGTGTTCGACGGAAAACATTCCAAAAACAAAACTTTAGAGGCGGTTCTCCGAATTTCAACCGATTTCTTGCAAACCTCCCTTAAACATTTGAAGTTTTTAAAATCTTAAAAAAATATATAAGAAAAAATTTCATTTGTCCTACATTTACCCATTGCTTAGTGATAATATCAAAAAACAATGGAGAAAAATATTGTTCGTAAATCATCAAACCTCCAATTTAATCGGGAAAAAAATCCCTAATACAATACAGCCAGCTTTTTATACCAATAATAAATTGAAAAATTATATTTTAAATAATAAGGACAAAGACCAAAAAATGAAAAAATCCGGAGTTTACCAATTGAATTGTAATGATTGCAATCATTTTTACGTAGGTAAAACTTGCAGAAATTTTGAAACGAGGATTAAGGAACACTTGAGATGTCTAAATAGCAATAATTATTCGGAATTTGCAAACCATCTAATTGAATTTAACCATTCATTTGATATAAATACTGGTTTTAAATTTTTACATACTAACATTAGTGGTTTTCAATTAGATCTTTTAGAAATATTAGAAATTAGGAAAAATGTGAATAGAAATTTAAATATTATTAATAACCAAATTAATTTTTTGAACAACCCTATTTTAAACATATTTCCATTGTAATTTTGTCTATGATCTTCTAAGCAACCCCCTCCCCCTTGTCTATCTTCTAAACTCCTCCTCTTTCCGCCCCTCTCCCCCCCCCCCCCCTCCAACTAATTCCATTCCCACCCACGCCTGTCTTTCTATGCTTGATAATTTAGTTTTAGTACATATAATGTCCTGATGAAGAGAACATCGTTCTCGAAACATGTCGACTTTTAAATAAAGATTATTGTGGTAAAAACAAAGTGTTTTAATAATTTAATTAAAAAAATATATGTTATTCTTGAAGATAATATCTAGACATTTGTCGTGCCGAAACGCAAATTATATAAAAATCTATCGATAGAAAAAAATTGCAAAGTATGCTCCAAAAATTATTATAAACACGTTTGTTTCGGTTATTTTACAAGTTATATGTATAAAAAAATTCACAGCGTTTCTTTAAATAAAATTAAAGACAATTATCGCGAGATTTTTGCTCTATTTTAACGAGTCGTGTTTTACATGATTTTTAAAGATTTTCATGATTTTTGCATCAATTTTATCACTGTAAATGTTAGCGCGCTCTTCTAACATTCGTAAGTTCTTATCTCTCCATCTTCTTCTTTTTAGGGCCGGGAACTGAGCCTTAAACATCCCATCCCGGGTGAAGCCGGAATGCAGGGTAAGGCGGGGGGAAGAATTCATTTTTTAACAGAAGATGCGCCACGCGGTCGTGTATGGAGAAAAAACGGAACGGCCTTTTATGGTTATGTGGTATGAGCGAGCATAATCACGAGTTTAAAATATTATTATACCTAAATATAATAAAATAATCAACATATTTGATAATAAAATTATAATATACTCGTAATATCAAATATTTATAATTATTCTGCTTTTGTCGTAAATATTTACGCACTCTAAATTCTACAGTAGCTTTAGGTCGTGCAATTCAATGGCGTTATTTTATAATGTCATTGGTGCAATATTCGATATAAGTCGGAAATCTTTCCTGATAAATAAATATCTGTGTTTTCTTCCAGGTGTTGCATATTTTCCGCATCGAACGCATTTTAACATTTATGTAAACGGTAAACGTCAAACGTCATTGGTTGTCAACTGCGCGGACCTAATAATTATTTATGATTTTAAATTGTAAATAAACATACTGTCGTAATGGATGATTATTTCTTTCGTGAACTCACTTGTAAATAAAGTCTATTAATTTATAAATCGGTTTCAGATACACGGGAGAAATCGAGCAATTTAAATTTATTATTTTTTTTATGCTACCGTGCTACGTAATTATTTACGCACACTAAATTCAATGCTAACTTTAGGTCGTACATTAATCGATATTTGTCGGAAATCTTTCCTGATAAATAAATATCTATTAAAATATCTGTCCTTTCTTCCTGATGCATCTCAAATTCAATAGTAACTTTAGGACTTGCAATAAACTCCAAACGTCAAACGTCAAGTATGTTCATTGCGTACGCGTGGACGTCCGCATTCCAGACCACTTGTCAAATTGTGTGGACCGCGCGAACTTCACCTCAATCTTCGAACCGTGTTTGAAAACAAAAAATGTTGGTGAGGGATTGTTCGGCAAATGTTTGAGATTTCAACAAACAACGGTGGAGACGGAAAAAAATGTTGGTGTGGTGTTTGAGGGACTGTCAAGACAACTGTTTGAGCTTTGGTCGCGCCTTAAATAAAGAAGTTTGTTACGCATTACTTCGAATTGATTTTTAATTCTTATTTGAAAAGCCAAAATTTTAACCTAAAAAAATCCAGCATTCTTCCGTTACATTTTCTGCAAACAAATTCTCGAGCAGCTCAAAGGGGAGAGTATCAGAAGCTGGACGTGTGTTTTGACGAGGAAGAGTATCTACTTCGGCGGATTTTTGAGCTGTGAGCGAATACTTCGTTAATTTCTCTTTAAGTTTTCGGTTGTATTTCTTTTTTAAACACTACAATCTATCGTAAATATTTTATTTGTTTCAAATAATTTTACTACTTATTTTCTTTTAGGCTGAGATTAAAATATTACAGTAATTTGTTATTTAAATTAAGATATTATAGTCCTGTGCCGATTTTCTTTTGATTGAAAAATATAATTTTATTGTTTGGTCACCATTCTTTTATTTTCCTTTTAAGAGATCTTTTAAACATAAAAGTAATACATAGATCTTTTATCTTATGATGCAAATACCTAATAAGTTAATGTATTTATTAAAGTGTTTTTTAAGCGTTACAGAATGTCATTTTTAAATCAAAGTCTATTCGTTTCGAATCTTTTCAACATTAAAATAAAAACCTATTTCGAAACATTGTTATTTTATCTAGTATACTAATGTTTTAATTTTTTTATTACTTTTATTTTTATTATGATAAGATTATATCATTGGTCGTTGCAGATTATATAGGTTTTCGTTGGCAGATTTTTTAAATTTAACAAAATATTGTATTATTCAACACACATTTCAAATCGTATAATCAAACCTTAAAAAAATCAATATACTATCTAGGAAAGCTACTTTTTAGAATTTTAATTTTAGTTCAGATATCATTTTAAAAAAATCAAATAGAAGAATAAAAATGGATTGCTGAGTCGTGGCCGTAGTGCTCCAGAAATAGTTTTAAAACAAATTACTCGTAATACCATTCTTAAGTTTTTTATTGGATATATCTTGCCTTAAAATTTTGCAGTCAACCTGTAAATTACCAAAAAGACGTGTTGTTTTGTTTTGATAAAGATTTCCTGATCACTAGGTAGATGATGTTCCTTAGATTAAAGTGCTTTCTGCTAAGAGCCGGGTGGTCGCAACATCTCTCCGTGGAAGATTATAATTTTTGAATAAATATTCTCTCTACAATTTTCTTCGTGACGTAGAGATAAATTGAATTAATATTTCAAAGCAATGATAGCAAGTAGAAATTATGTCGAAGTGTTTCGGAAGAAGTCAACGGCTAGGGGGGCTTCGAAGCCAAGAATGGACTGAGAGTGTTTTCTCTTGGGGTAAGAATAATGACGGCTGGCGTAGCGCAGCGGTAAGGCGCTTGACTCGCACACCGAAGGTCGCGGGACCCGGCGTGGCAAATAAATTTTATTTGATTAATTTGTGTTATTTCACAATTTATTCATTTAAAATTATATATAGTATATTTACGGCACGTTCCAGAGTGGAAGATACTCTCTGTATCGCGCTGGTGTAAGACCAGCATTCAGAATTGAGACGTTGCTTAAAATGGCATTAGCCGTGTTTAGTGACCAGATCTGAAGAGCCAGGTACTTCCCCACCTTCCTCTTCCCTATCTCCTTCCCCTCCCCACTACTCTCAGCCTCACAACATACTCCAATTGGGGATGCCATAGTCTCACTGGCTTCAAACGGGAGCAGTTGGGACTCTTGTGCGGTATTAATATAAAAAAATAAAAAACCTCATCAAATTTAATCTCTCAAAGATCCAATCATGTCTGATTACGTCTAAAAGGGATCCAAATGTAAATCAAGTCTCCTTCAATGGAAGCAATCTCCCGAACAGGCCCTCCACTGATATGCTGGGTGTAATTATAAGTGACCAGCTCAGGTTTTTTGACGGCCGACGTAGTCCAGCAGTAAGGCTCTTGACTCACAATCCGAAGGTTGCATGATCGAATCCCGGCGTGGCAAATAAATTTTATTTGATTAATTTATTTTATTTCACAATTTATTCATTTAAAATAATATAAGTATAGTATATTTGCGGCATGTTCCAGAGTGGAAGATACTCTCAGTATTGCCCTGGTGTAAGACCACCATTCAGAATTAAAACGTTGCTTTAAATAGCGTTAACTGTGTTTGGTGGCCAGATCTGAATAGCCAGGTACTTCCCAACCTTTCTCTCCCCTATCTCCTTCCCCTCCCAACTACCTTCAGCCTCACAACATACCCCCATTGGGGATGCCATAGTCTCACTGGCTTCAGACGGGAGCAGTTGGGACTCTTGTGCGGTATTCATATAAAAAAATAAAATAAAAAGGTAAGGGGGCTCCATCGAAACCAGAGTTAAGTTAGCCTATCAAAAACTGGGCGTACTGTACAGGACATGCTTTAATAGTACACAACTGCTATCCCTGAAAATATTGCAAGTGCGTATCACAGTTTGGCAGCTAACTCTGACAAAAACCCTCACAGAAACGGGCGGTCCGTTTGATTTGATTCTCATATCTTATCAAACGGATTGCAATCTTTAGAGCACAAGAGTGGGTTGGAAATGCTGTCCTTGTTCTGCCGGTATTTCATTGGAAGATGTTCTGAGAACCTAACGTCATTGATCCCCTCGGCATCGGTGCATAGTCGGGAAACACGCCAAACGTGTGCCGAAGATGAAAAAAAATCCTTTAGGGCCTATATCATCTTTGGGGATACTGTGTGAAGGGTCTTTTTAGGAAAAATAAAGAGAGGAAGTTATGCGAAGGAAAATGGTATGAGGGGTGGGTAGGAATCTGGGTGTCAATGTGGATGAACCTCACCCCATGTACCCAGGCACACCTGTTAAACAAAGGTTGTTGGTTATCCAATAAATGGTACCCGGGCGGTGGTACCCATACCCACTTCCCAAATTGTGAACAAATTAAAATTAAAAGTTCAAATTTTGTATTTCAAAGATGGGAAGGCTGATAGAGATATTGAAAGAAGGGTGAATGCCATTAACTCCATTAATGGAGGACTGAATGCCGTTGGCGCTAATAAAAAACTGTCAAAACAAGCGAAGCTAACAGTCCACAGTGGAGTCATGGTACCTACCCTGATGTATGGCAGTGAGGCATGGAACTGACAGAGGAAGGATGAAAGTAAGCTGAATGCTGTTGAAATGAGATCCCTGAGGCGTATGTGTGGTAAAAAAATGTATGATCGTGTGAGAAATTTGGATATCCGCAAAAAATGTAAGGCTGATGTAAGCATAATTAGTAAGATTAAGAAAGGGACCCTCAGATGGTTTGGGCATGTAGAGCGAATGAACGAAGAAAGTAGTTTAAGAAGAATATATGATGCAAATTTGAATGGTAGAAGAAGTCGGGGACGTCCGAGGAAGACATGGCATGATCAAGTGAATTAGATACTTGAGTCGGGCCATGTCAAAAGTCAGAATAATAGAAGAGAATGTATGAGACGATGTATGAATGTGAGTGAGGCAAAGAGTGTGTGCCAAGACCGAGTTGTTTGGCGGTCCGTCCTCTCTGCCTACCCCTGCGGAGAAACGGCGCGATGGTTAGTTAGTTATATGTTTATTTTGAATTATAAATTTTAAAACGTATTTCGTCACCTTTAAAAAACAGTTTTTAGTTTTCAGACGCGTTCAGCAATATTCCATTAATTTTTAAATTATTGCCAAGCGCCAATACCAGAGACCTTCCGACAAAATAAGTCCGATACCTGAGTCCAAAGAAAATTGTTTGTTTACCCTTTTTTTATTAAATCCATACAAAATACATGACAAGTCAATCAGTTATTTTATTTATGTATGTAATCTAATCAACTGTTCAAACTGACCTTCCTTCATATAATTTAGTGATTTACCCCCACGGTTTTGTCTACCTGCTTGTTAAACAATATAAACAAAAATTAATTAATGTGTGCTTAAGTAAACACTTTTAGTTAAATTTGTATTAAAACTACGCAAAATTAATCTGAAATAAACTCACCCATTCATACTGACCTCCCCTTAGATTTAGGTGATATAATAATTTACCCCGCGGTCATGTTTACCTTTAATAATTTCGTTCGCACAATGGACCATAATTAAATCCGTGGATGCCTCAAATTTCACAGTGGAGATATAAATAATTGGGCAATGGACGACAGGGCATATACAACACAAAACTGGATCAATTAATTTCTGTATTCTGCCGGCAGATGGCATTTGTGTTTTACTCGTCGCGTGTGATGGATGGTTTTGTATGTATTATCGTGGATGCAGCTTTATTATGACATTATCCATTTATTTATTCAACTAGCGAGTTCCTGGCATGCATTGCAATGAAAATTAATAAAGAAATTGTTTCTTACTGCGTGTCCTTTCCCATTCGTTCCGTTTCCGTAACATGTTGACGACCTCCGTAGTCCAGTGGCTAAGACTCTTGACTCACAATCCGGAGGTCGCGGGTTCGAACCCGGCGTGCGCAAATAAATTTTATTTGATTAATTTGTGTTATTTCATAATTAATTCATTTAAAATAATATATAGTATATTTGCGGCACGTTCCAGAGTGGAAGATACTCTCAGTATCGCCCTGGTATAAGACCACCATTCAGAATTGAAACGTTGCTTGAAAATGGCTTTAGCCGTGTTTGGTGACCAGATCTGAATAGCCATGTACTTCCCAACCTTCCTCTTCCCCACCTCCTTCCCCTCCCCACCTACCTTCAGCCTCACAACATACCCTAATTGGGGATGTAATAGTCTCACTGGCTCCAGACGGAAGCAGTTGAGATTCTTGTGCGGTATTCACTGTAAAAAAAAAAAAAAAATGTCCCCTTCCCCTCACGCGTTCCTCCTCCGTTCCACGTACCCTACTCCTGCGTTCCCCTCCCCTCTCCCGCGTTCCATATATTCAGTCCCGGCAGAGTCAGTTTTAAAACAGCTCGCTTGCCACCCAATGCATTTTTTTATACGAATTTTCATTTTTTATACATTACATACATTCATTTTTATATATTACTAGCTGACCCGGCCACACGTTGCTGTGGCTAACGAAACACAAAGCCATCTGCTGGACGGTTACCCAACCTTTATAACCACGATAAATTCATTCACACCGCCATCTGTTATTTTGCGTACAAATCAAATCAACACCACCAGCTTGCCAGCCCGCTCTTCCACCACATACAGACATTCTCCTTTATTTATTATATATTTCAACCAATTTACACAAAATCTTGACAAATTATATAATTTAACCTTTCTAACGAATCACTCAATCTATTGGTGAAAACCGCATAAAAATCCGTTCAGTTGTTTTGAGTTTATCGCGAACAGACAGACGCGGTGGAGAACTTAAATTTAAAATATGTAGAGATAAGATCAATCAATCAAATTTGGTACCTAACATAGGGTATCTATTTAAAATACTTATATTCATATGAAAGAGATGGGATTGGGCGTGAAATTGAGTAATCTGGAAGTATGTTGCCTATTGTATGCTGATGATGCGGTGCTAATTTCTAACAGTATGGAAGATCTACAGTCTCTCGTGTCTAGGATGAACGAAGTATGTATGAAAAATGAGTTAATGATGAATTTAAGTAAGTCTAAATAAAGTCATGGTGTTTGAAAGAGAGAGTACGAAAACAGTATGCAATATAGTTGTGAATGATGAATACTTGGAGCAGGTAGATGAGTTTGTGTATCTGGGTAGTATGTTTACGAAAGATAGGAAGGCTGATAGAGATATTGAAAGAAGGGTGAATGCCGGTAACTCCATTAATGGAGGACTGAATGCCGTTGGCGGTAATAAAAAAACTGTCCAAAGACGCGAAACTAGCCGTCCATAATGGAGTGCTGGTACCTACCCTGATGTATGGCAGTGAGGCATGGAACTGGCAGAGGAAGGATGAAAGCAGACTGAATGCTGTAGAAATGAGATCCCTGAGGCGAATGTGTGGTAAAACCATGTACGATCGTGAGAGAAACGTGGATATCCGCAAAGAATGCAAGGCTGATATAAGCGTGATGTGTAAGATTAAGAAAGGGACTCTCCGATGATTTGGGCATGTACAGCGAATGAACGAGGAAAGGAGTGTAAGGAGAATATATGATGCAAATGTGAATGGTAGAAGAAGTCGGGACGCCCGAGGAAGACGTGGCACGACCAAGTGAATCAGATACTTGAGTCGGGCCATGTGAGGAGTCGGAATAATAGAAGAGCATGTATGAGACGATGTATGAATGTGAACGAGGCAAAGAGTGTGTGCCAAGATCGAGTTGTGTGGCGGTCCGTCCTCTCTGCCTACCCCTGCGGGGAAACGGCGTGATGGTTAGTTAGTTAGTTAGTTATATTCATATATATAATTATATACTTTTGCCTCATTGTTATGTTCTTGATTGATACATTTTGTATTGTCATGCTTTTTGTTATTATGTACCCTTTTCTCTTCTTTATAATGTGTTTGCGCATCTATTGCATAGCAGGCTGGAGTGACCGGTTGGGGAAGACCTTTTAACCAGCCGTACTCTCTCGACCCATCGCCTTGCACCGTAGTGGGAGGGATGAATTCATACGTCCGTCACTCCTGGACACATTTACATCAGATACCTACCCAAGCCTCATACCTTTTTTCTTCACGAAACTTCTTCTCCATCATTTCCCTAAAAATACTGTCCATACAGCATCTCCAAAGATAGACCTTGAGATTTTTTTTCTTAGGTCCTCCTGTATGAAAAAAACTGAAAATTTTAATTTGCTCTTAGTGTTTAGAGTTGAATATTTGAAAGGGGACGAACCTCTTTTAAAGAGCATGTGATTCCAAAAAAAACTATTTTGTTCTTTCTTACTTAAATGTTTTATTTTATAAATTTATTAATTTTTGTGCAATCGACAAATTAAATTTTTTCAGTTTGTACATAAGTATTATAATATAGCCAAAATAAAACCAATTATGGATTTCCTCATTGTGACTTTACCTCTACTGAAAGAGCATAATAAGTAAATTATATGTATAAGAAATGAATGTGAAGCCAAACATTATATAAAACGAAAAATTACAAAACAAAAAAATTATCAATACTTAGTAGCCGTGGAGAAAGATAGTACACACAAAACAAAACATAAGAGAAATATAAACAATAGAAACATAATATTATTCACTTTCGGCCTTACTAAAAAAAATCACAGCACGACCGATTACCTGTGTTTTTGTAGCATCATGGATACAACACATTTACACTAAAACACGAAATATTACTAAAAAAGAATTTCACTCTAAAACACGTTTTAAATTTGGCAACACTGCAATTTTTCAAATTTTCCATACAAAATTTTGTTTTCATTCATAGCCGCTAGATGGTGATGACGTCGCGCCTGCACAACTTGCCCGCGCAAAAAACAGCAGTTGGTTTTCATGCATGACGGGAATATTTTTACTAAATGTTGAGATTTTACTGAATGATTTCTATTATAGTGACCAATTCACTCTTCTATTCATGTAATTAATACATTTGCCGTGTTATTTGTGTGGTATTACATCAGTTTTATCAAGTTATTGCACAATAAACAGTATTTAAAAGTTGAACTGTCAAATTATTGTTTTGGGTTACATAAAAGTTCAAATTTACGTTTTTAAATCTTTATTTTATGAGAATTTCTTAAAAGTGGTGTTTTTTTTTTAAATATTAATATCAAATTCACGTGTTGGTAAACTTATCAAAGAAATTAACATCTTTAGTGGTGGCATTAAAAAAAACTTTCCAAATTTTTTTTTTATTGTATGCACGAGGAAAAAGTGAGGTGACAGTTTTATTTCAAATTCATTATATAAAAGGTCTGTAATTTTTAAATTTTAATTTTTTTAATATTTCTGTATACTTTCATCAAAAATGTTTTGGTAAGAAATTATTTAACATTTTTTTCCGTATTTAAATCTTAAAATATGGCAGTTTTTAAAACTAAAGTGTATTTCAAATACACAAATCTAAACGGTAATTTTATCTAGTTTTTAAAAATGGTATTTGTTTATACGGCACCTTCAAAAATAAGAAATATATAGAACATTCAAAATACTTAGGAAAATTCCAAATTTCGTTCAGACATCATCCCGAAAACAGAGATAAACTACCCCCCCCCAGGCTGTGTAAACGGCGTGTATTTTTTTCCAAGAACATTTTTTTAATTAGTAATGTTTTCACATTCGCGGCCGTTTGTCAATTGAATAAATTTTTCACAGGGTTTTTTAGTAAGGCCGTTTGTGTTTGAACTGATGATTGTGTTTTTAAATTATTTTATCTTGGAAATTGAAGAAGGGGTCGCGATTCTCAGCAATTAAAAATGAGAACTGACTTAAGAAGGATTTTTATCTTAATATTGTGAAATTATTTAACATTTTTATTTACCTATGCATCTCATGCCACTTTTGGAACCGATAAAATATAAAATTATTAATAAATAAAGATAACAATTATCCAGCTATTTTTAGATGGACACTTCACAACCCTTCTCGTCTCTTTCCTAAATCCGTTCAACAATCAGCCTTACAACATATTCCGATAATTGGAAATGCGCCTCACTAGTAGAGGTGGGAAGAATTTATTAGAATTCCCACACCTTGGTACATAAAGTAAGTAATGTAAGAGTTAATTAAACCACGGACCACCAGGCAGTCTAGAAAGGCAAATTGGACTAAAAAGTAGACGTATTGAGTTCGCTTTTGGTTTAGTAGATTTGACAGCAAGTCTTTTGTCCATTGACCAAGCTGAACAGTTTAATTAATATGTTTTACGAAGTCTTTTGTTTTGCATCGAACGCCAGACAAGTGGCCATTCTATTCAAAATTATGGTCAATGTGTTCAACGGAGTTTTAAGTTAAAAGCTCCAAGTCTTTTGAAATTATGAAACCAACCATTATAAATAGGTTATTTCTGGTGCCGTGGAACTTGGTTCTAAACTTTTGAGCGTTTGGAATTTATTTTCTCTAGAAAATTAGGATGTATAACTTTTACAGCCAGGTTTTTATATATTAGGAGGCCCTGAGGAGGTTGGGGTCGAGGTACTCAGGCTCAAACAGGACTGTGCCTATTGCCTTATTCCACAGATGAGGGAATGGATACAAATGCCCGTCGCTCCTGAAAAAATTGACCCCCGGATTCGTCCCAGTCCTCGTATCTTTTTCCTTCCGAGAACTTCTTCTCCTTATTTTCTCTAAAAATACCCTCCACACAGCATCCCTAAAGATGTTATAAACCCTGAGGGATATTTTATTCCTCAGGCCCTCCTGTTTGGATCTATTGTAAAAAAAAATTTTTAAAGCTAGTCATTTAATACATTTTTTCAATTTTATTTTCATTTTTTATTTGCACTGTCTGTCACATTTCCAGCCATTTCTTAATTACGAACCATCCATCAAAGTATAAGTGTAGATGAAAAAATTGAACAGTGAATAGTAACACAAAGGTAATAAGTTTAGTATACCAATTGGCAAAGATAATTAACCTTTCTTTGTCACCATCAACTATCTCACGTTTTTTCCAATTCAATAAAAGTTTTTCAAATTCATTCGTAACGCGTCAGACTTTTTTTTATTTTCAAAGTAATCTTGCGTTCGAGAGTTGATGTTAATATTCACACGAAATATTTATCAAATAATACTCTTTTGTTTCATTTTGTAACCCAAGCATTTGACTGTTTGCATTCCCATAGGATCTATCTGTATTTATAACGATGGATGTTTATTTGTTTGTCCCGTATGCGTTCCTAAACCATCCGATTGCGATTAAATTGTTGTTAATTGTTGTTCGCACACCCGCAAAGCTTTCTATATATAATGGTAAGCGCTGGCGTTATGAATTTTTTTTATTAAAATGCGTGTTTTTTGTGTAGTGTAGCGACAGAAGGAGGGCGGGGAAAGGTAAACCGGAAGGGGGTAGGGGAACGAAGGAGGGGGCCGGAAGGTGGAGGAACGTTTTGGACGGTGAGAGCCAGGAGGGCGGAAGACGGGAAATGTGAAAGGGAAACGCGGTCGCGAAAAGGGGATTCAGGAACGGGGCCGCATGGGAAAGGACATGCAAGGAAAAACATTTTCATTGAGTTGATACGCTACCTTCGTTAGCAGGGTTTGATGAGCTTTAATGTTAATAACACCGCTTGTTAAGTGGGTGTATGATTATATGTAGGTACATATATTAAATATTATAATGGCCATCACTGTGGTCAGCTTTGTTCCCGACGGGAACTCGGACGCCAAACCTTGCCGGAGGCAAGGTATGCTGACTCAGCGGGAAGGCATGGGTTCTCATCATCAGGGATGGGCATGAGGTGCTTATTCACAAGTAGTCTCAATCAATGAAAGGCAAGATCTTCTGTTAACACAATTAGAATCTATTTCATTAGAAGTAAGGGTTTACAAATACATGTGAAAACTTACCCCCATCATTGACCGTATAACTAAACCCTAACTACTATGTCTCTACCGATGGATGGGGACGCCTTCCTCCAGGGTTCCGCGGCTGCTTCAGAGCGGCATCCAGCCTGCCAGCTCGTCTCTCGTACAGAATACAGGCCAGAACTATACCGGGACCTCGAGGATTACCTCCGGTATCCTTCCATCCATATGATTGCGTGACTTCCCCGGCGAGCGCGGCAAAGTGGGAATCATGCGATCTCGCCCCCCAAATACGGATCTCATCCGATATCAAAGTAACTAATAGTCGATCCCGACAGTCAACAGTTTCGAAGCGAGCGAGGATTACCCTCCGACACATCGATTCTACAAATGGAATCTCGAATCTCCGGAATACGCCGACACGCGTTTTACGTTCGCGGATCCGGTTTTGTTTCACGCACCATGCGTATTTACTCGCGATTCGCACACGAACTTATTATTCATACTCATCCAGAATTGGATGCCTTGATCAATTTAAAAGAGCATTTGCTCCGCTCGACTTTTAAAAATCACTTCTTTAAACTTGGCACTGTGACGTTCCCACCAGGTCTGAGCCCATCTAGACCCCGTGGGGAAGTGTTGAGCCAGCCCATAATAAAACACTTCCTGCCTATTTGCACCAGTATATGGCTGTCAAAAAAAACCATAGACAATATTAATAATAGTAATCAGTACCTGATTACAATTGTTATGAATAAGTTCAATGTTTTCATAACAGAGTGGCATTGCAACGCAGGCCAGATTTTTACAAACTATTAGAAGAGTTGTATTTATTGTTATTCAGTTAAATAAATTCGTAGATCATTATATTAAAATCGTTTTTAAAATTAAAGATAATAAAATTTAATAATTTTTATTTTTAATTGGTGAACTAATGTTTAAGACAAGATTTTTATGCATAGCACAAAGGGTAACAATTATTATAAGCAATAATTATTAGCCTGAAACACTCATCAACATTGAAAAAATCTTCCGAGAAAAGATAAATGCCGCCGACGGGACTTGAACCCGATATTTTCAATGTTGATGAGTGTTTCAGGCTAATAATTATTGCTTATAATAATTTTTACCCTTTGTGCTATGCATAAAAATCTTGTCTTAAACATTAGTTTACCAATTAAAAATAATAATTAATATTTGACAAGTTAAAGTATTCCACCAAAAAATGTAGACATAATTTGTCTCGACGCCATCTAGTGGGAGAGTAAGCACTTATAATGCATTTCTCACAAAAAATAAAGTTGGTTGTTTTCAGGTGAAAAAATGTAATAAGCAGTAACTGTTGAATGAAACACTAGTATATATTGAATTATTTGGCGGGTGGGAGATAAGCCGACGTAGCTCAGTTGGTAGAGTAGTTGACCGGATATCAAAAGGACGCGGGTTCAAGTCCCGTCGGCGGCATTTATCTTTTCTCGGAAGATTTTTTCAATGTTGATGAGTGTTTCAGGCAAATAATTATTGCTTATAATAATTAATAATTTTATTTCTAAGTTCTGCGAGTATTTTTATTTTTATTATTCTGACAGCTATTCTGTGAAAGTTTTCTTTTCTAGACAAGTATCATGAATAATTAATTAAAGAACTTGAATATCACTTTTACAGAACTTGAATTTTAACTTTGTAATTTAATGAATTGTTTAAATTTTCTGAAACAACTCGTCCAAAGTAAACCGGTTTTTACTGAAAACATTAATAAATCATTTAAAACGTTACAAAAATAAGGTAGGTGTAAATAAAATCATGTAAATTAATTTCCGCAATATGATAAAACCATAGGTATATTATGGCCTAGAACGCCGAAAGCTGTCACAATTAGAAAAACTTGCAAAACTATACGGTGCTCCAGATTTTATGTCTGGGTTAAATCTTTCCCAAATGAAAGACTAAACCCTTCCACACACTTTTCCACAAATGAATATCTAGTAAATTCACGCAATGTAAGTGCACTATTAAAGTATAATAAATACAAAACAATACAAGAACAATACGCCAATCCACCAGAAACATAATGGGAAAATATTTCACCGACTCCAGATATTTTCATATCAGAGGGTTCGGCTCTGATGAAATCCTAACTGGTCCGATAAATCCTACTGATCCCTCAATATAAATATTTAAAAAATCTTTCGTAATCCTACATGTATTAAAAATATTTAAATTTATTAAAATACGTATTACTATTATTATACATATTATTAAATTTGATTTACTTTAAATTAAAAAAAAATATATTGTAGACAGCAAAATATAAGTTTGGTATTTCTGCAAGACCAAAAGACATAAATTTTTTATTGAGAATTTTTACACTCATCTATTTTCTGAAGACTTATCCAACAACAAATCCCCATAACTTTTTCATCTTTTGGTTTGAGCGATATCCGACTGGTGTATTGTCGACTAATTGCCGTTGTTAACCAGACTTTTTAATTGGGATTTATTTCCTCGTTCATCGTTGTGAAAACCAAATCATGCCCTCGACTGTTTGTTGAGCGTCATTGATAAAAACACCTTGAATTGGTTTTCACAATAGTAGATTTATTCCCTCACCAATAAATATGTTTGAAATTTTACAAAAAAGATATTGAACAACCGTTATACCTATATATTTTTTTAGTTTTCTTTATTCATTAAATTGTTTGTTACATGAATCGAGGAGTTTTTTTCTCATAAGAGTCCCAACTGCTGCCGTCTGGAACAGTGAGACTACGGCATTCCCAATTGAGGTATGTTATGGGGCTGAAGGTAGCGGGGAGGGGAAGGAAATGGGAAGAGGAAAGTAAGGAAGTGCCTGGCTATTCAGATCTAGTAACCAAAGACGGCTGAAGCCATTTAAAGAAACAATTCAATTTTGAATGGTGGTCTTACACCAGGTGACACTGAAAGTATCTTCCACTCTAGGGCGTGCCGCAAATATACTATGTATTATTTTTAATTAATTAATTGTGACATACAACAAATTAATCAAATAAAATTTATTTGCACACGTTAGATTCGAACATGCGACCTATGGATTGTGAGTAGAGATTCTTACCTCGGCACCACGGAGGCTATCAATTCGTGATCTGATTTTAAATAAAAATAATTTTGTTATATCTGAAAAATTTTCCGTCAATTTTACACCATTAATCTGTAAAGCAGTTTTGTTTTAACCCCTCGACCGCCACCGACATAATAATAACAGATCAACAACTTATGCAATAGCTGCTGTGTGCAGCCCACCGGAAGGCGGGTGTCAAGGCATGCCCGGCGGCGCCCGGGAAGTTGAGCAATAATCTACTTTTAACTTGCTACGAGAGATGAAAAAGCCGCAGGGCGTGTAAAAATTTTAATTTAATACTTCTCATCCCTAGTGCGTTTTATTTTAATAGCTTATTCGATAAATGGGGTACACAGTTCTAAAGAGATTCATCTCTATGTATTTTCATTTTCGCACTAAAGTCAAAGCACGACAACATAATATTTATATTTAGCATCTAGGGCAGGGGTGGGGAACCTGCGACCCACGATCACTTTTGGTACGTTGTGCTGAAAGAAACTCAAAAAATCATTTAAATCACTAGAATGGTTTTCTTTCACGGTACGTCAGATATACTATAGAAAAAAAAAATGCAAAATGATGAATACACAGTTATTTAAGTTAAGTAAAGGCAAACCTTTGACGAAGGCTGTATGCATACGAGGGTCAATAAAATATTAAAAAATCGTTTATTTGTTCCTTGTGCAATTTCAAAAAGAATTACAATTTTAATTTAAGCTGGTAGACTGGTAAACTCGTACACAGATTCATTCATCTTATATTATTCATCTTATATTTAGTTTTTTTAATCCAGTTGCGAATTCATGTGCCGATTTTGAAGGAAACCATTCTCATGTTTTAAGTAATATAAAATTCAAGTTGCGTACCATGTGCAGCAACAATTTGAGGAGCACCATTTTCGAGTTCGATCTATTCATTCTTAATGGAAAACCATTTTGTTCTCCGAATGCTGGATGAAACCGTTCTAAAGTTACGAGCCTAAAATTCTAATATGCTGCGAAATTCTGAAGAAAACCATTTGCTTGCGAAAAACCATATTTTAAGCTTCGCAAACATTTAAAACCAGTTTGGAGGACGATAAAATTTCTGCTGTGGGTTCATCTGTAGAGCTGGCTCGAAGAGCAATATATGAAAATTGCAGACTACGTGCTGCGAAGATCGGAGGAAAATCTTTTGCTTGTTGAGTGTGTAACTATTATTTAAGATTGTGGAATCTTACGTACTCATTCACTCACTGGACTCATTTTTAACTTAAAACCTGTCTTGTGTTCTAAATGTAACACAAAAATAAATTCAAGTAGCGAACTCCGAATGAAGTTGGTATAATGAGGGCATAATAATATTGTTAGGATTCCAACGACCCCCACCCCCCTTCCCCATCATCCATCCTCCACCATTCCAAGCCGGGAAAATATAGTGCTGCCCGCGAGTCATACTATAACAATTCAAACGGCCCCCGAAGGTAAAAAGGTTTTAATTTTGGTCGTGAAAATCTCAAATCACATTCGAAGAAGAAAAGATTTAGTAGGAGATTTATATTGAGATTCTGCATCCTCTTCATTTATCGAATATTGTCGGTGTCGTAATAAAGCAATCAGGCCACGTGACTGACGCCATTTTTCAAACAAAACCAACCTTCTCGCCTTCGCGAAGAAACTTCTCGGAGATTGCACATGGCCGGATTTAGGGCTTTGAATTTTTTATTATGTTTATTTCTAGCTTCAAACGACTGACGAGAATTTTCTTTTACGTTTCTGTAAACTACATAATCACTGGAGCATTCCGCTATATAATAAATATCAGCCTTGAGTGCGCAGAAATTTTTAAGAGTTCGTTTTGGAAAATTAGCGCCTTCTTTCAAAAAAATAAATCATGCTACCAAACTTTAATATGCAAAAAAACTAAGATCCGAAGATCGCCAATAATGTGGGAGCTTTTTAAAAATCGAAAAATGACCTCATGGAGCTAAAAATAAGATTATGTCTCGTACAATAAATTAATAATGATTAAAATCATTGTTAATAAAAAAACCAATTTGTGCAATTCACACGTGGTAGAAATGAAACCTTCAGAAAACTAAAGTAGATGAGAGGGAGAGACAAAGAAGCACTTTTTTATCAATGTGAAGAATGATTTTTCCATATTTTTGTCGTCGAACATTTGCACCTTTTCCTATACATTTGGTATACATCTTATAATTATTTATATTTTCTTCTTCGGAGTCGCTAGATGTCGCTTTCTTTTGCCTGTTTATTTTGGAGTAGTTTGAAGATTGGTTACTTATTTCTCTTTAAAAAATTCGATTTCGTAGGATTTGATCCTCGGTCCGCTGAATGTCTGGCAACTTAGGTTCGTCAGGCGCTTTATACCAATACGCCAAAGGAGACCTGCATGGGACCGTCGATTTATCGTATAATATTGAAACTAAGTACCTGTGAAATAAATAAATATGTTATTGTTATTTATTTATTTTTTATTTTATTTTTATTTATTTATTTTTTTTTATTTTTTTTTTTATTTTTTTTTTTATAATTGTACGACAGACAGGTTAGTCCAATTATGGTACAATTTTCTTACAACTAACAATACATAATTTTTTTAAAAAATGTTATAGTTATGTAAAACACATCTATATCCGCTGGTAGAGCATTAAGCAATGTCATACCTCTTGTCATGCTATGTTGAGCCATGACATCTGTCCGCCCCTGCGGTATGTAGAATAGGGCGTGGCTCCGAGTTCGACAGTATTTGTCAGGAACGAATAAGCCACAGCATGACAGGAGATATGGACAATCGATGAAGTTTTTTATTAACTTTAATTCAAATACCATGAGACCGGCATTACGCCTGGTCTCCAGGCTTTGATAATTTGTCTCCTTTAGCAGTTCCACGTGATGCATGAATTTCGGATATATTCCGTGTGATCGCATGTAAACATACCTTAGGAATTTTTTTTGAATTTGTTCAATCATATTTATGTATTTAAGTTGATAAGGTATCCAGACAGTAGTAGCGTACTCCAGCTTGCTTCTGACCACTCCGTTGAACATGGCGGTCATTGCTTCTATGTTATTGAATTGTTTGCAAGTTCTAATTACAAAACCAAGAATTTTGTAGCAAGCTGAAGTAAGCTGCACTATATGATTAGAAAATGTCAGCCTGGGATCAAAGATCACCCCAAGATCCTTGATGGTATTTACGCGTGTTAATACTTCTCCATTCATTCTATACTGGTAAAATAACGGATTTTGTGAACGACTATAAGTCATAACGACGCATTTTTTTGTATTAAAATTAAGTTTGTTATTTAACGACCATTTCATTCTCTCGCGGACTAAATCCTATAAATATATGTGTTTGTCTCTCTTTAGTGTTGCTCGCTTTCATTTAATCGAGTTTCAAATCACAACGGTGCTAAAGAAGTTTTCACTTCAAAAATATTTTTGTAATTTTGGTTCGCGGAATGTCAACAACAAATAATTAAGAATGGATGCGAGACATCCCTCGTTGTACTTTGTAACTAACTTCTACGTTAGCCCTTTGATTATCTGAAGATCACCAAACGCGGAGCTTTTTAAAAAATCAAAAAATGACTTCATGGAGTTAAAAGTTAAATAAAAATTTCGTTGCCCCGAACAAAATACCAGATCAAACGACTTATTTAGAATACCATACAGTAAATCAAAATACGCGCAAAACTCTGTAATAATACGTATCTGTGAAACTTACAATGCCTTACGAGATGTAGACATTTTGAACCATGATTTGAAATCATATAAAATGCAGCTTAATATATTAATAACTTAAAATACTTTTTTTTTTTTTTTTTTTGTGAAAATTTATAATATTATTATCCGTAGTAAATAGTATAACTATGTTTGTTAATAACTTTACTTTTTTTCTTTATTACGTTTTATGTTTTTCTTTTTTATGTTTTTCCTTATTATATTTATTTTTTTATCACATAAGTTGAATAGGTGAAAATACTTTATAAAAATTTTAACTTAATGGAACTTAATTGGTCTACAACACATGAATGTGCTTTGTTATATTATCATTTTGTATGACTGTTTGTTTCCTAAATATATAATAAAAAAAAAAAAATAAATAAAAATAAAATAGGATAAAACATTCTGCATTTTTTCCTACAATAAGTGATTAATGGTTAAAATAAATGTTAAAAAAACGTGTGTGCTTTAGACCACACGACTGAAGTAAAACTTCACTAACTTATAAGAGAACATATGATATTGGGGTGACATGACATTGGGGTGACGTATAACCATGGGGTGATCTATAACCCTGGGGTGACCAATGACCGTGGGGTGACGTACGACTGTGGGGTGACCTATGACCTTGGGGTGACCTATGACCTTGGGGTGACCTATGGCATGGTTATTCAATAAATGAGTTAAATAAATAGCGTGCCTAAAGAAGTTTTACTTAAAAAATTTGGCGTTCTAAGAAATTTCACACCCGAATCCATTTCTGCTTTGCAAGGAGGGGGTTAAACTGCAGAAGTTAAAATTAAAAATGTACAAAAAATGCAATCCTGGGTCAGGTCGCAGTTCGCAATCAGAGGTCTGAATACAACGTTTAAAATGTAACCAGTTGGCAAACAAACTGTAATAGTTTAGCGACACGGTGCGGTTGGGAATTTTTGAAAATAATTAATTGTAAAATTCCAGCATAAATAGAAGGATATGTGTCATTCATTTGCTCCACACAGGAAGCCCTAGGGAAAAAATCCCTCAGAGCCAATGTCATTTTATATAGATAGTGAGACATAGAACTGGCAGAGGAAGGATGAAAGTAAACTGAAAGCTGTTGAAATGAGATCCTTGTGGCGTATGTGTGGTAAAACTATGTATGATAGTGTGAGAAATGTAGAGATCCGCAAAGAATGTACGGCTGATGTAAGCATATTATTAAGAAAGGGACCATCAGATGGTTTAGACACGTAGAGCGAATGAACAAAGAAAGTAGTCTAAGAAGAATGCATGACGCAAATGTGAATTGTAGAAGAAGTCGAAGACGCCAGAGGAAGACATGGCACGATCAAGTGAATTAGATACATTTCAAAAGTCAGAATAATAGAAGAGTATGTATGAGACGGTTCCATGACAGTTCATCCTGCGACAATTCATCCTGCGACAGTTCATCCGGCGACAGTTCATCCTGCCGACAGTTCATCCTGCCGACAGTTCATCCTGCCGACAGTTCATCCTGCCGACAATTCATCCGGCGACAATTCATCCTTCCTGATCATTAAGAAGATTTTTTCTTCAAGTAAGTATGCAAAGAGGATATACGGCCGTACAACCAAAATCGATATACTTATATCTGAAGGCATCTTGAGTGGAAATCCACTGTAAAAAGAAATTTAACTAACAGTAATTTCGACTCTCCGAAGAAGCATGCTTGAATAACAAAATACGACATACTTATACGTGCAGTCGGCTTAGCAAAAAACCGTAAAGATTCCTACTTGCATATAATATAACTTTTTTATCTGAAATTAATACCATCTTTTTAGGGTGAAATGACTAATTTAAAAAAAAACACAAGAGTCCCAACCGTCTCGAGCCAGTGAGTGCCAATGGCATCCCCAATTTTGGTATGGTGTGATGCTGAAGGTAGTGGGAATGGGAAGGAGATGTGGAAAACATATCTTCCGGGCTATTCAGATCTAGTAACCAAACACGGCTTAAGCCATTTCAAGTAATTAGACTAAACCATTATACACTGTACAACAGCGAAAAAATTTAAACCAATCATATGAGTGGGGAGGGGAAGGAGATGTGAAAAATTGTGCTGATTTGAAAAAATGCTATTCAGATATAGTCACCAAACACGCCTAAAGCCATTTCAAGTAACGTTTCAATTCTGAATGAATACTGACGAATAGCAAAATACGACATACTTATATGTGCATCTACTTAAGATTTAGGAGGCGGACATGTTTACCGTCGCCCCGGGAACCATTTATTGGATAACCAACACCCCTGCCATAGGTCATCCCAAGTGGTTCGCTACGTTTGGTGAAATATAAGGGTTCTTTTTAAATTTTTTCTTTATTCATTACTTACAAAATATGGTTACATAATTAGTGGATTTTTCGACCACCATGCTAGGCTGATGCCCGTGTTATGGTGGTCGATTATATGCCCGTGTTATGGTTGCCCGGGTTCTTGGAGTGATGTTTGTCAAGGTCTTGTTGGCGAATACTTTTCCTCACCTACTGCGTGGCGGTCCGGATCGGGAGAGATTACCTGAGGCAGACGTAATCAGGACATCTCTAGCCGTACTCTCTCGACCTTGCACCGCAATTTGTCTGACTAGTCAGATCTAGTCACTATACACGGCTAAAGCCATTTCAAGTAATCAGACTTAGCCTACATACACTGTACAATAGCGATTTTTTTTAAAGTCATATGATAAAACTTTTTAAAAATATTTTTTTTACTTTTTACTATAACACAAGAGCCCCAACTGCTCTCAACCATCTATAGCCAGTGAGACTATGGCATTCCTCATTTGGATATGTTGTGAGGCTGAAGATAGTGGGGAGGGGAAGGAGATGTGAAAAATTCTGCTGATGTGAAATTTTTTTTATTCAGATATAGTCACTAAACACGCCTAAAGCCATTTCAAGTAACTTTTCAATTCTGAATGAATACTGGCGAATGGTAAAATACGACATACTTATATGTGCATCTACTTAAGATTTAGGAGGTGGACATGTTTACCGTCGCCCCGGGAACCATTTATTGGATAACCAACACCCCTGCCATAGGTCATCCCAAGTGGTTCGCTACGTTTGGTGAATTATAAGGGTTGCCCGGGTTCTTGGAGTGATGTTTTCCAGGTCTTGGTGGCGAATGCTAGAGAGTAAATTATCTTTCTCATTGGAACCGCCCTGTACGATCGTAAGAACATATTTCAACGAAATGTGGATTTTCAGCCGCTGGCTGGTTAAACGCTCTTAAGATCGGAAATATACTTTTTAGGAGAGGAAGCATCTGATGGATGCACGGTGAATATTAATTAATTTTTAAGTGTATGACTTATGAGAAGTGATACTTATTTAAAAAATTCAAAACTGTCCACGATAGTGCCCAGTTCGTATGGAAGATAACGACTCCACCACGCCACCCTTCCCCTATTCTTTATTTGTGAAACCAAAGATAATAATCCGTTCCGGGCAGGTACAATTTTATTACCTGAGACTCTGATAAGGGTATTAGAAGTGAAGTACTCTTAGCTTTTCAAGAAGTACCTATAACCGTGCTTTTTTGTTACAGATTAAAAAAAAAATTGCATTACTTTTCAATTTTAGAATAAAGTGTACCTAAGTTTAGATATACATCACTCCAAGAACCCGGGCAACCTTTATAATTCACCAAACGTAGCGAACCACTTGGGATGACCTATGGCAGGGGTGTTGTTATCCAATAAATGGTTCCCGGGGCG
The DNA here is from genome assembly GCA_917563855.2 of Limnephilus lunatus. NCBI lineage: Eukaryota > Metazoa > Arthropoda > Insecta > Trichoptera > Limnephilidae > Limnephilus > Limnephilus lunatus. The sequence goes on from OU830592.1 coordinate 123,124,810, forward strand.
ACGGTGAACATGTCCACCTCCTAAATCTTAAGTAGATGCACATATAAGTATGTCGTATTTTACCATTCATCAGTATTCATTCAGAATTGAAACGTTACTTGAAATGGCTTTAGGCGTGTTTGGTGACTATATCTGAATAGCAATTTTTTTCACATCAGCAGAATTTTTCACATCTCCTTCCCCTCCCCACTCATATGATTTGTTTAAATTTTTTAATTTAATCAGATGTCCTGATTACGTCTGCCTCAAGTAATCTCTCCCGATCCGGACCGCCACGCAGTAGGTGAGGAAAAGTATTCGCCAACAAGACCTTGACAAGCATCACTCCAAGAACCCGGGCAACCATAACACGGGCATATAATCGACCACCATAACACGGGCATCGGCCTAGCATGGTGGTCGAAAAATCCACTAATTATGTAACCATATTTTGTAAGTAATGAATAAAGAAAAAATTTAAAAAGAACCCTTATAATTCAACAAACGTAGCGAACCACTTGGGATGACCTATGGCAGGGGTGTTGGTTATCCAATAAATGGTTCCCGGGGCGACGGTAAACATGTCCGCCTCCTAAGTCTTAAGTAGATGCACATATAAGTATATCGTATTTTGCTATTCGTCAGTACCTATTCATTCAGAATTGAAACGTTACTTGAAATGGCTTTAGGCGTGTTTGGTGACTATATCTGAATAGCATTTTTTCAAATCAGCAGAATTTTTCACATCTCCTTCCCCTCCCCACTCATATGATTTGTTGAAATTTTTTCGCTGTTGTACAGTGTATAATGGTTTAGTCTAATTACTTGAAATGGCTTAAGCCGTGTTTGGTTACTAGATCTGAATAGCCAGGAAGATATGTTTTCCACATCTCCTTCCCCTCCCCACTACCTTCAGCATCACACCATACCAAAATTGGGGATGCCATTGGCACTCACTGGCTCGAGACGGTTGGGACTCTTGTGTTTTTTTTTTAAATTAGTCAATTCACCCTAAAAAGATGGTGTTAATTTCAGATAAAAAAGTTATATTATATGCAAGTAGGAATCTTTACGCTTTTTTGCTTAGCCGACTGCACGTATAAGTATGTCGTATTTTGTTATTCACGCATGCTTTTTCGGAGAGTCGAAATTACTGTTAGTTAAATTTCTTTTTACAGCGGATTTCCACTCAAGATGCCTTCAGATATAAGTATATCGATTTTGGTTGTACGGCCGTATATCCTCTTTGCATACTTACTTGAAGAAAAAATCTTCTAAATGATCAGGAAGGATGAATTGTCGCCGGATGAATTGTCGGCAGGATGAATTGTCGGCAGGATGAACTGTCGGCAGGATGAACTGTCGGCAGGATGAACTGTCGGCAGGATGAACTGTCGCCGGATGAACTGTCGCAGGATGAATTGTCGCAGGATGAATTGTCGGGTCACCGTATGAGACGATGTATGAATGTGAGTGAGGGAAAGAGTGTGTGCCAAGATCGACTTGTTTGGCGGTCCGTCTTCTTTGCCTACCCCTGTGGAGAAACGGCGTGATGGTTAGTTAGTTAGTGAACGGTTTTTTTTATAGAAAGGAAATAGAGTTCTTGGAAAGAATATGAGGGATGGGTGGGAATCCAAGGTCAATGTGTCCAGGAGTGACAGACGTGTGAATCCAACTCTCTCATAATTTGAGAGAGTCTGGCTAGAGATGTCTCCCGATCCAGCCCGCCACGCAGAATGTAGGCAAACGCATTTGATGCCAAGACCTAAACAAAGATCACCTCATGAAACCGGGCACCCGGGTCGCACCCCCTGCTTTATAAAATCGTAGCAAATCACTTGAGTTGTCCTATGGCAGGGGTGTTAGTTTTCCAATAAATGGTTCCCGGGGCGGCGGTACCCATACCCGCCTCCCAAATTGATACCATAGAAAAAATAATAACACAAGAAGTGTCTTGTTGGCTTGTTTTGTAATCCAATTATAAGCCTAATTTGAGCCTATAATTCCATAAAACTATGCTTCCGAAATTCAAATGTGATGGGAATCTGCGATTTCAGGCGAGTCTAAGTGAGACGAGACGATATTATTCAATACTGTATACCAAAGAGCATATTTTTCTTCATATTTGATTAAAGTTTTGAATTGTTACTATGGCAAAATTAGTATCAACTGCTCCGAGTCATTTTGGGTATGACGTGGAGCTGAAGGGAGTGGTGGATAAAGAGATGAAGAAGACGAAGGTTGGGAAGAACCTGAGGATTCAAATTTGTCACCAAACACAGCCAAAAGGGATCTCAGAAGAGATATGACTGTTTCATCTACCAGCCTTGCAGGACTAACTTGCTAATGGTTATGGTCATGCCGTGGGGAGAGCTAACTTGTTGTCAAACAGAATTACTTCGGATATTGATATATTTAACCTTATCGAAGCAGAATTTACACGGCAAGCTTTGTTGCTGGTAGTATTAAATCTGCTTTTACACATTTACCCCTTACTGATGAGCTTGTTTAGGATTTTAGGTTGATAGGAGATTGATGCTTGTTTGTCAGTTGTTTAGGGTTAGGAGTATAGGAGCGCATTTATCAGTAAGGCACTTATTATTTCCTTTGGAATATTTTAGAAACGACTTGAAATATATATTTTTATTAATTGTATGTGTCCTTAAATGCTACGTACATTAATAATTAACAATTTTGTTATATAAATACAAATAGATAGACCAGAACATACAGATGAGGGGTAAAAACTAACCATGGCGGGGCGAAGAGAGGGACGATGACTGTGATTCGCCAATAAATCAATCTAACAGTATATAGGCATCTCGCATTATAATATGACCATTTAGTTCTTAAAAGTTAAATCTGCTTTTGAATGAATCGACCTTTTTACATGGGAGCGCGAATTGCTTGCCACGATGTGAACAAATATCTGAAGTCCAAATTTGGCAAAGTAAAGTTTCACTTATTTTCATAGTGAAATATTTTGTTTCTTGAGACACTTTTACAAATGCTTCATAATTTACTTACCTCAGTAAACAGTAGCTTTATGTTTCGCGTCGCCATGTATCTTGTTCAAAGAGCGGCTTTGTGTTTCGCGTCGCCATGTATCTTGATGTGTTATTATATTATATGATCTGAATAAGCCTAAAATAACGCTTACCTATGGAATGTAATACGAAAATTGTGTTCATTATCTTATTCACTTCTATTTTTACATGTTTTAATAACACAAGTCACCATTTTTGCCGTGTTATTTCGTAAAATATGCCGATGAGAGCTCGACACTGGTCCGGACAAGAATGATGACGTCAAATTTTTTAGATTCACGCAAGGCTCTCGCAAGCCCAGCCGGTTCCGATAAAATGGTTCCAATGGAAGGGGGAAATAATACGCCTTTTATCATTTAGGGCAGGTCCATCTATTTGTATGTCCATGGTTATATGTAATTTCTACTGATCTTCCGTAAGAAGCATTTGCTCGTGAATGGAATAAGAGTTTACATTTCACATACGTACAGTTAAAACAGTGAACTAAAAGACACAAACATCCATCTATTCAGTAAGAAGAAAAACAAAATATAATTATTAGTCTGACTTTCGTGTGGAAATAGGGGAAGCAGTAAGCAGTCTTCCCTTTGATGATTTTTCTAAAATACTTTTTGATAGAATTCAACAATTTTACTTTGTCATTAATGCTTCTGATTTCTTCTGGTAGTTTATTAAAGAAGTATTTTCCTTGGTGTGTATAATGGTGTTGATAAAAAAGTGTTTATTATGGGGCATAAAAATAATTTATGTCTAGAAAGTTTTTCAGTTATGAGTGAGTACTTGTCTTTTTCTTTTATAATTTGTATGATTGGATATTTAACAAATAAGTTTTTATAAATTGGAACTTTATATTCTTGGAATATGCGTTCAGTGGAGAGGTCTGGAGGTTTTTTAAGTATAATTTTTATTACGAGTTTTGGGGGTCAGACTAGTTTTGTAAGATGCTCCTCAACTAATATTGGCATATCCATTTTAGGCTTTTATCAAGATATGTAATTTTATCCACTATTTTCAGAAGTGAACAATTTCGTCGACAGTGATTAGGGTCGAATTATGTGAGAGAATGATTATGAAAGATAAGTTGAAAATTTAGACGTACGAGTATATTGTAAGTTTATTTTAATGAAAACAATATTTGCGAAACTCGTTAAAGACATGGGCACATCTGGGACTTGACAGGACCAGGGCCTTCGGCTTTCCGGGCCGCAACTCTACTAACTGAGCTAATGTGTCCCTATTTGATTCGGTCTTAACTGAAACCTACTTCTACTAAGAAATACCTACATTTTCTACATTTTCTTAACGCATGTAATTAAACATTAAAATTAGAGGTTTTACTCATACAAGTTAAATTAATTATGTCATGTTTTTGAATTAATCGAACCATTTATTATGTGAATACTAGACAAGAGTTCCAACTCTCAACCGTTTGGAGTCCCAATTAAGTGAGTTACATTTTCTAAAGAACTAAAGAGGAATATAAACGCCAGGAATAATTCGATTCTCAGGCCTGCAAAATTTGAAATCGAGCGTCTTTTTCGCGCGCGGCAAGTAAGCGAAAAAGTGGTTTTTATTTATTTTGTGGATAATTTTATAAGAATGAAAAAAAGTTAGAACATAGAAAACCTCAAAAATAGTCTTAGCCATAAAGGAGTATTTTTTTAAAACTATTTATTGTATTACTTCATAGTTAAGTCATGAAAAACATATTTTTTAGTGGTTTACGCTTATATTTTTTATTATGTAAGTAATAATTTTATTGTAATTCTAATACATAGAAAAGCTAGTTAAAGCATCAATTTATCCGTAGCATATTTTTTGATGTTCATACTGTAAACCGATTCTTCGTAAAGATGAATCTAAATTGTATCTACTTAAATAGGATTTCACGTATAACTTCATATTAATTTGCTACATTACACAATATGTATAACCATAACCCTAAAATCATTCGTGAGTAGGAGCTTTTGATCTTTGAAGCATTTTTTATAGACCTGATACTTTATTTTTTCTAGTTTTATAAAAAAACTAATCTAGATGCAGTATTGAATTAAAGCATCTAAAATATTTCTAAGCGATCAAAATTTCGTGTAATTAATAATAATAATAATAATATTTGGATGATTTAGAAAGCTCCGTTTTTGTGAAAAATCACCTCAAGGGCGCTGTACAAATTTATAAAACGTTTATACAATCTTATTTTAACTATAGACAACAACAACTTATGGCTAAAAATTGCATCCACCGGTTTATCGATCACCAATACGAAACTATATGTGCAATTATTTGACCAATGAACGCGATGCTGCTGTAAAAATCCACTGTACAGGCAGAAAATATATACAAGACCATACTTACCTGGAGAGTCACTAGAGATTAACACTGTTATTGTTTATTTCAAGCAATTAAGTCACAGTTCGCAGCTATAATATATAAAATGTTCTGTGATGAGCGTATTTTGAAAACAAAAGCAAAATTTTATGATTCTCTCCGATAGGTATTTTTATTTAAGAGTATGAGAGCCCAAAAAGGTACGTTTTTAATTTGGACCTAAATTCTGTTGAGCTTGTTATGCATCTAAGTTCCGGGGGGAGTTTATTCCAAGCCTTAGGTCCAGACACTCCGAAAGCGCGATCTCCAAATTTCGTATTTGGCTTGCGTTTAGGTTCCATTAGTCTGCTTATAGCTGATGATGTTGCTGATCTAAGGGTTGACTGCCTCGGACCAGTATTTTCTGGGACACATAGTTCAAAGATGTAAGATGGGGCCATTTCATTAATTGATTTAAACACCATCCAGCACAATTTGTACTGGATTCTTTGAGGGCACTTGAGCCAGTGAAGATTACGAAGGTGTTCTGAAATGTGTGAATATTTAGAGACTCCGGTTATGAGTATAATAATAATATTTGGATGATTTATAAAGCTCCGTTTTTGTGAAAAATCACCCCAAGCGCGCTGTACAAACTTACCATTAAAGATAACCATAATAAAATAATAATAAAAATAAAAAAAACTTAGACAGTGGTTTGGCCAATCTACTGTAGAGCTGTTCCGGGCCGTAGTAAACAAAGTCCGCATAGCCAATATGCTAGACAACGTCCGTTAAACGGACAGGGCACGAGAGGAAAAAATAATAAAAATGACAACTTCTTTTAACGAGGGTTCAAATCCCTATGGGCGCAAGAAATTCATAATTTATTAATTAAACATAATTTAAAGTATCTATATTGGCGATACGTTCCATAGTGGTAGATACTTGTGGTATGGTATAAGACTACCATTCATAAACAAGTAATTCCTGTTGAAATGGCTTTATCGTGTTTATTATCAGATCTAAATATGCAGATACTTTTCTGCCTTTCTCTTTAACTGTTTTTTAAAAATTAAAAGAATAAATTATTCTATTAATTTAATCATTTATTAATCAAAATAAGTTAGCTGTATTTGAAGAAGTAAATGATGCCATAATCTTACTGGTTCCAAACGGTTGGGAGCAGTTAGTGCTCTGTATAAAATCTAATTTCGTGTGGAAGCGTTGGATACATAGTTCTAGTGAAAGAGAGAATACTGTGGGAGAGAGATATCCGATATCCAAATGGCCATCGCGGTGTGGTATCAAGTTTCCTGGCTAAACTAGAATAGGAAGCAATTTACTAGATCCCAAGGGATGTACTCCAGGACTAAGGATGGTCAAGTTACCTGGACAAGTTTATTCGCCGAGCTACTTGATACCGTAGAACCAATATACTCGCTGGTAGTTACCCTGTTGGTTTTACTATATCCACAGTGTTAATGTTCTGAGGTGTACTGTAAGTGTCTTCCGTTTTTGTAAATTGTTTTCCTCAGGGCCTGCTGAAGTGTAAAAAAAATTGATAATTCAAAATTTTATTGAAAATATAACGAACATATATTATCTTACTAATATTATAAACGCTCAAGTTTTTATGGATGTATAAGTGTTTGTCACTATTTCACGCAAAAACTTCTGAATGGATTTTACTGAAACTTTACAATAATATAGCTCATACATCTGAATAATATATAGGCTATAATTTATGTTGCTAGCTAGAAAGGGGACGCGAGAGGGGAACGGGGACGCATGGGAAAGGTGATTAAGGGAGGAACAATATGTTTCTTTGAATATATGTCATTGCAACGCATGCCGGGAACCAGCCAGTATTACATAATTTAGAATATACAAAGAGTATCACTAATTTGATTGAAAATGTATGTTTATAAAAATCAAAATATGCTTGCTTGAGGATATATGAGCAGTCTATGCGTTGCTAAACCATTCATCCGATTGCGATGAAACTTTGGGAATTTGATGTGCGCATGCTCGCAATGGTTTCTATGTATTAAAGTGAGCTCTGGCATTATGAAATTATACGTTGCTAACCATTCATACGATTGCAATGGATCTTTGGGGATTTGATGTGCGCATACCAGTGATGGTTTCTATATACAATAGTGAGCTCTGATGTTATGAAATTATGCATTGCTAACCACCATTCATCCTATTACGATGAAACTTTGTGGATTTGATGTGCGCATGCCCGTGATGGTTTTTATTTACAATAGTGAGCTCTGGTGTCATGAAATTACGCATTGCTAGCCATTATTCTGATTGCGATTAAACTTTGGGGATTCGATGTGCGAATGCTCGCGATTATTTCTATTATATACTGGTGAGCTCTGGCATTATGAAATTTGTATAAAAAATTGAAATAGGTGGCAAGCCAGCTGTTTGAAAACTGAATGAACAGGGACTGTATGTATGGAATGTAGAAATCGGGGGGGAGGGTTCGCGGGACGGGGGAAGCGGGAGAGGGGAGTGGGATGTGGGGAGAGGAAAGGCAAAGAAGGCGGAGTGGGAACGCGTGAGGGGAAGGGGACGCGGAAGAGGAACGGGAATAATGGAAAAGAACACGCAGGGAGAAATAATTTATTTATTAAATGGCATAGCAACGCATGCCGGGAACTCGCTAGTGTATTTATAAGAAGAAGCTGTTATGGTACGGATATGTTTAACGCAAACCTCACTAAATTAATATCGTAGGTACTTTAAAGAATTTAATTTGTTTGAATATACAATACATAGCAGAAAACTATTTATTTAACCGATCGAAAAATTGTTATTAATGTGGAAAAGAAATTGGCTTATTTCAGTTTAGAAAAGTGAAATGAAAAGGTCATGCTGATAAAAATTTGTGAATATTGGACTAGTTCTGAAAGGTTTGAACTTTATAACTTATTAATAAATAAGTTTTTCGAGAAAAGTTAACATTTTTAATCAAATCAAAATCTTTAGAAACGTTGTCGGTATTAATATGGTATTAATATTCCCGGTATTAATATTCCCGGTATTAATGTTCCCGGTTTTAATATTCCCTGTCAAAATATTCGCAGTAAAAATGTACCATTCCAAAATGCCCCAAAAATGCCCCAAACTTTCCTTGCCAAAATGTTCCTAGTTAATAGTTGATCAGTCGATTAGGTTAGAGAGGGTAAGGCTAGGTTAGGTTAGGTTAAGTTTAGAAGTGTGGTAAAACCATGTATGATTGTGTGAGAAATGTGGAGATGCGTAAAGGATGCAAAGCTGATGTAAGCGTAATGAGTAAGTTGGTTTGAGCATACAGAGCTAATGAACGAAGAAGGGAATTAAAGAAGGATACATGACGCAAGAGTTAATGGTAGAAGTCGGGGATGCCTGAGGAAGACATGGCACGATCAGGTGAATTAGATACTTTACTCGAGTCATGAGACCTCGGCTGGACCCTTTAAGGCCTTTTAAATCTTCGGGAAATGTTATTCCTTAGCTTTTACTGATGTTTGCCGTGTAATCTAAACACTTTCTCATCACAAACGAGGGCATTTTGGTACTCATTTCCGCAATATGGATACAAATAGCATAAGCAATATGGACAGAGTACGCGACGCGTGACGGTTTAGTACTAAAATCGAAAGAACGGTAATCATCTTTTCTTTCGTTTGTCACTTTTAAGATTTCTACACTGATTCCATGGGTTCCATGAGAGTTCATCCTGCGACAATTCATCCGGCGACAGTTCATCCGGCGACAGTTCATCCGGCTGACATTTCATCCTGCCGACAGTTCATCCTGCCGACAGTTAATCCGGCCGACAATTCATCCGGCGACAATTCATCCGGCCTGATCATTTAGAAGATTTTTTCTTCAAGTAAGTATGCAAAGAGGATATACGGCCGTACAACCAAGATCGATATACTTATATCTGAGGGCATCTTGAGGGGAAATCCGCTGTAACCTAACCTAACCTAACCTAACAAATTAGTCAATTCACCCTAAAAAGATGGTGTTAATTTCAGATTAAAAAGTTATATTTTATGCAAGTAGGAATCTTTACGGTTTTTTGCTAAGCCGACTGCACGTATGAGTATGTCGTATTTTTTTATTCACGCATGCTTCTTCGGAGAGTCGAAATTATTGTTAGTAAAAATATTTTTACAGCAGATTTCCACTCAAGATGCCTTCAGATATAAGTATATCGATTTTGGTTGTACGGCCTTACATCCTTTTGCATACTTACTTGAAGAAAAAAAATCTTCTAAATGATCAGGCCGGATGAATTGTCGCCGGATGAATTGTCGGCCGGATAAACTGTCGGCAGGATGAACTGTTGGCAGGATGGACTGTCGGCAGGATGAACTGTCGCCGGATGAACTATCGCAGGATGAATTGTCGCCGGACGAATTGTCGGGTCACTGATTCCATGACAGTTGATTCCCCGACGGTTGACCCTCCGGCATACTTATATACAATATAGCTTTTACCCGCAGCTTCGCTCGCATGGTATTAGGTGGAAATGACGCTGGTTCACTCATTCGTGCATTCATTCACTCATTCATTCATTCCACCATTGTTTAGCAAACAATAGAAATCTCAAATAATCACATTTTTTGATTTTTTTAAATATAGATGCAGTCGTTTTAGGGAAAACACGCTTTATATTTACTGTAATGTTCTACAATTTATTTATTTATTTATTACTTGAAATGTGTTCGGGAATTTTCGAGATTTTTAGTTACTTTATTAACGTTATCATAAGGTTTACATTGAATATTTTACTGGAACAGACGTCCATTCAATTGGATGCTCTAAACACTAAGTAATTCTGAAGCCAGAGAACCTGACACTGGGGGAGCACAGCTGTCTATCGTGTATCCATCGGCTATTTCCGTAACCATTCGTATGTGCATTTACACGAACGACCCTAGTCGCCACCCTTCTAATGTGCTATTTAACTGACACCTGTCGAAATACTTACAATTTTCTGTACACACGACATTTGTTGAAGGGTGCTACTACCTATTTACATAATGTATAACTAAATGTTCTCGAAGTGGTGTGCAGAGAGGATGTAGGTACCGCCGAATCACAAAATTATATAACATATATAAGACAATTTGTCTATTTGTTATAATTTTTTATTAATAATGTGACATACAAATATCATGAGTTGCTTTGCTGACAAAGAAACTACAATTAAAGTTATTTGTCCGTCTTCAAAATATTATATCACTTTGTAATTATAAACTTATTTTTCAATCTTCTTATTACTTCAATCTGTGCTACCCAGCTAGACAACAAAACAACAATCATCTGTAATTTTCTGTCTCCATGACAACACCTTTTTAAAATACGAACATAAAGGAATCTTATAAATTCCTAGGTAGGTATTCCTTTACACATATTTTCATTCAATCAAGAATAAAACTACATATCTTTAATATTGTATACATATACCGACGTATAAGTACAAAAAATCGATAGAGTGCATAAATTCGTTTAATATCTATTCCAACTCATTAACAAAGATATTGTTTAAGTCGTGTGAGCCAAAAATTATTATTTTTCAATAATTATAATAATATCGAATGATCAACTATCCGATATCAACTGTCGTTAATATGTAAACCAACACGTCTATAGTTTGTATGATGCCCTACTTTTCATTGAATTTTAATTTGCTACCACTGGTCTGTATCAATTTATTGACCTTACTATCAATGATCCGTAATAGCAAAATACTCAGAAAAAAAAAACAAAGTAATCCCATTCTCGAAAGAACAACAAAACACATTGATCAGTCTCAAAATATATACAAACTTGTAAGACTTGAGAAACCTGTTCGAGATTTTTCGAAACCCTATTTGAAAGCAAGTCTTTCAATCTATTTTAACATATCGGGGAAAGTTTTACGAGCAAATATAGTGCAGAAGTTTTAGACACGTGTATCAGAAAAAATAAGAGGATTTTGTTTTGAAAACTATAGCATTTCAGAATGTACTTTATTACATACTTCATTTTCATGTTCGGTATATGAGGTGCAGCTTTTAAATAAAGCGAATGACGCTATAAAATGTTTTATTTTGAAAAAAAATTAAACAAGTTCCATTTCCAACCAAGTTCAAAAAAATAGTTTCGTGAATAAAAATTAGCTGAAGATAGTATTGTTAAATAATAAATTAAAATAAATGAAATTAACTAATATGACGGTTTCAGTGGGTGACCATGGCGAAATTAGTAAAACGCACGTCTCGGATAGACGAGAGGTTCTGGGTTCGAGTCCAAGTTGCGACCATTATATTTTCTGTTTTCTGTGTCTTGTTCACTTTCATATTTTCGTTTAGATTATTATTGTTATCTTCTTCATCAATGATTTAAGACATTGCATTGAGACCCACGCCGGGACAGTTTGTTTGACGCGGTTTATTTAAAACCAAAGTTCTTTGTTTGCCACAAAAAAATCTTGCTTACGAGAGTTTTCGAAAAAGATACGAACGTGACTCGAATAAATTGTTCGTTAACAAAACTTCAGTACAAGACAATAATCTTTCAGATAATTATATTTATTTAGAAAACTTTTGGGCTAGAACCGAGAAGAGATACGTTAAAATCATAGACATCCGAATTGATAGACTTGTCTTAGTATGAAATCTGGGGATCATTTCGACGAGCTGGAAGCAAATCATGTGACCATATTGTCGGACCCAGGAACCAGTAGGGTCTGAGAATGCTTTAAATAAATAGACCAGGAGACGACATAGGTTAACCCTACGTCATCGAGTACACGGATGAAACTACTTTTAAGTGATAATGGACACTTAGAAAACCTTTAAAAAGCTGGTCTGCCGGTGCGCCTCTTGGCAGGAGCCGCGCTGCCATGGAAATAGTACACGCACGGGAATGGTTTCATATTATAAAGGTGGTTTAGAAAATGAGAAAAAAGCAGGGCTGCCAACCGGCAGCCTGGCAAGTTCGCAGGCAGCTGGCGTCAAAGTGGGGTAAAAAATAGTAAATTTTACGTCATCGAGTACACGAATGAAACTAATGAATAAATATAGCCCAGATCATCCCGTTTAAGAATTTCTTAGTCTGCCGACCAGCAGCCTGGCAAATTTTAGTGTACGATGTTTTAAAGTTTTTTTTTTTAGTTTTTCGTTTATCTTTATTATTATTTTTATTTCATTATATTTAGAAATATTTTGATTGCCTTTTTTAAAATATAAGCGATAATGATAAAAAAAAAATAATTTGAGAGTTCCGAGTGTACCCATCCGTCAGGTGAGCCGTTCGACGCCAAACCACTTATGAAACCTGCCGCGGTACCCCTCACAGCTGTCGCGTATCAATATTATTGTACAAATTATTGGGCAATTATAGGCCAATATCCCTATTAAGTGCTATCTCAAAAATAATAGAAAAAATATTTAAAAATAGATGAAGTAATTATGTAGAGAGCCGAAAACTTTTAAGCAAAAATCAGTTTGGCTTTCGGCCGGGGAGGGGAGCGGACGATGCTATTGCGCAACTTACAGAGCATATTTCTAGAAATATAGATCGCGGAAAGAAAAACATTGCACTGTTCTTAGACTTAGCCAAGGCTTTTGATACGATTTCACATAAATTACTCCTCAAAAGATTAAAAAATATTGGCATTGTAGGTATGCCCTACGAATGGTTAAAGAGTTACTTAACGGATAGAAGCCAGCAACTCAAAATGGGAAAAATAGTAAGTAATTCACCAGACACTAACTTTGGGGTACCGCAGGGAAGCACATTGGGACCTCTTCTATTTATAATCTACATAAATGAGTTATGCGACCTAAGAGTAGGCGGAAAAATTATTACATTCGCTGACGATACAGTAGCTATATTTGAAGGAGACGACTGGACTCAAACACATAAACACGCTGAAAGTGGAATCAATGCGATAAAACAATGGCTTAACAAAAATCTACTTACACTAAATATAGCTAAAACTAAATACATAAGATTCAGCTCAACTATAACAGGACAACCTAGTACATCATACACAATAAAAACACAAGATTAACTGTAATTCCGACAATATTGATTCTAACTGCAACTGTGAAGCTTTGGAAAGTGTGAAAAACATCAACAACAAATCTTAAATGGAAATTTCACATCGACAACCTTTCAATAAGGGTAAGAAAATTGATTCACGTATTCTTTGTATTACGAAATATAATCAAACAACAAGATCTAAGAAAAATATATTTCGGATTATGCAACCCCATCTTAACGTACGGTTGTATTGGTTGGGGAGCGTCAGGTAGAACAATTTTAGATCCATTAGTGAAGGCCCAGAAATCCATAATTAGAGTCATTACGCGTAAACCCTATAGGTTTTCTAGCGATCAGCTCTACAAAAAATTGTATGTACTTGATATTATCCACGTACACAAAAATGTAGAAAATCTTAAACAAATTGAACATAAATATATAACAAGAAGTCACACCAGAAAGGATCTCATGGTCCCAGGGAGCAATACGGCAAAGTTTCAAAAGACATACACATATCTGGGACCGAAATTGTATAATAAAATCCCCCCAGAATTAAATATTAAAACATGTAAAATGGCATGCATCGGTACAATAATAACTAAATGGTTGATTGACTTAGGTAGGATTGAGTCTGAAAAATTATTAAATAATGTCACTTAAAACTTAAAATTATACATGGTTAACTATTAATGGTAAAATCAGTAAAAACTTAGTAAAGTTTTTTTTCTTTTTACAGAATACATTTTTGGCATTTTTCACCAGCATTTGGTTCCTTAGAACAGGCAATCTGCCTAGCTAGGAACTAATAACGAACAAGACATAATAACACTTGTACACATTTTAAAATTTACAGTTATTTGAAATATTATTATTATGTAATTTTGCTGTATAAATGTAACTAATGTAATAAATAAAAAATAAAAAATAAAAATAAAAATAAAAAAATTACAATATTAATAGTTTTAAGATTGCCTAATAAAAAAGGCGCCATCTAGCGACTCGGAAGAAGAAGACAAAATGACTAATAAAATGATTAAATGCATTGAAAAAAAATTTAATGAATTAACCAATCAACTTATGAAATCTTTTAATGAACAGATAAAAGAACTTAAGAAGTCCGTCGAATTTTGCTGTGAGAAATTAGACGAATATGAAGAAAAAAATAAAAATAAAGAAATACTGATTAAACAACTTCAAGCAGAAAATAAAGAAATAAAACTACACATTAATAGAATGGAGCAAAATGAAAAACAAAACAATATTGAAATACAGGGTGTTCCTTTTAAGGAAAATGAAAATATCACACATGTATTTAATAATATAATAGACATCCTCAAATGTGATAAAGAAACGATTAACGTGTCAAATATTTTCAGAAGCAAAAATAAAAACCCGATGAATAAAAATACTGCCATAATAGTATCCCTACAAAACAAAGAAAGTAAAGACGTAATTATAGCACATAAAAAAAATGGTATTTTATACGCAAAAAACATGAATTTTGAAGAAAACAACACTATATATATTAACGAACAACTGACCCAATTTAATAAACACCTACTTTACCTAGCTAAATCGTCAAGACTTGGGTACAAATTTATATGGGCAAAAAATGGAAAAATATGGATGAGAAAAAATGAAACATCTCCAATCTTTCTCGTAAGAACGCCAGAAGACATCCCCTCCGAATAAAGGATAATAAAACCACATAGCAAACTACTATTAACCTTTCAAAATGTCTGAAGAAAACTATACATACGAAAATTATAAATGTAATAACCCATGTGGACTAAATCACCTATTTAAAAATGTTAATTTCTCGAGCTTAAACATGAATATTAGGAGTATAAGGAAAAACTTCGATGAGCTCTGTGTACTTATTAATAACCTAGATTTTTCTCCAAGCGTAATTGTTTTAACTGAAACTCAAATGAAACAAGTAATTCCATATAACCAGAATATACAACAATTTCATCTGCCTGTAAGCATACTGGTCATGATGGAGTTACTGTCTTCTGTCATAATACTCTGAAAAATGTTGCCGCTGAATTTATTGAATTTAAAACAGCCAATGCAATAAAAGTAACCTTTTGTCAAAACAACTATAAATATCATATACTAGCCATATATAGATCCCCTTCATTAAATGATTTTCTATTTGTAAAAGAACTAAAATCTTTTGTTAGTAAACTTGACAGAAACAATTTCACTTTTTCCATTGTGACAGGAGACATTAATATAAATATTAATGATAATAATACAAATGTGAATTGTAAAAATGAGTATCTTGATTGTTTATCAAGCTCTGGACATATGTCATATATTAACTCACCAACAAGAGTAACTTTAAGTCACTCGGCATGTTTAGACCACATATTTGTCAAGTCGCACAATGCGGTTAATATCATCTCTTCAATTCTCGAAACAAATATTACAGATCATTACCCGACCTTTTATGGACACCATTTCAAAAATACTCCTCTAAACCAAAATTCTGAAAATCTAGAAAAAGTAGACATTGATTATGTAACTCTAAACTCTTTATTTCGGTCAGAAAACTGGGAAAATGTGATATCAATAGAAAATCCACATCTCGCACTAGAGAATTTCTATAAAACTCTGAGAGATCATACTCTAAAAAGTGAAAGTAAAATGGTTGTCACTAACAATAAATTTAAAAAAATAAAGCCTTGGATAACAGTTGGATTAATTATATCAATTAAACAAAGAGATAAATTATATAGAGAAATGTTTAAATATCAAATAGATTGTCAAAAGAATAATCTCAGAACAATGCCTTATCTAAAAACAAAATATCTAATGTATCGTAACTTACTTAATAGGCTGATACGAAACTGCAAAAAGAAATACTATAGTATACAAATTGAAAATGCTAAAAATAATACTAAAAAAACTTGGAATATTATAAATGAAATTGCCAACAAAAAAAGTATGTCTTGAAATATTGTAAATGAGGTTATAATAAATAATGAAATAATAACTAAAAAATCGACCATTGCAGAAAGCTTTAATAACTATTTTACAAATGTAGTAGACGTAGTACTTGAATCATCCGGCATTAATGTTAATGATGCTCATATGGAGACTTCTCCCCAATTAGATTCAAATAATGATTCAATTAACTCTATAGAATATTTTTCTCCTATTACATTTAAAGAAATTGAAAAATATATTGATACTCTAAAACCATCCAACTCTAAGGGTAATGATGGATTATCTTGTGATACGTTAAAAAAAATAAAACAACATGTCCTAATTCCATTGCAGCATATTTTTAATACATGCCTAAAAAATGGTCATTTTCCAGAGCAATTTAAAATCTCCACTATAATACCTATTCATAAATCTGGAGATAAGAATAAATTAGACAATTATAGACCAATATCTCTTGTTTCAAACCTCTCGAAAATATTCGAAAAATGCATCAAGTTTAGAGTCATTGAACACTTAGAAAAATATAAAGTTCTATCGAAAAACCAATACGGCTTTCGTAAAGATCTAAGCACCGAGGATGCGATATATGAATTGACAAAAAAGATATACTCATCTATCGATAAAAAAAAAGAAATGTCTTGCCATATCTATTCCTAGATTTAAGAAAAGCTTTCGACACCGTAAATCATGATATACTCATTACAAAAATAAATCAACTAGGCTTCAAAAAAGACACACTAAAACTACTCTCTAACTATCTTAAAGACAGAATACAAAAAACAAAAATTGGGAATGATTATAGTTCAGAGTCAAAGATAAAAAATGGAGTTCCACAGGGAACTGTGCTTGGCCCGATTTTATTCTTAATTTATATTAATGATTTGTGTAATTTTGTAATCCCTGGTAAAATTGTTTCATACGCAGACGACACGGCAATAATAGTGGATGGTAATCATTGGAAAGAAACTTTTTCGAAAGCAACTGATTGTATTTCACTGGTTTCAACATGGCTAAAATACAACAAACTCGTTTTAAACTATAGCAAAACATATTACTTACCTTTTTATAAAACCATTAAAAATAAACCTAAAGACAACCTTAAAATTAGAATCCATAATACTAGTTGCAATCAAGAAATGTGCTTCATGTGCAACGAACTCACTTATGTCGAAAATATAAAATATTTAGGAGTATCAATAGATATAAATCTTAATTGGAAATCACATATTAATCAAATCACTTCTAAATTAAGATATCTGACCTACATATTTTATAGACTTAAGGAAGTTCTAAACATTGAGAAATTGAAAATGATCTACTTTTCCCTAGTGCAATCTTCAATCACTTATGGCATTATAGGATGGGGTGGTGCACTTGATACATTTATTAAGCCTCTACAAATAATTCAAAAACACATAATTAAAGTCATATTTAACAAAAATAAAACATTCTCGACAAACTTATTATACAAAGAAACTAAAATATTTAATATACGTAAATTATTTATATTACAAACTTTGAAATATGTATTTAAAAAAAAAAATAATTTCGAAATAAATGAAAACAGAATGAGCAAAAGAATAAATAATATATTTTACACCCCACAAACCAATACTAAATTATTACAGACACATAGCAGTTTCATTGGTCCTCGTACATTTAACCTTCTACCACTACAAACTCAAATGATAAATAAAATGATAAAATATATAAAAGAGGTAAAATTATGGTTGAATAATGTTGATATTGAAACGCTTTTTCTATAAATTTATCCATCTTCATACAACTCACTTTCTGTAACTTTCTAAACTTTGTAGTACAATATGTTTTCTGTTTATTTTTTTTTTAATAACTAAAAAAAAAAAAAAAAAATATTTAAAAAAAAATTTAAAGTCAGTATGTTTTTATCCTTATTTTTATTTTACTTATATAATAGTCGAAAAAAGCCTTTTTCAGTACAATATGTTTTCTGTTTATTTTTTTTTTAATAACAAAAAAAAAAATATTAAAAAAAATATTTAAAATCAGTATGTTTTTATCCATATTTTTATTTTACATATATAATAGTCGAAAAAAACCTTTTTCATTTACTCTAACTATGAAATACTAACTTGATATTTTATATGTTTTTTTTTTTTTAAAGTCTATTTTATACTTTGTGTACTTAGAAATATAGTATTTTGTTTTTAATATTACCCACACTCAGGCAGTGCCTTAGTGGGTTTTCATTTCTTGTTTATACTATATGTTATTATGTTTTATGTTATAATATACTATTAATTTGCTATTATACATTATATGTACAAAGAAATGAGAATAAATAAAGTTAAAAAAAAAAAAAAAAAAAAAAATAGATCATAGTAGTTGGAAGTTCGAAAAACCAACGCACCGTCGCTGTAAGAGTTACGTTCGTCCGTAAAACGACGGAAATTTCCGAAACCCAGTCCTTTTCATATCGATTTCGCTTGCCCTGCTGCACCGATTACATCGAATACAAGATCGAATTTAACGAAAAACTGTAGTCTAAATTATCTCATTCATGACTTCTTTGGTCTGCCGACCAGCAGCCTGGCAGTTTTTTGTGTACGATTTTTTAAAGTTTTAATTTTTTTTTTTTATTTAAAAAAATTATTTTCAATATCTTTATTATTGTTTTTATTTCAATATGGTTTTAAAAACTTAGATTGCCAGATTTTAAATAAAATAAGTGCTAATAATAAAAAAATAAATTTTGAGTGTTCCGAGTGTAATCGATGCAGCAGGGCAAGCGAAACCGATATGAAACGGACTGGGTTTTGAAATTTCCGTCTTTTTTCGGACGAACACAGCTCTTACGGCGACGGATGGTGGATGTTAGAACTTCCAACCACTATGTTTTATTAGTTTATTTAAAAAAGACTATTATTAATATATTTTTGTAAAATAATATGGGCATGCGATGGCGGTGAAGGGCTCCGCGACCAGTTTCCAGTAAGTTGTTTCGCGTCGAAAGGCTCTCCCGTCCGATGGGTACACTCGGAACTCTCAAATTATTATTTTTTTATCATAATTGCTTATATTTTTAAAATATGGCAATCAAAGTTTTTAAAAATTTAATGAAATAAAAATAATAAAAAAAAAAAAAAAAAACTTTAAAACATCGTACACAAAAATTTGCCAGGCTGCTGGTCGGCAGACCAAAAAATTCTTAAACTGGATGATCTGGACTAAAGTTATTCATTAATTTCATTCGTGTACTCGATGACGTAAAATTTACTATTTTTTACCCCACTTTGACGCCGGCTGCCTGCGAACTTGCCAGGCTGCCGGTTGGCAGCCCTGCTTTTTTCTCATTTTCTAATCCACCTTTATCATATGAAACCATTCCCGTGCGTGTACTCGATGACGTAATTTTTTCGAAAAAAATCGCTGACTATTTCCATGGCAGCGCGGCTCCTGCCAAGAGGCGCACCGGCAAACGAGCTTTTTAAAGGTTTTCTAAGTGTCCATTATCACTGAAAAGTAGTTTCATCCGTGTACTCGATGACGTAGGGTTTACCTATGTCGTCTCCTAGTCTAAAACTATGACATCAGTCGTACATTTAACGCCGAAGAGTGCACATTGAAATAACCAGATCATTCGCAGAAAAGAAAAGTTCGCTGAAGTAAAACGAAATAGTGTAACTGTCTAACTAAATAGTTTAAAAAAAAACATTAACATAATATTTAAGATTTGGGAGGCAGGCAGGGGTACTGCCGTCCCGGAATTATTTTTTTGGATAACCAGAACCTCTGACATGGGTCACCCCAAGTGGTTAGCTGCGTTTGGTGATTTAACAAGGGTGCCGGGTTCAACAGGTGTTGGAACGGTAGAGGCCATAACAGACAAATCTCAATGATCTCTTTCCATCCACTGTCTTGCACCGCAGCGGGAGAGATTCTTCCTCTTCTTCCTTCCATTAAAAAGACCCACCCACATAGCATCTTCAAATATGACATATGACCTTAAGGTCTCCAGTGTGGGATTAATGATTAAAAAAAAATTAAATAAACCCGAACTTTTGTTCACCCGATTTCGGATTCATAGTAAAGTTTTTTACGCAGCCAAAAATTTGCGCAACCATTTCAAAAAGGTATAATAGTTCGTAAGTAGATTATTGACACATCACCAAAAGGGGGACGCGTTAAGGTCACGCCGTCTCCACGCTTCGCGCAACTTGGTTTGTTACCCTTTCTCTGATTAACTCGTCTATTAAATTGAATATCTAATTGTCTATGGTTGAAGTAGACTCCTTGGCAGCCTCAGGCATCGCGGTATGATATTTATTTAACAGGTACTTCTCTCGGCAGTTTCGTCTTCGCTAACTTTGATATGAAACTTGGTCTGTCTGCAAACTGAGTTACGATTCATGCGAAGTTTCAATTGACTACCCTCACGCGGCGAACTGCGAAGTATCGACACATAAAACAAGTCTCGTTTCTGAAGTTTTGTGAGGAGAATAATAGGTTGGTATTAACTTTTTTTGGAAATATCAGATCTATTTGATGGGAAACGTGAAAAGTTACACCTTGTTTCAAGCAGGTTCAACTCAATTTAATTGATAGCAGCCAATAATATGTGCGTTAAGAAAATTATGATAATGTTGGTAGTTCTTAGTCGAAGTATGATACAGTTAAAAGTGACCGAATTGAATATTGACACATTAGCTCAGTTAATAGAGGTGATGCCATGTAAGCAGAAGGTTCTGGGTTGAGTCCCCAGAGGTGCCAATATCTTTTTTGATTTTTCTGTCTCCAGATTTTCGATTGAGTTTCGCTAATATTGTCTTAATTTAATTAAATATTTCAATTTAATTCGTTGCTCGACTCATTTCAGTCAATGAAATAAATTATTTAGGGAGATCTTTGATTATATATTACGAATATTATTACGAACACAGCTATGAATTGAACATTTGAAGTTGGCAGCCATCTATGGTCTGGAGCTCCAAAATACCTGAAAAACAACCTCGACTGTGTGCAGAAACGGGCGGTCCGTTTGATAGATTCTCCCGTTTAAACAGACGTATTGCAATATTTAGAGCACAGGCGTCATCGGCTGGAAATACTATTCTTGTTCTACAAAGATGCTCCGAGGAACTAACGTCATTCGGCACCGGTGCATAGTTAAGAAACACGCCAAACGCGTGCCCAACATATGTAGGCGGTTGACATTTGTCACATGAGAACCAGTCGCTTCTTCGACTCATTCTTGTGTTCAACAGCTCGACTGCGGAACCATTTTCCGGCCTCTGTGTTTCCTACGTCCTTCAACGTAGGTCTCTTCAAGAACCAACGTTCATCCTTCATCTCCTCAAAAAGACCCTCCACACAGAATCTCAGATGACATAGGCCCTGAGGGAAATTATTTTCCTCAAGGCCTCCTGTGTGGAGTTAATGCAAAAAAAATGAAAATGCTCGGCTGCATTGTAAGAATTTCCATAGACTTTTGTAATATATCTACTTTTGTAATAAGGTTCCTTTGGAAAATATTTATGTTTATATAGAAGAATACTGGAATATGCCTCGCCAATTTGGAACCACAGTACAAAGTATACATAGATACTCGTAGCATAGAACATATTCAAAATAAATTTATAAAATATCTTATCTTAAAATTTAACAATAACTTTGAATGCACATATCAAACATTGCAACAAAGGCGAGCAATAGCTGATTTGACATTTATATACAAAATTTTAAATAATAACATTGACTGTACCAAACTTCTTTCCCTGGTTAATTTTAACATACCATTAAGACGTACACGCCATACAGAACTATTTTACACGCTTAATTACAAGACAAATGCAGCAACTAATTCGCCAATTAATCGTGCTCTTCATATGTTTAATAATATTAATCGAAATTCTAAATCGTTATTTTCTCCGATTCACTGCCCAAATTTAAAAAGAAAATCATATCAATAATATAAATTGTTCACATACACACATACTCACACACACACACACACCTTCCCACTACAGCCATCACCCGGTAATTACTTAATTACTTAATATGCACACCATAAATTATACACTACCTACAATGAAACACAATAGGTACCCACCATGAATTATATTTATTAATTGTTAATTTTTTTCACCAATGGATAATATAATGTAAATAAATAAATATTCTTAGTGAATCATTAAAAAGCATTGTGAACCATTCACAGAGAAGTCATTCTACCTTTCAGTGTAAAAAAATGTAGAGAATTCATTCCATCTTTACTTGCCTTGGGAACCTTCCTTACAAATACACTATATTGTCATTGAAGAACACAGAAATCATTTTGCCGTGAAATATAAAAACCAAAACCAGCCAAAACAGTTCATTTAAAACAAATGTGAGTTGGAACCTTGTACAACTGTCACGAACAATATCGTGATACAAGAAAGGATGTGGACTGTAAATCTAAAGTATCACAGAAAATGGCAATTTGGAAAGAAGAAAGCCCCTACCTTTGATGGGTTCATCTGCTGTGATGCTGCAATATTGATGGTGGCTGCTCTCCAGGATAATAGCACAAACGGTGGTTACAAGTACCGACACTTTTGGAATTATTGATTAGTATTTTATGATCATTAACCACTCCGATCTATCGCGAATATGCACTTTTTACGTCTTAAACGAAATGACAGATTTACGAAAACTTTGTGTTATTTCCGTTTTACAATTAAAGATCTATAAATGAAACATTTTTGAATGTAGCCGAATACTAACAACTGTTTTTAAAAGTTTACAAAATAAGCTTTCAAATTATTAATTTATAAATAAACATTAACATTTGTAATTATAAAAATTTAGAATGCAAACATTAAAAAAATGTTAAAATGACTCAATGATGTTTTTTATGTGAAAACGGTACTAAATCATGGATTAATATGTAAAAAAATTAGTATGTATTATTATTATGTAAAAAAAAAACAATACTTATTCTATCGTGTAAATGATTTTGTCACCTCACTTTTTTATCATTTCATACAAGAATACATAATGAAAATTAACAATGTCTAGCGGCCCATAGGTGATTTGGCGGGTAAAATATGAATCTACCGTGTAGCTGACAAAATAGCTCTTTTTATATATTTCTCCGGACAACTTGAATAGGAATGGTAAGCTTGATTAATTATTGACTTTTTACTTTTTGTTTTAGGGATGTCACTAGAACAAAAACGGAGTTATAACGATTTCTGTGGAAGCATACGCGTTGACGTGAAAACACACTTATTGTACTTGACTGCTATTGACATATTAACGTGTATATCTGCTTACATACGTTGCTGAGTGGTTAATGCGAGATTTTGAGAGCAAGATGTGAACGATTTCACGACGAATTTTCAATTGATTGATGTTGGTAATTTTCGATTTTTGTGCAATATTGTATATTTGTTCCAAATAGGTATGCATCACCTTCGTCTTCTTGTAATAAGTAGGGACTTTCAAGGAAAGGAGAAATATAAAGGGAGAAAATAACAATGAAGGACTTGGGAACATGGATTTCAGTTTTTAAGCTTTTTCAGAACTAAACAACAACTGAGATGACGATATATAAAATACCCGTCTGCTATTAATTCTTCAGTGGAGACTTGAACTCTGAACCTTGGATTAAAAGTAAATCTCACCTGAAGAGTATTTGCAATACTAATTACGAGTTGTTTCTGTGTTGTTATATTACACTTGTGTCTAGAATACGTAAAACCCCATGTCAGTTCTAATACACCTGGTTAAAAAGTTCTAATTTGTTCCCTAAAATCGAAAAAGTTTTTTACTCAGTTATAGCCAATGAAGATGTAAACTGACAGAGTTGTGAATTTTTAACGATTCGTGTTCCTGAAATAAGGTTAATTTGATCTTACTTTAAATGAAATCACCTATCAAACTATTCAAATACCAGAATTCTTTCTTTAGCAGATAAACACTTTCGTTGCCATCCTGGGTATGAAAGTGCAAATGACTTACTTTAATTGGCAACATCGGTTTAATTTCAAATTATTCGTGGCAAATACATTTTATTTGATTAATTTGTGTTACTTCACAATTTATTCATTTAAAATAATAATATATATACGTAGTATATTTGCGGCACGTTCCAGAGTGGAAGATACTCTCAGTATCGCCCTAGTGTAAAACCACAATTCAGAATTGAAACGTTGCTTTAAATGGCTTTAACCGTGTTTGGTGACCAGATCTGAATAGCCAGGTACTTCCCCAACTTTTTCTTCTCTATCTCATTCCCCTCCCCACTACCTTCAGCCTCACAATATACCCCAATTGGGGATGCCATAGTCTGGCTTCAGACGGGAGCAGTTGGGACTCTTGTGCGGTATTTATATAAAATTAAAAAGATAATGCCTTCAGAGGGCGAAACAGGTGACATGCGTGATAATAATTACATAGCAAAACTTGTTTATAATAAACTGTTTTTATAGATCAAATAATAATATTATTGAACATATAAAATAAATAAACAATAAATGTTTTATTACCTTTCTTTTTTTAACAAATCCTATAATAATATATAAAATAATATGGGAAATCCCCGTGTTAAAATTTTAGTACAATTAAAATGAAGAATTTATAATTACATTACGTAGTGTTTTTTATGAAGGAATTATAAATATATAATGTAGTGTTTTTTTAATAAAAGAATCAGCGAGAACCCGGCAAACGTTGCAATGCCAATAAAAGAAAGAACGTGTCCAACGTCCCCTTCCACCTTCCTCTTGCCCAACACCTGGTGGCAGACGCCTCCACCTGGTTGCGCCCAAGATCGGGAGAGGCCTGTTGAGGGAGACCTATGGACCACTCCAGTCGGATTCTCTCGACCCCAATGACTTGCATCGCAGTGGGAGGAATGGATTTGTACGTCACTCCTGGACACACTGATCTCCAGATTCCCACCCATTTCCCGTACCATTTTCATTACCAGAACCTCCTCTTCTTGCTCCTGAAGGAAATTAGCCTCATTGATTAGAAGAAGACGGGTACGCCCGAGGAAGACATGGCATGATCAAATGAATCTGATACATGAGCAGCGCCATGTCAAGAAGAGTACGTATGAGACGATGTATTAATGTGAATGAGGCGAGGAGTGTGTGCCAAGACCGAGTTGTTTGGCGGTCCGTTCTCTCTGCCTAGAAAACGGCGTGATGGTTAGTTAGTAAAGTTAGTTTTTTACACTTCTAGGGTTTAGCTGTTCAGTGTTTTACTCTGACCTGGTTCCGGTTGAGATTTCGGATACAAAAAGTTTTTGCATCTTAATGATGGTGCTCCTGGCCATATCAATCAGGTAGTTTATTTCTTCGGCTAAATCTCATTTGTTGTTTCCTAGACTTCAAGTCTCATCAAAAATACTAATTTAAGTCTGTCTAACTATGGTTCAATGAACTCTACAACTCGGGTTTGCTTTGAATTTAAGATTAATTTTCAAAATTGGAACTGATTGTAATAAAGTTGTAAATCGATGGAGATAAATAACTACTATTAATAATGCTATATATTATACCAGATTCTATTATTTAGTACACAATGTAGTCAACATTAATATTTTTTATAAGCATATTATTTATTAATTTGGAGGCCGGTGTGGGTACCGCCGCTCCAGAAACCATTTATTGTAAACCATTACCCCTGCCATAGGTCACCCCAAGTGGTTTGCTGCGTTTGGTGACTTACCAGGGGTGTCTGTTTAGGTCTTGGCAGCAGATGCGTTTGTCCACCTACTTTGTGGAGGGTCGGATCAGGTGAGAATGTTTGAGGGAGACCTTTTGACCTCTCCAGCCGGACTCTCTCGACCCATCGCCTTGCACCGCAGAGAGAGGGATGGATTCATACCAGTGGCGGTCCGTGAGTTTTCAGTGAGCTAGGGTGCTCAGATTTTAAAATTCGACGTTATTGATGTTGCTGTAGTTGAAAATGAATTTTATTTCAATATTTAATATGAAAATTTTTAGGATTCTTTCAGTTGATCCACATTTCAGTATAGCTTCATACAAAAAGTTGAAATTTGAAAAAAAAAATCGTTTTTCAGCTACAAAAACATCAATTACGTCGTATTTTCCAATTTTAGCACTCTAGCTCACTGAAAACTCACGGACCGCCACTGATTCATACGTCACTCTTAGACACTGACCCCCAGATTCTATGCTATTACCTTTTCCTTCCTAGAATGTACTCTCCTTCCTCTTCCTAAAAAGACCCCCACACACAGCATCCCTAAAGATGACAAAGGCCCTAAGGGTTTTTTTTCTGAGCTTTCTCGGAAAGGCTGACTACATAATTCTTTAGCAAAGAATGCATCCAAGATCATTCCATCGTCTGGACTTGTACAAATATATGAAAAATACCATCGTAAAACTTTCATATCATTTTCAGAAATTTAACTTTAGTACATTGGAGGGGACCCCACCACATTCCCAACGGCGTTATAAGGAAACATATGGTTTCCTCTTTCACCGCACTCGATAAGACTCTTTATTTGAACGACTCTAGACCCTCCAATGTCCATGCATTTGGGGTTAGAAAGCAGTATGCAAGTACTTACATTAACATAATACAAAAGAATAATAAATGTGGCAGCCATGAGTTGTTTGGCGGTCCGTTCTCTCTGCCTAGAAAACGGCGTGATGGTTAGTTAGTAAAGTTAGTTTTTTACACTTCTAGGGTTTAGCTGTTCAGTGTTTTACTCTGACCTGGTTCCGGTTGAGATTTCGGATACAAAAAGTTTTTGCATCTTAATGATGGTGCTCCTGGCCATATCAATCAGGTAGTTTATTTCTTCGGCTAAATCTCATTTGTTGTTTCCTAGACTTCAAGTCTCATCAAAAATACTAATTTAAGTCTGTCTAACTATGGTTCAATGAACTCTACAACTCGGGTTTGCTTTGAATTTAAGATTAATTTTCAAAATTGGAACTGATTGTAATAAAGTTGTAAATCGATGGAGATAAATAACTACTATTAATAATGCTATATATTATACCAGATTCTATTATTTAGTACACAATGTAGTCAACATTAATATTTTTTATAAGCATATTATTTATTAATTTGGAGGCCGGTGTGGGTACCGCCGCTCCAGAAACCATTTATTGTAAACCATTACCCCTGCCATAGGTCACCCCAAGTGGTTTGCTGCGTTTGGTGACTTACCAGGGGTGTCTGTTTAGGTCTTGGCAGCAGATGCGTTTGTCCACCTACTTTGTGGAGGGTCGGATCAGGTGAGAATGTTTGAGGGAGACCTTTTGACCTCTCCAGCCGGACTCTCTCGACCCATCGCCTTGCACCGCAGAGAGAGGGATGGATTCATACCAGTGGCGGTCCGTGAGTTTTCAGTGAGCTAGGGTGCTCAGATTTTAAAATTCGACGTTATTGATGTTGCTGTAGTTGAAAATGAATTTTATTTCAATATTTAATATGAAAATTTTTAGGATTCTTTCAGTTGATCCACATTTCAGTATAGCTTCATACAAAAAGTTGAAATTTGAAAAAAAAAATCGTTTTTCAGCTACAAAAACATCAATTACGTCGTATTTTCCAATTTTAGCACTCTAGCTCACTGAAAACTCACGGACCGCCACTGATTCATACGTCACTCTTAGACACTGACCCCCAGATTCTATGCTATTACCTTTTCCTTCCTAGAATGTACTCTCCTTCCTCTTCCTAAAAAGACCCCCACACACAGCATCCCTAAAGATGACAAAGGCCCTAAGGGTTTTTTTTCTGAGCTTTCTCGGAAAGGCTGACGCGGCAGCCAGCTGACTACATAATTCTTTAGCAAAGAATGCATCCAAGATCATTCCATCGTCTGGACTTGTACAAATATATGAAAAATACCATCGTAAAACTTTCATATCATTTTCAGAAATTTAACTTTAGTACATTGGAGGGGACCCCACCACATTCCCAACGGCGTTATAAGGAAACATATGGTTTCCTCTTTCACCGCACTCGATAAGACTCTTTATTTGAACGACTCTAGACCCTCCAATGTCCATGCATTTGGGGTTAGAAAGCAGTATGCAAGTACTTACATTAACATAATACAAAAGAATAATAAATGTGGCAGCCCGTGGAATAATTCTTCTGAAATCAATAAAGAAAGATACATACAGATAAAAGTGTTAGTAAATAAAAAGAAAAATAAGAACTGCGCCTGGTTGAGGAAGCTTGGAATAAGAGAAATAACGAAAAAATGACAGTTTTAATATAATGCAAGTATTTACAATAATAACAGAGAGAAAATAAAATGCATAAAAAGAAAATATTCAGAGAAGGTTCCACAAACCACAAGGCAGTTCCAATGACAATATGCATGGCTATCGGCCTAACCGCGACGACTTTAACCGTAACTTTAGTACATGAGCTTTTCAAATATAGAAACATTCGCCCTTTTTTGGAGACAGTGCAATAATGATTTCAGGAAAATCCAGGTTACAAAACAGTACCATCGTCATTTCCCTAAGCGATATAAGAAAAAAACCTGATTTAATTTCACCCCTAGCAAGACTGCCACGGGTCATGATTTCACCCCTACCCCTAGGGAATACACAATATAGAATTATATCTGTCTGTCTCACTGCCTCCCTTGCTACGTGGCATTATATTGGACACGTGTCGAGCACATAGATTGTAACTTGTGCCTTGTATACAAGGAGAAACTCTGGCAAATGTATAAAAGGGCACGGATCATTATTATTTAATAACATTATTATGTTATTTTTGGTTTATGTGAAAGTTCGAGATATTCGTAGGTTCGAAAGCAAAATAGAGTTATTTGGAAATACATCCAATGACTCAGAACGGGTGGAACTACAATAAAAAATATGTCTGATAACTCCATTTAATTTAACGTTATTTTACGGTGATCCAGATTTTATGTCCGGGTTAAATCTTTCCCAAATGAAAGACTAAACCCTTCCACACACTTTTCTACAAATGATTATCTAGTTAATTCACGCAATGTTAGTGCACTATATAAGTATAATAAATACAAAACAATACAAGAACAATACGTCAATCCACCAGAAACATAATGGGAAAATATTTCACCGACTCCAGATATTTTCATATCAGAGGGTTCGGCTCTGATGAAATCCTAACTGGTCCGATTAATCCTACTGATCCCTCAATACAAATAATTAAAAAATCTTTCGTAATCCTACATGTATTTAATAAAAAAAGTAAATAAATCAATAGTTTTTAAAATTATTTAATAATTTAATATATCTAATTATATTATTGGATAATAAAAAAAGTCAATCAATATATTCCGTTCGATCTTGAAGAAACGAAGGAGGTTGCAAAATGACTAAAAACCTCATTAACTAACTATCTTCCATTTAATTATCTGCCATTGTCTATCGATTTTTTATTTTTTTATTTTATTTTGATACAATATTTTACATTTCAATAGTAATCCAGTAATGTTGGCCTCACTGGGTGACTTACCCGTGCTGAGGCCTCCATTTTATAAAATACGCATAATAAATGTATAATACATAAATATAAAGTTATAGGTTAAGTGTAAGTTTTATTATTTTATGTTTTGAAATTTTGTTAATGTATAGTCTTTTTTATTCTTTAATCCATTTTGTAATTTTATGTCTGAATTTATTTTTGTTTTCCTCAATTTTATTTTCAAATGTTAGACTGTTGAATGCTTTTAAAGCATGATATTTATGCTATCTTTGTCCAAAGCTTGTATTTATTGTCGGAGTTTTTATTTTTTCTTTGTACGCTTGTCTAACTGGTCTGTTAGTGATATTTTGTGTTTGTTGAAATTTGTTTTTTGGTCAAAAATGTAGTTTAATAGTGTTTTAACGTAAAATTAACGTATATCTAGTACGTCACAACTGTTGAATATTTGGTCTGTATCGATCAGTCTATGTTTTTTAAGTATTACCTTTAAGATCGTTTTCTGCGTGATTTCTATTTGATCTATAGCTACGTTTGTTGCTCACCCCCAAGCAATTATTCCATATTCTATTATTGATTGACAAAGTGTAAATATTAAATATTTCCGGTAAATATCGGTCTAGCTATCAACAGTGCTCTGGAAAACGGTAAAATCATTGGATAGTTATGCCTATCTATCCGACGTTCTAAAGTTATCGATTTCACTGGGCTAGACTTTCTGGGCTATTATATTTATTAATTAGAATACTTTCAAAACAAAGCTAGTTCCATTTAAAGAAACACTTTTCGTTTCTAAATATTTGTATTTAACCAGGGCGATACTATCAGCATCAAACAATAAAAAATAAATATTTGTCTTCCACTATACAAGTTTCAAGACGTTTTCGGCATCTATTACTATGGATTATATTAAAACCTTAAACATCTAGATTAAAATAGAAGCCGACCAACTGAACCTCCCTCAATAAAATCAAATGAATAGAATAAAGAGGGGATTTCTTCTCTCAACGGTTTCCAAATAAATGAAAATGCGATGTTTCTCGGTCTGATAGGTTTTGGAATTTGACTGACGTGTTATTTCTTCAGAAGAACATGGGATAAAGTAAAAAAAAACTATACCGCGCATTTTCATCCGCGACAAAATATCCCCGACACAATATACTCCGACAAAATATCCCTCGACATAATATCCCAAGGACAAAATATCCTGCGTACAAAACATCCTCCAGCAAAATATCTACTAAAACCTAACCTAACCTAACTTAATCTAACCTAACCTAATGTAAGTATACATTTTATTATTTTTGAACTATAATTTATTGTCATTATTATTGTCTGTGTTATTCTTGTCCCATTTTACTATTTTTGAACAATAATTTATTGTCTTTACAGGTTGTCTGTATTATTTTTGTCCCATTTTTTGTTAGGTTAGGTTAAGTCAGGTAAGTTTATGTTGGGTTAGGTTAGGCTTAGTTAGGTATGGCTAGGTTAGGTTAGGTTAGAATTTAGTAGATATTTTGTTGGGGGATGTTTTGTGCGTAGGATATTTTGTCGAAGAATATTTCGTCCGTAAGATAGTTTGTCGGGGGTATTTTGTCGCGGAATAAAAAATCGTGGAACCGAAAAAAACATGATGACTTTAGACATACTTACATTCATCATTAACTCATTCTTCATACATACTTTATTCATCCCGGTCACGAGAGACTGTAAAACTTGTTAGAAATCAACACCGCATTATCAGCATACAACAGGTAACGTTCTTTCAGATTATTCATTTTCGCTCCCAATCCCACGTCTTTCAATTCTTGCGTACAATTATCCATGTGTAGATTGAATAACCACAGTGATATTAGTCAGCCTTGCTTAAAACCTTTTGTGCTGTCAAACCACCCCGAAAAACCACCTACAAAGCTTCCCTCAGACAGAGATGCAATTGCCGGTATATTGTAGTTTTAATTGCCATGTAAAATGTAATTCTAGATTAGAAATCATTGGAAATTTATTATTATTATTTTATTTCATTCTGTAACTTTTCAAATAGTTGAATTAATATTACGATTGTTAATGAACAATATTGTGACACGAGAAGGGGGTGGACTATAATCTATATTTGTGTGATGTAAGACAGTTGTTGACGGCGTTTTTAAACGACTTCGAAAAGGAGGACGTTATCAATTCGACGGTATTTTTTTTTTATGTTTATAACCTCAGAACTTTCGATTGGGTGAACCGATATTGATGATTCTTTTTTTATTAGAAATTTGATGCCTTCCGTGTGGTCCCATTTTAATTTGGTCCAGTTCTGACAATGGGATCTATGAGAAAACTATATATGTCTTAAATTTGCAATAAGTATGTGCGCGGCAAACGGACGACTAACTCAATATTACGCCAACAGATTTCGATGATTCTTTTTTGAAGTAAAACTTCTTTACGCACTAAAACTCTTACGTTCGTCTCTAAAAATCAAAAAATAAACAAAAATTTTACCAAAACAAAAAACGACTTCAAAAAATGCACTAATAAATAAAAAAATTATTTCGTACGATTGTTATTTTTGGAGTCGGTGTCAGCCAAGATCTCCACATCTCACCTATAACTACCTACGTATATGGTTACCTTGGCTGACACCAACTCCAAATTTTTTAACTTTTTAGTGCATTTTTTGAAGTAGTTTTTAGTTTTGTTAAAAAATTTTAAAGTCAAATTACAGGAAATGGCGATTGGAAAGGAGAATGCCACTACCGTTGCTGGGTTCATATGCTGTTTATTGGTGGTGGCTGCTTTTCCACGATGATGGCACAACGGTGGTCACAATTCACCGTTTTCAAGCGAGGTGTGAACGATTTCACTAAGATTTTTCAACTGAATTAAAGTGGGTAATTTTCGATTTGTGTGCGATATTGTGTATTTGTACCGAGTAGGTATGCATCACCTTCCTCTTCTTGTAGTAAGTAAGTAGGGCCTTTCAAGGAAGCATAGGGACAAAGTAAGAAAATAATAATGCAAGGGATTTGGGAAAATACGTTTCAATTCATAAGCTGTTTCAGAACAAAACAACGATAGTAGCTTAAGTCACAAACTTCACGTTCACAGATGGTTTCATATAGAAGTTGGATTCTTAAATTTCATGTGTTATTGTTATTATGATTTCATAAATGACACAAAAATACTCTACTGTGATCAATGTTCTGTGAACTAAGAGGCAATTCTGAAATGTTGACTTGCGTCGCTAATACCGTGGATTTTCACGCATCACAAAGCTTCGAGAATGAGGAGTTCGGACGTATGAGAAATAGATTCTCTTGGGATAAAAGGTTGGAAGGGGAGGAATTGAAGACGGGGTTGTCTGATGGGAATCCCATCATCTCAACTTAATACGAATATTGAGAAGATTTGCTTATGTAATATAGGTAGATTATATTAATGATATGTAGATAGCTACGAATGTTACGATTACTGTAGTGCGATAACGCACGAGTACTGCGAGTTTTCATCCCACGGCAAAATATCCCCGACAAAATATCCCCGAAAATATACTTCGACAAAATATCTACTAAAACCTGACCTAACCTAACTTAACCTGACCTAACCTAATTTTTGAAGAATTATTAAATGTCTTTACAGGATGTCTGTATTATTTTTGTCCCATTTTACTTTTTTTGAACAATAATTTATTGTCTTAGTTTTTTTTTTTCATTAACTCCACACAGGAGGCCCTGAGGAAAATAATTTCCCTCAGGGCCTATGTCATCTTTGAGGATGCTGTGTGGAGGGTCTTTTTGAGGAAAGGAAGGAGTGAACATGGGTCTTGAAGAGACCCATGTTGTAGGAGGGAGGAAACACAGATGCCGGTAAGTCGTTCCACAGCCGAGCTGTTGAACACAAAAATGAATCGTAAAAACGACCCGTACTCATGTGACTAATATCAACCGTGTATAAATGTTGGGCGAGTGTTTGGCGTGTTTCCCGACTATGCACCGGTGCCGAGGGGATCAATGACGCTAGTTCCTCGGAGCATCTTCCATTGTAATACCGGTAGAACAAGGACAGCATTCCCACCTGAGGCCTGTGCTCTAAAGATTGCAATCCGTCTGTTAAGATGGGAGAATCTATCAAACGGAACGCCCGTTTCTGTACAGAGTCGAGGGTTTTTTTAAGGTATTTTGGAGCTCCAGACCAGGGGTGGCTGACTGATTCAATTCACTTGCGATTTGTACAGGGTTAGCAGTTGTATACTATTAAAGTATCTGCAGGCCCTGTACAGTACGCCTAGTTTCTGAGAGGCTAACTTAACTCTAGTTTCGATGGAGCCCCCATACCTGAGCTGGTCACTTAGAGTTACACCAAGCATCGTTACAGGATGTCAGTATTATTTTTGTAACTCATAGCCATAGACTTCGCTATGGACTTACGTGGGTACAGATTTTTGTCACATTTTTTGTTAGGTTGGGTTAGGTTAGGTTTTAGTAGATGTTTTTTAATGATGTACATAGATATTAAAATTATCGTTGTCAACAATATTATTAATTAAAAAACCATTATAAAACATCTCTTATTTTAGCAAAATTATCTACCTACATCTTTCAAAATCAAATGTTTCTTCATAAAGATAAGATTAATATTTATAAAAAATAAAGAAAAATATATTAATATAGAGAAGACTTTTAGAAATTTTAATACTAGAATTAAGGAGCATCTACGGTGCTTAAATAGTAATAATTATTCTGAATTTGCCAGCCATATTTCTGAAGCTAATCATTATTTTGATATAAATAAGGGGTTAAAAATTTTACACACAAACACAACGGGTTTACATTAACCACTCAGCAACATAAGCAGATATACACGTTAATATGCCGACATCAGTTAAGTACAATAAGCGTGTTTACACGTCAACGCGTATGTTTATACAGAAATCGTCATAACTCCGTTATTGTTCTAGTGACATCCCTAAAACAAAAAAGAAAAGCTCCATAATAAATCAAGCTACCCATCACTATTCAAGATGTTCATAGAAATAGATACAAAAAATCTTTTCTGTCAGATACATGATAGACCGCCAAATTGCCTATCCACTGTTCGACATCGTTATTTTTTTATTAAATATTCTTGTATGAAATGATAAAAAAGCGAGGTGTCCAAATTGTTTATTATACATTTATAAGATAGAAAAAATATTGTCTTTTATATAATCCGTGATTTTAGTACCGTTTTCACATAAAAACATCACGTGAGTCATTTTTTCATTTTTTTTATGTTTGCATTCTAAATTTTAATGTTTACAAATGTTAATATTTATTTGTAACATAATAATTTGAAAGCTTATTTCACATCCTTTCAAAAACAGTTTTTATTATTCGGCTAAGTTCGGAAATGTTTCATTTATAGAGCTTTAATTGTGAAGCGGAAATAACATAAAGTTTTCGTAAATCTGACATGTCGTTTAAGACGTAAAAAGTGCATATTCGCGATGTATCGGAGTGGTTAAGATAACTTAGAATTTGTTTAGTATCTTCCACTCTAGAACGTGCCGCAAATATACTATATTATTTTAAATGAATAAATTGTGAAATAATACAAATTAAATGAATGTTTTGTCCGTAGGATTTTTGGTCGAGGATATTTTGTCGCAGGATGAAAACACGCAATACCGTGAAATCTATCTATCCAATTGTGGACGTCTGACGCTTCAATAGACAAATAAACATAATACATTCTCATACATATTAATGCCATATTCAAAGAAATAAAATGTTTCTCCTTGCATGCCCTTTCCCGTGCGTTTCCCTCCAGCGTTCCACTTCCACCTTCCCCGCCACCGCTCTCCCGCTCCCCCGTCCCGCCAACCCCCCTTCCGCGTTCCAAATATTCAGTCCTAGCCGGGTACCATAGCCGTACTGTACCGTACTGTACCGTAGCCGGGGACCATAAACAAATCAAAGGGGACTTATGATATCACCAAAGATTCGGTTGACTTTTTGGATCGGATTTATACCCGCCTGGCCACGCGGCACTTCATTTCTTGACTCCTCTCCCGCCCGGCCCGTAGCCGAGCGGGGTGACCGCGACCACGCAACTTTTTTCTAATTCTAACATTTTTAAACTCGTGATATCTTTCGAATGAAATATCCGAATTGAATCATTCAAAAAGTTAAATAAAGGTTTTGAAGCTGTCTTGAATATAAAGTAATTTATTTTGATAAGGATTAAAACCAAGATGCAAATAAAGAGCCTTTTCAAGCAGCGACATTTTAATTTAATTTTTAAAATAAAAGAACGCTTATTGTGGCATAACTATGATAGTTAGACATGTACTGTTGCAACCTTTTTTGTAAATAATGATGTGATCTGCAAAGTAGTTGTACATTATTTTATTCTATCATCAATAGTTTTCGCAGCGCACGCGATGTAAAGAATATTTTAGGCAATTTTTTAACACCTCGGGTTACATTTTTGGAGTTTTAGTAAGGATTACTAATTTTTTTGAAAATATTTTATAGCCTAAGTCACCTGGGCTTTTAAAGAAATTTTTTAAATCGGGTCAGTAGTTTCGAAGCCAATTCAATGCAAACAAACTAATCTTTCCTCTTTATATAGTGTGTTAGATTTGTGGTGGTACCTACATTCGACATGAATTGAACAGCCCAAAAGGTATTTTCTGAGAAGGCAACACCGTTGATGACAGATACGGGTGACTTGCGATTTACGGCAAGCTCCGAGCTCCGAGTTTATTCCCGCTGGAGACTCGCCTTCCGTTGGTCGTTCTGTGTAGCTTTCAATTATTGTAATTTACTAATTGAATATTGTCGCAAGTAAACTTAAATATATAATGCAATTTTATACAGCCTGATACTAAGTGCTTTTATTTCCCTCCTGTGATAGAGAGTTAAATATCGTAATGGTAGTAACATCCCCCATACGATATAGATTAAAATATCTTTAAAAATACTATTCAACTCCTCTTATATTTGCAAAAGTAGGTAGTTTAAATGCTCTGTAATAAAAACGATAACTGAAAGCTTCGAGAATCTGTCTGTAAGCTTTGCAAACAACTCTGTAAAAATGACCTCGAATTGGTTCCAGAGCGATCTGAAAATATTTTTCAAGATCAGGAGGCTTTATATCCATCGAGATAAAGCCTCCCGAAGCAATAAAGCCTTCTACCACCTTTACTTATCATGAGAAATATCAGGTAACATACCCTAAACTACGTGAACTACTCGTACCTGCAATTCGAGTGCTCAATTTCATAGAAGCCTTTGAAATTATGGTGAAAAAGGTAGCTGATGTTACATTTTCATTAATGCAGGTACCTAAACTAACCTAACATAACTTCCTACGAGATTTTATAATGTATAATATACTTCCCGCTTCGGAATTATGCATTTTATTATGATCCCGTATAAGGATCATATATGAAGTTCAGTAAAAATTAACCAAACTTGTCACTCTGCAATTTATTTACACATATTATGTAAGATCCTACCGGCTGCGCCAATGTTAAGTTGCTGATAATGGTGAAAGAATTACAAAGTTTAAAATATATTTTTAAAATTTGATACCTCACAAAGGCGCCTCTGTCCGTTCATTACAAAGTCAGGAAAACTATATCATCACTTGATCGGGCAGTGTTACGAGATGGATAAAGGTAGGGGCTGTAGGAAGAGACGCGATTATATGAATGAGGAAACAACAGATGCTGGCAGCTCGTTCCACATAAAAACCGACTTACACAAAAACTAGTTGAAGAAACGCACTAAGGGATTTTTTTCTCCGGGCCTCCTGTGTAGAGGTAACATAAAAAAATGTTATTCAAAAATAATATTATCATATAAAATTTGTTAAACTAGGACACTTTATACAAAACTGGACCTCAAAATCAGAAATCGGTAAATAGATTAGAAAAAATCGTCTTTGCAAACTTGGTAACACCTCAGAACATGGAAAGGCAAAATTAGAACCCTATATAACTAAAGTGAAGCGCTTCATAAAATGTTTCAACTGTTAGATACAAACAAAATAACAATTGCAAAAGGTTCAAGGTGAAGATAGAACCTTGTAAAATAAATAGAAACTTTAAAACTTGATGTTAGAACATCGTCATACAAGTATGTACGGAAATACGACAGATTGATGAGAAAATTATTTTATTAAAAGAAAGAGCAAAAGACATGATTTTGTATTCAAAGATCATCGGAAACTTTTTTTCCATAGATGTGCGTACATATTTTTCTATGGTTAAATTCTACATTTGAATATATTATTATATCATATTTCTCACCATGACAGAAAGGCAGACAAAACAAATGACATGAGACCTATGTGAGCTGGGACAGATTTGATCTCCTGTGATTAAACGGGTTAACAAAATATATAGTGTTTAAAAGAAAATGAAAAATAGCGCATTTTTTAACCATTGTGGCTAACGAATAAGCGGACACGGGCCTTTTTACCACCGAAGTTTACCACCGATGAATGCTGATCAAAGAGAGAATTTATTCCCTACTTCCCAATCACTATCGTCAAGGCACAACCGAGAAACCGGCTAAAAGGCGCGGACGTTGAGATTCATTCACGGCAGACCGACCACCATACATATTCTGGCTGGTACTGCCAGATGACGTGAGACGTGAGAGGTATCCCACCCGACATAAGTGTTTTCATATCTCAAGATGCCATTACCCTGCGAGCAGCCGCCTTTTATGTTTATGTTAAGCATAATATTGATACTTCCAAAGCTGTATCTCATTTATTATTATATAACTATAATATGTTATTATTAAATATAATATACTTTAATTCTTTAGTACCTAAATTAGTGAAAATGGCTGATTATTAGCAAGAAATTAGTGATTTGAGATAAAAATAAACAAAAATTTTAACAAAACAAAAAACGACTTCAAAAAATGCACTAAAAAGTAAAAAAATAATTTCGTACGATTGTTATTTTTGGACTTGGCTGACACCGACTCCAAAAATAACAATCGTACGAAATTATTTTTTTTCTTTTGTGTGCCTTTTTTTGTTTTGTTAAAATTTTTGTTTATTTTTTGATTTTTAGTTACGAGCGTGCGTAAAGAAGTTTTACTTCGAAAAAAGAATCATCGAAATCTGTTGGCGTAATATTGAGTTAGTCGTCCATTTGTCGCACACATACTTATTGCAAATTTAAGACATATATGGTTTTCTCATGGATTCCATTGTCAGAACTAAACCAAATTCAAACGGAACCACACGGAAAGCACAAGCTTTCTTATAAAAAAAGAATGATCAATATCGGTTCACCCAATCGAAAGTTCTGAGGTAACAAACATAATTTTTTTTTTTAAATACCGTCTTATTGATAACCTCCTCCTTTTGGAAGTCGTTTAAAAATATAATACCGATTGGTTTATTCAAATCAAATAAGAAAATAAAATATTACAGCTAGTTAAAACTCATGCGTCAATTTAACGTATGATTATCTTCACCGTACATCAAAATATTAATATCTTTCTAGGGTTTAAAACCTTGCCCAAAATCGACTTGTTATTGGCTTGTATGGCTTAGCGTCATCAGCAAATAATTCTCTTCCAATATTATATAATCGAGAATCAATCATTCGTTTACTAATATTGTAAATTTATGGTAAGCAAGCTCTCGAACAAAGCCGATGGTTAAGTCCTTCGGTTCAGTCAAAATTTTGAAAATCATCAAGAGAGTTTGAATTTAATGCCCGAAAATCCTTGTTTAATTTGCAATATTCATATTCGATTCTTGTTTATTTTCCAAAACTAATTTCGTAAGCTATCTGGACTTCAAAAGCAGTTCTAATGATTTATTTGTACAGGCAATAAATATAAATAATGATTTAGCAAATTAATAATTTTCAGTTAAGTGTTTTCTAGCTTAAGTATTATAATCAGAATTTTGACGGAGTCAAAGTAAAATAGTGTAGACATTTTAGAAGTAAGATTATTAGCAGATAATTTCTTTTTTGTGTCTATACATGTTACTATAAAAGCCCTTTCTACTGTAAATCTTAAAATTTTCCAGTTAATTCTAAGATTTAAGACTAGTAAAACGTAGAATTTACCAATTTACGGGCAAGTCAGAATGAAACAAACTCAGAACTACATCAGAAAAGTCATTAGAAGTGTTGAAAAAAATTGTTTAAATGGTTACGTTAGGTTGTTATGGGCTATTTTAAAATTATTATTTCATGGCTTTTAATAACTTTTCGAAGAGGCGTTGAGTTGATTTTATTCTGAGTTGTCATGGAACTATAAAAATCAATGTATGTTTGCCTACTGGCTTGTATGTACGTATGTTTGTTCCTCATGCGTTGCTAAACCATTTATCCAATTGCGATGAATCTTTGGGGATTTGATGTGCGCATGCCCGCAATGGTTTCTTGCTATAAAATTTTGGGGATTTGATATGCGCGTGCCCGTGATGGTATCTATATATAATAGTGAGCTCTGGCGTCATGAATTTATGCGTATCCTTTCCTATTCGTCCCGTACCCCTTTCGCCTCCCCTTCCTCTCCAGCGTCCCCTTCCCCACACGCTTCCCCACTTCACCTTCTCTGCCTCTCCTTCTTTGCATAATATTATACATATGTGTATTTTTTAATGTGCTCAAGAGTCCCCACTGCTCTAAACCGTCTGGAGCTAGTGAGACTATGACGTCCTAGCCATTTTTTCTATGTTTTAGCTCTTTAACTATCCTGTACTAACAATTTTACAAATAGGGGCGGCGTTACCCATAACCGCCTCTCAATTTGCAAGTTATGTAAAATACTATTCCTGAATAAAATGCTAATATTGTGTTTGTCTTTGTTTCAGGTAAAAAAAAAATCATAATAACCTCAATCGAATACCAAAAACAACGAGACTAACTAATTTTCAAGTAAGTAACTTTAATTTTTAATAATAGCATGCCTAGTAAGATATCGGTTAGTAACTGATTGTGAAAATGAATAATGTATTACGAGTATAA
The DNA here is from genome assembly GCA_917563855.2 of Limnephilus lunatus. Classification (NCBI taxonomy): domain Eukaryota; kingdom Metazoa; phylum Arthropoda; class Insecta; order Trichoptera; family Limnephilidae; genus Limnephilus; species Limnephilus lunatus. Next base: position 123,165,574 of record OU830592.1, read on the forward strand.
CTGTTTTATACATTCAACAATATTATTTTTCAAATTATTCGAAAAGTTTATTTAAAAACAAGTTTAGCTTTGTAATTTTACTACGCGTGAGAGCTGCTTCACCTTCTGAAGGCATTTCATTATTTAATAACAATAAATAAGTATAGAAAAGGGTTGAAGTAAACCTATATAGTCCACTTTGTGGCTCTAGAATGGACCAATGTAAGTATTTGTTTGTGTCAGGCCTTTCTGGGACGCCCCAGCCGCTGAGGAAAAAAATAGGTTGTTGTCATCTAGGCCGTTTTCATCTTTGCAGATGATGGGTGGGAGTCTTTTTAGGGAAAGGACGGAAAGTAAATTCTGGGAACGAAAAGGTATGAGGGGTGGGTTGGAATCTGGGGTCAATGTGTTCAGGAGTCACGAAAGTTTGAATCCATCACGAAGTGTCGAAAGACCAACTTCGACGAAGCTTTTTAAAATGTCCCTGAAGTCTGGCTCTGTGCCTTCTGGTAGTAAAAAACCGTTTATCTATCATATTCCAAGAAGGGCGACCGCTCCAACCCGGCCAATCATCGCTCTATAGCGATCACATCAGTTCTGTCTAAGGTGATGGAACGTGTGATCAATGACAAACTGTTCACATACCTATACAAGACATACCATAAGAACAAAATTATTAAAGACCGTCAATATGGATTCCGGCGGAACCGCTCGTGCGGTGATCTTCTCGCGTATGTGACGCATGTTTGTGGACGGTGCCTGGAACTTTTAGGTGAAACCCAAACATTTGCACTGGAAATCGACCTCTACCGATCCGGCCAACCAAACAGTTGGTGAACACGCACGTCCGCCGCCAAGACCTATACACACGTCACCCGATGATCCTGTGAACCCTTGCCAAGTTACCATACGTATCAAACTACATGGGGGGCAGAAGTATTGGTAATACAATAAATGGTTCCCGGGGCAGCGGCTCCCAAATTTAAAATACAGTAGTTAGTAATAAGATAAGCATTGGAAAAATTATATTTGTTCAACACCATTGAGGTGACTTTTTACAAAAACGGCGCTTTTAAAATCAGCCAAATAATATTATTATATTTAATCCTGAATATTAAGGTCTGTCACTAGGGACCAAGGTATAGAAGGGTAGTAGAATGGGGTGAAGACCGGCAAGAGGGGGTATTCGAGGTCAAAGATTATGGAATCATGTATAATAATATTGCTTTGCGGTAAAGATCACAGTGGTATTACAGGGTAATGCTATAGGTATTGATTTAACTCCCGGGTCCAGGTAATATAATTTCATATTGGATTAGAGATTTCGTCGCCTCAGTTCTTATTTGTCCAACAGACCATTTTAGTTTTTGTTCAATCTCCACCTTAAACATAAAAATAAGGTATAAAAGATGATAGTTAATCACATAACTAAGAATTATTTAAGTAAATAAGACCTTTACCTTTACGGAAATGGCTTTATCTTACATCTTACGTAATGTTTCATTCAAATAATTGAAGAAAACCTTCTCATCTCACCTATATTTGTAGACTAAATAATACTCGAAAATATTTGAATTTTTGCTATCAAAGGAATCTCCATAGTAACCTCAATAAATAATAAAATGTCAGCCCACGTCAAACAATTACTTTGCAACACACTTTGCTTTTCGTTCGGACAATAAACGTATAATAAATAATTTCATAACGCCAAAGCTTATTCATAACGTCAGATCTTAACAATATATATTTATAGCCTATATGACTCGCAAATAATGTAGCTTTCGATTAGTGAAAGAATTTTTAAATTCCATTCAGTATTTATTGCGTGAAAGAGTAACGAACACACATCTATACAAACTTTCGCATTTATAATATTAGTAGGATAGAAACCATCGCAAGCATGAGCACGCAAAAGAACAGACTAAATCATACAATACAAAATTGTAAGATGTATATACCATTTAAAAAAAACGATAGTAGCAGTTGGGGATAGCAAGGGGTAAATTTATGAAATTCGTGCTTTTCATAAGGATAGCCGTGCGTGGCCTGCTCACGCGTCGGAAAATCTGATTTATTCGTGTACCTATGGATCAAAATAAATATTAAAAAAATCACATAAAAAAAGAAAATGAAAATGTTTAATTAAGGTAAATCGAAGTCAGGAGTTGGAATCATTATATTTATTACAATAATTATTTTTAGGAGAAAAATAAAATGCCTTCCTTTTTTCATCAACATCTTTTAAATTTGCCTTTTTTTATCTTCCGATAACTTGAAGTGATATATCTGTTCAACGACCCGTACTGTATCGTGTTAATTCAAATGTATAAATCTTATTGTCTGTTTATTCGATATATTTTCGTACAAATAAACAATTCATGTGGAATATTTACAGAAAACTTCAAAATAGAATATTTTCCGATATATGTGTTTTGTTTTATTCGTATGTTTATTTTGTTAAACTAGTATGTATACTGTATACCTATTATTGACAATACTAATTTCGCATGTGATTCCATCTATCTGTTTGTAAATCAACCAATTCAATGAATTCCGGAATTTTTGCTTTGAATTTAACTATAGTTTTCTTAAAATATGACAATTATAACAGATTTTTAAAAAATTACATGTACGTGAAGATGTATGGAATGTGTGCATGTACTTAGGTTCGAGTGCTGCAGGTCACACGACTGAAGTAAAACTACACTGAAGAGAGAAAGAAAATGTGCGCGCGCACTGCTCTCTCTTGCTCCTACAGTGATACAGACAATAGGCCTGCATTCTGTTGATATACGAAACGTAACTGACTATGAGAGGAAGAGAGAAAGAAAATGTGTGCTCCCACCTCTCTCTCTTGCCCCTACAGTAATACGAAACGAAGCTCTCTCTCTTTGTATCTTCACTAACTTATATCTCCCTCTCAACTTCCGTTCACCTCGCCCGATCACACTTTTCGTAACACTCTCATCACGCATTCACCAGCTAAATCCCCAAGTCAAGCGTGCGTAAAGAAGTTATACTTTAAAAAAATACTAGAAATACAAAAAAATAGACATACTGGATAGATCACGCGAAATAAATAAATTTGCCTTAATTGCTTGAGATTTCCCAGAAGGTTATTTTTTAAATTTTTCGCCAACATAAAAAAATCATACCTTTGAATTTTAACATAGACACATAAACACTTATTATAGCGCTATATAGCCAATGAATTATCCTGTATTTGACCGTTTATTTCATATTTGTAGGATTTATAAAAAAAATATATAAAAAATCCGTAAAGTTTACAATCGCGCTAATCCTGGGTATTTTTTACTTGAAACTGCCGTGAGGGATACTTATTCGGGTCAACATAGAATATTTTCGCTTTTTGCATGTTTTCTGTGGAGTACTTGATAATGAAAGGTGAATATCTATGGGAAAAGGACTTAATTTTATCCGTAAACAGCTGTTCAAAAATTCAGCGGAAAAAAAATAATTTTTAATTTATTTTTAACATTGTTTTAAAATAGTCTACGAAGTTGGGATTTGCGACATCTATAGTCATAATAGATAAAAAAAATCAATAGATTCGTGTTAAAATTAACGGCTGGCCAAGAAAATATTTAAATAATTACAATAAATGATTTAAAAATGGAAGGAAAATGTGGTCCATTTTTGGACCGAAATCAATCGCAGAAAAATAAAAGTGGTCCATTTTTCAATGGATATCGTTCCAGTGTATAAAAACTTCATATTAAAAACGAGGTTTACAAATAGGCCACTTACAAGGATTTCATAACGACTTCGAAAATATCGTGTGGATAATTTTTTTTATTAATATTACGAAAATGTTAGTAAAAATGTTTAGAGATGTAAAGCTTTTTTTATTTTTAAATTAATAAATCCATTATTTGAGTTCGTGACGTCACTACATGAAAATGTCCCGTCTCCAATTATGTTCCCTTAATTTTGTAAAATTCCACACTGATTAATTTTTTTTATATAGCAAAACTTTGATTTCCGGCGAATTTTTGAATTTGCGTTTAACGTTCACTAGATTTAGTGTTTTTTCTATGCGAACTCATCCTTTGGTTTGATTTTTTGATAAAGATGGCGGTGTTTTTACAGATGTTACGAAGAGAACCCCGTACAATTTATTGCTATTCGTGTGGAAAACTTTATTTTTTTTAAATGATTTTCGGCTATGTAATTATTGTTTTTTCGCACCCATAAAATTATGTCCCGTCTTTCCGGTTTATAAAAAACGGTCTGATTTTTCAGATTGAAATTTTCAAAAAATCGCCAGGGTTTCAAAAATGAGATATAAAAAAAAAAAAAAATACGAAATGTCTTAGAATATTCGCCTAAACCGGAATTTTTTTTTTAAATGTGATGCAAGTGGCCTATTGAACTTGGTAGCAATGAATAATCAAAGATTATTTGCAAAATACGTACGTCATGGTTGGTTATCCGCTTTGCTAGCAATGATGTTCGGGAAAGGATTAAAATTAATAGGATTATTGAATATTAAATGGCCACAACTCTGGTAAGGTAAAACGTGACTTATTCACCCAACTCCATTCAGCATCCCTTATTGGGTCATCATCATTCCGCAGGATTAGGGTGGAGGAGAGTATGAATTATTGTGGGTATAAATTCTACTGCTGTAAGACGCTGTGTTTTGCATTGCAATGTGTGGTAGCGTACATAGAGTTTTTGATGAAGTTAGGCATTAGGAAAAACAGTAAATTTAACCATCAGGTCACGAGAGAGCATATTATATCCGCTTTGCAATAAAATGCAAATAAATTGAGTATTTCTTAATGTATCCGAAAACTAAAACGGTTTTTGAAAAATTATAGATTATGTTTTCAAATATTATTATTACAAATATACTTTGTACTTTTTAAAAATTTTAATGCAATCGTAAAAAAGTTTTATAAATGACACACCTTACGTTTTTTTCTATCTAAACTTACTGACGTATTTATCACCTCACGTATTTGCCGCTTCATTCAAGAATAATTAATTAAAATTATCGAAATTTATGCATTTTTCTCAAATGGCAGAATGCTGTGCTAAACTTCTCCCGCTTGGCGCGCTGGTGTAGTTGTAGACCTGTCATTGATAATTAATATTGCTTTGTATCTGGCTTGCGTGTGCATTTTGGAAGTAATATTATAAAATGGTGGATAAATACGGTAGCTGGACTGTGAAGGAGTTAAAAAAAGAATTAAAGAATAGAAAGGCAAAATGTGTTGGCAAGAAAAAAGTTCTAATCGATATGTAAGCTAAGTGGTTGGAACATAACCTCATTATTGTACTTCTAAAACACATTAATTGTGTATTATTTGTAATAATTATAGGTACTTTAGCTAACGTTGCTTATTTATAATGTACCCAATAATCATAATTATTAATTCCAGATTGGCTGCCTATGACTGGAATAATAACTTTATGGAAATAAATGATTTTGAGTATGAAAGTGAGATAGTGGGTATATGTTGGCCCCCAGATGAATCATTTTACAGCATACAGGATTCGCCTGTATTGCTACAAATAGATATAGTTCATATAAACCAATACTTTATTCAAGTTTACAAAGGGCAGGAAGGAATAACAATGTATGCAGCAGTTCACAGGAAAGGATACAATATGATGAAGGAATATTTTTGGTAGCTTTGGTTGTTTCTATTAATGAAAAAAATGGTTTGGTGCATTGTTATGAATGTCAGAATTCACAAAAATAATCGCTTCGAACCTACAGAAAACAGACAAAAATTTACGAAACGAACTTTTGACAGGTCTCTTTTCGTATTTAGGTCTACATTTACACTAGCGCCAACTGGTGTCGATTTGTGAACTACTCAAAATATCCTGCCATTGTTATTTGGTTTCCTCATCATCATCATCACTCTTGGCTCTACAACCCCTGTTGGGTCTTGGCCTCCTTAAGAGTCTTCCTCCACTCATCTCGGTTTTAACTCATTTGGTTTCATAGACATGCATATTTAATTTAACAAGACGATGGGTCGAGAGGGTACAGCTGGAAAGGTCAAAAGGCCTCCCTTAACCAGTCTCTCTCGATCCAGCCCGCCACACTGTACGCGGCAAAGACCTGAACAAACCTCACCCCATGAACCCTGGAACCCCTGCGGTTATGCAATAAATGATTCCCGGGGCGGCTGTACCCATACCCGCCTCCCAAATTTACATACGAATATCTTTAAAATGCCACAAGTGGTTGTTATGTTCTAAGTTACATATATTATTTAAAATTTTGTTATTGAATTCTCTGCTTATTTCGAAATCAGAAATGTATGAACTCTATAAGAAAATATAAATAAAAATTTGTGGTTAAATTATCTGTCACATTTTCCCTTGATCAAGTTTTTTTATTTAATGAAATTATTCACAAAATAAATTAAAACCACTTTCGCGCTCAAAATCGTAATCTCTAAACTCCGTGGGCCAAGTGATTTTTATACCTTTTACCTATATACATGGCGATATAAGGCACAATAAGAATACATAAATTTTTGGCTTGCGACTTTGTCTTTAACATTAATATTCATAATCAACCATTATAGTTAGTCGCATTGGCCTTTCACTTTGACAACAAGGATTAGAGCTTATCAGATAATCGAATATCAAATTGCCACAAGTCTCGGAACACGTGCTTTATTCACCACGATCCTTGCGTCATCCGTTATTAGATTATCATCCCTTTATTGGCAGTCTACCCTTTGATAATATCTTCTCTTATTACGTCTATCTTGTCTCCACCCACACTCTTTTATTTTTTTATTGTTATATAAAGAATATAAATTACATTAATACATATGAGGGCTCTCCGTAAAAAAACGTCTCCTGTAAAGTGTAGCCTGGTTTCCCCTTGCCAAATCCCTACCACGTTGCACCTTCTGTGATGCTTTATCTCGGCGTGGCAGCCGTTCGCGATGGAGCTTCCACTCGCCGCACCCGCCAGGTGTGAGTTACGCTCTGTAATCATAGAGATATACTATAGAGGCGCTATCCCGTACATAATTCTCCAAGATTCGTGTTCAAATCATGCACGAACAAGTGAATTCTAACTGAAGCCACCGCGTCGAAAGGCTCGGCTGTCAGACCGTCCTTTCCTTTTACTCAAGCCCATGGTTTCATCCTTTTCCATCCTACTTTGATACGTCACACGCCAACCACGGTCAATGGTTGTTGTAGAACTACTAATACTTATAGAGAAATTGAAGTACTAACCGTTGAAATCTATGTATATATATCAATGTCTGTAATTCGTTTTTAAACTTTGCTTCGGCGTATCTGAATGACACCACTGGGATTGTTCCTTTGTATCTGGTATCGTGAAGTCGTGTAGTGTATCCGAGTCCAAGAATTCTTCACCATCGCTGTCGTAGCACTCAAGAGATTCACAGGCTGTTTGTGTTGTTGTTTGTGATCTTCGGTGAGCATTTTGGGACCCACCTTGGGCAGACTTTGTGGTCTCCCAAATTTTCTGTTAAAATCTTGTCAATAGTGGTTTTACTGACATCTGTGATGATTTCACAGAGCTCCCACAACAATCACTCGTCGATCTGCAATAATAATTTTTTCCACTTTGGCAATTTTGTAGTCTGAAACCGATGGCTGTCGGGCACGATTTTGAATTCTCCGCACAATTTGCGCACGTTTTCGCACTCTTACACTGTTTTCTGTACACTTCAAGTAGCTGAGAATGAATTTCTACCTGGCTTTTGTTCTTTGCATTAAAAAAAACTAATTATAGAGCGTAATTCACACCTGGCGAGTGCGGCGAGCGGAAGCTCCATAGCGAACGGCTGCCACGCCAAGACTAAGAGTCGCAGTGAGTTCAACGTAGTGGAGATTTGACGTAGGGAAACCAGGCTACACGCTAGTGTTACGGATCTCGCGTAAAACTGTTTTTCAAAACGCAGCACCTTGGAGATCTTATTTTACGGACAAGGGATTATTATAATTATTAAAGTTGTGTTTTAGTGTGATAAAAAATATTGAAATAACCATTTTCCAAATCGTACTTTTTCTCTAAGTTTAGAATTCAACGAGACTTTTAAAAATGTATCCTAATGTATCCGGCAAAATTTTACATTTTCTGTATTTAATGGACGTGAATGTATTAAATTAACTTTAGTTTTTGTGATATATTCCGGGTTGATTTTAACAACTTTTATTTTTTTCAGCACCAATGCGATTTTTGATATACAGATCGATATTTACAAATTTCATAATGCCAGCGCTTACCATTACATCTATATTATATAGAAATACTCTTCTGTTAAAACGCAATGTTCTGTAAAAAAATTTAGTCAATCTATCGATTACTTTCCGAGATTTGCGAACGCAAAAATACAAAATCTAATTTTTTAAAAACGACTGTACCAGGTTTAATCGAGCAATATACCTTTTTTAACAATTTTTTCATAAAATGATCATTTATGTTGTCCCAAAAACATACTAAAATAATAAAGTCGAGCGCGATACCTCAATTTACTAACTGTGGCGCCCGTAGTTCCCAGCAGCAATTTTCAACTGCTAGTTGTTATTAATACCTACGAAAGATCTAAAATTTGTTTCGAAATTTCCAATATTCTCTTTATCACTTTTTATTTGTAATCGCAGTAGTAAAAGGGATGCAGCGAACTATGTAAAATAATTGCTAAAGTCATAAAGCTATGAAAGACAGCGGAAGCGAGAATTGATGGTCGACTGCGCAAAGGCGGGTAAAACGCCGGCTTCATCCGGGAAAATGCGCGCCAAAATAAAACTGCAAAATGGCGGCCGGAAGCTCGTTCATTCTCTGATTAAAAATTGCCGTTAACGAGAAGTACTAGAGTTGTAGTGAAAAAGTGAACTATCAGGGGAAAAATACCGTTTCCGCTCTTAAACAATGTATTCGCGTAGGTACCTATTATTTATATCGTGTTACATCCTCACAGTCGTCCATAAATGTAATATACCCAATGTTCTCTTCAGAGAAATATGATGTTTGTATGTACCGGGACCTGTATTCTGCAGTACTGTAGGATTCTTCTTGAAAGACTTAGTTTCTTAAAACATATCTTATCTTACTTAATATATTATAAATAATGCGAATGTTTGTATGCATGGATGGATGTATGTATGGATGGATGGATGTTTGTTACTCTTTCACGCAATAAATACCGAATGGAATTTAAAAATTCTTTCACTAATCGAAAGCTACATTATTTGCGAGTAATATAGGCTATATATATTGGGAAGCTCTGGCGTTATGAATAAGCTGTGGCGTTATGAAATAATCGTCAAAGCGTGTTGCTAAGTAAATGTTTGACGTGGGCTGTCATTTTGTTATTTGTTTAGGTCGCTATGGAGATTTTTTTGATAGCAAAAACTCAAATATGAGTATTGTAATATGAATATTTAGTGTACAAATATAAAATAGGTACTAATCCACATTTTGACCTAAGCCAACAGCTTTACTAATATTATGAATGCGAAACGCCGCGTATTTGATTGTTGATTGATTGGGGGAAGGGGAGGGGGGGGGGGCGAATATGCGAGCGAAGCTGGGGGAAAAAGATAGTTTATAATAATACTTTGGAGGACAAGCGTTATTTCTGACTGAAAGCTGAGTTTTGTCTGCGGAGCACCAGTATTTTAATGAAAACCCACATTTACCTTCGGTCACCTTCGGCACAAATCGGAAAAGAGACCATGTGACCCGAAGAGCCTATTGACATATATAGGAATTAAATTAAAGACTAATTTGACACATTACATTAAATAAATAACAATAGAAAAATGTATGGTTCTGCAATGCAATATGAAGAGCGATTCAATATCTTTCGTCGGATCGTTATGAGATAACGGACGTGATCTCCTGTCAGATTTGTGTGATTTTCTATGGCAGTTATTTGCTTTTTCTATGTACAACGTACATTAAATCAATAAATAATCACGCATACTTGCAGGAATTCGTTTTTAAAACGATCTAAACTAAAATATGTGACAGTAACTTAATATGTAAAAATCACACAAATCTTACAGAAGATCATCTCCACTATCTCATAACGATCCCACAAAATATATATAATCGCTCTTCTGAATGAATTAAGCTTTCAATTTTTCGATACAAGATTTCCAATTTTAATATTCTTATTATTTTGGATTTTTTTAGGGTTATTTATTAATGAAATACAGATGAGTAATGTTTCATAAATTTAAATTATTAGTACAGTTATTCCTCTTGTCTTGCTATGCTAGAACATCTGTTCTGCCACGTGTCATTTTGAAAAAGTCGTGGTGACGACTACAGCGGAAGTTTCAGACTCATAATACGGACTATCAATAGTTATTCACCATTAAAAAAAATCAAAACGATACCAAAAAAGTAAGATTCCTACCCACCCTTTATTCCTCTTTCCTTCCTAGAACTCTATCTTCTTATTTTTCCTAAATAAACCCTCCACCAGCATCCTCAAATATGAAATATGCCCTGAGAAACATAAAAAACCATATACAGGGATTATCGATTAGTATCTCAGGATAAATGTACAAAGCATGATAATAAATTAAAACTAAAACTAAAAGGTTAATTACACCAAAACAAGTTTACTTTTAACAAACGCCCTCATCTGGGATCTAGGGAATACTACTTTAATGGTGTTGATGCCCTTTTTATAAGTCCTGACAAAGAGAAAAGTTGGACGAACCTTTCAACGTAAGACCACCCTCCGTTAGGAATAACTAAACAAACTAATTAACCCTCCCGCACCAGAGTGGGGTAATACACATTCCCCAAACGAGAATTTTGCACGAAATCTAGGTTGGTTTTTTATATCACATTCCCTGTAATGTAGGTAATTCTGGAAAAAACTATTTGGTACATAATCGATCTGCATTTAAAAACCAAATTCTATTAGAATAGATATTGGATAAAATCTATCCATTTTCATGATTTATTTCCGAGTTATTGTTGCGTTACCTCCGTCTTTAGTAAAAGTTTCGGACAGCATTACTGTATCCATCATCATTATGCATTTATTTGCGAAACCGTGCTGCCAACTCCAACCGTATAAGAGCTAGCATTACAGTGGAATTTAAAATGGTTTTCTGCGTTTAGTTTTGGTGTAGCCATCTATTGTCAGATACCAATAAATGTAGAGTTTATCCCACTAATCTAGCGTGTTCTGTGAGTTTTGGGTCTTCCCAGGACTTCAGGAACAAGTCCTAAGTAATGGCTGGTTTCAATTAAATGCTCGGTATTTTTCATGACGGCCAAGTTTACAAAGATATATATTCAATTTCGGCGATACTAATTTCCGCCCCCTTTCCCTCCATGGGGTCACCATTACTTCTTTAAAAAAATCCAAGTACGGGACGTAAAGCGCATTTTACTGGAAAGGACCACAATAATACGTGTTTGACTTACCTACGTTCAATTTGATATCTTCTGGTAATTTTGTACAGCGCCCTTGAGGTGATTTTTCACAAAAACGTTGGGCATTACCTCATGATAGACTGCTGGGCAAATATCAAGAGTAGATATGGAAGGTACGAAAGTACCCCGCTATTCAGATGTGGCCACCAAATCCTGCAAAGCCACTAAAAGCAATGTTCCGATTCTTCATGTTGGTAATTCACCATGAAGAATTGAGGGTCCAATCCTTGCTTTCGAAGTCCTCCGTCGTTGCTCAAGTAAAATTTTATCACTATAATAAAAATAATAATAGTTTATTCCAGAATGTAGCGCTGCAGTGTCTCAGTAGGCGGAACATTTGGCAGTAAGCATTATTGTAAGCAACTCTTAGGTTAAGCCAGTGGGTTGCAATATAATCAACCCACAGTTCTGACCTACGCGGGTGATGTGCTGAATTCGTTGAATAATATCCTTTTGATGTTTGTACTACAAAAAAAAAACACAAAAGGGAAAAAACAGAGGTATTGGTGAACATTGACAGTGTTTTTCATGAATTTACTAATTTAATTTATTTCAAGCAGTTATGTAAAACTATTAATAATTTGGCCATTTTGAATTGAAATACTAACCTAAATACGTATTGGCAGTCCGCATTTATTTTTTGAAATCAAACAGGAGTTAATTAGTTAATGAGGTCTTTAATCATATTTCAACCACCTTCGTTTCTCAAAGATCGACCGGAATAAATTGATTGCGTCTTAGTTGCATTATTTAAGTCAATGGATCGCGTTATTGATATTTAACCATAAATTATCTGATACTACGGAGGCCGCGCTAACATTTATCAATCGTTGGTTGAAATATCTGATAACTGATATGGGTGGCTGATTATAGATGATGAATTTGGTCAATATCGTATTGATATGGGGTATTATCGATCGACCTTTGTAGGCCAGGCGTTGCCCTGCGGACTTTATCAATCCCGCTGGGGAGGGCATTCGTTGACCATATGTTCGGTGGTCTACACCGCATTCACACATCGCCGACCCTCAAGAGCTCATCGATGGCATACCAGAGATTACGAGGCAATGATAACCCAGGCTATCTCTTAGTGAAGTGGTGTTCTGGATAGGCATTTTCCACATTGGCCGATTGCCACTCAAGTTTCCGCCTATCTTCTGGAGTGAGAGATAATCGAAGGAGCCTCTCTCCTTGCATCCAGAAGGGTTTTCGGGAGTTCAAGCGGCATTCCGGGTTAGACACGACATAGTCAAGCAAAGGTATTGCGCGTTACACATTCAGTATTACATGAGTATTTTTTGTTGTTGTTGTTATGTTTAAATTTGAGAAGTGCAAACTAAATAAATTATGTATTTGAAAAATAATAATTTTGAAGAGAAAACTTCTTTAGCACGGTTGTGATTTGAAACTCGGTGAAAGAGACAAACACATATTTCTATATAATTTAGCCTGCGAGAGAATGAGATAGAACAATCGATTTCCACTCAAGATGCCTTCAGATATAAGTATATCGATTTTGGTTGTACGGCCGTATATCCTCTTTGCATACTTACTTGAAGAAAAAATCTTCTAAATGATCAGGCCGGATGAATTATCGCCGGATGAATTGTCGGCCGGATGAACTGTCGGCAGGATTAACTGTCGGCAGGATGAACTGTCGGCAGGATGAACTGTCGCCGGATGAACTGTCGCAAGATGAATTGTCGCCGGACGAATTGTCGGGTCACCATTTTAATCATGTTTTTAACCTGAATGTCTGTAAATAAAGCAACTTAGTGAAACTTATCAGTGTATTTAAATTAAAGCAAGGACCCGACAATTCCTAACATTTATTATTGTTGGAAAGGAATTTTCACTGGTGATGGTATCGCAGCAGGAGGGGTGATTTTTTCCCTTTTTATTACAACCTGGAACAAATTAAATCACCGCTGAACACTTAAGGAAGATACGGTTCCGACTACCAACTCCCTCTGGGGCCAAAACACGATTCAACCCGTCCTCTCGATTAACTAGTATTTAAAACATTCTGTCTGATGAAGTACTAAAATCATTTCAAGTAGTCAGGTTATATACAAATTTTCACTCTTTTAACCATTTAAAATCGGACCATTTTGTTAGTAAAAGGTAAAAATATTTCCGCTTTGCACTAAAATGAGAATAAATGGAATTTTTGCGAACGTATTCGAAAACTAAAATCTGTTTTTGAAATTATTGATGTGCGCTCTCAAATTTTATTATTAGAAACAAGCAGACCCGGCCATACGTTGCTGTGGCTAACGAAACACAACGCCACGCCATTACACAACCTATATAACCAATGCCATCTGTTAAATCAAATCCACATCTCCCGCTTGCCAGCCCGCTCCCTTTATTTTTATATTTCAATCAATTTACACAAAACCTTTACAAATTATATACTTAAAAACCTTTCTCATGAATCACTTTATCTATTGGTGAAAACCGCATGAAAATCAGTTGCGTAGTTTAAAAGATCTAAGCGCTCAGACAGCGGGAGCGACTTCATTTTATACTATGTAAAGATTAAGATAACCATGTAATTTTTTAAACAGAAAAATATGTTTGCAAAATTTTTAAAGTTTAAAAATGGCTCACCTTACGTTTATTCTAACTAAAATTACTGATAACGATCCAAAATATTCATATATTTTGGATCGTCATCATATTTTATTCGACAAATGAATTATAAAAGTTATTGTCATCTCACTTTTTTGTCGTTTCATGTAAAAATAATTCTTAAAAAAATCATAATTTTTTTTTTTTTTAAATTGCGATCGGAAACTTTGGTTTTATAAAGGTGTATATTTGAATTATTTTGTGGTTTTTAGATTTAATAATAATAATAATAATTGGACAATTTGTAGAGCGCCGTTTTTGTGAAAAATAGACAAGACGATTTCTATGAAACCTATATGAGCTGGGACAAATATGGTCTCCTTTAAAATACCTTTAATGGTTTTACGAAATCTATGATTTTTTTTTTGGTTTATTCTTCATTATAACTAAGCATTAGCTAAACTAAAGCAGCTTATCGGTGGATGATCTTTACGATATTAATGATAACACTAAAGCACACACATAAAGAGAAAGCACTACATGTAGAAGAATAGCAAATATTATAATCAATAATTATCAGCCTGAAACACTCATCTACATTGAAAAAATCTTCCGAGAAAAGATACTGGCCGCCAACGGGAATTGAACTTGTATCCCTCTGATTGCCGGTCAGCTGCTCTGACCACTGAGCTACGGCGGCTTATCTAATACCCGCCAAATGATTCAATAAATACTAGTGCTTCATTCGACAATTGCCATTACATTTTTAAGCAGTAATTGTTGAATGAAGCACTAGTATATATTGAATTATTTGGAGGGTATTAGTTAAGCCGCCATAGCTCAGTGGTAGAGCACCTGACCGGCAATCAGAAGGATACGGGTTCAAGTCCCGTTGGCGGCTAGTATCTTTTCTCGGAAGATTTTTTCAATGTAGATGAGTGTTTCAGGCTGATAATTATTGCTTATAATAATTGTTACCCTTTGTGCTATGCATAAAAATCTTGTTAAAAAAAGTTAGTTTATCAATTAAAAATAATAATTTTGTATACTTAGTTTATATTTGCAGTGTGTTATTAAGGGTGAAATTTTAAATTTTTATAATTATTATTTATATTTCTGATGCTTTCTGGTAATGTATTATATAACTTTACCCCATGATATTAATATTTGAATTGCACTATCGTTTGTTTCATTTTGGAGTTTGAGAGAATTGATGTTTGTCTTAATTTTCTAATATATTAAAATGGTGCAGTTTTATTTACATTATTCTCCTCGTAAATTCGTAATGTTGCTTAGCAGAAGTATAACGTGTTTAGTTTTTTACTTTAAATTATTTAAACTTATAAATACATTTATGTTTTAAGTAGAATTGTTCGTAATAATAATTTTTGTGCAGTAAAAAGCGTTTGTATGTGTTTTTTACAAGTTCCTCCCCATCTTATAATACCATATGGTATTATTGATTGGCAGTAGGCAAAGGACGTCATTATGAGTAAACATTTATTAAGGATATATCTTAGACATCTAAAGATGTATGTTAGTTTCCTCATTCTGTCTTTAAGTATGTTTACGTTTGTGGTCAATTTTAGGCATTGGTCTACTACATACAACTTGCCTCCATTAAGTAATTTTAGTTTAGAGATTTAAAAATATATATGTTTTTTATGGTAATCCTTATTCAGATGACGAGATATAGTAATTATTTAAAATTCCGCCGATAGAAAAAATCGCAAAGTTTGGATGGGGGAACATTTGTTAGAGGGAGATACATATAAAGTTTTTATACCAATTAAGTGTGTATATTGGTGGTTGATGTCCTGAAGACGAAATTATCTATTATAAAAATCATGTTTTCAAGGGACTATACATTTTTCCACATATTAGCGTGGGTGATTTCACTTTCGGTAAGTTCAGTAGATACGCTTTCATTGTACTTAACAAGCGTACAGAGGTTTCAAAATATGGCTGCCAAAAAGATATTATGCGAATCGGGGCTTTTGGCTTGAATTCTATAATAAATTTCCAGATGTACAAGCATAAAAATTGAACAATTTGTTACAAATTGCATTGCTGATACTTTTAGCCAAAAGTGTTTATTTGAGCAAATGCTTCATCGTCAACATATATTTGTTTGTTATTGCTCGTGTGATGTTTCATAGATTTTTCATTATTTATTAATTCTAGTACAATTGGTGTGCTAAGCCTGTCTCACTGAGAACTCAAGTGCTGAGATTAGGCGCAGTTGATAAAATCGTCGGCCTAGTGGCAAAGTCCACTAAGTCACGTTTTTTCATGAAATGACTTAAGTATGAGGTCTTATGTAAAAAATCGTCCTCTTTCGACTGGCATACTCCATTAAGTCGTATATTTAATCGTTTTCGATTTAGAAGTGTTTTTAAATTTACCATAAGTCATAGATCCGATATTATTGACAAGCAAAACACATTAAGTCAAACATTTTACTCTAAATGTCAATAATACATCAATTTAGACCGTTAAAACGCAAGCAAAATCCACTAAGTCAACTTTAAAATATTTAAAACACAAGCAAAATACACTAAGTCAGCTTAAAAATAATCTAAAGGGCGTTTTGCGGCATTAATTTTAACAATTTAACAGTAATCTTAACAAGCAAAGTACATTAAGTCATTATTGACTGGTAAAACCCACTAAGTCCGGCAAATTTTTTTGTTAATCTTTGATTAAAAGTTGCTGTTATTGCTTTTAACTAATATTTTGTATTGATAAGGTACTTAAGGGTTCATTCTAAATTATAAAATATTTAAAAATACATATTTTGGAGATATTCATCCACTTATAGTCTTTCCAAAATTGCTAAATATTGAAATGCGATTATCTCAGGATTGTGTTTTAGTGACTTAGTGGACTTTGCCAGCAGGCCGACGAAATTATAAGTTTAATGAAATACAAATTACGACAAGCGAAAGAAAACGGATAGACGCTCTCGAAATGTGGTGCTAGAGATAAATGCTCAGGATTATATTGAAAGCCAGACGCAAATGTGTGGAAGAGCTAAGCATCCACAAGAGGCTTTCAACTATCTGCCTACAACGTATCTTAAGATAATT
The DNA here is from genome assembly GCA_917563855.2 of Limnephilus lunatus. NCBI lineage: Eukaryota > Metazoa > Arthropoda > Insecta > Trichoptera > Limnephilidae > Limnephilus > Limnephilus lunatus. The sequence goes on from OU830592.1 coordinate 123,182,653, forward strand.
TCGACACGTTGCTCGCCAAACTGAGTACTCGTCTGAAGACCGTCTGAAGACCGTCTTGGAGAAACTCATAGTCACTGGCAAAGTGGAAGATAGAAGAAGCAGAGGAAGGTCACCAATGCGCTGGAGTGACCAAGCATCACTGGCATCTGGTACTAGGGTGATCTTGGCTCTCCAGGTAGCGCAGGACCGTGAGGAGTAGAGGAACCTTGTCCACGAAGGAAACTGGAGTAGAGGTCACGATCCTCAGCAATGAGGAACCGACTTGAGATGAAGAAATTACGTTTAAATGTTTACGTAACCATACTTCATTGCCGGCGTAATTATCGGAAAAGTTTTTAGTTTTTATCGGAAGACCTTTATGGTTCAAGGACTAGGTTTGGATAGGGTATTTTCAGTAATTTCTATGACGGCGTTGTATTTTTAATCACTCTGACTCCTAAGCTTGTTAATACGACAATATAACAATAGCAGCCAAGTACGTTTTCAAGCTAACACTTATGTTTCCACATAGGAAAAAAGTTAGCAATTTGATGACCCAGTAGCAATGATAGCATGTTCGATGGCGTCATAAAAAGCAGGCTGGAATATGCTAGTGGTGTGTGGACTCCGCACCAAGCTAAGTATATTAATATGCTGGAACAAATCCAGAAAAAGTTCCTTAGGTATGTCTATATGCGGATGCATGGAACGTATCCAAGATTCATGCACCATATGGATTTGCTTGAGGCAACTAATAGATTTAGCTTGGAAACTAGACGTTTTGCAAATCTTGCAGTTCTTGGTTATAACATAATCCATAACCGTATTGACAGCCCATTCCTCTTGGAATGTTATGGCTTATACGTGCCTGAAAATTTCAGCCGTAGTCGGCGACACGACTTGTTAAAGGTACCATTCGGTAGAACAGATGTTCTAGCACAGCATAGCATGACAAGAGGAATGGTGCTGTTGAACGAAATTTCGGAAACGCTAGATATGTATAACTCTTCTTAAGATAGCCTCAAGATTTTTTTGTATAATAATCATCTTCCTAGGTGTTAAGACTGTCAAAATGAGAAAATTGTACGGTAATTGGATAATAATCTGTTGTACAATTAAAAAAAAAAAAAAAAATTGTTATAACTTCGTTATTGTCCTAGTGACAACCCTAAAACAAAAAGTAGAAGATTCACATTAAATCAAGCTTCACATCTCTATTCAAAGTTGTCCATAGAAAAGTATAAAAGTGACTTATTTTGTAGAAACAGTTTTCATCCGCCAAATCGCCTACGCGCCGTTAGACATTGTTAATTTTTTATTTCTTGTATGAAAATGTAAAAAAAGGTGACAAAATTGTAAATTATTCATTTATACGATAGAAAAATTATTTTTAATACCGTTTTCACATAAAAACATTACGTGAGTCATTTTTACATATTTTTTTATGTTTGCATTAAATCTTTATATTTACAATTGTTAATATTTATTTATAATAATAAAATTTGAAAACTTAATTCGTAATCTTTCAAAAACTGTTTTTAGTATTCGGAAACATATAATTTTTATAAATATAAACATATATTAATTATAAATATATTTTTTGTTCAGAAATATTTAATTTTTTCAGCTTTAATTGCGAAGCGGAAATAACACAAAGTTTTTATAAATCTGACAGTTCGTTTAACACAAAATACTTGCACAATGGTAAAATACTAGTCAATTCTTTTTCTGTTGCCAAAAAGACTTACAGCCGTTATTCCCAATCTTTCTGATCAACTGTTGAGCTGAAATTTGTACATGCTCAACTGTCCTCAAATGCACAAATAAACTTTTCCTAACGCAACTCTCCGACGAACAGGCAAATCGAGCGTTACTAAACAAACCACTTAGCTGATCGGAGTATCTCAAAAAGTTGGGAACAGAGACCGTTAATGTAGTTGTTAATTGATTTAATTTGTTTGATACCGGGTGGCAGTTTGTGGTATAACCTAACAACTCAAAGGCTTCTTTATCTGAAGGGAGTATTACTCTTATGTATATTTAGCTTGGATATTTGCTAGGCTCTGGTTTTATGAGTATGTAAGGTGTTTGCCTTTTTTTTTGTTCCCCTCAAAAATTCTGGCATATTTTGTCAGTAGGTAAAAATACTTCCGCTTTTGCTATAAAATCCAAATTAATGGAAAATTTGTGAAATAAAAAATGTTTGCACCATACGCATTGCATTTAAATTGTATTATGAGAAGTAAACTAAGGCAGAGAATGCTATAATGCTATGTGTGGTCGGTCTTGCTGTATGGTTGTGAAACATGAACCTTGAAAATAAATACCATGAACAGGTTAGAGGCTTTTGAAATGTGGCTTCACCGGAGAATGCTCAAGGTCCCATGGACCGACATGATCACCAACACAGAAATTCTCAGGCGGGCTGGAGCAGTTAGAGAACTGCTTATATTAATTAAAATCAAGAAAATTTCATATCTGGGTCATATACTTCAAGGGGAGAAGTATCACTTGCTACATTTAATATTGAAAGGCAAGATAGAGGGTCGCCGAGGGCCTGGTAGGAGACAAATGTCTTGGCTGCGAAATATACGAGAGTGGATTGGCATTAGAAGTGTGGAGGAGCTATTCCGGGCAGCGCAAAACAAAGAGACCTTTTCAAGAGTGATCGCCAACGTCTGGGGGACCTGATAAGGCACACAAAGAATAAGAATTAGAAGTAATGATGTAAATTATTAAATAAAAAAAATTTTAATGCACACTTAAAAAATTTCAAAAATGGCTGGCCTTACGTTTTTTCTAACTAAAATTACAGATAGGTAATGAAAAAAAAACACACATACACTTATTTAATTTTTTATTTTTATTTTAACTTTATGAGTAAAACCTCAAACTGTAATATTTAATTAAATGAAGACAATATTAGCGAAACTCAATCGAAAATCTGGAAACAGATAAATCAGAAAAAGATATTGGCACCTCTAGGACTCGAACCCAGGACCTCTCGCTTTCCGGGCGAACACGCTAACCAGTGCGATATCAAATTCGGTCATTTTTACTTGTATCATACTTCGATTAAGAACCACCCAAGGATACTTTCAATGTCTACAATTATCAATGAAAATTAACGTGATTTTTGTTTTATTTAACCAAAATAATCGTTTTATAAATACACAATCACAATATCAAAATCAGACTTCAGCTTTATAAACATTTGTGACCTGACATTACATATTTATCACCATATTTTTATATAACGTAATAAAACAAGATACAATGTTTTTAATACGATATATATCATAAGAAAACGTAGTACTAACCTTTCACAATACTTTTGTACATGCATTTTGTTGAGTTTCGCAATTTCCATTGTGACAAAAAATGCATCTGACAGCTGGCTTTGGTTGTCATACTGGATTCAAACTTTTCAAAACCAATTGAAATTTACATGTATATCTTTGTTAAGAATTCTTCTTATTGATAAACTATAGTTCAAATGCACACGTCAAGTAATTGGGTCGATAATGGTAAAAATAAGCATAAATATTGAATGAAATTTAAATTCTAAATTTCACTTACGTAAAACATGTAAAAAGGCACTAATTTTTAATTTGAACGAGTTTAAAACAAGTTAAATAGATGGATAATTGAATTGCAGGAACTATCACTTTTACCTCATCTCAAGCAAAAACACGGCTGTCAGTTTAAACGATTTTTTTTTTTGTTAACAACGCGAAATACATCTTTTTCAGATCTTTCTAGTAAATTGTAGACGCAAAAGAATAGAGACAACTATAAAAAAATGCTTCAAAGGATTTTATAAACTGCATTATTATGCGAATCACAGATCGCGAGAGTTTTTAAAAATATTTAAAAATAAAAATTAATACATCTAGGGAGAATTTGCTGAAATTCAGAAACTAAGCAAACCCATGTTTTGTAAGTGGTACTGAAATTCAGCAAAAAGTATTCCAGAGGATAAAGCATACACGTAATAAAAATCAATTAAAACAATCACTTTTACCTCATCTCAAGCAAAAACACGGCTGTCAGTTTAAACGATTTTTTTTTTTGTTAACAACGCGAAATACATCTTTTTCAGATCTTTCTAGTAAATTGTAGACGCAAAAGAATAGAGACAACTATAAAAAAATGCTTCAAAGGATTTTATAAACTGCATTATTATGCGAATCACAGATCGCGAGAGTTTTTAAAAATATTTAAAAATAAAAATTAATACATCTAGGGAGAATTTGCTGAAATTCAGAAACTAAGCAAACCCATGTTTTGTAAGTGGTACTGAAATTCAGCAAAAAGTATTCCAGAGGATAAAGCATACTGTACTAATGTTGTACATATATAGATTCCATTGATGAATTTGAGAAAAAAGTGTTCCCATCAAATAATCATATTCTTTCCACACCTAAACTTATAAGCAAAATAATGTTGCAATCATACAAAAATAGCAGCCAATAAAAATATGCTTCAAGAAAAGAAGATAACGTTAAGTTTTTAGATTTTCACGGCCAAAAGCATTTTCGTTGTTAGTTTTTGGGGTGTTATGCCGTGTTGCGCTACCTCCTACTATAGCCGACGTTTCGGACAGCGTTGCAGTGTCCATCATCAGGGCAGATCCGGTAGATCCGACGATGTGTCGTCGATCGTCGGATCTACCGGATCTGCCCTGATGATGGACACTGCAACGCTGTCCGAAACGTCGGCTATAGTAGGAGTAGGGCAACACGGCATAACACCCCAAAAACTAACAACGAAGAAGAAGATAACGTTGGTAGTTCTTGGTTGAAGAAAGATACAGTTAAATGTGACCGAATCGGATAGATATTAGGCTCAGTTGGTAAAGCACTGACCCTGCAAATCATACATAGGTCGTGTCCTAGATGTGATCTTCTTATGATTTTTTCTATTTCTGAGTGGAGTTTCGCTAATTTTGTCTTTATTTATTAAATATTACAATTTGAGGTTTTACGCATTAAGTTAAAAATAAAAAATAAAATTACTTTTTTTTCGTTCTGATATCAGAAGGGCTTTAACGAAACCAGTCACCAATTTAAACAATATTAATGGTTTAGTGTTTAGTTCCAAAAGATTAAAAACATTTTTCATCCCTGTTCAAAAGTGGTTATTTACCAAGTTGCCGCGGCATTAGACCTAATGGACCAATGTGGTATGGGCTACAGCCTACGGGCCCGTGTGCTATGGGCTGCGGTCAATGGCCTGTGGCCTATGGCCTATGAGATATGCCACGGGCTATGTACTTAAGCTAATAAAACCCGCAGGCCGAAACTGCCTTTATGAGAAGATACACTGAACAGATAAAATCTAGATGTGCGATCTAACCGAATTGAAATTTTATTTAATTATTATGAGTAAAGCAATATTCAAATAAATCGAGATAATATTAGCGTACCTCAAACGAAAATCTGTAAACAGAAAAATCAGAAAAAGTTTTGACAACTCTGGGACTCGAACCCAGGACCTTCGACTTTCCGGGTCGCGACTCTACCAACTGATCTAAGATGTCCCTATCCGATGCAGTCATTTTTAACTGTATCGTACTTCGACTAAGAACTACCATCATTATTTTCATTTTCTAAACGCATATTTTATTGGCTGTTATCTTTATGTATGATTGCAAGAAACAAACCCAAATTAAATGCTATGGATAAATTATTAATCCATTTTTATTAATATGCGACATCTATTGACTTTTGTGCAAGTCTAGGATGAATATTTATTTTTATTTTTAACTTTATAAGTAAAATCTCAAATTGTAAAATTTAATTAATTGAAGACAATATTAGCGAAATTCAATCAAAAATCTGGAAACAGAAAAATCATCAAATCAATCAAAAATCAGGTTTTTTTTTTGATGTGTGTATCCAGGAGAGACCGATGTACGATTTCATTCCTCCCACTGCGGTGCAAGGTAATGTCCCGAAAGAGTTCTGCTGGAGAAGTTAAAAGGTCTCCCTTAACCAGTCTCTCTCGATCCAGTCTGTAAAGCAGCTAACGGAAAGACACATCCGCCGCCAAGACCCTGACAAACCACACCTTATAAACCCGGGCGCCCCTGCTAAGTCGCCAAACATAGCGAGTCATTTGGGATTACCTATGGCAGAGGTGTTGGGTATCAAATAGTTTGCAGTTGGCGGTACCCATAGACGCCTTCCAAATTGCATTTTATGTGTTCAACGGATAATTTTGATATTTTTAAAATTTCGATGAATTTCATCGAAATTGCGTAACATTGTAAACAAGTAAGGTAGAATTGATCTTATTTCTTGCACACCGACACGCCCACAATATGCTCCCACAGGTTTCTAACTCTGTGGCCATAGTCAATACCATCAACGTTTTTACGTTCATATTCTTTAACAGACAGAAGTAATAAAAAGTAAATATGAGAATTACTTTTTATTTGGCAATTACAAAAACCAACGAAAAAGTCCCTGAATTTAGGAATCTAATTCATTCGCGTCACATTTCCCCATATTTTTATTATATACCTAGGTATATTTTTTTCGATTATTTTCCCGAAATGGATTTGGTTTATTTGATTAGAGATATTAATCTAAATTTTTTAAAGTTCCTAACCAGATTTTCTTTTATTTTTTGCATTATCCCTTATTATAAAAATTTTCCCTCAGCGTTTGTTTAATTTTTAGGGTTACTGTGTGGAGAATCTTTTTAGGGAAAAGAAAGAAAGAACGTTCTGGGAAGGAAAAGAATTGAGGGGTCGTTAGGAATCTGGTGGCTTATGAGTGATGAAACGTATGAATCCATCCATCCCACTGCGATGCGAGACGATGGGTGGAGAGAGTCCGTCTGGAGAAGTCAAAGGTCTACCTCGACCAATCTCTCCCGATACGGCCCGCCACGCAGTAGGTGGGAAAGGTATTTGCCGCCAAGACCTATACAAACCTTACCCCATTAATCCGGGCACCCCTGCTAAATCACCAAATAGAAAACCATTTTGAGGTGACCTATGGCAGGGGTGTTGGTTATCCGATAAACGGTTCCCGGGGCGGCAGTACCCATAACCGCCTCTAAAACTGAATTTATGAAATGAAAACATTTTTGTCATTTAAAACTTGATGAAACGAAAAATAGCAACACTAAAAAGAGACAAATAGTCTGCGGGAAAATGAGATAGTATAATCTGTCTCCTCTTTGTGCGGTGCTACGTAGCTCACCATCTTCTTCAGTTTTCTGAAACTTTCACTTTTACTGCGTGAAAAACAGTATGATCATAGCACATACAGTTTTTTTTAAGTTTAGTTTTTGGATTCTGTTCTTTTTTATCTTTTAACATCTTCAAAAACAATTTAGTTATGCAACAATATAGTTTGACGATGTATGTAATGAGCGCTTTTATTATTATCGTGACGATTCACGATTAAGGTACCGTGAAGGCACAAAAAGGGTAAAAAAAATATGTTCCTTATAAAAATAATGCTGCAGCTCTTTCAAAAGATGAGATACACAATGAACGTAGGCCTAATTTTCATAATAATTTCGAAATTTAAAATATGTATTTAGTTTAAACCATTCCTAATCTAATGTAAACATGCATCCCTTCAAAAAGTAACTTTGTAATTAATAAACTATTAGAATCATTTACTGAAACACCAGGTTTTTATCCGGTATAATTTTCATAATAATTTTGAAATTAAAATATGTATCTAGTTTTGACCATTCCCAATCCAATGTAAACATGCATCCCTTCAAAAAGCAATTAAAAAATCCCATTGATCGTAGATATGTATAATAACGATTTGACAATAAAATTTGTCCATTAATAATTCACATTACTTGTAAGGTTTTTCCCTAATCAATAGACATTGAAGTGAGCTACAAACCCAAAGTAATTAGCCCACTGGAATTACCAAAATACTTAGAAATTCGACAGTCTAAAACGATTTAGTAACAAAAATAATTCATTAAAATCCGTGTAGACTACCCCTCTCCCCCTCCCCCATATGTTATGTATATAAACCGTAGGCTAAGAATTATTTGTACCAGTCTGAAGATGGCTCTGACGAGCTGAAACCGGTTACGGTCAAATAAAATTAAGTGGAATAAAGTTTTTTATTTGTTTTATTATAATCTAATTATAATCTAGTACGTAGGCCTGTTTCCTCCAAGGGAAGAAAATAATCATTTCTTGCATCGCTCTCACACACCGCACCGTGACATCTCCGTAGACCCCTACAATACCTAGCCTAGCCGTGACTATAATTTTGAAAGTATGGAATATAGTGACAAGTATAATATTGAAGTGTGAGTGAATTCCAAAAATTCAAAAACGTCAAACGTCAATGCGCTGATGGTTTTACTCCTGTATTTAAATATATAATGCTACAGATCTATCTTGCACACTTAATAACAACAGTCAAAAATGAGACTAACGGTGAACGTATGTTAGCATTACCCCCACAATGAAAACATAAATCATTTTCATACATCTCCCTCACATGTACAAAGAAAATTAAACGCAATCACAGTAGCTGGGCCGTAATAAGATATATCAGTTTTGTCCAAAGAAAAAAAAGTGGTACTTTGGAGGAAGCAGACACTCTTACATTGTATTTCTCAACTTTTGTCTCACAATTATTTAATGTGTAATGTTTTACGATTTTTTATGCCATCACGGTACCATAATCGTGAATCGTTACGGTAATAATAAAAGCGATTAGAGTTCCATTGTTTTTGAAGAGAAAACTTATTTAGCGCCGATGTGATTTGAAACTCGATGAAACGGAAAAGAGCGACACTAAAAAGAGACAAACACATACATCTTTATAGGATTTAGCCTGAGAGAGAATGAAATAGACTAATCGATGTCCTCGATGTGCGGTGTTTCGTAGCATATCGGTCTCCTCTTTGTTCAGCAGAATAAAATGTTAAATAATTTATAAACTTGGTAACAATATTATAATAAATAATAAAACTCACAATTATCCTACTCCTGATACTCCGAAGTTTAATTGTATGAAGGTTTTAAGGAACTTCAACCGCGTGTGAACTGCACATTTTTTTTAAAAATTAAAAGTTGGCGTAGCTACACATAAAATATACATAAAAAATTGAGTGCAATTTACACGCAATAGAAGCGAAACTTTACCAAAACAGTCTCAACCAATACTTGAAAAGTGAGGTCATAATAAAAGCGAGCAATGAGCGCAGACCTTTTGACGACCTCCGTAGACCAGTGGCTAAGACTCTTGACTCACTATCCGGAGGTCGCGGGTTCGAACCCGCAATTTTATTGATTAATTTGTGTTATTTGACAATTAATTCATTAAAAATAATATATAGTATATTTGCGGCACGTTCCAGAGTGGAAGATACTATCAGTATCGCCCTGGTGTAAGACCACCATTCAGAATTGAAACGTTGATTGAAAATGGCTTTAGCCGTGTTTGGTGACCAGATCTGAATAGCCAGGTACTTCCCAACCTTCCTCTTCCCCACCTCCTTCCCCTCCCCACTACCTTAACAACATACCCCAATTGGGGATTCCATAGTCTCACTGGCTCCAGACGGGAGCAGTTGAGATTCTTGTGCGGTATTCACAGTAAAAAAAATTCCTTTTCATATCTCAACCAATAGGAGCCTTTAAAATTGACATCATAATCAAAGCATCCAATGAGCGCAATTGATGCATCGCAGGTGCAGTAATCGTCCGTTTCATACGAAATCCAAATCACAGCGGGGCCATGGAAGTATTACTTCAAAAAATGTTTGTTCCTCATCACTTTTCAACCCCGCAAATCCCCCTGTTACAAATTATGGAAATATAATTGATTGGATATTCTCCAACAGCCTTCCAAAAGGTTTTAACGGAAATGCGAACTCTAGCAGAAAGATAAAAATAAGCCATTAAAGATTTCCAGACAAGACAATCAATTCCGTTTTCTGAATTGATCGCATTGTTCTTACTGCAACTCATAAAACTCTGCCAAACTAGATAAAAACTTTTATTTCGCTTCAGTTAAATGCATCTCTACAAATAAATAAGTTGGTAGAGCAGTGATGATCAACATTTGTCGCCAGACGGCCAATTTATAATTTTCTATGTTATTGGATTCTCTAAGTAATGCTTAAGTCAGAGAACCCGACATTGGGAGAACCCAGCTGTCTATCGTATTTCATCGGCTAGTTCCGTAACCGTTCGTGTATTAAACACGAACAATACAGCATCCCCAAAGATGACAGGCCCTGAGGTGAATTATTTTCCGCAGGGCCTCCTGTGTGGAAATTATCTTAATATATAAAAAGGAAGTCGCGTTAGTTACACCATTTATAGCTCGAGAACGGCTAGACAAATTTTTATGATCTTTAATTTGTTGGATTTTTCTCCGCCCCGAATAGCAGAATAGCTATTAAAATACCGGAAAAATTCAGGAAAAAAATCGTTATGAAGAAAATTCTTTTCCTCACACATTTTGTATGAAACGAATTCTCTTATTTTGAAAGAGCTGCAGGAATATTTTAATAAGTATAATATTAAGTAGTGAGTGAATTTCAAAAAATTCAAAAACGTTACACTTCAATACGCTGATTGTTTTGCTTTAAACATAATATAATGCTGCCTCTTTTTCTTACACACTAAATGTCAACAGTCAAAGATAGGACAAACGGTGAACGTATGTCTGCACGCCTGCACCCCTTCAAAGGAAAATACAATAATTATAATGAATCTCCTTCACACATGTAAAGAAAATGAAACGCCATTCCCGTAAGTTAGTGGAAAGTAAGAAAATCGCAAAAATATTAATCCGTACACAACGCCATTTCTGATACTGACAAAAACAAACAACGCATCTTTAATTGTTTCATTGGAAAAATTTTAACTGAAATATTTATTTTATTTAATTCAGTTAATTCTGAGGCGGTACGAAGTTTGCCGGGTCAGTTAAATAAAAGTAAAATAAAAACTACGACTATTATTCTTTACTTTATTATATAATTCGGCTTCGTGTGCGCTGGTTGCCTACCACTGGTATAGAGCGAATGCATCCCACTAGGGAGGTAGGGAGCTATTACACTCGAGAAGAATTGAATGAAATCAGCACAAGTCTCCTAAGTTACTTCGTCTAATTGTTTTCTTTTTTGTCTCAAGAGCAACCGATTTTTCATTTAAATTTTAAGGCGAAAAATTGACTAAACAAATTTTTTAAAGGGAGCACTTTTCAATGTATTTCTGCATAACGCTCGCCACCTGGCTCAGATCCAATTGGTAGACAGTTAAGGACGGTCGTGTGACTCAGTATTATAACCACATAAATACAATAATAAATCAGACTCTAACAAGGAGCTATTTAGTCTTGAAATTAACACAATATTTAATGTAGCAGTTAGACACCCGCTCCGCAGGTTTTTGCTGCTAGGCCCCGTGGGCGGATTTTGATTGAGCTTCGCCCAGTTAGAGTACTGGTGACCATTTTATAAATCCGATAGAAACTGGTTAAAAAATATCCAGTTCCTCGGATAAACTGTGATCCAGTGACGGCTAGTCACCGGGACAGGCAATGACGACATATGCAATATATAGCCGCATGATACAATTAAGTATTACCGTCAATCTTTCCATATTGGGAGAGATTCAAATTTACAAAATCGTAGTACCTACTTATCCTAGGGGGGGAACGTTCTCATGCGACCTACTAACGGAAGTGGCGCCATACTTCGACGAATTCTTGAATTCAACAATAACGGTATATTTGTTTGAAATTTCACGTACACAGATGCTTATATGGTGCGGTTCGTACGGAGCGGTGTCAGATATGCACTCGAAGCCGGGTTGTGACATTTCAACCATGCAGATGGTAACGTATTAATACTACCGTTTTTTTTACGTTTATTAAAATCAAATGTAATATTTGTTATCATGGTATACGACATTAGACGATAACAGTTACATTAAAACACAGCTATTTAAAAACAGTTATTTTATAAGAAATACTAGGATTATGGTCAGCATTAGATCCTTATAGGAGGCCCTGGGAAAAACAAACCCTCAAGCCAGACTCTCTCGACACATGGCCTTGTACCGCAGTGAGAGGGATGGATTCATACGTCCCTTAGTCTTGGTCACATTGACCTCTAGATTCCTAACCAACCTTCGTTATTTTTCCTTTGCAATATCCTTTTTCTAAAAAAACCCTCCATACAACATCCCGAAAGTTGACTCAGGTCCTAAGGATTTTTTTTCCTCATGTGTGGAGCTAATTTAAAAAAAATAAAGGTCTTGTATCTCAGATTATGGCTTTTGTAAATAGCTGCCTTTTTGCTTACGAAGCGACGGCAAAATAATTATTGCCAATGGTGGTATTTTACAAAGGCCAAAATCAAAAATGTGCCACATATAATTGGGCAAATAAAAATCGATGTTTCTGCAATTTATAGCTGAGAACTTCGATTGAAACTCACATTTCATGATGTTACAATAATTTGTTCGCTGTTACGAAGGGCTGTAAATACAAAAATTGATAACAAAATTGCCAAATCGTTTCAATAAATCCACAGGGCAATATTGCTTCAAAATCTCAATTCGGCTTAAGCACACATTGCCAGCAAAATATCAAATATATCGGCCTGTTTGTTTTAAGCCTTCGTAGAGGCTTTATCGGGGATGAAACCAGCCCCATTTACCACCCAAACAGAGTGTTGGAATTCTTTTTTATGATGGTTGTTGAAAGCAACCATCATAAAAAAAGATTTCTGGTCAAAGGTTATTCGTTCTTATATAGAAACTGTGATTCATTTTTAGAGTATTATGGCGTGTTATGTAGGAAATTCAAAAACATGAGTATGTATTTTTTTAATGATGATTCCTGATTCTAGTTTTTTGAGTTATATATAATAATATACATAAAAGAAAGTCGGGTTAGTTACACAATTTATAACTTGAGAAAGGCTGGACCGATTTTTATGATCTTTTATTTGTTGGATTTGTCTCCTCCCCGAATAGCAGAATAGCTATTAAAACATCAGAAAAGTTCGATAAAAAAATTGTAATTAAAAATCTTTTCCTCGTACATTTTGTATGGAACGAATTCTAATCTTTTGAAAGAGCTGCAGCAATATTGTGATATGTATAATATTGAGTAGCGAGTGAATTCCAAAAATTCAAAAACGTCAAATGTCAATGCACTGATTGTTTTGCTTTTGTTCTTAAACATATAATGCTGCCCCTCTTTCTTATACACTAAATTTCAACAGTCGAAAATGAAACAAAGGGTGAACGTATTTCTGCATCCCTCAAAAGGAAATATACAATAATTATAATAAATCTCACTCACGCGTATAAAGAAAATGAAACGCAATTCCCGTAAGTACGTGGAAAAATAAGAAAATAACATAAATTATAAATCCGCAGTACACAACGCCATCACTGATAGTGACAAAAACAAAATGCGGACAGTTACTCATCGATAAAATTGCTTCATTGTGTAATTTTCATCTTAAAACTGAATTTAATTCAGCTAATAAGTTAAAACAACTGCTATTGATTCTAAGGCGGTACGAAGTTCGCCGGGTTAGCTAGTTTTAAATATAATATGTATTCCTACGATTTCTGAATGATCCATTTTGAATTTCACTCTGAATTCTGTTTTGCTTTTAATACGTCTTAGTTGAAAAGTTTATGTCTGAGCTTTAGGGCCTACAAAACGAGATCTTGGAACTAATTATCTGGACATGGAGGACTTAACCTGTAATTGTAATTGGAAAAACATAATCATGAACGTACTTTCAACATTTTTGGGGGTGTTATGCCGTGTTGCGCTACCTCCTTCTTTCGCCAACATTTTAGCTAACGTTACAGTAGCATATAGCCTTAATTTTTATTATTAAATATGATTTTTATTTCGCAATTATTCAGTACAAAAATTATTCCAGAACAAAATCAACTTCCGTTGCTAACTAGCCTGCGTCAATAAATCCGAGGTTTTCTACAGAAAAATATATCCTAAACCATTGATAAGAAATCCTCGGCCCGCGAGCCTATTTCGTGTTACCCACGAACCTTTTCGTACTTCCTACTAGGCTGAATAAAACAAAAAAAACGCAGTAAAGAATATTCAACGGATTCTGTTGTTTTGCCAAAGGGTTCATAGTTTTGAATGAGCATAGAAAAAAATCTCTTTTGCAACGCAGCACTTTACTAGTTGGGATCTACGTTTGAAGCATTTTAAATATAACAGTTTTATAAAACACCAAAAGTTTTCTTGATAAAATTTTGGTCAACTTTCTGAACGCCAAAAATTAACAGTTTCAAATCAATGACGTTATATTTAAATAGACTCGCCATAGTCTCACATACTCAAAATATAATGTGGAAAGCAAGCAACACTCTTTTGTTTTCAGCGGTTTTCAGTATAATTTCTAAATTCAAAACTTTATTCCTGTGTGATAAAGACAGACAATCAAAGAATGTATGGGTGTGAATGTCATAGATAAATAGTCGGGCAGCGTATTAATTTTTTCGCCGAATACTGCTGTCACATCACGGGTGTGACCTATGGGTGTGACTGAGATAACAAGATACTCTCACTCGGTTACACAATATGACAGGGAAGGGTAAAGGCGGGTAAAACGTGACACACGGGCAAATATTTTTATATTTATTATATGAGTTTTCAGTAGTAATACAATATTTGTACTATTATAGCAGTATTGTTAAGTACATATTTTATTATACAGTACAGGTTATAGGTTCAAATGATTATACAAATCTATACAGATTAATAACACCTAGGACCGTTACTATTTACAATTTTCATCAACGACATTAATAAATTAATGAACGCGTTACCCTTTGTACGTTTTAACCCATCTTTCCCAATGGAATAAAACAAATGCGGGACGCTGTGTGAACCGACTTACTGTTAGTAGGTTGTCCTTGTTATGCTTATGTCACTTTGTGATGAAATGTTCGCTGTCTCCTTTTCGACTATTTGCCGTGTAACTGAAGCATTTTCTCATCACATAGTAGCGCTTTGCAATACAATTTACTTACTGGTAAGACACGACCTCACTCGACGCGTAGCCGTTTAGTACTCAAGTACTAGAAATAGAGACAGCTACAATCGTCTTGTGTTCGGCTTCCCACTTTTAGATTTCTACCCCGCAATAGGTTTTTTTTCGGTTCGAATACTTTTAAATACAGAAAAAAGGTATTTTACAAAAAAATAAATTACGAAAAAATTATACAGTGTAAACATATAATTTAAATGACCTAAAATATACAAATTTTGAAACAAAACGTACACTTATAACTGCTTTTAAAAAATGTGTGAAATGCATTTTCGTTTGTTCTTTCAGTGCTATTGAAAATATCTGTTACTTCTGCATATTGATTACAAAATGGTATTGAAGAAATTGTTGAAGTGAAATATATTTTTATTTCTTGTGACTATATTAGGAACGTGAAATTAAATTCAGGGCTGCCTATAAGAGAAATAATGGTTTTAAAAAATAAAAAGACATCAGGTTCCTACCAATCTTCTGTCGTTTTGCTTCATTAATAATTTATATACATTAAAATCTTTTAAAAAAATGCGTTCTGAGTATATAAGTTTCATTAAAAAATCAGAGTGTGCTATTCAAATGAGGTAAAAGTGAAACCTTCAGAAAACTAAAGTAGACAAGAGTGGGGAGACTACGAAGCACTTTTATTATCAATGTGAATGATGATTTTTTCCAAATATTTGTCGTAGAATTCCAGTACAAATTTTCCAATACATTTGGTCATCTGGTTAGTATTTGTGTTTTCTTCTTCGGAGTCGGTAGATGTCGCTTTCTTTTGTGTTTTCTTTGCCTGTTCATATTGAAGTAGTTTGAATTTTTTTGGATATTGATTTAACAAAAATATACATATACATATATATATTTTTTGGATTTCGTATGATTGAACCCTAAATTGACCGCTAAGGTTCGTCAGGCGCTTTATGTTCGACGCTTTCAATCGTATTATATTAGGTCCTTACATAGGAAATTGGTGTTTTGTATGGGTGGAACTTTGCATGGGAGCTATGGGAGTTTTGTATGGGAGGAACTTTGTATGGGAGCTTTTTCACGTTCCTAATTTGCTCCAAGTGGATTAAAACAGTTTTATCACTAACACCGCAGCCTGCAGCTAACTCGGACGTGGTTTGCGATGGATCCGCTTCCACAATATCCTTCAATTCTTCATTATCAATTTTGGTCTCCGGCCATCCACGGGGCTTGTTCTGCAGGTCGAAATTTCCTGAACGAAAACGTTGGAACCAAAAACGCACTGCGTTTTCTTTTGCGGCACCGTCGCCATACACATCATTAATCCTTCGAGCCGTTTCTGCAGCACTAGTGCCACGGTGGAACTCGTACTCGTAAATAACGCGATATTTCAAGTTTTCCATTTTGTAAACTAAGTGACGCAAAAAAAAATTGAGAAAAAACAAATGAAGTATAATTTTCGAATCCAAAGACATGAATAAATAGCTGTATAAATTTGAATTTGGAATCCTAACCAAAAAGAAGATATTTGAGATTAAAAATGCCAGTATGGCAAAACGCCAATTTCATATGTAAGGATTAGAAACGAGTTCCCGTGAAATAAATAAATATTTTATTGCTTTCTGATTCTCTTGCAGACTAAATTCCTTAGATGTATATGTGTATCTCTTTTTAGGATCGCTTGCTTTCGTTTCATCGAGATTCACTTCAATATTACTATTTTAGAAGACAAATAGGTTTGCGACTGTAAATTTAACAATGCAAGCTGTGTAGGTCTATCCTAACCCCACCAGTCTTTTAACTAATTGAAATGTGTAAATTGGTCAAACGGATAAAAAGGTTGACCATTAATGCTTTACACAATGTGGGAATCTCTGAAAAACACTCAGCTGTAATATCGCTCAGGAAAATAATGCCGTAAAGTTAACAGACAGTTAACAGCCAACGTTTTCAACGCTGCTTTATGTTACTGGTTTGGGTTTTCACTCAGTGGCGTAACTTTAAAATTCTGATTTAAAAAAAAATGCAATTTTTTTTAAATTTGTCACATCTTAACAATTATTTTTTTAAGTGAAAACGTCTTTGGCTCCTATATGTGTTCCACGTAGGTATGCAATATCTTCTTCTTCTTTTTGTAATAAGTAGGGACTTTCAAGGAAAAGAGAAAGACAAAGGGAGAAAATAACAATGAAGGACTTGGGAATAGGGGTTTAGTTTTTAAGTTGATTCAGAACTAAACAGAGCTGGTTCCAAATATAACCTGTTTCAGATAAATTATGTCATCTCTTCCAGTGACAGTAAAATGACCGAGACAAAATATCCGGAATAGAAATATCGACCGTCTTCGCTCTGTACTCTCCGTTTTCTATTTTTGGATCATAAGAATCAGTTAGAAGGGCGATTCCGTAACTTTTGTGTTATTGTTTGCGTTAAGGCAGCATTACGAGACAATAAAGTTTAAAAAGATAAAATACGTCGGACATCTTAAATCTTTTTCTTAAATGCGGTATTCCGTATTTTGCATCGTATCGTTTGTTGTACTTGTGTTTTTTTTCAGGTCTACTATTATTAGAGAGGCAAAGATCCCGAAGCAAATATATGTAAATATATCTATAATTTTTTTTTAAATTTTTAGTGTTTGAAAATTTTTTAGTGTTTACAATTTCAATAACATAACAAAATATTTCATACACTCTCCTAATAAAGCAACTTATTGTGCTTAGGAGAGGACAAGCATTTTACATCTATTTGAATTTGAAATATTATTTTATTTTTTTTATAATTGTCGTACTTTTCTTCCGATAACATATCAAGGTGTAATTTATTGAATACTAGCAGACCCGGAAACACGTTGCTGTGACTAACGAAACACAACGCCATTACCCAACCTTTATAAAATCCACACCACCCGCTTGCCAACTGCCCGCTGCCAGCTGCCTGAATTGAATATTTGAATTTCTCGGCTTTTATCTACAATAATAAGCATTTATTATACATGTAAACCTTCCTCTTAAATCACTCTATCTATTGGATAAAACCGCATGAAAATCCGTTGTGTAGTTTACACAAACATTTTGAGCGACTTCATTTTATACTACGTAATCTTCTTCTTTGTGTGCCTTATCAGGTCCCCCCGACGTTGGCGATCACTCTTGAAAAGGTCTCTCTGTCTTGCGCTGCCCAGAATAGCTCCTCCACACTTCTAATGTCGGTCTATTCTCGTATATTTATACTGTGTAATGATTTTTTTAAATGCTTATTTTTAAATATTTTTTTAATTCTTTCAGTTTCACAAATTCTACAATTATTATTTTTAGTATACCCCGTGATTTTTTAAGATTTTACGCAATTAGTTATTAATATATTTGCATCCGGTCAGTGGCCAAGTTGGCATCGTATTTGAGTGCCATCCTGGCGTCATGTGTTCAATTCCTTCGCTCACTACGGTGGTAGTAGGAGATTTTCAAATATTGTCAGGCCATTTTAACCCGGAAATGTATTTTTTTTTTTTCAATAAAGAAAATTCCAAATTAATAAAATACTAATTAATAATTCCAAACTAATAAACCCTGATGAAGTTAGCCTTGCTTTCAAAACATTTTTTTTACATTAACTCCACACGGAGGCCCTGAGGAAAATAATTTCCCTCATGGCCTATGTCATCTGAGTTGCTGTGTGAAGGGTCTTTTTGACGAGAGGAAGGAACGAACATTGGTCTTGAAGAGACCCATGTTATAAGAAGGAGGAAACACAGAGGCCGGCTAATCGTTCCACAGCCGAGCTGTTGAACACAGGAACGAGTAAAAGAAGCGACCCGTTCTCATGTGACAAATGTCAACCGTGTACGAATGTTAGGCACGCGTTTGGCGTGTTTCCCGACTATGCACCGTTGCCAAAGGGATCAATGACGCTAGTTCCTCCGAGCATCTTACATTGTAATACCTGTAGAACAAGGATAGCATTCCCACCTGACGCCTGTGCTCTAAAGATTGCAATTCGTCTGTTAAGATGGGAGAATCTATCAAACGGACCGCCCGTTGCTGCAAAGAGTCGAGGATATTTTTCAGGTAATATGGAGCTCCAGACCAGAGATGGCTGCCGAATTCAACCGTGGGGCGCACTTGCGATTTGTGCAGGGTTATTTGTATTTGGTACTAAAAAATAAAAGTCGTTTTAACTAAGTATATTATTAATTTAATTTAAAATGGCGCCACAAAATAAGTTTGCTGTATTTGAAAAAGGAAAACAAATATATTTATTATGATTATTAACATTTTTTGTCAGCAGGTTTCGAAGCCATTTAAAACGGCATCTTAATTTTTCTGCCGGATTGCCTCACCCACTTCCTGCCCTGGGTTACTAAAATATCTAGATACACCACTGGTCCCTGTTTTCAACTCCATCCAAAACTCCCCACTTTCGTGTGTGTTAAATTGTTGACCCATCCTATATAATGTTCGAATGGGTAGTTTATTGCCTATAGCATTTAGCAGCCGTTTATTTGCTAAGGGATGTTGTTAGCTTTAGTTTTTTTGATAGGGGGTAAGTGCCTTCTAATAAATATGTAGGCTTTTAATGAAAGGTTCCGCTCTACATTCAATTACAGACTCACAAATCAGGGTAAGGGTTCTATTACAACCTTTTGTTGGAAGGAGATATAATAAAGGAAGAGATTAAGGAAGAAAGAGAGAAGATTTAAGGTATTCATTTTGTGATACTACGTAGGTTGACCAGGAATTAAAGGCCTTTATTATTTTTCGGGACGCTCTTTCACATAAAATGACAGCACTAGCGTGTAGCTCAGACTTTCCTCTGCAAAACGAGCAGTGATCCGGGTCGGTAACTGCTTCAGTGCGACCTTTTCGTCCATTTGAAATGACGCACTGCAGTCGAATCCTTCAACCTGCGAGGTGCGTTTAATTTATTCGTCTTCTCAAGCATTCTTAGCGTGCTATAAATTACATTAAACTTTCATTTAGTCAATTACAACTCATGAGCTTTCAAAATTATCTTGTTACCTCCCAATGAACTTTCTTCCTATTAGTTCCATTTATGACCTCCGTGGTCGAGGGGCAATGCTCTTGACTAGCGATCTGGAGGTCGCAGGTTTAAATCCCGTTGTTCGCAAATATATTTTTTAAAATTTTTTGTGTTTTTACAATTCTATCATTTTAATAATATAAGGTAAATTTGCGGCACGTTCTAGAGTTCAAAATGCTCTTAGTATCGCCCTGGTGCATGACCACCATTCAGAATTTATTGAAACGTTGCATGAAATGGCTTTAACCGTGTTTAGTGACTAGATTTAAATAGCCAAGTTCTTCCACACCTTGCTCTTTCCCATGTTACTCTATCCACTTACTTTCAGCTTCACAACATACCCCAATTGGGGATGCCGTCGTTTCGTTGCGTCCAGACGCACGAGAGCAGTTAGGTCTCTTGTGAGATTTTTATTCATATACATTTTTTTTTAAATCCTGCTATCGTGTGATTATAATAATAATAACTAGCGTGAATCTATTATTCACAACTCTAAGTATTACCGTCAATTTTTCCATATCCGGAGAGATACCTAAATTCTACAAATCCGTAGTACTTGTAGCTAGGAGGGCACACCTTCATCCGAACTGCTAACGTAAGTGTCGTCATCCTTTGACGAATTCCTGAATTTGAAACCGAATAACAAAGTAGCTTTTTCAGCATATTTTAGGCGTATTTCAGAATTATTTCAGCGTATTTCAGAACATCCGTTTCTATCTTTCTGTGAATCGAGTATGTACGACAGACCCAGGGCTATTAATATGGTTTGATGATTGATTGGTTAACTTTTATAGCGCCGTTTTCATGTAAAATCACCTCAAGGGCGATGAAAATTAAGTTTGACGTAATCGCATAAACGACAAAAAGTGCGAAGCTTTAAGGGGAAGTTTTTCCCCCTTTTGCTCCCTAATATACCCCAACTGCCCGTTCCTAGGGATCGAGAGGTCACTTGGAGTAGTTGTTGAAAGCCTCTTTTTTCTGCTATCTCAGAGGTTTTATATGCTTTACTGTCGTCACAAGTAAGCACGGGGCATGTTGAAATTAATAACGCAATCTGGAAAATTCAAAAACTTATCATTATTTATTTATTTACGCCTATTTAGGTTTTTACATATATGTACATATATAATAATATTTACAAAATTATACTCATAAATAGTGCAGGAAACGGCTGTTTAAAAAACTTGCACAAAAATAATATATAAAGTAAAAATAATATCTAATATTGAATTTTATCCACACAGTACCTATGTATGTAGGTGCAAAATATTAAAAAAATCCAAAAAAGTTTTTTTCTTTCAGCCGACAGTATTCGCCTACTTGATGAAAAAATCTTCAATAAGGTTTGCTTATATATTATAATTGACGTACTAAATATATCAACAACATCAGAGTATTTGTTTCCTAGCTGTTAAATCCGTCGCATGGGAGTGTAATATTGGCATATTGATGTGGAATTGTTACAATAATATGGTAGGTACTGTCTTCTAACTGACCTGCCTGGAGTATGAAAGGAGATTACATATAATAAATCAGGATTATTGCAGCATCAGAAATTAGGGAGGTGGGTATGGGTACCGCTGCCCCGGGAATCATTTATTGGATAACCAACACCCGTACCATAGATCACCCTAAGTGATTCGCTATGTTTAGTGACTTAGCAGGGGTGCCCGGGTTAATGGGGTCAGGTTTGTCCGGATCTTGGCTGCAGATGCGTGATAGGCCAGATCGGGAGAAATATCTTTTGACCAGTGGTGGTCCGTGAGTTTTTAGTGAGCTAGAGTGCTAAGATTGGAAAATACGACTTTATTGGTGTTGTTGTAGTTGAAAACGTTTTTTTTTTTTTTTTTTTAAATTGCAACTTTATGTATGAAGATATTCAGTATATCTTCATACAAAATATTTAAATTTTGAAAGAAAGAAAAATCATTTTCAGCTTCAAAAACATCAAAAACGTCGTATTTTTTAATCTTAGCACTCTAGCTCACTGAAAACTCACGGACCGCCACTGCTTTTGACCTCTTCAGCAGGACTCTCTCGGAACATTACCTTGCACTGCAGTGGAAAGGATGGTTTCATTCGTCCGTCACTCCTAGATACACTGACCCCCAGATTCCTATCCACACCTCATACCTTTTTCCTCTCCTTCATTCCACTAAAAAGATCCCCCACACATGATCCCCATTGATGAAATATTCCCCGAGTGGAATTATTTTCCTTAGAGCGGTCCAATGTAAAAAAATAACAAAAATAATAATCTTTTTTTATTTATTTTTTTATATTTCGTACCGTTTTTGCGCTTAGTACGACAGCAAATAATAAGGCTCTACCCCACTTCCGCCTATTTTCGTGTTTTTTACTCCATCCTCCGAGACGTGCGGACAGCGAAATCGATTCACTACACAAAGAACTCCTGATTTATGACTTGGAAAACTGAGCAGTACCGTTTCTATTATGAAAAGCGGGAACATTGCAAATGCAAGGAGAACCACTCGGGTCACGTAGTTCTATAACTGTCACCGAATGACACGTCTTATGTAAAATATTATGTGAACAGCTTTAGAAAGAGAAAACACCAAGCTTTCTCTTTAAAAGTTTACCATAAACGCTCCCGTATAATTTGAAATAAGAAAAAAGTTACTGCTTTTGGGAGTGCTCTGGTTTTTTATGTAAGAAAGTGGGCGCACTTGCGATCTGTACAGGGTTAGCAATTATGTATTATTAAAGTATCTAAGTCCAAGAGTCAAGAGTCCTACTTCTGAGAGGCTAACTTAACTCTGGCTTCGATGGAGCCCCCGTGCCTGAGCTGGTCACTTACAACAAGCATATCAATGGAGGGCCAGTTCGGAAGATTGCTACCGTTGAATGAGACTAGATTTTCATTTCGATTCATTTTAGACTTAAATCAAACATTCTTGGGTCTTTAAAACATTAAATTCACCGAGATTATTATTTGTACCCCAAGAGAAAACACTCTCGAGGTAACCGTCCATTCTTTGCTTCAAAGCCCTCAAAGCCTTTGAGGTTTATGTGCCCTTTGGAGGCTTGTCAAACAAAAGCTCTAATGGACTGTATAATCATTCGCGTAACAATGAAACGATGCACTTGACAAGAGGTTGTTGATGTGCAACAGAAACAAAGTCGGAGACAGAACCGATCCCTGTGGAACGCCAGCATTTTTCAAGAGCGAGGAAGATGGGATACCGTCAGCAACCGCCTGAATCGACCTCTCCCTCAAAAAGTCGGCAATCCACGCACACAAGGATGCGGGAAGTCTGTAAGAACGCAGTTTGTTGACACGCTCTCGATGCCGAACCCGGTCAAAGGCCTTGGAAATGTCCAGTGCAACCGTTTGGGTCTCACAAAAACGTTCCAGGCACCGTCCCCAAACATGCGTCACATACGCGAGAGGATCACCGCACGAGCGGTTCCGCCGGAATCCATATTGACGGTGGTTAATAATTATTGTGATTACTGTTCCACAAATTTATTATGTACATGTTATGTAAATGCCTGTATAGGCTTATATTTCTATAAATAAATGAAATAATTCAAACAGGAAGCCTAAGACTGTGTAAAGATCAGGCGGTTTATGGTAAATTATGCAATGATTTAATTATTCAGCCGAGGAGGTGAGATATCTTCACTCAACGCAGAAATTAACACGAAAATACCTCGAATCTCGTTCAGGGTTTCATGGCTTTGTTAGTTGGAGCATTCAACCGTACAGCAAATAGTATTTGGAAATGGAGACGGTATTTCTAATGGTTTGTTTTACGATTTGGTGAAAATTTCACGCCTAGTTCAAAATAGGCTTTTTAAATGATAATACCGCACGATTTCCCCAACTGCTCCCAATCGCCGGATCCAATGGAAATATGACTTTCTAATTTAAATTTAAAAGCCTTGAAAATATCAGGATTATTAGAATATATAAAAAAAAATCAATAAATTAAAAGAAATTAAAATCTTATATGCTTATGTCCATACTAACGCCCTCCGTGGTAGAGGGACGAGGCTCCCGACTAGCGATCCAGCGATACAGATTTCCCACCTTCCTCTTCCACATCTCCTTTCCCTTCCCACTACTTTTAGCCTCACAACACACTGGCTCCAGACGGGAGCAGTGGGTACTTTTGTGCGGTATTCACATAAAAAATGTATTAAGCTGATAATTGGTTAGTTGTATGAAACTGAAAAAACTTTTCATGTTTTTATTGAAATATAAAAAGATTTCAAAATTATAAAAAATAAGTTAATCTAACAGTAAAATAAACCTAAATATTATACTGTCATAAAGAAAAAACACAAAGCAACTTATGTTCATGAATTTTTTTTACATTTTATCTAGATTCTGCCTTCAATGTAAAGATTTTTTCTAAGCATTATACTTCTAAAGAAAAATCTTGAAAATATGATTATATGAATATTGAGACCTTTTTTCTTTAACGGATGGTTTATCGTTGACGTTTCAACAGTTAATCATCCGTTTATAGAAAAAAATTATTTAAATACATCCACCGAGATCTCGTTAACTTAATAATCACTGGAGTGATATTTGCCACAATATGGCACAATTTAAAATACCTCGGATTGCTTTGCTGCCAATTTTGGCAAATTTTCCGTTATTTGTAAGTAATTAAGTAGAAGTTTACAATTTTATAATATTTTTTTCATGAATCCTACGAGTATGTGATAATCGACAAAAAAAAGGTGAATTCATTGGCTTTATAGAACTATAATCAGTTTATATGTCTGCTTATTAAAATTCGGAAGTATGATTTTTTTTAATGTGGGCGGAAAATATTCAAAATGATCACCAAAAAAATCTCAAGCAATCGGAGAAAAGAGTTTTAAATTGCGATGTCGCTCCAGTGGTTATTTAACCATCACGCCGTTTACCCATAGGGGAGGGCAGAGAGCACTCGTTCACATTATTCTGACTCTTGACATGGCCCGACTCAAGTATCTGATACACTTGAGCGTTCCGTGCCTTCCTCGGGCGTCCCCGACTTCTTCTGTCTCTCTTTTCTCAGGGCCTGTATCATCTTTGGGAATGCTGTGTAAAACTTTTGAGGCAAAGGAGAAAGAGGAAGTTTTGAGAAGGAAAAATGTTTTAGAAGTGGGTAGGTATTTGGGGTCAATGTGTCCAGGAGTGACGGACGCATGAATCCATCCCAGAGAGAGAGCCCAGTTGGAGAAGTCTAGATTAGGTCTTTCTTAACCATTCTCTCCAGTTCCGGCGCTCGCCACGTAGTGGTTGGGCAAACGCATTCGCCGCCAAGACCTAAATAAATCTTACCCCATGAACCCGGGTACTTCTGCTAAATCACCAAACGTGGCGAATCTCTCGAGGTGACAATGGTTGGGATATTGGTTATCCAATAAATATTTAAACACAAAAGATGAATATGTTGGAATATAATGTGTTAAGATTAAATTTCATTGAAAACATTTTAGATAAGTATTTAAAGAATTTCTTAATATTGTTCTTTAATCAAAATCCAAAAGATCATTGGCGAAAATTTTACGAAAATATTAGTTCTTTAAATGGCTGCCCATTGTTATTTGGACAAAGGTTTCTCTTATATTTATAACTAGCCAATTACCTAAATCTAAGAGATAACCATTACTATATTTATTTTCCCCATTTCAGGGATAAGCGTCGAATAACAGATCTATTTTATATTGGTGGTAAACAGAGAAAAAAATTGAGAGGATGTGTTTTTATTTATTTATTTATTGTTTGAAATATTCACAGAGTGTCAACAATTATTTCAGTAATAAAATAATTGCTGTTGGGATGTACATAGATATTAACACTCCAATTAGAAATGTTCATAGCATGCGTAATTAAAGTTTAGTTGTTACTAGGTGGAGATGCTTGTAGTGTAATAACAATAATGATCAAAATCTTTACATATCATATATAAAAGTCCTCCGCCGTGTCTGTTTGTCTGTTCGCGATTAACTCAAAATCTACTGAACAGATTTTCATACGGTTTTCACCAATAGATATAGTGATTCAGGAGGAAGGTTTAAGTATATAATTTGTCAAGGTTTTCTGTAAATTGGTTGAAATATATAATATATAAAGGAGAATGTCTGTGTGTGGTGAACCAGCGGGCTGGCAAGCGGGCGGTGTGCATTTGATTTGTATGTAAATCTACAATTTTATGCCAAAGTTGAAGAAATTTTGCAAACGAGACCATCAAAACAAAAGAAAAGTCACTATCTACATTATTTGATTTTGAAAACTCTGTGTAAAGCCTGGGCATCAGCGGAGACTTCAGCTATGAAATATAAAACATATTACCTAGTGTAAAACATAAAACATAGCCTGCAGAAAAACATAAAACATAACCTTCAAAAAAGTGAGGAGATAATTACATTTTAACCAGACATTGTCTTAAAAAATGTGTGTTTTTTTTCTTTATCAGTCATTTTAATTTTATTGAACAATAGAGAAGTCCAGTCCATTTTTTTTATGAAAAATGACCTTCTAACTTTAATTACTGCATATTTTTTTTTTTTTAGAGTTAGTTTTAATAGTAAAAATAATTTTCAAAGTTTAAATTTTTGGAGATCCCTCGAAAACACCCATATCTATGATGAATTTTGTGACGTCTCTACTAAAATAACGATTCACGTATTTTATGATTTTTATGTTGGTTTTCTTGAATCTCACATAGATTTGCGCAGGCGCGCGGCCATCTTGTTTATTATAACGCGTTGATTGGCTAATGGCTTATTTATTGCAAATGGCGAAATCAAATTCTTTGCAAAACAATGAATGACGTTGATGAATTTTACTTGCAGTTTTATGTTTTTGATGATAATTTTCGTTTAAATGATTAATTCACTGTGATATTAGTGTAATTCAGCATAAGTACCAATGCTGCTTTTACTTTTTTTCAGTTTTAGTCCTTAAATAATGTTTTGTTGGTGATTTAGTTTCGTTCGGTTTTTAGGTTAGGTACTGATATTACATAATCAAAGGTTACTTCTCTATAATTTTTATGACTTTTCCGCGTGAATTTAATAAAACTTCCATAAAATTAATATTATTTAATAATGTAAAAGCCTTATACATGTGTAAATAAATACAAATTCGAGAAATCAACGCATTAATTGCGTAAAACTGAGTCCAAGATGTCGGATTTTTTCAGTTATTTTTTCGGAATTATTATAATATTTTTTTATCGTTTTTAATTGTATGAACGAGATAAAAAGTAAAGTGACAGTTTTATTCCAAATTCATAAAGTAAGAGGACTGTATTTTTTAAATTTTGAATTTTCCTAATTTTTTCGACCATTTAATAGAATATGTTTACAGTCGGCTGTTTTTTTTAAATTTTTTCATTTTGAAACTTAAAAAACTGCATTTTTCAAACACAATCGTATATGTCAGAGACAAAAATCTAAAAGGCAATTCTATCAACTTTCTATAAAGGTATATGGTTTTACGACATCTTCAAAAATAAGAAATATATAGAACATTTGCTTGTGTCATACCTAAATTCCTATATGAATGACCCAAATGAATTACAGTGAATCATCAGTGAATCTTCCATCGTGACGTCACCATGACAGCATTACACAGCATACCAACTTAACGCTGTGTTTTAACGAGAATATTAAAAATGCACTTTTTAATATTTTTTTAAAAACTGTATGTTTTAATATTATTAAATAAAAGTTATATATTCAGAATCAACGTTTATTGGTCTATATGAACATATTTTTCTAAAGCCATAATATTTTTCACTGGAGTTCCTTATTGAAAAAACTTTTTAATGTTTGCATTCAAAACTTTTATATTTCAAAAATTACATGGTTATTACAAATAACAAAATTTGAAAGCGTATTTCATCACCTTTAAAAAACAGTGTTCAATTTTCGGATACATTCACAAATATTCCATTTATTTTGATTTTATTCTAGGCGGAAATATATAATATATAGCTGACAAAATACGCTAGATTTTTGAAGGGATCGGAGGTTTTGTGATCGTATCTTAGAATCTCTTTCAGTTTTTTCATCCAAGATCACCCACAATAATTGGTTTTACGGATTCGTAGCAATTCAATTAATGGTTTAATATAGAACGCCTTTATTCGTCTATCAAAGGGGATCACCTTCTTTTCACGTGTCGTCGGATGCTATCTATATCGCAAGCACTTGTACGTTACACGTGTGCGGAAAAGAGTATGATACGGTGACCAACAAACTTTGAGGATATAAATTAAAAGAAAAATATTAATTAAAATAAAACAATAACTTTATGAACATCACTTTTATTTTTTTAAACTTTATGGCGACCGGGTTTGGCTACAACCGTAGCTTCTTCAGAGTAGTATAATACTCTACTAAAATTAAGTTACATATGTTATAGATAATATATGGTTTAAAACAAAATTGGCTGGACTTATTCACTTCAATGCAGTGATTGTCCTGCGTATTATATAGGCAAAACGGCATCTAAAATAAACACCCGTGTCGAAGAGCACCTTAGATGTTTACTTAGTAATTGTTTCTCGGAAAATACAAACCATCTCATTGAAACAGATCA
Organism: Limnephilus lunatus; assembly: GCA_917563855.2. NCBI lineage: Eukaryota > Metazoa > Arthropoda > Insecta > Trichoptera > Limnephilidae > Limnephilus > Limnephilus lunatus. The sequence goes on from OU830592.1 coordinate 123,211,268, forward strand.
TAAATCCAATAAAAACTCAGGCGTCACTCTAATTCATAAAAACACGATAGGTATCAGATTAAATAACTTAGAAGCACTAGAACTAAGGAAAGCTAAAACATCAATAGTAAGGTAATTAACAATAAAATAAATTTAAATAAAAGTCTAATACTGAGGTTGTTCCCCCTTGACAAAGAAAATTCACTTTCCCTTCCCAATTCTCCATCTACACTTACTCCTACTTCTTTCTTCACTTGAGTCCAGCCCATTTTGTTTTAAACTATATATTATCTATAAAACATGTAACTTAATTTTAGTATAGTATTTTACTGCACTGAAGAAGCTACGATTGTAGCGAAACCCGGTCGGTGTTGTTTTATTTTTAATTATAATGTCATATCACAAAGTATCTGCTTCATAAGAACAAAAAAATATAAGTTAACACGAGTTCTCAGTGACAGATCTCAACAATGTAGCTGAAATCTGATTGCATGGAGCAGCTAAAACTCTCGGGTGATGAGTTCTTACGTCATGAAATTCTTGTAGCTTTTTTATGATTACACGCCCTAATGGGCTTTTTCATTCTATTTTACACGTTATTGTAAATACTTAAAAATTAAAATAATAAATAAAACATAATGCAATGTAGTTGAAAATGAGAACATAGACTCCGAATCCTCACATAAATATATATTCAGTATAACAAATATAGTAGAATATATGTCTATTTGTGTCTAGATTTAGATTTGTTAGTTTTTTTATTCATCATTTTAAGCACCCGCTTAGCTGTTTGTTAGCAGGTCAGTAATTGACCTGCTGACAATTAAATTAAATTATCTAACTATATTAATGAAACACTAAAGCACACGTACATGTATAACAAGAAACCATAATATAGAATTATTATAAGCAATAATTATTAGCCTGAAACACTCATCAATATTGAAAAAATCTCCCGAGAAAAGATAAATGCCGCCGACGGGACTTGAACCCGCGTCCTTCTGATGTCCGGTCAACTGCTCTACCAACTGAGCTACGTCGGCTTATCTCCCACCCGCCAAATAATTCAATTTATACTAGTGTTTCATTCAACAATTACTGCTTATTACATTTTTCACCTGAAAACAACCAACTTTATTTTTTGGTAGAGCAGTTGACCGGATATCAGAAGGATGCGGGTTCAAGTCCCGTCGGCGGCATTTATCTTTTCTCGGGAGATTTTTTCAATATTGATGAGTGTTTCAGGTTAATAATTATTGCTTATAATAATTTTTACCCTTTGTGCTATGCATAAAAATCTTGTCTTAAACATTAGTTTACCAATTAAAAATAATAATTCATAATATAGAAAATAGATACAGAAGAGTAACTTTTCAATGCACTACAATACAAAGGCATTACGTAGATATATATACTTAAAATATTACAAACAATAGCAATATAAAATATCTTGATCTATTAACCACTTTTTAATAGGCACAAGATAATAAATAAAGGTGTTGGAATAAACAATATTTATACCGATTATTTTTAAGATAAAATATACGAGTATTTCCCAGATCAGAATAATTATTTCCGAAACTGTGAAGTCTCGGAATCGGGGAATTTAGCTAAGCTAGAATCCTGGGTTGTTAAAATAAAAGGGTAATAAATATCAGCAAGATCTTTTGGGTACATGGATGTTGATTAATTGAAGTAAAATTCTAATAAAAAAATTAAAACACCTCCTTCATTTTTGTTTAATCAATTAGAGTAGCAAAATCCTCGAAGGGTGAGCTCTTAGAACATCTATAAACAATAATTACTTTCATTTTGCAACTTAATTTTCATATTCTCAATTTGGGAGGTGGGTATGGGTACCGCCGACCCGGGAACCATTTATAAGATAAACGACACCTCTGCCATAGGTCACCCCAAGTGGTTCGCTATGTTTGGTGACTTAGCAGGGGTGCCCGGGTTCGTGGGGTGAGGTTTGTCCGGGTCTTGGCGGTTAATGCGTTTGCCCACCAGCTGCATGGCAAGCTGGATGGGGAGAAAATGGTTGAAGGAGTCCCTTTGACTTCTCCAGCCGTACTCTCTCGGAACATCGCCTTGCATCGCAATGGGAGGGATGGATTTAAACGTCCGTCATTCCGGAACACACTGACCCCCAGATCCCTAGCCGCTCCTCATACCCTTTTATTTCCCAGTGCTTCCTCTTCTGCCATTCCTCAAAAGACCCTCCACACGGCATCCCCAAATATGACATAGGCCCTGAGGAGAAATATTTTCCTCAGGAAATCTTGTATGGAGCTGATGTAAAAAAAAACTAAGCAATGAAAAAACCCAAAAGAAAGATCTAAAATATGTAAAAATTTGTAAAAGAGTGACTTCTTCGAAATTATTAATACTAACGTTAACTCGAGAAAAATCATGGGATTTTAAAAACAATCATGGGATAATTCTACGTTAGCTAAAAAGTGCAGACCTTTGACAAATAACGAAATCCGACTTTGCTTGTGTAGAAAAAAAGCAGTTTTATTGTAAATTTAGGCAGTTCCATTCGACGTAAAAACTTTTACCACCAACGACATAAACCTTATTTCTGGAAATAAGGGTTCTCTTATTGAATAGAAAGGCTTGCTTCACCCATTCCCAACATACATTCACCATACATCCTCCATACATCCTGCATACATCCACGATACAACCTAACATCGCATATCGCCTGGCCTGCCAAGTAGAGATTAGAAAAAATGGAAAAATTCATCATTATAAAGAAGATGTATTATTTGATTACTTCTGTATGTTTTGAGTTGTTTACGTACACCGAAGATATTATGCAAATAGAATTGTGTCACGGGCGTGTATTTTTGCCCGAAGTAAGCTAATTTTTACCTTAAAACTTTTGAAATTAGTTACACCTTTTCAAAAATCGAATTTCAGAAAACCATTAATTGATAAGTGAACTGTAAATCCTTGCTATACACCTCGTATCCCATTTTACACGGGTTTTCATGAGAAACTAATGTCTTATTAGTTTAAATAATTCTTAGTTAAGTGATTACCTATAATTTTTTATACTTTATTTTATATTTTAAAGTGAAGATTGAACAAAAACTAAAATAGTATATTGAACATACAAAAACTGGGACGACGAAATAAGAATAGCACAAATTTGAAAAAAAAAGTCAACCAATATTTAGGGATCAGTTATTTGGAGAAGTCAAAATTTTTTTTTTTTTTTTTTTTTGCATTAACTCTAGACAGGAGGAACTAAGGAAAATAATTTCCCTCGTGGCCTATATTATCTGAGATGCTTTGTTGAGGGTCCTTTTGAGGAGAAGTATGAATTAACATTGCTCTTGAAGAGACCCATATTGAAGAAAGGGGGAATAGGCAAATCATTCCACAGTCAAGCTGTTGAACACAAAAACCAGTCGAAGAAGCGACCCGTTCTCATGTTACAAATGTGCGTTATAATTATCAGCATCTATGGTACGAGTACCTTATTTTTTTAGGTTTAAACAAAACTTGGCGCCATAGCGGTAGACCTGCAAACCTTGGGAATCATCTAGCAAAAATTTGTACGGAATTATTTTGCAAGAAACGACAGATCCCTAGAAGGAAAGGTTTCATGTAAATTGTACTTTCAATTTTGTATAAATGACATTTCTAGATATTATCCGTTCTCTGGTTATGTACGCGTATTTAGTCGACTGGGCGATTTTACAAACAAGGCATTATATTAATGGAGCGTAAGTTGTTTCGGGGTAAGGTTTGAATTTATTGCATACGTGTAATAAAATCCGGATTTATTTAGGTAAGTAATAAGAATTTTTACATATAAAAATTAACTTGGTACGTTTGTACATAGAGCAACATACGTGTTATATTTTTATAGTTCAAGAATAACTATCGAACATATTGAATTTAATAAGAAGGATTAAATGGTTTTCGTTTGATAATGTGTACTCTTTTCTTCTTCTTCTTTTTAAGTCGGTTACTCATTGCTGAGGATCGTGACTCCTACATCATTACATAGTATAAAATGAAGTCGCTCAAAATGTTTGTGCGGTTAGATCTTTTAAACTACGCAACGGATTTTCATGCGGTTTTCGCCAATAGATAGAGTGATTTAAGTGAAAGGTTTATCTTACTTACTTACTAATATTATAAATGCGAAAGTTTGTATGGATGGTTGGTTAGATGGTTGGTTGGATGGTCCTTACTCTTTCACGCAATAAATATCGAATGAAATTTATAAATTCTTTCACTAATCGAAAGCTACTTTATTTTAGCTAGTAACAGGGGCTATATATACTGGTAAGCTCTGGCGTTATGAATAAGCTGTGGCGTTATGAAATTATCTATTATACGTTTATTGGCAAAGTGTGTTACTAAGTAAATGTTTGACGTGGGCTGTCAATATTATTTTTTTGATAGCGAAAATTCAAATATTAGTATTCTGATATGAATATTTAGTGTAGGTAGATACAAATATAAAATAGGTACTTATCTACATTTTGACCTAAGCCAACAGCTATTCTAATATTATGAATGCGAAACGGATCGTATTTGATTGTTGATTGATTGGGGGAGGGGGAGAGATAGTGCGGGAGTGGGGGGGGGGGGGGGGGAAATATGCGAGCGAAGCCGGGGGTAAAAGCTAGTGTATAATTAATGCTTATTATAGTAGAAAAAAGCCGAGAAATTCAAATATTCATCATTACATAGTATAAAATGAAGTCACTCAAAATGTTTGTGCGCTTAGATATTTTAAACTACCTAACGGATTTTCATGCGGTTTTCACCAATAGATAGAGTGATTCAAGAGGAAGGTTTATATGTATAATACATGCTTTTCACAGTATAGAAAAGCCAAGAAATTTAAATATTCAATTCAGGCAACGGGCAGCTGGCAGCTAGCAAGCGGGTTGTGTGGATTTTATAAAGGTTGGGTAATGGCGTTGAATTTCGTTAGCCACAGCAACGTTAGTCCGGGTCTGCTAGTTTTCAATAAATCTAATTTGTTTTTAAATGTGTCTCTACTATGAAAGATCTTGGTATTGTTTTTGATAGTAGGTTGACTTTCCGTGCTCTTCGTATACGTGTAGTACTTCACGGAGAATGCTGGATTTTATCCTACGCACTGCAAGAAATTTACAGTTCTATAGAATGCTTTGTACAATGCTTTAAAAGTATGCTTGAGATTAGATCGGTGTTATGGAGCCTGCACCGAGTAAAATATTCCCTCATGTTGGAGAAGGTTCAGAAGATGTTTTTTGAGATTTCTCTACCTTAAGGAGTATGGCTACTACCGTGGTACTACCCGACCAACTTTTCTTGGGCATTCTCGGTATGAACCATCTACGGGTCAGAAGGGATGTGCTCACTGTAACACATTTCTGCAGACTGATTCATGGATGGTTTGAAAACTCCACTTTCATGGAGAGCATTAGTTTCTATTTTCCCAATGGTTTTCTCCGTCATCGACATCATAAACAGTTTTATCTCCGGCTTGCAGAACTAACTTGGCAATGGTCATGTCAGTCGGAAGTGTTGTCTTGTTGTTAAATAGAATATACATTTTTTATTTAAATTTTTCGAAGAAAACTTCTTCTGACAGGTTTTTACTTTGTGATGGCATTATTTATTTTATTAAAAGACATATAACTTTGTTTACATAACTTTGTTTTGAAATATTAGAAATAAGGAAAAATGTTAATATCAAAATGGGTGTAATTAATAAGGAAAAAAAATATGAACCCTCTTTTGAATATTTTCTCACTTAACCGGTCTTTTCTGCTAACAATATTGTTATCCCTAATTCAAATAAACTTCCCCCCACTCTTACCCCTCCCCCTTCTTTGTTCCCCTTCCCCAGTTATTTAATCTGTAATATGTATTTAATTTGTGACTTCAGTGTACATTTACTCCTGATGATGTGAACATTGTTTACGAAATATGTAGACTGTATATAAAATAAAGTGTTTTTTAATAAAATAAATAGAATCACTTTGAATATCGATATGTTTAACATCAATAAAGCACAATTTAGACGGCAAGCTTTGTTGCTGTCAGTTTAAATCTATTTATTTAGATACGAGTTCCTAACAGACGAACCTTTTCAGACATGATTCTTAGCCTCCCTCGGTGCAACACTGATTCTAAGCAGAACTCTTTTTTCTATCGTGCGTCTAATACTTTCAACACACACTACACAAAATTTGACACATTTAACTCTGCACCACACTCCTTAAAATCCCACAGACGTTCTCTCGATACTTTACAACAATAACTATAGATACCCTCTAATACCACCAGTCACCATTCTATTAACTACCTTTTTTTTTCTTTTAATTTTTTGTAACGCATATTTTTATTACTATACTTCAACCTAATCGATCCCCCCCTCCCATCCTACCCCCTCACTATTCCCCCCTAAATAACTTGTCTCTTAAAATGTATTTTTTTCTTTAGCAAATATCTCTGGAATCACTACACTTGTTAATAATACCCATGTGGAAACCTGTAAATGGTTCAATTATTGTGACTCAATTACTATTATGCTCTGTTATTAATGTAAACTGTTAGTCTCCCAAATAAAATAAAATAAAAAATTAAATATTTTCTCTCTTTTCAAAACGCTTTGAAATGTTAATTTGTAATGTTTTCAACATAAATAAATTGAATTGAACATCCATGGTGGACAAATCTCCTCCACTTCTCGCGGTTCTATGTTGCGTGAAGAACTGCGGACACGACTTACCGGACGCCAGTTATGCTTGGTCACTCCAGCGCATTGGTGACCTTCCTCTGCTTCTTCTACCTTCCACTTTGCCAATGACTATGAGTTTATCTTTGTTAGAGTCCTCAGTTTGGCAATATGTTGTTGGAAAATAGTTGAGAGCCTATTGTGGATGCCTAGCTCTTCCAAAATGGACACATTCTCTCCAGCACCACGTGATTCCACGACAACTCATTAAAATGACCTTTCAAAGAAGACGTTGAAGATTCTGAGTTTTCCGTTCACCGGAAACTTTGGTTTCGTGGTGTATTTATTGATTTTTCTGTAGCTATTATAATTGAATAAAAATCGTGGTATTTGCACTTTCCGTTAAGTTCAAATTTTTCACCAAGACAGAAAGACAACGATTTCTATTTATTTTGTAAATTTTATTATTATTATTTATTATGTGCATCTGTATAAAAAGGTTTACATATTTTTTTGGCCTTGCCTGTCTCACTAGGAAATCCTGTGTCGAGACAGACTAGTTTAAAAATATTAAATAAAGTACATTTTTCAATAAAGCATAATATTTGACAAAAAATTTCAGGTTGGTAGTGATAACAATAATGAGATAGAGGATTATATTATTTGGGTGAGGTGACTAATTATTATTGCACGACCTTTTTCTATGAAAGCTTTATGAGCTAAGGGAAGTTAAGCGAAGAATGGTATCACATTTTGATCACCAAACATCTCATTTAATTTATTCTCCCTTATTTTATGAAACGACTAGATATTCAACATTAACAGAACGCCAAAAAATCTCTTAAAGACGCAAAACTTATGAGAAGCAAAAATATAAATGAAAATTCTTTTTCAAGAACTTCCAAAAAAATTCCACCCTTAAAAGTTTGAAGAAAAAAGTTTTTTAAAAAGTTCAATTTGAAAGCAGAATGTTCACGCTTCGGGTGGTGTTCTGAAAAGCTGTCTGGAAGGGAGGTAAAAGTCATAGCGTGGCGTTATTTTAGATATAGCGTCGCTTGACCCGCCCACTGAGAAATTGTGCACTACGCCACTGAGCCCCGCGGTCTTGCCCAGGGCGAGTGACCTGAGTTGTTAAACAGTGGCGCAATTAGAAATTATCTACTTAAAATAATTTCATCATGTTTTAATTGTAAAAGTATCTAAGAAATATAATAAATAAAAAGGATTTGAAAAAAGTTTACTACGCGTTATGTCACTCTCGATTTGAATATGGAATTATAGGATGGGGATCTACCACACATAAATACATACAAAACTTGAGTACAGTTCAAAAAGGAATCATAAAGACCATACTAAAAGTACCAATTAGAACACCTTCGATTGAAATATTCAAAAGCTTTGACGTACCCAATGTACAAAGAATATATGCCTAAAATATATTATTGAAGCTATTCAAAAATACTGAATCCTCTACTAGACAGCGTATCCATCACACTAGATCAAATAAAAATGACATAAAAAACATTCCAAGTTATAAAACCACATTCGGACAAAGAAACTACACTTGTTCTGCAACTAAACTCCATAACATTCTTCCCCAAGACATAAAACTAATAAAAAAATTAAATGAGTACAAATCAAGAATAAAAATATGGCTGAAAGAGGTCAACGAAAATACCCTAATGAAGACACTGATAACGACATAGAAGACAAATAAACTGTAACTAAACAATTTTAGTCCGCCTCGGCACCGGAAGCCCTAGTGAGGAGGACTAAGAAATACAATATTTTTACCTTACTTAACCATTATATTTTGTATACTTATGGAATTATTTATATAGTTGCTTAAAATAAAAAAAAATGTATTAATATAATGAAGATAATTATTTATGTATACTGAAACTGGCATATCGGAGATTAAGGGAGACTGTGTGGACGGTCTACTTAGGAAAGAAAGGAGATGTAGTTCTGGGAAGGAAAAGGGTAGGAATCTGGAGGTCAGTATGTCCAGGAGTGACGGACATATGAATATATCCTTTCCGCTGCGGTGCAAGGTGGTGTTCCGAAAAAGTACGGCTGGAGAAGTCAAAGGGACTCCCTCAACCATTTTCTCACAATCTGGCCTGCCACGCAGCTGGTGGGCAGAATGCAAAACCCGGACAAACCTTACCCCATGAACCCACCCCTGCTAAGTCACGTAAACGGGGTGGCGGTACCCAAATACTATACCCGGCTCCCAAATTGAAATCTTTACGAAATATACTATACAAATAATAAAAATATACTTAAACTACGTTCCTTTTGTGTATGGAATTAGTTAGAAAACCGTGGCTTCAATTTTCATATTCCTTTTTTACAATAAAAAAAGATTACATTTTGTTTAAGTTTCAACTATCAACGAAAAACCCGCCAATATGTTTTGTAATCTTGCACTTTGACATATTTTGGAATTTTTATTCACAGAATCAAACATATAGATTTGAGACAAACTGATTCAAAAATCCACGTAGTAGAAATGAGAATAAAACTTATGTGGTACAAAATACTCTAGGAATATGATGTTTGGGACTAATATTGTCCTGCCGGTCAACAAAAACAAAATTATTAGTAGGTATTTATTTTATTTATTTATTCGATTTTCTCTTTATCCATCCAGTACATCACTACATGAGTAAGGGTATCCTTTAAATGATTTTTTTTTTAATTTTCTTTATTTTCAGAGTGAATATTATGAAAGGAGACCATATCATAGATATTATTATTTTTGGCGCCTGACAAGGGTAGGATTTAGAATGATAAATGTATTTAAATTGTTAAAAGTTTCGGCAGTTCTTAAAAGAGCGCAGAGAGTTTCAAGGCATTGTTATATTTTTGATGTGACAGCTAAAATTCATGGTTTGAATGAATGAGCAAACGAAGATTTATTGCAATAGCCAGTGGCTGAGTTGGCATCGTGTTTGGGTCCCACCCAGACGTCGTGTATTTAATTTTCTCGTCTAAGTCCTCCTTCAGTGTAAATAAGGGTATGAAAACATTAGGATTTGTATTAAGATCAATTAATTACTTTGAATCGTTACAAATCTTTAAACTTGTATACATATCCATTGTTAGAAGCCAAATGGAACATAACTCCATAGTATGGTCGCTCTTCTACAAAATTCATATTAATAATTTTGAAAGAATTCAAAGAAAATTTCCACTTTCCGTAAATTTTAAACATTAGATCCCTTTAGAGCGTGTAGATTACCCGTTCATAATGAATTTTTGAAATATTCCAACTTTAGAAAACAGACGAAAAATCAACGATCTAATCTTTTTAAACGACTTCGAAAAGGAGGAGGTTATCAATTCGACGGTATTTTTAATATTTTTTTTTTATTTTTTTTTTAATGTTTGTTACCTCAGAACTTTCGATTAGGTGAACCGATATTGATAAATCTTTTTTTATTAGAAAGCTGGTTCTTTCCGTGTGGTCCCATTTGTAATTTGGTCCAGTTTTGACAATGGGATCCATGAGAAAACCATATAATATGTCTTAAATTTCCGCGACAAATGGACGAATAACTCAATATTACGCCAACAGATTTCGATGATTCTTTTTTTGAAGTAAAACTTCTTTAAGCACGCTCGTCACTAAAAATAAAAAAATAAACAAAAATTTTAACAAAACAAAAAACGACTTCAAAAAATGCACTAAAAAGTAAAAAAATAATTTCGAACGATTGTTATTTTTGGAGTAGGTGTCAGCCAAGATCTCCACATCTCACATATAAAACTACTTGTGTAAGTAGTTACCTTGGCTGACACCGACTCCAAAAATAATAATCGTACGAAATTTTTTTAAGTCGTTTTTTGTTTTGTTAAAATTTTTGTTTATTATTAAAATTATTAAACTCTAAATTCGATTGTTGTGAACTCATGTAATTAATAAATCTTCTTGCACGTACACGAACAACTAGACAAATATTAACATATTAGAATAAGTTAACAATAATAATCTAAACGAAAATATGAAAGAAAGCAAGACACAGAAAAACAGAAAAAAGACAATGGTCGCAACTGGGACTCGAACCCAGACCTCTCCGTCTAACTGGGACGAGCGCGTTAACCAATTTCGCCATTGCCACCTTTTGTCAAACCGTCATATTTGTCAATCTCAATTTTCAAATTTTAGAATTAACATTATTATCAATTATATGTATGGAAAAATAATTAGTTGATAATAATGTTAATTCTAAAATTTGAAAATGTGAGATTGACAAATATGATGGTTTGACAGAAGGTGGCAATGGCGAAATTGGTTAACGCGATCGATCCGGTTAGACGGAGAGGTCTGGGTTCGAGTACCAGTTGCGACCATTATCTTTTTTCTGTTTTTCTGTGTATTGTTCTCTTTCATATTTTCGTTTTATTGTTAGCTTATTCTAATATGATATATTTCACTAATGGGAATAACCTTCAACAAAGCTATAAAAAGAACGTTTTTCTTATAAAATTAAATATTAACATTTTAAATGCATACATCTCATCCCAACTATAATTTGCATTCTCCAATACAGCGCTTACATAGTCTTTGTAAATATTTTAACAATATAGATGTATTTGACAATAATTTGAATTTTGCAAACTTCAAATGACGTATGTGCCAACTATTTCTACGTACAATTTTTATGTCTATTTTTACTTAATTTACATTCCATGTTACCTACTTTGTGTCAACTCTTATAATTTATGTTACCTTTTTTGTATCCTATATGAATTTTATGTTAATTCCTTTTTTTTGTCAAAAACATGTACTGGACTATATGTAAAAGCCCTTTGGGTATTTTAATAAATAAATCACAATACAAGCAACATTTTCCGATTATTGTAGTGGTAGTAGGAAATTTTAAAATGTCCGGTTATTCGTAACCCGGGAATGTTTGTCTTTCTTTAAAAAAATGGATTATTTTTTGAGTTGGGCAGCCCTTCCTCTTTCTTTAGCCAACGTTTCGGACAGCATTGCGATACGGTGTCCATTGACCGGGCAGATGTTGACTACAAAAAGAGGAAGCGCAACACGGCGTAACAACCTAAAAATTAATTACATTTGTCTGATAAAATTTGCAGTAAATTTTTTTTCGTTATCACTATTTTTAGTTAGAAAAAACGTAAAGTGAGCCACTTTAAATTTTTTTATGTTTGCATTAAAATAATTTACATTTCATAAATTGTACGTTAATTACTAATAATAAACTTTGTAAGCGTTGTTACGATACGCCCTTGAAGCGAGTAGTTTCGAGAACGCAGCGAGCCCGCAGTTCGGCCGCCGCCTCTCCCCGCCCCGTATCCTGTTTCTCCTTGCCTCTTCCCCGTGCCCGGCCACTCTCGGCAGTCCGCTGCTCTCCACAGAAGAAATCTGAGCGCCTTGGCGAACGCACGCTAGCGGCTCACTTGTAGCCGGCGGACCCAATTCAATGGGGCCGCGATGTATTATTGAAATACTTTTGAGTAGAATCAGTCTTTTGCCACTATAGTTCGGTCTATTTAGACTACGAAAGTGCCTGATGAAGCTGCCACATGAGACGAGGTTCCTGCCAACCTACATGTAAGCTGTATCTTGATTTCCTCCTTAAATGTTGTCCGTAATTCAGTGAAATGTAGGGCCCCCGCGGAAATCACGACTCGGAGAGTTTCGTTTTGAGAGAGAGTCAGAGAGAGTTAAACACTTTAGCTAGGTTTGTGTAATTTGCTTTTCTTGTAATTGAATTGTACTGTAGAAACCTATGTATGTGTTTGAGTTTACAATACATGTCTAAATGATTTAACATTGTTATTATTCTGCTACGGCGGGAGGATTGTTGACCAGTGAGGATCCCGTGGGTCACCGGAGGATGGAGAGAAGTTCCCTAGCCTTGAGCTGCCCACCCCCCTGAATAGAGAGTACCATAGTCCCGCTGAGAGCTAGTCAGGGACGTGTTTGGGCCCTGGTGTTGGTTTAGAAGCCGACATCGAGGCACCCTAACAACTGACGCATCAACGTGGAGCCTGGAATTTTTTTTCTATCCCGGTCACTTTGCGGGACCCTTGTTTGTCGAAATCCTCCCCCTAACAACTGTCGCCCGATCGTTGGGGTTGGAATTTTTTTTCTCTATCCCGGTCGCTTTGCGGGACCTTCCTTTGTCGAAATCCTTCCCGCATAACAACTATTTTGTAAACATTAATTATGCCTTGTTATTCTACAGTGAATCCTGTGAAAAAACCACAGAAACCAATATGTAAATTAGATCCATAACGGATCTGACTGGAATTATAAATTGCATCGCAAGTTGAAACAACGGCCATTTTGAGTACCCGAAACGCCGCGAATCTGATTGCGCACGCGTCACCAAGCGGCGGGCGCGTAGCAACAGTTATTCGCGCCCAAATCCAACGGCCTTTGTTTCACGCGATATTCCGGATTGTGCGCGCAAATGCCTTGCTCCCGCCGATATCCTAACCGACTGTTGCTAGGCTGCGTTTTAAATCCAAACCGTTTTTTATGACTGAACCGGGATACCAACGGAAATCATTGATTCTGGAACCCCAGTTATTTAGCGAATTCCTTAATGAAAATTTCGGACTTACGTATTTTTATTATTTCTGCACAATATACCAATTGGCCCACTTGTGTCTGTCAAATTAGTACAATTTAATGTTTCTCCAAATGGACAAAATAATGACTTTCTTTCCCCATTGTACATTATAGGTACTGTTTTTTTTCAGCATAAGTGAAAGTGAATTGTGTTTTTTCCCTTACATAAGTGAAAAGTGGAATAATAATAAAGCCAATGACTGATTCCATGAATAAATAAAATAATTTTAATATGGTTGGATGCAATAAACCCCATATTCAGTCATTTTCATCCGGAAGTTTGTCCTTTATTTGCCAGAAATGTGCCTTTGTGAACTTTAGTGCCTTTCTCAGTGCAAAGTGTTTTGTGAAAATAAAAAACCTGTTTTCTAAAGGTCAGTCCTGGCAAAATTTTTCTAAAATAAATAAATACTTGTGAATTTCACAGTTTTCTCAAAAGTGGTCAGTGAAATACAAAAAACTTTACCACTAAGGTCTTTCCACGCAAAATTTTTTCTCGTCTGCCTCTCCTTGACAAGAATTCTGGTGTCATGTATACAAAACACATTTGGAAGTGCCAACAGTGATCACCAAGTGAAAAGTGCCTCACAAAAAATTAATTTTTGCGCTTTCTAAAGGAAACCCCTGGCCAATTTTTTTTTTCTTCTCCTCACCACCCAGGAAACTCGCAATGGAGGACAAGCAAGCTATTACACCATCCAACTTGGGTACCATTCCCAATGTGCATAGTTTATCCAAAGCCCACTTACAAGCTGCTTTAAGGGATAGAGGACTCTCCCTGGTTCATAGCAAGGCATATGCACTGCCGTTCAACAAAAAGTCAACTATGGAACGCGCACAGAAAGCGACGTTGAAAACAAGGATGATTTCATCAACAAATGTCCCACTGACAATCGTAGCCGCAGCAACAATCAAAATAACAACGTGTGCCGGCCCCAATAAATACATCGGCCGCGTGCTCGGCCATGGGCGGGACACGCGGGCTGCAAAGCCGTGCACAAGGATTGGCAAACTCGTAGCTAGGCGCCGCCCGCAAACCAAGCGTATTAAGAGGCAATGCGCCGAAAAAACTATGAGGAAACGGAGCGACACCAACGTTTCTTTTAGCAGAATCAAATACTGCGAAATACAACAAACCTCGTCTCAACAAGGATTTGTTCAAGATGTTTTTAATCTCACATGCGGGCCTCAAGTTTGTGCCACGGTTTTGTTTGAGATTATTAACTCCTTTTTACCCATTAATGTTACTGTTCGTCCATACATTATGGCCATTGTGAGAATACCTCACTATTAGGTGCAACAATGCCAATTGTCACCTTTCTTTTCTCCTTTTTGTAATTTTGTGTTGTATATAAAATAATCCAGTATGTATCACATTTTTTTTGTAAGCTTACAAAGTCTTACTACGTCAGGCGTGTATTGTGTCAATCACATGCCCATCGTTTCGTAAATGAAACAAGTTGTAAATTATTTTGTAAATTAATGCGTACTCTCCTTGAAGTCACTTTCAAATGTTGTTTTGCACTGTTTTTTCTTTCCCTCACGGCAATTTTTTTTTCTTTTATTTTTTTCACCTGTTCTAAAACTGATCACTTTGGAACGGAGACACTTTTCGAGTTTCAATGTTTGGGAAGTCGCGAGCCCATTTATTGTCTCAACACGTACACTACGCAATGTTCATGCCACGTCATACCCTGCCTTGTCATGTAATTTTGTAATTTTTCTCCTATTTTTTTTGTTGCATTTTTGTCGTGTGGAAAGGAACTTTCTCACCTGTTTATTTTGTTCATGTAAAGTAGTTGACAATTGCCCATCGGCGTGTCGTTCTAGAAGTCGGGTTTTGTAAATTCCAAAGTGTTAAATTCCGACTCAGAACCAGTTAACTATTTTTACAATTTTTTCCTTTCATTTTTGTTCATCATGAGTTGTAAAACCTTCCGAGGTATCTCTAGCATGAAAATCAAACAGTGGTTACTTACATAGTCGCCCCTCGTGTATATAAGTTTTTTTCAATTTTTTCCTCTTAAATTAAAAATTGATGGCGTCCTACCCAAATTCATGCTCTTGTACCAAAATTGGATATCGACACGTCCATTTTGGAACTTGTATTTATAAAACCAATGATTGGTCTTTATAACCCTGTATATAAATCAATTTGGCTCGTTTCAACTAAAGTACGTAAAACCGAATCATCCGGTCTTTGGTTGTTATAACAAAGCCACTGCTTTTTTGTTATTTTGTTTTTTGCTTGTACGTTACGTATGTCTTATATGACACGTTTCAACCCTACGAGATAGGTTAAATAAAACCTTATGGTTATCCTGATTTTGGAATTCACAACTTTTAGGTGTTCATTTAACCAAGTATTTGCAACCCAAATTGCACATAACCTGGTATGTTTGTAACTGCACAAAGGGTATGTAAAACCGTAATTGGTCCCTTTTCTTTGGTCTTCCTCACTGCAGGTTGCCACAACAGACAGTATGTAAAACCATTATAGGTCTGTCTTTGTTTTAAATACTTGGTGTAAGTAGAATTATACTCTGCCATCACCCTTGTATTTTGTAACACATGAAGTAGCATCAAATTGTCTATCTTCTCTGTCGTACGCTCTTGGGCTACGGAGTTAGTTAATCTAACAAATCTTTATAAAAATGTGTTAAAACGAGCACCGTTAACGTTTATTGTGTTGTATTTAAACGTAACCCTGTTACATTATAGGAGAGATCCTTAGAACATCCACCGTTATAGGAGGGATCCTTAAAATACCTGCCACGATACGAGAAGTTCGTCATAATCACTTTTGCTCATAGCTAAATGTTATTGAGTTGGTCGTGTGACATATTTGTCATGAGTACCACCCTTTCTGTACAATCTATTTTGGTCGTGTGTCATTCATTTGTCATGAGTACCGCTTTTGTATTTTGGTCGTGTGTCATTCATTTGTCATGAGTACCGCTTTTGTATTTTGGTCGTGTGTCATTAATTTGTCATGAGTACCGCTCTTGTATTTTGGTCGTGTGTCATTAATTTGTCATGAGTACCACTTGTATGTATAATTGTGTACAACCCTTGTACACGCGACGTGGAGACGTTAAAACACTTACCGTGATTCGTGCGAACGACATAATATCGGCCTTGCCATCTTCTTTAAGAGGCATTGTATAAACTCTTGACTTCTGTCTATAATTGAGTTTTATCTTGTATGTACTTACATGTTTTTGTACACTATACGTGGAGACGTTAAAACACTTACCATGAGTCGTGCGAACGAAATAATATCAAACCCTTTGTGTGCGATCTACGAAACGTAGTCTACAACCCTTTGTTGTCATTCAACGCCAATGCCCGTGGACCTCCTGTTTTTTTTACTTCTTTGCAAAAAGGAAAGAAGCCCAGGAGTATCTACTATCCCAAAAGGACTAGTTTGTAGCTTCACTGCTAACTATGGGGCATAGTGCTGTGGGAGTTAATCGATTGAGCACAAAACCACCCAACTCGTTGTCTGGGGAACGGATAAGAAAACCCCCAGGTTTGTGAAATTGGAGCAAGGGTCTGTCTTTTCTCACAATCACGCAGGAGTTTTTAAAATGACCCCTAATCTTTTGCCCAATACACGCAAAAGATTAGTCTCTTTGTTAATGTGTATTCAAATTTCTCCTCATCCTTTTAACAATTGTAAAGAGTCAGGAAATCTGCTGGTTGATCATGTTTCATTCTCACATGGAGTTTGAAGTGGAAATTAGTCCAGTCTCTAGCAAGTTTCGTCACTCAACTCCTTTCCTTTTCCTTTCCTTTCTCCTCACCATCATGTTCTCAGGTATATGTTATGAAGAGGAAAATCTGTTGTTAACCATAATTCGCCCTCACTGGGAGTGCGAATCGGTAAATTAACCAATTATCAGCAGGCTTTCTCCCTCACTCTCTGCATATGTCTCACCTTTTGTTTTTTTTCTCAATTTCACGAAACACATTCATGAATGTTGGATATGTACGATATGCACTTGGCGTACCGTCTGTCTCCTTTTGACAACCTTTATTCATGAATTGGTTTCTCTGCTTTTACCGTGACTCATTCACGACTTCTTTGTCTTGTTCGTTGAAATTCTACAAAAAATGTTACCACCTTTATGTTAACATAGGCCATGGAAGGCCGGTTGTTTTTTAACCAAGACATATTGTCACTCGGCAAACGCCAAGTCATCCTGGTAAAGGAAAATGTTCATGTAATCACAATTTAGTTAGAAAACTCTCTCTTCGTCACTCTCTGGGTCGGTGGTTAAAACTTCGTTTATTTCATTATCTGGACACATTTTGTTTCTCTCCAAACCTTTTCTTCATTGGTCCCTAGGCAGGTAAACTTCAAGAATTTTGCTCTAATAATAATTTCTCCCGGATTAAAAAGAAGCCCAGGCGGATGTCATCACCAACAGCCAAGCTGAGCTTCACTTCCTGACAGCACGCGCTGTGGTTACTAGGTCCCTCCTGCTGCCATTTTTCTACGCATTTGTTCCTGAAAGCACAGACCATACCGCTCATATGTATGTTGTTTTGTCGTGCCACAGCAAGTTGAGTTGTCCCACTATACATTATGACACTCTGAACCACCTTTTGGGCACGCTAGCTCCTAGGTTTGTTCTTACTCTTGCTATCGATGCCAACCATGTCGTCTCTTGCGCTGTCATGCAGTGACGCATATATCGTCATGTGTAAACCATCATTACCTTGACTTCCAGTATTCGCTGAATGCGTACCAATACAAGTTATGTTGAGCTACATTATGCTTCAATAACCATTATATACGATCCGTGTTTACCTTAATAACACTTTAGGATTCGTACTGGCATGTCTGCAGACACTGGATTCTCCTCTTCAATGACCTCTGTAACCATAGTCGCGGCACAGCAACCACAGTCTCCACTTCGTGAACTTCGACGTCTTCGACAAAACCAAGTGTTTTCTAAGGCCCAAGTGTACTTTTGAGTGTTATCTCAAAGGGGTCTGATTACAGTGATAATGTAATCCTTAGAATCTGTGAAACCACGTCCTCCTCTTCGAAATTCTCCGAAACCAAACAAATCCACGCTTCGCAAACTTAGCTCCCAGACCAATGAAACTTTAGAATCACACAGGCATTTTTGTTCTTGTTTTTTTGTTCTTCGATTGTACAAATATGAATTGTTATTTTTCAATTGCATAACCATGTATTGTTATTTTTCAATTGCATAACCATGTATTGTTATTTTGTTCAATTGCATAACCATGTATTGTCATCTTTCAATTGCATAATCTTGTATGTTGTTTCACACCATGTACTTTCACCAAAACTGTTCTTTTCCAAACATTGTATGTACCCCTCACCCATTCCCTACAAACATTGTGACCTAAACTATAACATAAATTGCATGTTCTAGCTAGGCATCTCTCAAGCAACGAATCTCTCAAAAACCCCAATGGAAGTTTAAGAGGATTTTTTCCTACAGCTCCATTGCCACGTCGCTTTTTTTCCAAGCGCGGGGGGAAGTGTTACGATACGCCCTTGAAGCGAGTAGTTTCGAGAACGCAGCGAGCCCGCAGTTCGGCCGCCGCCTCTCCCCGCCCCGTATCCTGTTTCTCCTTGCCTCTTCCCCGTGCCCGGCCACTCTCGGCAGTCCGCTGCTCTCCACAGAAGAAATCTGAGCGCCTTGGCGAACGCACGCTAGCGGCTCACTTGTAGCCGGCGGACCCAATTCAATGGGGCCGCGATGTATTATTGAAATACTTTTGAGTAGAATCAGTCTTTTGCCACTATAGTTCGGTCTATTTAGACTACGAAAGTGCCCGATGAAGCTGCCACATGAGACGAGGTTCCTGCCAACCTACATGTAAGCTGTATCTTGATTTCCTCCTTAAATGTTGTCCGTAATTCAGTGAAATGTAGGGCCCCCGCGGAAATCACGACTCGGAGAGTTTCGTTTTGAGAGAGAGTCAGAGAGAGTTAAACACTTTAGCTAGGTTTGTGTAATTTGCTTTTCTTGTAATTGAATTGTACTGTAGAAACCTATGTATGTGTTTGAGTTTACAATACATGTCTAAATGATTTAACATTGTTATTATTCTGCTACGGCGGGAGGATTGTTGGCCAGTGAGGATCCCGTGGGTCACCGGAGGATGGAGAGAAGTTCCCTAGCCTTGAGCTGCCCACCCCCCTGAATAGAGAGTACCATAGTCCCGCTGAGAGCTAGTCAGGGACGTGTTTGGGCCCTGGTGTTGGTTTAGAAGCCGACATCGAGGCACCCTAACAGCGTATTTTATCACCTTCCATAAACACTTTTCAAACAGTTTTCGGATACGTTCAGAAATATCTAGATATTATTGCAAAGCGGAAATATTTTGAAATTCTGACAAAATATACCCGAGCCATGAGAAGTTAAGTTCAGCACCTAATGAGTGAAAAACTATGTCCCAGAGGTGCCAATATATTTTTTTTGATTTTTATGTTTCCAGATGTCGCATATTAAAATAAAATGGATACAAATTTATCCAGAAACTATCTAGATAGCATTTAATTCGGGTTTAAATCTTGAATACATAAAGATAGCAGCCAATAAAATATTCGTTAAAAAGATGAAGATAATGTTAGTGGTTTTTAGTCGAAGTGTGATACAGTTAAAAATCACCGAATCGGATATCGACACCTTGGTGCAGTGGTTAGCGCAGTGGCCCGGAAAGCCGAAGGTCCTGGGTTCGTGTCGCAGAGGTGCCAATGTCTTCTTCTGATTTTTATGTTTCCAGTTTTTCGATTGAGTTTCGCTAATATATCTTCATTTAATTAGAAACTATGTGCTTATTACAGTGCAAAAACAGGCAATTGTAATAAACATCGTGATATTTTATTTTTATTTATTAATCTTAAGTTAGATCACATCTTTGTGTGTGCTAATATTTTATAAAGATATAAACATTTACATTGGTTGGCAAACATTATCATTCTTTAAATATTACACATAATTAAAGACATTAATAATTGAGGTAGACATAATTTCGTAATTCTTTTTTAAACTTATTTATATTTTCTATTTCAGTAATTTCATTCGGGATGTTGTTATACATTTGGACGGCCTGGTACATCAGAGATTTCTGGGTGCTTGATTTTTTTCTTGTCGGCAGTCTAATTTGCTTTGAATTTCTTGTCCCGTGTCCGTGTGTTTCGTTATTATAATGTATTTTTCTTTTTAGTTCCTTAGTCATCATCCCCATGTTAATTTTATGCAAAAAATAAGTACATTCAAATACACAGTTTGCTTCACTGTCAACATATTTAGCTCTTTTAGCATGTCTCGTATCCGTGTGTATATGTTGCGCTTAAGTATTATTCGCATTGCTTTATTTTGCAGTATTTGCATTTTTTTCATTTTCTCTTCATTGCAGAGAAAAAGAATACTTGAACAGTAATTAAAGTGTGGTGATATAATTGTTTTTGAGTCTATGATGACACCAATATATTTAATTTCGTCCACTTTTTTTATGATTTCTCCATTTATAGAAACCTTTGGTTCACCATGCGTATTTGTTCTACCTATAAGCATGTATTTTGTCTTATTTACATTTAGTTTCAATTTATTTATTTTGAGCCATTTTGACAAAGTTTCTAAGTCACTATTTATCTTTTTGATTGCGATATGTAACAACAGTGTTATCAGGTGTATAAAAATAGAATTCCTGCCATACGAAGACCACAATTATTTTCCACCTACAAATTGCAAACCAATTAAGCAACTGTTGCATAAAATTACTTTACCTGATGAATTGGGCCACACCTAGAAAGTCTAATACAGTCCTGCCCACAATTAGCTTAGGGGGGTTATTACGCTGAGTAAATGCAAATAGCGGTGACTCCGTGCACAGGCACCTTACTGTTATTACCCCCAGTTCATTTCCACTGAGGAGATGATTTTATAGAATTGTGTTGAAGGTTTGCATGTGTATCCAAAGTAAGTTTAATTTCTCCTTACTTTTGGTGAAATTGATCAAATATCGAAATTATTTCTTCAACAATTACTGCCTTTTGGACGTTCATTTTGCCCAATTGCAGATTTATTCAAGTCTACTGTCCGTTTGGACACTTATACAGGTGGTCACCGTCTATACGGACATTTACCATTTGGAATTTATCGATTCGGAAAATTATCTATTTTGGATTTTATCATTTTTATTATTTTAATTGCTTTATAGAATTTGGACGATATGTTGTCCATTTTCTTATTCATTTTGTCAATTTTGTAGAATATTTTCTACATATGAATTCCATCATAAAGTAGTTAATTTCGACAATATTGGATTCCAATTTTTGTTGATTCCAATATATTGTGTCCATTTGGATTCCAATTTTTGTTGATTCCAATATATTGTGCCCTTTTGGATTCCAATTTTGATGATTAATTTATCGTAGTTAATTTAAACAGTCTTTTGTCCATTTGGATATCATCGATTTATTAATTTTTACTTTATAGTACCTAGTTAAGTCGTACAGTGTGGTAGTTAATTTGGACAACATTTTGAATTTTTGGATTCAACCCATTTTTGAACTTTTGTTTTATAGTTAATGTGAACAATATTTTGTCCAGTCGGAATCCATCCATTTTTTTACTTTTTACTTTATAGTATTTAATTTATACAATATTTCGTCCATTTAGACTCTATACGTTTTTGTACTTTTACTTTATAATACCTACCTAGTTAATTTATATATCTAGTATTTTGTCGATTTGAACTTTGGACGATTATCCCTTTCGAATTTGTTACTTTGGAAATTTACCAATTTTTATACAACGATGGTTGTAGAAGGAAATCAAATATTATGAGGTTATTCAAAACAAGGGAATGTTTGTATTTTTATATCTTGGTTACGTTGGACTTACGACAACAGTGTTATTTTATTCGGTTTATAGTTCACCTTTCTAGGGAATGTGTCTTCAGTGTTCTTGTTCATACTGCTAGTTCATCGTTACTTACATGGGCGTTGCAGTAAGGTGGGACGCAAACACTGTACGAGAAGGTTTAATCACATGAACACAAAAAGGAAATGCAATCACAATAAAGTAGAACTGAGAAGGACTTTCTTTACTTACAATAAGTCTGTTAAATCTTTTTAATGCTTAGCATTCAACTATGTACACATGATAAAATTATATCCGATCTCTACATATAAATATCAGAAACTAATTATAAAAATTGGTTAGGTATAAGAATAAATTTTTTTGTTTTTAAAGTAAAACTTCTTGACGCACGCTTTACTTAGGAGGTAACCCGGTGAATGCGTTACGAATAAGTGTGATGTGAGTTACGAAAAAGTGTGATGCAAACGGTAATCGATGCGAACGGTGATCGATGCGAACGGTGATCATACTGCACAACTAAGGTAAGGCGTACATACTTATAGCGGGTGGTCCCGGCTATGAACCATTTAACCCCGATTGCGGCGGTACTTATTCACGGCAGCGGTCAGCGTATGACATCACTGATCTCTACCGCGGGCAGCGAATCGGTTCGCGGCGAGCTTGAGTACGGAGAAGCCAACCAAGAGGATAACACGGTGCTGCAACGTCGAGGCCAACCAAGCCATGGCGCTTTTGGACAACGCAACGTAACGTTTAATTTCATTAGTTATCAGATTATTATTTCATTATTAATTTAGTTTTACTTTCTCTTTAAAAGTAATGGCGCCCTCATTTAATTTAATTTTATGCTTGCCCACTTTATCATGGTACATTAATCTAACATGCAACATCTTCGATGTTCATGTCCACCCTTGAGTATTTAATTTTAAGATAGAGTTCTCATTTAAACATGCTCCTTTGTATAACAATAAATCAATATATATATTTGTTCAATACGTCTTATCATTTATTTAAGATCTTACAACAATTTTATTATAGTTTTTCATAGCTAACAAGCTTCTCTCTTGAATACGTTACAGTGGCGACCCACGTGGTTTTGAACTAGATTAATGTATTTTGCAAGTTTGCAGGCATGTTTTCGGGTATTTAATTGTCAATTGGGTTATGTTGTGTTTCCAAAATGGCTTGGTTGGTCTTGACATTGTAAGTACGTTTGATTTTAAATTTTTATAATGTAATTACTATGTTTAATCCTTATGGTTGGTTTGTTTGTGCTCATTATGGGGAAACTGCTGGTTTTTTTATGCATATGTAACTATTTACACGGTTAAATCTGTACCGTGATTTTACGGGCTTTGGGTGACAATGGAAACGTGTCACGCAATATTATTTTGTAGGTACACTGTTAATTGTGTAGATGGGATGGAGTCAATTCTGCAATTTCATCTCACGTTGTGCTTAACCTTTTGTGACTTTCGATCTAATACAATGTCGGCTAATTATTTTTTTCGTTTCAGTAAATTTTGTAGGAATTCGTTGAACGAATATTGTCACATGGGTAATTCATTGCACTGCTGGCATTAATGATGGTCATGGCTCGATGCCTAGGTACTTAATATCAAAATGGACTACACTTTAATAATCGCAAGTTTTCTTCGAGTAGTACCAGACGTGGCGCTTATTCAGGCTTGCTGCTATCATCATCGCGGATTGCGGGTTTTATATTTCATTTATTTTATTTATAGTAGATATGATTTGATTGACAGATTTTGACTTAGAAAGAAAAGTTTATAAATCATTAATTTTATTATTATCTTCTAGTGGTAGGATAACTTTGGAATACTTAGAGCTTACTTCCTGCAGTTGATAGGGACCTTCAATTTTCTGAAACTGGTCAGACAGGGATTGATTAGTATTCATTTGGTTGTTCATTTCTATCATCAAGTTCTATGGGGTTAGTTATTTTTTTCATAACTTTTATATCTCACTAGTAGTTTGCTGGGGTGATAGGGTCTTATAGGCATTCCGATGGCAGATTATATGTACAATAATCGGCGTTATCATTATGTCATAATATTTTATCAAGTTAAAATCGTTTGTTCTTGAAGGGCACGACATTATCTAGTATGTTCGGTAGGTTGTACAGGTGGAAACGACCTGCAGATTACATATTACATGGTGGTTTTGATCTGTCAAGTTCTTAGTTTTCTTGTGGATTTTATTAAATTGAGTCATTTATTGATAAATATTCAAAAATTGAAATAATTTTTTTTGTTAAAATTTACACACTTTCTGCTTAAGAATTTCTAACTTCTAATAAAAAATTTGCATATCGTAATGAATGTTTTAGTAATTTCCATGAATATTTTCTCAGAACGGTTTAATTCTCATTCACAGTTATTCTAGCATTATCTTAATCATTCCTTTCGAGGGTTATAACTGTTTAAGATGTTGTCAGTTGTTACTGTATTTTTTAATTAATTTGATTTCAATTGAGAAATTTTGGGGTTTACTTTGTTGTTTTTGCTAAATTGGTTCTCGAGATTAGAGATTTTTGTTTGAGTCTTCGCTTCTTATAATAAGAATCAGTGATATTTAATAAAGCTTTTGCTTTGGACAATAGATGTCATATTGCAGATTAATTTCTGCTTATAATTTTATAATGCGGGTAATGTTATTTTACAATGAATAGATATTTAACAGGATAGTACCTGAAATACATTACATTATATTCCTTGTTGGTATATAAGTTGACCACAAATTTGCTTGTATATCTTCCTACAATGGGGTTTTCAGAGGTATACAGAATAAATAATTTGGTGCAATCAATGTATAAGTAAGAATTTATTATGGTATTAAGAATTAAGAAGTTTTCACATAATGCTGATTTTTATATTACTCGATATTATGGGTAGGAATTTTATTTTAGATCTCGTAATTTTATGCACATGTTTTTCATGTATTTTGTATACGTAGTCATCATTTAAATAAAACAGCGGTTCTTTACATTCAGATATTATAATACAATATTTTGGGTTTTACAAAACTTTGGGGTGTAGTATTCTATACACCGGAAATATATTATCTTAATTTAAATTTGTTATCAAATTTTATTTTATTAAATAGCTATTTTCTAATAAAACAGCGTTCTATGGGGTTATTTCGCTTAAGTCCATTCTACATATGAGGATTTGTACTCGTAGATGGGTCATGAAATTTTTTAATAATCACATACCAATTTTGGGGAAGTCAGCAGTTACTTATTTTGTGTTTATTGTCAAGGAAAATTGATATCTGCCTTGAGAGCGTCACTTAAGATGGATGGTTATATTTTCAGAACACATTCAACTTTCAAACGGTAGATGGAGTTGATAGTTGAATAGTGCGTGTGGTATTGTACTGTTTTGTTTATGTTAGTACTTTGTCTTGTTTTTGTGATAGGTAGACGGGTAAATTTTGATTAAAGCAAAATTAATTATTTGGAGCTTAGCTTCAAAAGAATTTCAGTGGTAACATAGACACACTGGAGTTCATACTTTGCTAACGTGATCGTTGCAAAGGGTGTATCATGATCTCTCATTGTGATCCTCTGAATACAAGGTTAGGTTGCGGGTTTCGCGTTCTATACAGGACAACATATTGTTTCCTGTCACTGAGTTCGCAAACACGTTTTTTGTATCATGATCTCTCGTTGTGATCCTCTGAATACAAGGTTAGGTTGCGGGTTTCGCGTTCTATACAGGACAACATATGGTTTCCTGTCACTGAGTTCGCAAACACGTCTTTTTTTTCAAATCAACCATAGATGGTGTGGTCGGTTTGCTGGTCTCATTTGATCATATCAGACGTAGAATCCTTGCGTAAATACATGAATTTTACGTATGGATGTGTTCGGTTTATTTCGCTGTAGAGAAATAGATTTTCCTTCGATGTGTAAGGGTTACCTTATTCATTTCATTAATGATTTTGGAATTTTTTTTGTTTTGGTGTGTGGAAACTCAAGCATTTCATATCTCATATAGGATTTCAGTGAAGCTGGGGGGTTCTACATATATAATTTATTTGAGCAAAGGAAAATTTATTTGTTTTAGCGCTCATATGTGTTTTAGTTAGTACATCACTGTTAAATGTTCCATGTTGTGTATGTTACAAAATAATTCCTCCTGTGTTTTAGCACAGTTTGTGTTTCTCAGGACGAGTTATTATTTCCATTTAATAAAGTGTGAATTCACTATACCACCTCTGGTATTTATTTTGATATTACAATCCAGGGTATGATTAATAACTTAATATAGTTGTTTCAGTCGGCACAATAATTATTTTAAAATAAAAAAAAAAAAAAAAATAATAATAATAACAAAAATGAATATTGACATCTGTTGGTTGTTTACATAACTTCATATTACTCGGATAAATTTTAAAATTATTGAGCGATACTAGTGCCATCTATAGCGGAATAGATTATCATATAAATTATTATTTATTTTATGTTGAATTTAATTATTCCTTGGGGTTTTGTTTGAAATACTTCGAATAAAGTAACTAAGTATTTATTTGTAGAGCATTATACGTCTACAGACTTATGTTTTATACAAGCTAAGGCTGGGGTTCCAATGAGATTTGATGGAAAATTTTTAGAATAAGACTATTTATTGGTACATGACTTTATTTATTTAAAAAAAAAAAAAATTTGGTTGATAAATACTGGGGATTGGATGAATTGAACAATATTTCTCCTGGTTTCATCTGAATAAATTGCATTGATTTGCTTATAGGTACCTTACCATACTGGGATTTCATTGATTGGTATATTTTCTTGTTGAATTGCAAGTATATTCGTGTCAGATAACATGACTGCTATAATGTACTATGTATTCTTTTACAGCATTTTAAGCTTAATTTATAACTATCTTGTGATTTTATGTGCAAATTTAATTAGCTTTGGGCAAGCATTTTTTTAGATATTTTGGTACTGAACTTTGGTTACTTACAATAACATGAGTAAATGACATTATTGCTTCTGATAACCTGTTAGGTAGTTTAGTTTAGAGAACTTCAAGAAAATTCAAGACAAAAGAAGAAGACGTTTCAAGATCATTTACGCTGTTTTCAAGAATGGTACCAAGGCTTTCTTCTCTACTTCGGGTCATAATTTTCACCGGAAGTCATCATCATCGGAGGATTTTTTTTTCAAATTTTTACCTCAAGTTCATCGGTAGTCTCAAGACCTCTGCCGATTCTTCTTCCTTCAACGCTTACGTTGGCTACAAATCCACAATTAGGATGCAGTTGATATCTGCAGAAGACACAATTGTGAGGCCTTTCCATGGAAACATTTCTGGAAGTCTTTCATCATTGAAGACATCATTACCGGAAGGATGCGGCATGAATATTGGAACTTTTGCTCGTTCTTCTCTTTATTTGGCATTGCGTCTTCAGTGTTGCTGTACGGAGTTCACCGTTTCCTACGATGCGTACAATATTTTGGATTGGGAGTACTTTTCATCCCAGGATCCTACAAGCTGGCTGTATTTCAAGTTTGGACAATCCTTGGCAACAACCACATTCCACGAGCAAGTCTCTCAGGACAAGAAGTTCTTTGAGGAGGTGCCGGGAGGACCTCATTATTTCCAGGGGGAAATATTTTTGGCGAGGGGGTAATATAGCGGGTGGTCCCGGCTATGAACCATTTAACCCCGATTGCGGCGGTACTTATTCACGGCAGCGGTCAGCGTATGACATCACTGATCTCTACCGCGGGCAGCGAATCGGTTCGCGGCGAGCTTGAGTACGGAGAAGCCAACCAAGAGGATAACACGGTGCTGCAACGTCGAGGCCAACCAAGCCATGGCGCTTTTGGACAACGCAACGTAACGTTTAATTTCATTAGTTATCAGATTATTATTTCATTATTAATTTAGTTTTACTTTCTCTTTAAAAGTAATGGCGCCCTCATTTAATTTAATTTTATGCTTGCCCACTTTATCATGGTACATTAATCTAACATGCAACATCTTCGATGTTCATGTCCACCCTTGAGTATTTAATTTTAAGATAGAGTTCTCATTTAAACATGCTCCTTTGTATAACAATAAATCAATATATATATTTGTTCAATACGTCTTATCATTTATTTAAGATCTTACAACAATTTTATTATAGTTTTTCATAGCTAACAAGCTTCTCTCTTGAATACGTTACATACTGACCCAAGGTCGTAGGTCACCCCAAGGTCGTAAGTCACCCCAAGGTCGTAGGTCACCCCACGGTCGTAGGTCACCCCAGGATAATTGGTAACCCCATGGTCATATGTCACCCCAATGTCATACGGTTATTTTATAAGTTAGTGAAGTTTTACTTCAGACGTGTGGTCTAAAGCACACTCGTTTTCTTTTTTATATCGATTATTATCGAAAATATTTTGAATATATTTTTAAAATAAATATTTTTTGATTGTATAAAATATTTTGAATTTATTAATTGAAAATATTTTATATACAAAGTGGTTGTTTGGCTGTCATTATGTGCTTTCAGGGATACTAAAATGGATTCTGCCCGTTTGATCTCCGAATAGACCACAAAAGACCACATGTGTCGTTGAAGTGTCCTTTTAAATACGAATGTGAATTATTCAAATATAATTGTGGCATGAAAAGAACTGCAAATGATTGTAATATTGAATCATTGTGGATTTTACTCTCTCCAGATCAACTTGATAACGTAATCGGTTTCTATCACAAAATATTATTAAATTGTGCGTGGTGATTCTAACTTGGACTGGAAAACATCTAAATGGTCGCCTATGCAGAAGAAATCACTCCATAAGGTTGGAGTCTTTGATGTACACTTAGATCTACTGATTGCCATTTTGTTGATATATTTTGTATCCGCGTAAAGTACTCGTAAATTCTTCAGTCAAATTTTAGGGTATTATGCCCAGCGAGTTTGGAGTTATTTACACACACCAGGATCACACATAATGATTCAAAGATTATTCATAAAGCTCCAATCACAAGCAGCTCAGGCGAAATCTTTGGGAGAACTGTGTTTTGAATATTAAGCAATTTTACACCAACGTCAATTGTCAACGTCCAAACTGCTTATGATGCTAAAACAGTCTCTTACGCTAAAATATCTTTTGACCAAAGAAATTTTGGATACTTTGCAATAAAGCTATACAATGCACTTCCACTGGCCATTAGATAGTTCACAAATTATCTTTACTTAAAATCTTATTTCATCGTCTCATCAGCTAAGGCAGATCAAAGATCA